>CM077080.1:10940271-11540271 GCA_039513925.1 Platanthera zijinensis | reverse complement strand
TGGGAACAATGCTGGGGGTGGAGACCCAATGATGTTCTTAACCTACCGAGGTGTGGAAGATGGAAGGAATGAAGTGTGGTACCTAGACACAGGAGCGAGCAACCACATGTGTGGAGATAAGGAGATGTTCTCTAACCTTGAACCCAGTGGGGGTGAAGTTAGCTTCGGGGATGCTTCGAAGATTTCCTTGGAAGGAAAGGGCCTGGTGGTAGTGAAACTAAACGGGGAGAGAGTGCACCTGAATGATGTGTACTACGTGCCAGGGTTGAAGACCAACATCTTAAGTATTGGGCAGTTAGTAGAGAGAGGCTACTGCGTGCAGATGAAGGATGGGTCTCTGGCAATGAAGAATGATCAAGGGAAGGAGGTAGTGAAGGTGAAGATGACGGCGAACCGTCTCTTCACGCTGAAGATGGATGCTCAAGAGACGGTTTGTCTCGCGAGAACAAAAGAAGAGGAAGAAGCATGGCTATGGCATCATAGGATGGGCCATTTGGGATTTACAGGGTTGAAGCTACTATCCCACTCCAGGATGGTGGCGGATCTGCCTTTGATCTCCCCTCCGCAGAAGGTGTGTGAAGCATGCACGAAGGGGAAGCTCAAGAGGCAGACGTTCGAAGGAGGAAAGTCCTGGAGAGCAAGGCGGCAACTTGAACTGGTTCACTCGGACATTGCGGGTCCGTTTGAGACCACCTCAATAGGCGGAAGCAAGTACTACATCACCTTCACGGATGACTATAGTCGGAAGTGTTGGGTGTATTTTCTGAAAGAGAAGTCTGAGGCCCTTGACAAGTTCAGGGAGTTCAAGGCGATGGCCGAGAAGGAGAGTGGGCAACCATTGAAGGTGCTTAGGACAGATCGAGGTGGGGAGTACACCTCGAGGCTGTTCGATAGTTTCTGCAAGGAGAATGGGATATCACACCAGCTGACGGCGGCGTACTCACCGCAACAGAACGGAGTGGCAGAAAGGAAGAATCTCACCATCATGAACATGGCAAGGAGCATGGTGAAGGAGAAGGGGCTACCGAAGATGTTCTGGGCGGAGGGAGTGCAATGTGCGGTGTATCTACTGAACAGATGCCCCACAAAGAGTGTGAAGTTCATGACACCGTTTGAAGCATGGAGTGGCTGGAAGCCGAGTGTGAAGCACCTAAGGGTCTTCGGGTGTGTAGCTCATGCTCACATCCCGGACCAGAGGAGGAAGAAGCTCGATGATAGAAGCGAGAAGTGCATCTTCGTGGGCTACGCTCCGGAGAGCAAGGCGTACAAGTTTTACAACCCGGTGACTGGGAAGGCCATAGTCTCAAGGGACGTGGTGTTTGAAGAAGACTGCTGCTGGAGCTGGGATGAGGAGACAAGGAACATGAAGGGGATGTTCTTTGAAGATGAGGAAGAAGGTGGACATGAAGCGGAAGCTGAGGTTGGTGGAGCTGAGCCACCATCACCACCGAGTGGGAGTTCAGGGGGAGCTTCTACCCCCTGTTCAAGTGGAACAAGTACAAACGGAGGAAGTCCTAGTGGAGCAAGCACTAGCCGAGGCAGTTCTGACCGTCCTCAACCTAGGATGAGGAGGTTGGATGAGCTTTACGAGGAGACAGCACCGACTCTTAACAATTTCTCTTTATATTGTTTGTTGGCAGATTGCGAGCCGCACTCCTACGACGAAGCTGCCCAGGAGAAATCTTGGAGGACGGCGATGGATGCTGAGATAGCTTCCATAAAGAAGAATGATACTTGGAGGCTGGTTGATCCACCCGCAGGCCATAAACCCCTCGGGGTGAAGTGGGTCTACAAAGTAAAGAAGAACAAGGATGGAGCTGTGGAGAAGCACAAGGCTAGGCTCGTGGTGAAGAGCTACAGGCAAGTCCAAGGAGTGGACTACGACGAGGTCTATGCCCCAGTGGCGAGGATTGACACCATCAGGTTGATCATCGCACTGGCAGCTCACTATGGGTGGACAATCATGCAAATGGATGCGGTGGCGGCGTACTTGAATGGCTACCTGGAGGAAGATGTGTATATTGAGCAGTCTCCGGGGTATGGTGTAAAGGGCCAGGAGAAGAAGGTGTGCAAGTTGAGAAAAGCACTGTACGGGCTGAAGCAAGGGGCAAGAGCTTGGAATGGGAGGATAGATACATTCCTCCAAAAGCATGGCTATGTGAAGTGCCCATATGAGTATGCTCTCTACATGAAGGTGGAGAAGAACGGGGATATCATGATCTTATGTCTATACGTGGATGACATGATATTCACCGGGAGCAACCCAGCGATGTTCGAAGAGTTCAAGAGGCTGATGAAGAAGGAGTTCAAGATGACGGACTTGGGAGAGCTGGGTTACTTTCTAGGGGTGGAAGTACAACAGAGAGAAGATGGGATCTTCATCGCGCAGAAGAAGTACGCGGAGGAGATCTTGAAGAAGTTTAGGATGGAGAATAGCAAGCCTATCTCCACTCCGGCTGATCCCGGAACGAAGTTGAGGAAGGACTCAAAGGAGGAAGGTGTTGACCCAACCATGTTCTGAGTCTGGTTGGGAGTCTAAGGTATCTGACTTTCACCAGACCGGACATCATGTATGCGGTGGGGGTCGTGAGCAGGTACATGGAAGAGCCCAAGCAGGACCACTTCACTGCAGCGAAGAGGATCCTGAGGTATGTGAACGGGACTCGGGACCATGGCTTGATGTACTCATCTGGAGGAGAGTTGAAGCTAGTCGGCTACTCGGATAGTGACTATGGAGGAGATGTGAACGACCGGAAGAGCACTTCCGGGTATGCGTTCAACATGGGAACCGCGACGTTCTCATGGAGTTCTAAGAAGCAGGCTACCATAGCCTTATCATCTTGTGAAGCGGAGTACATCGCAGCGGCGGCATGCGCTTGCCAAGCCATCTGGCTAAGAAACCTTCTGGAGGAACTACATCATGTGCAGGATGGCCCAACGACAGTGTTAGTGGATAACATGTCCGCCATCCAGCTTGCAAAGAACCCGGTGCTACATGGGAGGAGTAAGCATATCGAGACGAAGTACCATTTCCTTCGCGAGCAGGTGGAGCAGAAGACAGTGGAAGTTGTGTATTGCCCAACCGGAGAGCAGATCGCGGATATATTCACCAAGGCGTTGAAGGTGGAGACGTTCGAGAGGCTCAAAGGCAAACTCGGCATGTGTTGCCAAGTTTGAGGGGGAGTTTGTTAGCTTGATTTTGTTGACCGGGGTCAACATTTTTTTATGATGTTTAATTTTTATATATATATCAAGCATGGCGGAGGAGAGAGAAGCTTGGGAGTGCAATTAATGAAGAGTGATGTGGGTGGCCAGGTGGCGCTGTATTATTGGTTAGTTTTGCCTATATATATAGGCTTGTACAAATGGTAAGATGAGTAGAAAAAGGAGTGATATTCCTCATTTTGTTTGTTGTTTTCTCTGGGAGATAGAAGAGGGAGCGGGAGAGAGAGAGTGGCGAGAGAGAGAATTGAGAGAGAGGAATAGAGAGAGAGTGAGAGCTCACGAGAGAGAGAGAGAAACATAGCGAGAGAGAGAGAAAGAGTTGTCAGTTCCCGCAAGAACTGTTTCCGCTACCCGAAGCTCTCGCCTGGTGCTCCCGCTGCAAGCTCTCGCCGGGGCTGACTCTCGCCGGAGTAGGTTAGGAGAAAGAGAGAGAGGTTAACTCCCGCCCGAGACTTCTCGCCGGAAGCCCTCGCCGGTGGTCGACATCTCGCCCGAGCAGCTCGAGCTGAAGGAAGCTCTCGCCTGAGCTCGTGCTGGTAGCTCTCGCCGGAGCAGCCTTGCATCGCGCCGGAGTTTTGGAGAGGAGGAGTTAGCTGCTCGCGCCGAAGGAGATCTCGCCGGAGTAGTGGCGTCTCGCCGTGAAGTGTGGAGCTTGTGGAGAAGTAAATTGTGATTGTTGCGGCTCGCTGGGTGTTGTCGAGCGAGTGGGCGTGCTAAGCGTTTCCAACAGAGTTTTCACTCAGTTTTTAATGAGATCACCAGTTCATTTTAATTTCATACAAGATCAAAATGATCTCAAGCCAGAAACTTGAAAACAAAATTAACTCTAAGAGAGAGAAAATTCTGCAAATGTTATTCTTTCAAACAGTTTCACAGATTCTGTTACTACTCTGCAAAACAGTTGATTATTCCACCACTACTTCTCCAGTCACCCCCGCCATCCCAAACAGAGTCTTAATGGGTCCTTGACACGCATCTTATTTAAATAAATATAAACCACATGCGTCATAACACGCGCTTATTATTCTGATACAGACGTAAATATTATTGCTAGCTTATGATAGGATCGGCGTAGCAAGCAGCGGTTTAATCAGTTATGAGTTGGTAATCCACAACTTGGCCTGGAGCAACTCCACCGTCTTCTCGTCAAGCTGAAAAGACTTCTCCAAAAGATAGAGAGAGACGGGCGGCTTCGCTCCGAAAACGGCGTTGGCGATGTCGACCCGCCCCGGATTCTGGCTTCCGAACGAAGCCCACGCCACCGCGTCCGTTTTCCCAATGTTGAACTGGAAGTGGATGAGGCCTTGAGGGAAGATAAAGGCGTCGCCCTCGTAGAGGACCTTGGTGTAGAGCTTGTTAGTGGAGGCCACGAACCCTGCGTAGAGGGTACCCTTGATCACAACGAGCAATTCGGTGGCCCTAGGGTGCGTGTGAGGAGGGTTGACCCCGCCAGCAGCGAAATCTAGGCGGGCCCCGGCGACGCCTAGGGTGTTCAGCCCCGGGAACTGCTGCGCAAAGACCAGCGTCACGTTCGACCCCAGCCGGTTCGCTGTGTTTCCTGGGCGGTTCAAGCCACTGTAGAGGAAGTCATTCGCTGTCACCAAGTTGGGGTTCTTGCACACGAATCCATTCACGATTACTGCACCACATATATAATTTATTTTCGTGAGAAACTTAGAATCAAAATAGAGTTATGTATAGTATCTTACTATTGGAGTTAGTATCCGCAACACAGAAATCTTGGAGCTGATTGGGGTCGGCAGCAAATGCTGCAGGGGAGGAAGATAATGCAATGAGGGCGAGAAGAAGGAGTATCAGGTGGTGAGCAGCCATTGCTAAGTTTTGTTCTAAATCCTTGGGCGCCGGCCTTGGTGAATATATTGCCTTTGGACCTCTTTAATTATAGCATGTATTTATAGAGATCTAGCTCTCTATATAGAGATTATGTGGTGATAAGTCTTCATGAATAAATATTCTTTGGTTTAGTAGGTATTAATGATGGAGGATTAAAAATAATATATGGTGGGCCATACTTACCGACGCCTTCTCACATCTATAAATACTATATGCATACTTTATTTCTTAAGAATGCCACGCGCGCATATAGTTTTATGAACAATTTCATCATGGTCTTCCACGACTTTGAAGATATATGAATAGTTCAAAGTTGTTAGTGAGTGTGTTATGTAATGAGCAGGACCCCACTGATTTCTTTTCGTTGTGGAACGCGCAACAAAATAGCAATAGTCTTAAAATTAAGAAAAGCACAAACAAACGGACACATGATATATGTGATTTGGTGAGAAGCTCTTACATCTACGGGTAGAACAGCAAAGAAGGTCCAATAAAAATAATGAGCAATGTTTACAACAATAAACCAAGAATCAGGGCGACCAAGAGGTCTCAATCTGAGTGCCGAAGACGAGACCCACGGTAAGGCCTTCTACCGAGTATCACCGGAGAAGGGATTCTCTTCCTTCCTCATCTTAATTTGCACCCGTACAATCACATCCTGTTGGACGGCGACTGTTCTCAGGCAGAAAACAACGCCTCTCTCGCGCGAAAATGCTGTGGGGTTGCCGCTCTCCTTCTCCCGAAACTGATGTGAGGCAAATGTTGACGTCCGGCCTCCTGTGTTACTTCGCATGCCCTCTCAGCCTTAGGTCAGAATAGCCGAACCAATATATTACTATATCTATAGTTACTATAGTATTTATTTATTTTTATTCTCTTGCCGTCTTGCGAGCAATTTTTTTATATATTCTTAAAAATTAAAAAAATTAAAAGAACGCTCAGCTCCCTCACGATTTTGGCAACCATGGTCGGCAGCCTGCCCGGCATCCACCGGCAAACCTGTTGGGCCGGGTAGCCCAACGGCGCTCCGGCAAGGCCACCGACGGCTCCGCCGGCGGTGGCAGCCATAACGGTGAATAGTTGTACATTTTTAAAAAAAAAATTGTTGTCGTGACTCACCACTGATCCGCAAAAAAAATGAACGGTCGGGATCACTTTGGAGGACCTCACTTTAACACCATGCAACCTGATTGACTCGTGATATTTTTTTGTATATAGTATAGATATATGAAAGGGGGCCAAATTGAACCGCCTGATTCACATCAAAGGGGGCGGCAAAAATCACAGCAATCTCCACATTGACTCCCCTTCCAATGCATGCTCCACCTCGACGCTTGGATCTTCTCTCAAAAGAAATACCCCCTCTCCCTAGGGTCACCACGATCAGTAGGTATTATTGTGAGCCAAGTCAAGACAGTGCTTGAACTTGACTCTTGTTAGGGGTGTCAACATGTCTGCAACATTATCCTTCGTAGGCACCTTTAGTAACTGAATGTCACTTCCTCCAACAAACTCCCTCGGCTTGTGATAGCGCACATCAATGTGTTTTGTCCTTGCATGGTAGACCGAGTCCTTTGCAAGATAAATTGCACTCTAACTGTCACAATGCAGCTTCACCGACTCCTGAGAAATCATGAGTTCCTTGATGAGACCCCTGAGCCAAATAGCTTCTTTAGCAGCCTTCATCGCAACAATGTACTATGCCTCAGTCATGGACAGAGCTACTATATCCTGAAGAGTAGTTTTCCAATTAATAGAACCTCTACCTAGAAAGAATATGTACCCTGAAGTAGATCTCCTTCTGTTAAGGTCGCATGTGTAGTCAGAATCAATGAAGCTTTTTAGAGCTCCAGCATCTTCGCTCCTCTTGAAATCCTGAGTCGCCTTGGCTACGAATCTGGCTGTGTACCTTCACTAATCCTTTCCTGATATGGACATTTTTTCCTGAACACCCATTTGGAACTGATTTTCTTAACTCCTTTTGGCAGATTAACCAAGTCCCAAGTCTTGTTATTTTGGATGGATTCCATCTCTTCCATAATAGAAATTTTCTACTAAGAACTATCTCTGTTCTTTATATTGTGGTGTCTTGTAGCCTGGGAGGCAGTCTGACCTCTATCCTAGCCTTTCCTCTAACAATCGAGTATGGATCCGCTTTAGCAGGTTGAACAACGTTTGTCTCCTCAGAGTCAGATGACTCATCACGATCATCTACCTTGTTGCTTCTATCCAGCTCCACCGCCATTGGTGAGTCAGGAATCTTCTCCACCTCTTTAGCGTGAGACTAGGACTTCTTCAACATAGAAACCTTATCAAATACAATGTCACACTTTAGCTCGACCTTCTTAGTTTCAGGGTTCCATAGCTTGAACCCTTTGGTGCTGGCCTTCTAGCCTAGAAAGATGAACTTCTTAGACTTAACATTCCATCTTTATCTTTTCTGAATCATACAACAATATATAGACAAAGAATCCAAAAATATTAATATTAGAATAATCAGCTGGTTTACCTGACCATACTTCCCGTGGAGACTTCAGATCTAGTGACATTGATGGATACCGATTCACTAGATAATAGGTTGTATTGATGGTTTCAACCCAGATAGACTTAGATAGATCAGTAAATATTCGCATGCACCGAGCTCTTTCTAGCAACTTTCCATTCATCCTTTCTAAAACACCATTCTGTTGTGGAGTACCAAGAATGGTGAGATGTTGAATGATACCTTCCTGGTTGTAGTATGCCCGAAACTTCACTGAGGTGTATTCGTTGTCATTATCAGATCTGAGGTATTTCACATTCTATCTGATTTTGTTGATGCACGAAATGCGACACCGATCAGTTAACGGGTTGTTCGATCTCACAAGCTAAGGGTGAAGAAGAAGGGTTGCGGGGATGGAGGAGAAGCTTGCTTGAGCAGAGGAGAAGCTTGCTCGAGCAGAGAGGGAGCTTGATCAGGTACTGTCGAGCAGACAGCTACTTTGATGGTCAGCTTTGCAGGTTGATGCAGAGAGAGGAGAGAAGAAGAGAGGAGGCCGCTAGCAGCGGCAACAACAGACTTCGCCCGCCGCGG
This sequence comes from Platanthera zijinensis, assembly GCA_039513925.1. Lineage (NCBI taxonomy): Eukaryota > Viridiplantae > Streptophyta > Magnoliopsida > Asparagales > Orchidaceae > Platanthera > Platanthera zijinensis. Next base: position 11,532,119 of record CM077080.1, on the reverse strand, counting down.
CTTGAATGTCACTCTTGCGATGAGTTTTTCCTTTATTCAAGAAGAGTTACAACTTGCTATTGCACCATTACATATAAGAGCAGTAGAGGGTACAATGGGGGAAGCTGGCGGCTGAGGAAGGAGATGCCAGAAACTAAGTAAAAGGAGCTGCAGAGGACTGGAGAACTGAAGCTGCAGATGATGCCCAAGCTGCCTGCCGAGGGCAGAAAAAACTAAGTCCACAACTCTTGACGACCTGGGAGAACTGGAAATCGGAGGCTGCGGAGGCTGCGCAAGCTGCTGAGGGCAGAAAAAACTAAGTCCACAGCCCTTGACGACCTGGGAGAACTGGAAATCGGAGGCTGCGGAGGCTGCGCAAGCTGCCTACTGCTGACAGAAAAAACTAAGTCCACAGCCCTTGACGACCTGGGCGGACTGGAGATTTGAGGCCGCAGACCTTGCTTGATCAACTCTGACGACCTGGAAAGCTGAGTCCGCAGGCTTTGATCAAGGTGGCAGTTCTTGTAACACCCCAAAATGTTGTAGGAGCGTCGGGGATCGATTTTGGCCAAGTCGGGTTTTTGGTGCAGGTGACACGGGCCCCGACACGGGCGTGTCAGAGGCCGTGTCGGGCGTGTCGAGCTCGGGCCGTGTCGTCGACCAGCGCAGGTCGACGATGGTCGTGTGGTGGAACACGGCCTAAGACACGGGCGTGTCCCAGGCCGTGTCACACCTGTGCTGTGTGGTTGGGTGCACGGGTAGGGACACGGGCATGAACACGGGCGTGTCTAGTTTGACACGGGCGTGTCCGATGCCGTGTCACCAAGCCGTGTACCCCTCTGACTGCAAAGTGTTGATTTATTGCACACGGGGGGCGTGACACGGGTCCCGACACGGGCGTGTCGCAGGCGACACGGGCGTGTCGGAGGTCGTGTCACATGCCGTGTGCTGGTTTTCAATTTGGGTCGAGACGGCGAATAAGCTACACGGCCAGGCACACGGCCGTGTACCAACCCGTGTTCGGCCCAGATTTTATGATTTTGGATTTAATCCGGGCCGTTCGTTTCCTTGGCTTTGGATCCGACGGTAGGGGGCTACTCCTGGGTGGTTATGACCGGGAAATAGGGTTTAGAAACCCATTTTTCTTTGGCCCATCTATCTCTAAAAGTTAGAGAGAAGGGAGAGCAAGGAGGAAGGAGGAGTCTAAGATCCGGCCGTCGGAAGAGCTTCGGAGCTCCGAATCGCGATCCGAGTCCAGATCCGCAGAGGCGACGCCGTTGCGGTGCTTTCCAACCTTTTAGTTTTCGATGGCGCTGCGGAAGAATGCAAGGGTAACGATTTCTCATCCTTGGGCATGTGAAGCCCTCTTTTCCTTTGCATAGGAAGCCCTCTCTCGCGAGTGAGCGAAGAGTTGGAGCGTTCCTTGGGGTAGATATGTGAAGTCCCCCTTGTGTAGAGTACGTATGCGTAAACGGACATAGGCATTGTGTGTGAAGCCTATCCGGACAAGTAGAGCCGGATCGGTGATGTTGCATTGCATATGAACCGGGGAAGGCTCCGGGTGTTTGGGTGTTTTTCGGGTTTTCTACGTGGTAGATTGCATCAGGGAGCCTTGGAGATTAACTCCAAGGTGCACCCGGAAAACTGGGCAAAAGCGGGTTTTGCCAACACGGTGGCCGGGGAGCCAACGTGAACATAACCGGGTTATGTGATTGTTGTGGCGGAAACGGGACTCGGTGAGTCTTGACCTGCGCATATGGCTTAAATTGTCGTTGCGATATGAGCACGGGTCAGGCGGAACCGTACCCGGTCTATGTCGTTCGGTAGGACCGTTGGCATGGATGAGGGTCTTCGGCGGTCTATGGCTTAAATTGCCGTGACCAAGGCCAGGAAGGCAAAATGCTCATATGGATGACCGTCCAAGAGGCGGTGGTGGACTGGGAACGTCTATGGCTTGAATTGACGTGACGTTGGCCGGTTCGCCGAGAATGTGCCCTGAGTGCACGGGGTGTGTGGTCGTGCGAGCCTACGCCTGTGTTGATGTGTGTTCACATTAATATATTGCTTATACTAATAAAGTGCAGGGAAAGAGCATCGCCGCCCCGATTTTGGGGGCGGGATCGTTATAATTTGGTCAGCATAGCTGACCGTTGCTTTTGTTTGCCACCGGGCGGTGGTTGGTGGCTTGCAGGTGCTGCGGAGCAGAGCGGGAAATAGCGGGCTAAAGCCCTTGTTGCTGTGCCGGCCCTCGAAGGCCTTATTGCTTATGTTTCTTTCCCGTTTTTCATGTATGGCCGGCCTGCGAGCCGAAGTATGAAAGCACTATTTTTGTTAAGTGAACAATGTAAGGCCTTAAGGCCAGTTCTCTTTTGTGTATGATTACATTCCTGAGTTGGTAGTGGACATTCATGCTTTGTAGCAGGGTTCTTATTTCTTTTGCAACTTAATAATTTGCTTCCGCTAGGTGTTGTGTAGAACGACATGATTGGTTGAATGGTTTCAACGCGTAACCAACCGGTCTGTCCGTAGTATATGGCGTCGGGCCCCGGCCGGACCTACTGCTATATGCTATGCGACAGATAGGGGTGTTACAAATTGGTATCAGACTTCTGGTTTCGGTCAAGCTTAAATGAATTCGTGGACGAATTCACTTTAAGGGGTGGTGAGCACATGTGTGCGTCATCGTTATAACATGAAAAGAACCCATGAATGTCCACTTAGGAATGAAAATATACATGTTTGAGGAACCTGCGTGTTCCTATAATTGCTGTTTGCAGTAATTTTTGGGTCGCTTATCGGTGTTTTGCACGATTATAGGTGACCAGAAGTGGTGCTGGGCCGTCTGAACGGCCAGGTTCTGAGGCGAGCAGTGCGCCAAGCGATGCGCCTGCAACACCTCCGTCTGCCGAGACCATTAGGTTGGTGGCAGAAGCGGTCATGGCAATGATCAATGCGCAGCCTGCAAGGCAGGTGCAGCAGCCCGCTCCTGCTATGGAGCAAGTACCGCTTCAGACGGCAGAGCAAAGGAGGGTTGAGCAAGTAGTGTTGGAGCCAGAGTTGCCTCGGAGAGCAACGGAAAGACAGCTGAAGCACGTGATGGGCTTTCACCCACCTGTATTCACGGGGGCAGAAACCCCGACCCAAGCAGAGGATTGGCTCTCAAGGGTCAACAGGGTGATGACTGCGACGGAAACGGAAGAGTGACAGAAGACCACTATAGCGACATTCCTTTTGGATGGGGACGCAAGGTTATGGTGGGAAGGCCTAGAGCTACATCAGTTGCGGGGAAGGCCGTTGGCCGAAGTTTCGATGGAGGAGTTTGCGAGACTGTTCATGGCTCGATACCTCCCCTCGGCGCAGAGAATTGCGCTAGAAAGCGAGTTTCAGAAGTTGGTGCAAGGGGATTGCACCGTTGATGAGTACCTCCACGAGTTTACTCGGTTGGGGAGATATGCCGACGCTACCTTCGCAGACGAGGAGCGCAAGACGAGCCGCTTCTACGAAGGGCTAAGAGATGATCTAAGATTGCTATTGTCGGGGCCCAAGGCGCAGGGTTTCATGACCCTGGTCAATTCGGCCCGGTCCTTGGAGAAGGACATGAAGAATGTCCAAGCGAAGAAGGAATCCGGTAGCAAGAAAGCGGAGTTCAAGGCACCGACTACGTCGAAGTCGGGCTACCGCAGATTCTATAAGAAAGCTAAGACGTCGGGTCCAGCTGCTTCAGGTGCCTCGGGGGCAACTACCAATCGAACCCCGAGCGCTTGTTTCACGTGTGGAAAGCCGGGGCACTTTGCCTGTGATTGCTGGAGTGGACGCTCAAAGTCCGAAAGGAAGCAAGGAGCTACCTACAAGGAGAAGGGCAAAGCGGTGGAGTCGACCGCGTCCCACTATGCTCTGACTCAGCCTAGAGTCTATAACTTGGGCCAGCAGGAGGCCATCAAGCAAGCGGATGTGGTGACAGGTATGAGTTAATTTATAGCAAGTTAGCTTTAATACCGTTATCTATTGCTTGTTAGCCTAACATTGTTTGTATAGGCTTTGTTGTGATTAGTGATAGTCCGGCACGGGCACTGTTCGATACGGGAGCTTCACACTCCTTCTTGTCCGAAAGCTTTATATCGCGCATCGGAGTCCCTTCTTCGATGGCGAAGGACAAGTTGGATGTGCTGCTACCGAATGGGTGCTCGATGCGTGTGGATAGGGTGTGCGCCGTAAAGGTTCACATTGGGAGCCAAGAGTTCGACTTGCTAGCGTCATTGCTGCCGCTAGTAGAGTTCGACGTGATCTTTGGAATGGATTGGCTGTCAGAGCAGAAAGCTTGGATTGACTGTGACCGGAAGGAGGTCAAGCTGGGTGTAGGGCGGGAGACTACATTCGAGGGGTTAAAGGGGTCGAGCAGGACGCTGATGTCTGCTCTTCAGGTGGTGAAGGCAGTTTGTGCTAGTGCAGAGCTGTTCTTCGCAATAGTGGGGGCTGTGGAGCCAAAGTCTCCGTTGGATAGCATCCCCGTGGTTTGCGAATACCCCGATGTGTTCCCGGATAGTCTTCCCGGAGCCCCACCGCAGCGGGAGATTGATTTCACCATCGAGCTCGTACCGGGGGCCAAACCGGTGTCACGTGCTCCGTATAGGTTGGCGCCTAAGGAGATGGCAGAGTTGAAAGTTCAGCTAGAGGAGCTGATGGAGCAAGGGTATGTGCGTCCAAGCTCGTCGCCTTGGAGCGCACCGGTCCTCTTCGTTAAGAAGAAGGACGGGAGTATGCAGCTGTGTATCGACTACAGAGAGTTGAACAAGCTAACGGAGAAGAATAAGTACCCGATCCCGAGGATTGATGATCTCTTTGATCAGTTAGTCGGATCATCGGTATACTCCAAGTTGGACTTGAAGTCGGGGTACTATCAGCTGAGGATCAGGGAGTGTGATATCCTGAAGACCGCGTTCAGTACGAGGTATGGGCATTTCGAGTTCACGGTCATGCCGTTTGGACTGACGAATGCGCCATCGGTATTTATGGATCTGATGAACAGGACGTTCAGAGATTTCCTGGATCGCTTTGTGATCGTCTTTATTGACGATATTTTGGTGTACTCGCAGTGCGAAGAAGACCACTTCAAGCACTTGCATTTGGTGTTGGAGACTTTGAGGAGGAATGAGCTTTACGCAAAGTTCTCCAAGTGCGAGTTCTGGCTACCCTCGGTAGGGTTCCTTGGTCATATAGTGAGTGGGGAAGGTATAGCAGTGGATCCGGCGAAGATTGTTGCGATATGGGAGTGGCCTACGTTATCTTCTGTCGCGGAAGTCCGTAGTTTTCTCGGGCTTGCCGGATATTATAGGCGCTTCGTAGAGAACTTCTCGCGGTTAACATTACCTCTCACGAAGTTGACAAGGAAGGATCAGAAATTCTTGTGGACGCAAGAGTGCGTGCAAGCTTTTGAGGAGCTGAAGAGACGGTTGACCACGGTACCAGTGCTTAGTTCGCCGAGTGGGACCGAGGGCTTTGAGGTGTATAGCGACGCTTCGAGTAGTGGCTTGGGCTGCGTGTTGTTGCAGCATGGGAGCGTGATAGCGTATGGATCGCGTCAGCTGAAGGTGCATGAGAGAAATTATCCGGTGCACGACTTGGAGTTGGCGGCCGTGATATTTGCACTCAAGTTGTGGAGGCACTACCTATACGGCGTAAGGGTCGATATATACACCGATCACAAGAGCCTAAAATATTTGTTGGATCAAAAGGACCTTAATATGAGGCAGAGGAGGTGGATGGAGTTCCTAGGGGACTACACCTTCAAAATACATTATGTACCTGGGAAGGGCAACGCAGTTGCGGATGCGCTGAGCCGCAGGGCTCCCGCCCAAGCCAACTGGTTGTCGGTGCATGATGAGCGGCTAGTACGGGAGTTGGAGGAGCTTGAGATCTATTGCGTTGACAGGCAGACGAGCGCCAAAGCAATGTTAAACTGGACAGAAGTGCAGTATGACCTGGCTGACCGGGTTCGGCAGGCATTGGAGTTAGATGACTCCATGAAGGAGCTTATGGAGGCCGCTCTGGATGGGTCAAATTCCCAGTTCTCGGTGGAAGATGGTTTATTAAGGAAGGATCATCGGTTGTGCGTCCCGAGTGGGGGTAACCTCCGGGCGGAGTTGATGTACGAAGCTCATCATACCAAGTACTCAATCCACCCAGGGAGCACGAAGATGTATCGTGATCTCAAGAAGCTGTTTTGGTGGCTGGGGCTCAAGAAAGATGTGGCGTTGTACGTGGTTAAGTGCCAAACGTGCGCCTTGGTGAAGGCGGAGTGCCAAAAGCCGGGAGGATTTCTGAAGTCCTTGCCTATACCGGAGTGGAAATTCGACGATATATCTATGGACTTTGTGCACGGGTTGCCAAGGTCGCAGAAGGGGAACGACGCCATCTGGGTGATCGTAGATTGGCTAACCAAGGTGTCGCATTTCATTCCGCATAGGAAGGATGATATAGTGGAGAAATTGGCAAAGTTGTATGTCGACAATATTGTTAGGCTGCATGGTGTGCCCCGTAGCATTGTGAGTGATCGCGATGGGCGGTTCACGTCAAATGATTGGAGGTTGGTGCAGTAGATGCTGGGAACGAAGTTAAAGTTCAGCACAGCTTTCCATCCGCAGACGGATGGGCAGACCGAGAGGGTCAATAGAACGATGGAAGACATGCTACGCATGTGTGTTCTGGATTTCGGTAAGCATTGGGAAGACCACCTTTATTTGGTGGAGTTCGCGTACAACAACAGCTACCAAACGAGTATACAAATGGCGCCCTTCGAGGCCCTGTATGGTAGGAAGTGTCGCACGCCGTTATCGTGGCTTGAAGCGGGTGAGGCAAGGTTGTACAAGAAATAGGAGGTGGAGAGTGCTACCTCGTTAGTGTGGATCATTCGGGAGCGCTTATTGATCGCTCAGGACCGGCAGACGAAGTATTACAATGCCAAGCACCGGAACGTGGAGTTCGCGGTAGGCGATTGGGTATACCTAAAAGTGAAGCCGTTCAAGGGGGTTTCGCGGGTGAGACGCTTGAAGAAGCTGAGCCCAAGATACCTTGGACCTTTTGAGGTTCTGGAGCGAGTCGGCGAAGCTGCGTACCGTTTGAAGCTATCGGTGGAGTTGAGTGGATTACATGATGTGTTCCACATTTCTGTGTTGCGGAAGGCGGTGCAAGAGCCTTCGCAGGTGATCGCGGTTGACCAAGTGCCGGTGGACGAAGGGTTGACGACTAGGGTCAAGCCCATTGATCGCGCAAAACTATATCCGCAAACGACAACGACAAGTGTACCGTATCGGGAGTGGTATAGGTTTATAAAAACCAAGGTCGTATTAGACTCGGGGTGATCGAATAATCATACTTTGAAAGATCGTTATTATTTTATCAAAAGGTATTTGGGCTGGGGGTTGCGAATGAAAAATACTAATTGAATTAATTCGATGAGTTAAAAGCTAGTGTCCGATCTTGAATCACCTTGGAAAAATAAAATAACGGAATGAAGTTAGAGTACAATTCTCTTGTTGAGGTGGCTTTGACCGTGGAGGTTCCCGAAGCATGAACACTCCTCTTTCGAGGATTAGGTTCAACTAAGCTTAGGTGTATCGACCGAACTTTCGTTCTCAAATCGCATCGCCTAAGACTTGCTTTAGGTTGTGAACCTCACTATTGGATTTCACTCCAATCCGGAAGAGTTACGTCGTCCTCTCTCGAGGGTTGCGTTCTACTCCTTTTACCGATGAGCGATCGATTCGTCTTACGAGCCTCTCGGCTAACTAAAGAGCGAAAACCATTATGAAAACTATATAAAATATATAGCCTCAATGAATTGATTAACGGTAAATCGTAAGCGTTCAACAATTAGAGAAAAACGAATCTAAAATCAAAATATTAATTCATCCTCAGATCATCGCGACCGAACACTATAGAAATTAGTTACACATGGAGATGGGGGGAATCATTATTTTAAAATGCGACATCATAATAAAAGTGCGAAATTTACAAGTAATAAAATTTTAAGTGAAATAGAGAGAGATTCTATTGTTATTCGCGAAAGATTGCAATTAGTAAATGTGCGGCGTTACAAATAGACGTACAAAAGTAATTAGAGGAGGTAAAACAAAACAAAGACGACAATAGTCTCGACTAAACAAGATTATGAAAGGAGCAAATAAAATTCTACTATTAATCTTTTCTCAAAATAAAAAGAACAATTAAAGCGAAAATCCTAATAATAAAATCCGGGACAGAATTTCCCGTAAAAGAATAAACACTCCTAACTCCTTACTCCTTGCTGGACTCCAACTCCCGAATTAAAAACTCTCTTCAAAATTATAAATTCTCTTCCAAAATTCTCCTCCAAAATTCTCCTACTCCTCTACTCCCGATGCTATCTTTTTATAGGTAGTAGTAGGCAAGGGCGCTGCAGTTCCACCGCTTGAATGTTGAAACGGCAGCATTTAATGGTGGCGGGATTCATGCTGCATGGAGGATGCCGGCTGGAGCTAAACGGCAGTATTTATTGGTGGCGGGATTCATGCCTGGCTATTAAAGATTGATGTTGTCGAATTCTGCTATCCACGTGGCTGCATGGAGGAGGTTGACTGCATGCTGATTGTAACATCCCATTTTTCAATTAGACCCCCCCTTAGGAGTGACTTGAACATTCCTAGGTCATACCAAGTCCTAGGTTGAACCTAGGAGGTCAAGTGACCCAACTAGCTAGTTGAGACTCACTTGGGCTGCAAATAGTAAAATCTTAAAATCCTCATTTTTGGTGGCCTAGTGGGTTCAATCTGACTCCAAGGCATTCCTAGACCTAATATGAGATCAATGGGTCACCAAGGACCCATTGGGTGCAAACCTAGTGGCTAAGTTGACCCAAGTCAACTTAAGCCCTAGTTAGGCCAAAGTAACCCTGCCCTGGATCAACTCACCCTCTTTATGCCAAGTCTACCCTACCTAACCATACCTAGGCCTTAGGGGAGGTCAATGGGTCCCTAGGGGTCTATTGATGTTGACTCGGTAGGTCAAATTGACCAAGTCAACCCTAAACCCAAATCAAGTCAAACCTAGCTCAATTGGGTTAACTCAAGCTCAAGCCGCCTCATGTAAACTCATAGGGTTTTATTAGGAGTTATTATGGCTGCCTATAGCCTAAACCCTAGGCTAGCCAACATGTTGACTAGGAGAGAGAAAGAAGAGAGAAATAGCCTAAATATAGGAGAGAGAAAGTGTAAATTAAGGGTATTTTCATGGTAGAATGGTGAGCCCCCCTCTCATATGGCATTTAAGGTTTTAATATTAATTTTATGGGCTGCCTTTAGGCTTCTAGGGGAAGAAAATTCGTGAGGATGACTAGGAGAGAAAAAAAAATAAGTATTTGGTTATATAGAGGAGAGAGAAAAGGTGGTGGAGAGGTGAAGAGGTGTTTTGAAGAGGGAGGAGGCATGAGTTCGGCCAAAGAGGGGCCAACAGCCACCTAGAGGTTGACACCTCCTCCCCCCCACCCTTTTCCCGGCCATCAAGAGGTGTTTCCACCCTCTCTCTCCTCTAACCACCCCCCCACATGAAGAGGTGTTTTGCCTCTTGGAGAAAACCGCCCCTCTCCCCCTCTCCTCTTTATATACTCACTTAGGAGAGAGGGGAGACCATTTTTCGAAATCAGAGAAGGAGGGGTGAACCCTTGCCGGAGCCACCAAGGAGAGAAACGCCGCCACCGCCGCCACCGCCGCCACCGCCGCCACCATGGCATCCCGCCGTTCAACTCGCATCCAAGCCCGAAATTAGGTCCTCCCTCACCTATTCTCTCATGTTTAGATCCTAGGATTGTTTAGGAGTTGAGTTCATGCTCAAACGAACCGGAGCAAAAGCTTAAAATTTCAGAAATTTCCATTTTTTATGGAGTTTTGAAGCTCTCGGGTAGGGCGGCGCCGCCACCTCCGGCCACCCTAGCCGCCGGCAAGGTTAGCCCCCACCACCGGGAACATGTAGGAGTTGTTTCCCGGTGGTGGCGCCGCCCATGGTGGCCGGGAAAAGGCCCGTGATAACCACTTCTCACGGTTCTGGTTCAGGCCATTTGGAGAAGATGAAGTACAGCTGCCGTCCGATCGCTTTAAGATTCGTGCAGGATCAAAATAAATACTTATAAACCCATATTTTTTCGGATTTTCTGTATTTAATAAAACAGTTTCACTGTAAATTAAATTTATGCCCCTTATGGGCACCACATGAAAAAGAGTACAACATGAAAGTTGTAGGTCTTTTGAATACCTACAATTTGATATGTAGTGGTGAAAAATTGGATGAGGGGACTGCCCTGTAGAGCTTTTTTAGTAAGGGTATGTCCTACAACTAGGGTAGTTTTCTTCTAAAAATTATTTAGGCCCTTTAGAGGCTTGTCCATCAAATTTGATCAACATGAATGTTGTAGGATTTTTAATTATCTACAGTTTGATATGTTATGGAAAATTTTAGGACAAGTATTTTGACCTATAGGGCCATTATTCTAGGGTAGGTCCTACAAATAGGGCAGATCTTTGAAAAATTCCCTACACCTAATCCTTGGTCCAAATGCTTTGAAATTTGGACAGGGACTCAATATCACCTAGACCTAACTCCTGTAAAAATTGGAGACCATTTGAGATAGTGTAACTCAGGGTTCTGCCCTAAACCTAGAAAAGCTAGGGTAAGGTAGTTGAAGGGTCAAATGACCTCCAAACCCTCCCAAATTTTGGTGAGGTGTCCCTGGTATAGGTATATAGGTCTGGTTCAAATTTCATCTCATTTCGTTGAGTTTTGATTAGGAATCCTCTAAACCCTAGTTTTGACCTAGTAGAAGGAAGGTTAGTGAGAAGGTTCCTTGCACTCTGGTATGATCATCTCACCTCAACAGAGGTTGAGATTTTTACCACTGGTTTATTTTGGTCATAAGATTATCCTTAGGGAATATGGGATGATTTAGGGTAAGTTTACCCTAGGGCCCAGGTTAAAACCCTAAAGGTGGACTTTGGGGGTTTGTGAAGGACATAGGGGCAAATGCCCTTGTATGGCCTTGAGATTTGGTGGAAAGGTTGTTAATGAGCTTGTAACTCTCTGGTTGTAATGTTAGAGAATTTTGATGTAGGTAGCTACCTCAAAACTTAAACCCTAGTTTTAGGGTAGAAGGGATTTTAGGTCCAAACAGTATCTTAAACTCCTTTAAAAGCCAGGAAATTGGGGTAGTGTGTTTCTAGGGTAGTTAGGACCCTTGGATAATTTTACTAGAATTTTTGGATAGGTATTTCTAGTACTTCATTCATGAATGTGATTATAGCCCTTTTTGATGTTTTATTTATTAAAGATTTTTAATTCAAATAAGTCCCCCTTGAAACTCTGGAATTAGATGTTGTTGGCCAGTAGGAATGCCCATGAATTTTTAGTTCAATTTTATGTTGATTAAATAGAATAGTTCCTTCACAAGTATTATTAAAGGGCTCTATGTTTCAAAAATATTTTTTGGCATAAATAATTTCTGGAAAATTATGAAAGTTGGTAATTAGTGTTTTTAAATCATTATGAATCAGTGGGATTTTTCTCTGGATTTTTGGAGTTATGGATTTAGTACTTGATTCACAAGCATGCTAGATTAGGGTTTTTGGTAAATGATTTATTATAAATTAATTTCCAGCAAGAAAATTATGAAACCTTTATAGTACTGTTTTCATAGTATTTCTAGTACCCTGTAATTAATCTAAACTATTTGGAAGAGTATTTGATGTAGTTTATTCATTAGACATGAAGAAATTGGATTATTGCAAAATTAAGTTTAGACCCCTTAGACCATAGGGAAAATTGCCAAACCTTGGATATGTTATTTTTAGATACACTAATATTTGTCTTAAATTTATTATGATTTATACATGACTGAAAAGTATGATCCTTGTACAAATTTGGAAGACCTTGGATTTAATAAAAATTAATTAATTATTAGGTTAATTGGAAAAATTGTTATTATCAGAAAAATCGATTCAATAATGTCATGATAGGCCCCCAGAAATTAACTTAGGCCGTATGGAAGAAAACACAAAGGACATCCTATCAAGGTCATCATATAGTGTAGGCTGGTCTGCATTTAGCGTTTTCGTAAAAGATCGCATTTGGAGACGACTTAGGGCAATGTTAGAGTTTCTCAATGTGCTGATTGGGATGGATTTAGATAGGTTGTCATGGAAGGTTCTAAGGAGTGACGAGAAGTGAGTGGTTGTGGTAGAAGGAGCACGGATCTGACGAAAGATCGTCATCCCCGTAAGAGTGAAGAGTCAAATTCACCCTAGGTTTAGTTTAATGTAATTTATTAAGGGAAAGGGTAAGAATAATTAGTTGAAATAAGTTTACACTTCACACACTAGTTAGATAGACATTTGGAAAAGGTTAAGTCGTCCCGAGTTGTTCAAAGGGGCGCCATCCCGCGGTGCTCAAGGGATGAGGTTTGGAATTGAGCCGGACGGTTTAGTCCGGGGAGCTTAGTCTCGGTTTGTGGTTGAGCCGGACGGTTTGGTCCAGGAGCTTTACTCTTGACTTCTTATATTAACTGCTGCATGTGCATAAAAATAGGAAAGATTAAGGTGGTGGGTTCTCGATATCGGGGAGTTCGATTGCACCGACACCGATATCGTTGACTCGGCAAGGTGACTAGCACTTAGCCAAGGTTAAGTCCGGCGGTCCAGTCGGCAAGAGTACGCAGGAGTCCGCTTTGTGCACCAAGCATTGAGGGCGTACGATAGGTCAGACCAGTGGTGCTTTTACTGGTTTTGAGGTGGGCGAGGCCCAACCCACCGCTTCCGTCTGCCACTACGGAGGTATCCTGGGAGGTAACGGCTCTGAAAGGGGGAACTAAAGGTTTGTGTACACAAAGTCGTGTGTGTGAGTTGCACTGCTTGATCATCATACCCACCATATAGCTGCATGTCATAATCATTCATAACAACCTTGACACCTAAAGTATAAGTGGAATGGGACGCTTATACTTTAGGACTTGCAAAACGACCCCTTGGTCTATAAGCTTGTGTGGGCAAGTTTATAAATCAAAGGTTAATTTCAATATATATATATGCTGCTGTTTGTTAACCGACACCCCATCGTATAAGTGGAATGGGACATTTATACGATGGGAGCCTTGTAGAAGATCCCTTGGCTTATGTGTACTCACATAAGTGGAGGTTTAATTTCTTACTTACCTTTCTATTTTACCTATTACAACACTTATATTGCTCCCCTGTCATAACTTGCTAGTTAGTTCCACCGTCATCTGTTTTTGACTACTCTCCACCTTCATGTCCTTCTCTTTCTTCCTCTTCGCTCGGTGCCTTAGGGCATGGGGGAAGGGGTGGGGGATGATAGGGCTTAGTCTTATAGACTAACGGTTTTCGAACCACATCATTTTAGGGAATCGTGGAGCCCAACCCGGAGGAGCAGCCCAGGAGGCCGGTGCGCTTGGAGACAGGGCAGTCTAGCTCAGGAGTTCAGACAGCCGGGACCGTGAGTTCCGTTCCTTAGTAGCAGTTTGTTTTTCAGCTTCCGTTTGAGTGACTATGTAGTGAGGTGTTGTTGTACCGGGCTTAAGCCCTCTTCCTTTCAGTACTCTATTTTTACCCTGATGTTATACTGTGGACACTCCCTTCGTGGAGTTTACATATATGTGATTTATATTGTGGACTGCAATTCTCTTTACTGTTCTACTTGCTACTTGATTGTGATCGAAAAGGCCGGCAGAATTGGCGCGTTGTAGTGACGACCTTCCCGGGTGCGAAGGTGTCACCGCAAAGCGGCGGTTCTGGGCATAAGACCCCGAGTTTTGAATCGAAAAAAAAAATGGGGTCTTACAAAGTGGTATCAGAGCGTAATCACGATCGAAAAAGTAGCAGTCCACAAACCCTGGGTCACCCCCGCACGAGTTTAGTTTGGGGACAAACTAAGCAGCGGAAGCAGTGGTGTGCCCATATGGTGATCACATATAAATTGTCCACTTCTTTAACAAATGGAATTCTTCTTTGTAGCTTGAGGCAAACCCTTCCCCCAACAGAGAGTACCTCCGGCTGCAAAGACCTCATCTTATAATTCCTAGGTCAATGAGTTAGACTCAACCCATTAGGACACATGACCAACCATGACGACTTATAACATTCCCTAGTTCGAAATAGACCCTGGGTATGAACTTGTTTAAGGTAAGGCTGTACCCAAACAGAATAAAAGGAAGAGTTTAACGTGAGAATGACAATCTAATAGATAAACTCAGGTGACCTTATGGTCTCTATCAAGGATTACTCAAATCAGTAGACTGCTTTAAGGAGAGTTGGGACCAATAAGCCATTAGCAGAATGGTAGAAGATAAGTAGTCTTAACCCTCATATATGTAACAAGATTTCTCGGAGACAACCACAAAGACAAACACCGAGGGTTGGATATGAATTCAAGTTCAGAAGATACATATTTGGGATTGGGAACATTTTGACCCGGATAAGGTTGTCGTAAATGTGACTCAGAGAGTTTTAGGTATATATCAACAGGTTTCAGGTTGGAATCCCAAGTCGAAGATTGATGCCCTAGGGATTGTGCACCCAGCTATGACGGATATAACATCGTAATATCAAAGATACTTAGCCCAAGGAAGATAGGGGCTTATCTTTTGTTTATTGGGGGCTTGTCTTTTATTTATTGGGCAAATAGGATTGACTAGGGTTTCCTTAGACCTAATTTAAGGAATGTGGCGTAACAAACATAGTGAGATTGAATTTAATATAGTTCGACGTTATTCGGATGAAGATAAGACTAAATCGCTATGTTGCATCATCGGATGAAGATAAGACTGAACGAGGTAGTTGGGGTCACCCCGACCCAAAAGAAAACTCTCGTGGGTGTTTCATAAGAATTGTGAGTAGCTGTTCGTTATCACGGGGTGCCCAAGACGATTGTGTCGGATCGGGATGGCCGGTTCACTTCCAGGGAGTGGAGATCATTGCAGGCTTACTTAGGCAGGCTCAGGTAAGGCTGATCAGAGACAGGATATTAGAGGCCCAGAGCAGACAAGCTAAGTACTTGACGCCCGACACCGTCAGGTGGAGTTTCAGGTTGGGGACCGAGTGTTCTTGAAGATCCGGCCGATGCACGGGGTTTCACGAGTACGTGGTCAGCGGAAGAAGCTCAGTCCGAGATTTTCAGGATCCTGGAGCGGATCGGTCCATTAGCTTACAAACTGGAGCTATCGCAGGAGCTGTCCAGCCTACATGATGTGTTCCACGTATCTTCTCTCAGGAGGGCTCTACTACGCCCGGAGCTACAGATTACCACCACTGATGGGCCGGTAGCTACCGATCGGTCCGTTCAGGTGGAGCCGATATGGATAGACGACCAGGGGATACGGGTCTTGCGCCGCAAGAAGATCCCGCTAATCAAAGTCTTGTGGAGGAATCATGGGCAAGAGGAGCATACTTGGGAACTCGAGGACTTGATGCGAGAGAAGTACCCGGAGTTGTTTAGCCAGGTAATATCTTCTAACTTCTCAAGATGCTTGTAATTATTTTTCCCTACTTGTTTTACAACAGAGTATCACCTAAGATTAGAGGCTAATCCTTTGTTTATTGGGGCTAGCCCTTGTTTATTAACCTTGGTTAAGCAATTCAACCCTCGTGGGATGTTACAAGCTTAAGATAACCCGGTAGAAAAGCTCCCATAGACTTAACCTTAATTTCGGGGACGAAATTTTTGTTTTGTTTATTGGGATTTGTAACATCCCATTTTTCAATTAGACCCCCCCTTAGGAGTGACTTGAACATTCCTAGGTCATACCAAGTCCTAGGTTGAACCTAGGAGGTCAAGTGACCCAACTAGCTAGTTGAGACTCACTTGGGCTGCAAATAGTAAAATCTTAAAATCCTCATTTTTGGTGGCCTAGTGGGTTCAATCTGACTCCAAGGCATTCCTAGACCTAATATGAGATCAATGGGTCACCAAGGACCCATTGGGTGCAAACCTAGTGGCTAAGTTGACCCAAGTCAACTTAAGCCCTAGTTAGGCCAAAGTAACCCTGCCCTGGATCAACTCACCCTCTTTATGCCAAGTCTACCCTACCTAACCATACCTAGGCCTTAGGGGAGGTCAATGGGTCCCTAGGGGTCTATTGATGTTGACTCGGTAGGTCAAATTGACCAAGTCAACCCTAAACCCAAATCAAGTCAAACCTAGCTCAATTGGGTTAACTCAAGCTCAAGCCGCCTCATGTAGACTCATAGGGTTTTATTAGGAGTTATTATGGCTGCCTATAGCCTAAACCCTAGGCTAGCCAACATGTTGACTAGGAGAGAGAAAGAAGAGAGAAATAGCCTAAATATAGGAGAGAGAAAGTGTAAATTAAGGGTATTTTCATGGTAGAATGGTGAGCCCCCCTCTCATATGGCATTTAAGGTTTTAATATTAATTTTATGGGCTGCCTTTAGGCTTCTAGGGGAAGAAAATTCGTGAGGATGACTAGGAGAGAAAAAAAAATAAGTATTTGGTTATATAGAGGAGAGAGAAAAGGTGGTGGAGAGGTGAAGAGGTGTTTTGAAGAGGGAGGAGGCATGAGTTCGGCCAAAGAGGGGCCAACAGCCACCTAGAGGTTGACACCTCCTCCCCCCCACCCTTTTCCCGGCCATCAAGAGGTGTTTCCACCCTCTCTCTCCTCTAACCACCCCCCCACATGAAGAGGTGTTTTGCCTCTTGGAGAAAACCGCCCCTCTCCCCCTCTCCTCTTTATATACTCACTTAGGAGAGAGGGGAGACCATTTTTCGAAATCAGAGAAGGAGGGGTGAACCCTTGCCGGAGCCACCAAGGAGAGAAACGCCGCCACCGCCGCCACCGCCGCCACCGCCGCCACCATGGCATCCCGCCGTTCAACTCGCATCCAAGCCCGAAATTAGGTCCTCCCTCACCTATTCTCTCATGTTTAGATCCTAGGATTGTTTAGGAGTTGAGTTCATGCTCAAACGAACCGGAGCAAAAGCTTAAAATTTCAGAAATTTCCATTTTTTATGGAGTTTTGAAGCTCTCGGGTAGGGCGGCGCCGCCACCTCCGGCCACCCTAGCCGCCGGCAAGGTTAGCCCCCACCACCGGGAACATGTAGGAGTTGTTTCCCGGTGGTGGCGCCGCCCATGGTGGCCGGGAAAAGGCCCGTGATAACCACTTCTCACGGTTCTGGTTCAGGCCATTTGGAGAAGATGAAGTACAGCTGCCGTCCGATCGCTTTAAGATTCGTGCAGGATCAAAATAAATACTTATAAACCCATATTTTTTCGGATTTTCTGTATTTAATAAAACAGTTTCACTGTAAATTAAATTTATGCCCCTTATGGGCACCACATGAAAAAGAGTACAACATGAAAGTTGTAGGTCTTTTGAATACCTACAATTTGATATGTAGTGGTGAAAAATTGGATGAGGGGACTGCCCTGTAGAGCTTTTTTAGTAAGGGTATGTCCTACAACTAGGGTAGTTTTCTTCTAAAAATTATTTAGGCCCTTTAGAGGCTTGTCCATCAAATTTGATCAACATGAATGTTGTAGGATTTTTAATTATCTACAGTTTGATATGTTATGGAAAATTTTAGGACAAGTATTTTGACCTATAGGGCCATTATTCTAGGGTAGGTCCTACAAATAGGGCAGATCTTTGAAAAATTCCCTACACCTAATCCTTGGTCCAAATGCTTTGAAATTTGGACAGGGACTCAATATCACCTAGACCTAACTCCTGTAAAAATTGGAGACCATTTGAGATAGTGTAACTCAGGGTTCTGCCCTAAACCTAGAAAAGCTAGGGTAAGGTAGTTGAAGGGTCAAATGACCTCCAAACCCTCCCAAATTTTGGTGAGGTGTCCCTGGTATAGGTATATAGGTCTGGTTCAAATTTCATCTCATTTCGTTGAGTTTTGATTAGGAATCCTCTAAACCCTAGTTTTGACCTAGTAGAAGGAAGGTTAGTGAGAAGGTTCCTTGCACTCTGGTATGATCATCTCACCTCAACAGAGGTTGAGATTTTTACCACTGGTTTATTTTGGTCATAAGATTATCCTTAGGGAATATGGGATGATTTAGGGTAAGTTTACCCTAGGGCCCAGGTTAAAACCCTAAAGGTGGACTTTGGGGGTTTGTGAAGGACATAGGGGCAAATGCCCTTGTATGGCCTTGAGATTTGGTGGAAAGGTTGTTAATGAGCTTGTAACTCTCTGGTTGTAATGTTAGAGAATTTTGATGTAGGTAGCTACCTCAAAACTTAAACCCTAGTTTTAGGGTAGAAGGGATTTTAGGTCCAAACAGTATCTTAAACTCCTTTAAAAGCCAGGAAATTGGGGTAGTGTGTTTCTAGGGTAGTTAGGACCCTTGGATAATTTTACTAGAATTTTTGGATAGGTATTTCTAGTACTTCATTCATGAATGTGATTATAGCCCTTTTTGATGTTTTATTTATTAAAGATTTTTAATTCAAATAAGTCCCCCTTGAAACTCTGGAATTAGATGTTGTTGGCTAGTAGGAATGCCCATGAATTTTTAGTTCAATTTTATGTTGATTAAATAGAATAGTTCCTTCACAAGTATTATTAAAGAGCTCTATGTTTCAAAAATATTTTTTGGCATAAATAATTTCTGGAAAATTATGAAAGTTGGTAATTAGTGTTTTTAAATCATTATGAATCAGTGGGATTTTTCTCTGGATTTTTGGAGTTATGGATTTAGTACTTGATTCACAAGCATGCTAGATTAGGGTTTTTGGTAAATGATTTATTATAAATTAATTTCCAGCAAGAAAATTATGAAACCTTTATAGTACTGTTTTCATAGTATTTCTAGTACCCTGTAATTAATCTAAACTATTTGGAAGAGTATTTGATGTAGTTTATTCATTAGACATGAAGAAATTGGATTATTGCAAAATTAAGTTTAGACCCCTTAGACCATAGGGAAAATTGCCAAACCTTGGATATGTTATTTTTAGATACACTAATATTTGTCTTAAATTTATTATGATTTATACATGACTGAAAAGTATGATCCTTGTACAAATTTGGAAGACCTTGGATTTAATAAAAATTAATTAATTATTAGGTTAATTGGAAAAATTGTTATTATCAGAAAAATCGATTCAATAATGTCATGATAGGCCCCCAGAAATTAACTTAGGCCGTATGGAAGAAAACACAAAGGACATCCTATCAAGGTCATCATATAGTGTAGACTGGTCTGCATTTAGCGTTTTCGTAAAAGATCGCATTTGGAGACGACTTAGGGCAATGTTAGAGTTTCTCAATGTGCTGATTGGGATGGATTTAGATAGGTTGTCATGGAAGGTTCTAAGGAGTGACGAGAAGTGAGTGGTTGTGGTAGAAGGAGCACGGATCTGACGAAAGATCGTCATCCCCGTAAGAGTGAAGAGTCAAATTCACCCTAGGTTTAGTTTAATGTAATTTATTAAGAGAAAGGGTAAGGAAAAACAACCAATAACAATAAGTGTCTTGCGAAAGGAAACTTTGGGCTGTAATGCCGCCGTCTTGGTTTCTAGTGCCTTTGGAGAGCCCCTCACAGGATATAATCCGGAGGCAGTCCAGGGCTAACGTAAATCTTAAATAAATCAAAAGAGTAATTAGTTGAAATAAGTTTACACTTCACACACTAGTTAGATAGACATTTGGAAAAGGTTAAGTCGTCCCGAGGTGTTTGTTGCTGTATAAGCCTGGGCGGACAGGCGGCTTGACTGGCGGTTTGGTAGCCGGGCGGTCAGCCGGCTAAATCTATGGCGGGTTGGTAGCCGGGCGGTCAGCCGGCTAAATCTATGGCGGGTTGGTAGCCGGGCGGTCTGCCGGCTAATCTCTGGGATCTCAGTGGATTGGCGGCGTGCTCTGATGGTGGTGACCGGGCGGTTAGTGCCTACTAACCGCGCGGTTAGGCGGTCTCCTGGGCGGTTTGGCGGTTAGATTTGTAGATGATGTATTTGTGTATTTAGTCCCACATTGGGTATTTGTAATCTCTCTCATCTCCTCCATTCTATATAAGGGAGGCTATACCTTTGTAATACTCAGTTTTTTGGATAATAAAAATTCCATTACTCCAGTTTTTCCGGTCTCTTGTTTCTATTCGCACATGGTATCAGAGGACTCGGTCTACTCATCCTGATTGGGTCTTCTTCTGTCCGCGCGATTTCTCTCTGTTCGCGTGCGTTCCCGCCCGGTTTCCTTTGTTAACCGTGCGGCCTCTCTTCTTGTGCTTGCCGCTGGTCTCTGTGTGACCGCTGCGATCTCTCCTTCTCTTGCTCGCCCGGTCTCTCCTCTTAACCGCGCGACCTCTCTTCCAGGATGACCAATTCTGATGGCTCCACCTCGTCTACTGTCGTTGTCCCACCGCCTCCTCCTTCTCCTGCTTCTGGGAATCTTGGCACCGTCTCTAAGCTTCTGGGGCCCAATTATCCCGACTGGAGTGTCTCATTTACTTTTCTTCTCCGCTCTCAGCGCAAGCGTCATCATCTTACCGATGACCCTCCGCCTACTGACTCTGCCGAGTTTAATGATTGGGATGCGAATGATGCACTGGTTCGCACTTGGCTGGCGAACAGCCTGTCTGATGAATGTCTTCCTGTCATCCGTCACGATGAGACGGTCAAACAAGCTTGGAATCACTTGGCCGCTCTCTACTCCAAGGGGGGCCAAACCTCTCGCATCTATACTCTCTACGCGGATCTCTTTTCTCGCCAGTCCATGTCCCCTCCTGCAGCTTACCAACAGGTCCAAGCCCTTGGCGCTGAGATTCTACAAAATCGTCCTCTCTCTGCAGATGTGGCCACTCAGCTGAAGCACTTCCAGGAACTCCTAGTGGTTTGTTACCTTCTGCGGCTTCCGGACTCATATGATATGATCCGGCAGCAAATTCTTGGAGAGGCTGAGTCTCCTACCCTGGATGCTACTGCTGCCCGCATTGCCGCTGTTACCTCTCTGCTCCAACGCCCCGTGCTTGCCGCTCCTCCGGCTCCGGATGCCTATGCCCACCAGGCTCATCGTGGTGGATTTAGTGGCCGTGGTACCCACTCTGGCGGGCGTGGCCCTTCTCGCTACCTCTGTACTCATTGTGGTCGCACAGGACACCTGATTGACCGCTGCTGGACAAAGCATCCACATCTTCGCCCCGCTGGTGATGCTCCTACTACTTCCAAGCCATCTGCCTCCGTGGCCACGACCTCAGGTAGTGCCCACGTGGTTACCCAAGGTAAATGGCTAATCGACTCTGGCGCCACTAATCATATGACGGGCAATCCTCAGTGTTTTTCTCTCCTAGAAACACATGATCGGTTGCCTCCTGTTCTAGTTGCGGATGGTTCTCCCTCTCCGGTGCATGGAACGGGCATGGTTCAAGTTACTCCGTCACTTCGCCTGGCGGATACCCTCTATGTGCCCAAGTTTCCGTGCAATTTATTGTCGGTTACTTCTCTTTGCAAGCAACTTCAGTGTTCGGTAACATTTACTCCTTCTTCTTGTTCGTTTCAGGACCCGGACTCCAAGCGGACGATTGCTACTGGGACTGAGCGAGGCGGTCTCTACTTCCTTGATGATGTATCCGCCCTTACCGTCTTCTCTCCAGCTTCTACAGATCTTCTTCAGTGGCACCTTCGACTGGGGCATCCTCCCTCACGTCTCATCCACCAACTGTTCCCTCATCTACCTCAGCACAACTCTCCTCTCAACTGTGATGCCTGTCAACTGGGCAAACATCACCGTTCCCCCTTTCCTCCTAGGCAAGGTCGTGGCTCTTCCAAGCCGTTCGACCTTATTCACTCTGATGTTTGGGGACCTTCCCCTACCCTCACCATAGGGCGTGGGAGTTCATATTTTGTAACATTTATTGATGATTATTCTAGATGTACGTGGGTGTATCTATTAAAGGATCGCTCCGAACTTTTCTCTGTATGGACATCATTTTACTATATGATTAAAAATCAATTTGCTGCCTCTGTGAAAATTTTTCGCTCTGATAATGCAAAAGAATATCTGAGTAGTGATTTCGCTTCTTTTTGTACGCAAAATGGCATCATTCACCAAACTAGCTGCGTCTATACCTCCCAGCAAAATGGGGTGGCGGAACGTAAAAACCGTCACCTCCTTGATGTCGCTCGCACTCTCATGACGCAGATGCAGGTTCCTCGTAGCTATTGGGGCTACGCGGTCCTCATCTCCTGCTACCTCATCAATCGCATTCCCTCTACTGTCCTCAAAGGCAAAACCCCGTTTTCCATCCTCTATCCCTCCAAAGAACCCTTTCCCTTACCTCTCCGCATTTTTGGGTGCACTGCCTTCGTTCATAGCCCTGCCGCAACTCGCGACAAATTGTCCCCTCGTGCCACGAAGTGTATCTTTTTGGGCTACTCCACCACTCAAAAAGGTTACTGCTGCTTTGACCCTGTTACTCGCAAGCAGTTCGTCTCGGCGGATGTGACATTCTTTGAAAATGCCGCCTACTTCTCTTCTGACCTCCCACAGGTCGATGGATCGAACCTCCCTCTTCCTCCTACCGACTCGACCTCTCCACCCATTCTCTCCACCACATCCACGCCTCTTGAGATTCCTCCATCACCACCTCTACCGGCCCCTCCTTCTATTGCTCATGCTCCTTCTCCCTCGTCTCCTCGGCCGTCTCTCTCTTCTCCCGGGCCAGCTCTCTCCGCCACGGATGCACCGGCGACTGAGGAACTCGAGGACTTGGAGCTGCCCATTGCCCTTCGCAAAGGGGTTCGGACGTGCACCCAGCACTCGCTGGCAGCTGTTGTTTCTTATGATCAGCTAACACCTTCTCGCAGGGACTTCGCCCTAGCTATCTCAGCGACTACCACACCTCGCACTTACCAGGAAGCTCTTGGTATTCCTCACTGGAAGGCTGCCATGGATGAGGAGATTACTACTCTCTCTGACCGGGGCACTTGGACCCTTGTGCCTCCTCCTTGTGGCACGGATGTGGTTGGTTGTCGATGGGTGTTTGTCGTTAAGTTCCGTCCCGATGGCAGTGTGGACCGGTACAAAGCCCGACTTGTTGCAAAAGGGTTTACTCAGACCTATGGCGTTGATTACTTTGACACGTTCTCGCCCGTTGCTCGCCTCAGCACAATTCGAGTCCTTTTGTCGGTGGCGGTCAACAAGGATTGGCC
Source organism: Platanthera zijinensis (assembly GCA_039513925.1). Classification (NCBI taxonomy): domain Eukaryota; kingdom Viridiplantae; phylum Streptophyta; class Magnoliopsida; order Asparagales; family Orchidaceae; genus Platanthera; species Platanthera zijinensis. The sequence continues at coordinate 11,508,936 of CM077080.1, read as the reverse complement.
TATTTCGCAGTTAGACGTCAAGAATGCCTTCCTCTATGGTGACCTTCACGAGGACGTCTACATGGAGCAACCTCCTGGGTATGTTGCTCAGGGGGAGACTCAAGTATGCAAGTTGAAGAAGGCCATCTATGGCCTAAAGCAGAGTCCCAGGGCGTGGTTCGATAAGTTCAGTAGCATCGTTGGGGCTATCGGTTTCACCAGGAGTTCGGCTGATCACTCCTTGTTCATTCGCAAGACCGCTTCCGGTCTGGTTGTGCTAGCTGTTTACGTGGACGATATTCTTCTTACTGGCAACGATCAAGCTGGTGTAGCCTTGACAAAGGTCCATCTCCGCCAACACCTAGTCACGAAGGATATGGGTTCTCCAAAATACTTCTTGGGAATTGAAATCTCTCGGAAACCGGGTTCCTTGGTTCTCTCCCAACGGAAGTATGCTCTTGATTTGTTGAAAGAAGCAGGGTTGACGGGTGCTAAACCTGCCAGGTGTCCTATGGCTCCTGGAGAAGACAAGACATGGACAGACGAATCTCCACCTTTATTGGACACTACGAGGTATCGGCGTCTTGTTGGCAAACTCATCTACCTTACGGTGACCAGACCTGACATCTCCTATGCAGTGGGAAAGGTCAGCCAGTTTATGCAGTCGCCTAGGGAATGTCATCTTCAATCTGCTCTCAGGATATTGGAGTATGTGAAGTCCGCACCTGGGAAAGGTCTTCTCTTTCAGAAAAACGGTCACCTAAGAGTCGAAGCATACTCCGATGCTAGCTATGCGGACGACAAAGGGGACCGCAAGTCGACTTCCGGTTTTTGCACGTTTGTTGGAGGAAACTTGGTTAGCTGGAAGAGCAAGAAGCAGTCAGTCGTCTCCAGGTCTAGTGCGGAAGCTGAATACCGTAGCATGGCGTCAACCACATGTGAGTTAAAATGGTTGCGGGCTCTCATGCTAGATCTTGGAGAGGTCTATAACCATCCTCTTCCCATGTTCTGCGACAACAAAGCCGCGATCTACATTTCTAAAAATCCGGTCTTCCATGAGCGAACAAAGCACATAGAGGTTGATTGTCACTTCGTTCGAGAAGAAGTGTTGAAGAACCAGATTTGCACTCCGTTTGTTACCTCGGAGAAAGAGCTGGCAGATATATTCACAAAACCTGTGTCCGCCTCTTTCTTCCACATTTGCAGCAAGCTAGGCATGATTGACATCTATGCTCCAGCTTGAGGGGGAGTGTTGCTGTATAAGCCTGGGCGGACAGGCGGCTTGACTGGCGGTTTGGTAGCCGGGCGGTCAGCCGGCTAAATCTATGGCGGGTTGGTAGCCGGGCGGTCAGCCGGCTAAATCTATGGCGGGTTGGTAGCCGGGCGGTCTGCCGGCTAATCTCTGGGATCTCAGTGGATTGGCGGCGTGCTCTGATGGTGGTGACCGGGCGGTTAGTGCCTACTAACCGCGCGGTTAGGCGGTCTCCTGGGCGGTTTGGCGGTTAGATTTGTAGATGATGTATTTGTGTATTTAGTCCCACATTGGGTATTTGTAATCTCTCTCATCTCCTCCATTCTATATAAGGGAGGCTATACCTTTGTAATACTCAGTTTTTTGGATAATAAAAATTCCATTACTCCAGTTTTTCCGGTCTCTTGTTTCTATTCGCACAGTGTTCAAAGGGGCGCCATCCCGCGGTGCTCAAGGGATGAGGTTTGGAATTGTGCCGGACGGTTTAGTCCGGGGAGCTTAGTCTCGATTTGTGGTTGAGCCGGACGGTTTGGTCCAGGAGCTTTACTCTTGACTTCTTATATTAACTGCTGCATGTGCATAAAAATAGGAAAGATTAAGGTGGTGGGTTCTCGATATCGGGGAGTTCGATTGCACCGACACCGATATCGTTGACTCGGCAAGGTGACTAGCACTTAGCCAAGGTTAAGTCCGGCGGTCCAGTCGGCAAGAGTACGCAGGAGTCCGCTTTGTGCACCAAGCGTTGAGGGCGTACGATAGGTCAGACCAGTGGTGCTTTTACTGGTTTTGAGGTGGGCGAGGCCCAACCCACCGCTTCCGTCTGCCACTACGGAGGTATCCTGGGAGGTAACGACTCTGAAAGGGGGAACTAAAGGTTTGTGTACACAAAGTTGGGTGTGTGAGTTGCACTGCTTGATCATCATACCCACCATATAGCTGCATGTCATAATCATTCATAACAACCTTGACACCTAAAGTATAAGTGGAATGGGACGCTTATACTTTAGGACTTGCAAAACGACCCCTTGGTCTATAAGCTTGTGTGGGCAAGTTTATAAATCAAAGGTTAATTTCAATATATATATATGCTGCTGTTTGTTAACCGACACCCCATCGTATAAGTGGAATGGGACATTTATACGATGGGAGCCTTGTAGAAGATCCCTTGGCTTATGTGTACTCACATAAGTGGAGGTTTAATTTCTTACTTACCTTTCTATTTTACCTATTACAACACTTATATTGCTCCCCTGTCATAACTTGCTAGTTAGTTCCACCGTCATCTGTTTTTGACTACTCTCCACCTTCATGTCCTTCTCTTTCTTCCTCTTCGCTCGGTGCCTTAGGGCATGGGGGAAGGGGTGGGGGATGATAGGGCTTAGTCTTATAGACTAACGGTTTTCGAACCACATCATTTTAGGGAATCGTGGAGCCCAACCCGGAGGAGCAGCCCAGGAGGCCGGTGCGCTTGGAGACAGGGCAGTCTAGCTCAGGAGTTCAGACAGCCGGGACCGTGAGTTCCGTTCCTTAGTAGCAGTTTGTTTTTCAGCTTCCGTTTGAGTGACTATGTAGTGAGGTGTTGTTGTACCGGGCTTAAGCCCTCTTCCTTTCAGTACTCTATTTTTACCCTGATGTTATACTGTGGACACTCCCTTCGTGGAGTTTACATATATGTGATTTATATTGTGGACTGCAATTCTCTTTACTGTTCTACTTGCTACTTGATTGTGATCGAAAAGGCCGGCAGAATTGGCGCGTTGTAGTGACGACCTTCCCGGGTGCGAAGGTGTCACCGCAAAGCGGCGGTTCTGGGCATAAGACCCCGAGTTTTGAATCGAAAAAAAAAAATGGGGTCTTGTAACGGTCCAGGCCCGCCAACCCTGCGGGACCCAGCTGGCACCGCCGGCCCACCAGTAGTCCAGACCCGGGCCCACTACTGGCGGTAAGCCTATCACATTCAAGCCTGCAGGCCATGCACCCCAACCCCTCTCCCTCCACAGGCGGGTTGTTGGTGGCCGCAGCCCCCCTTAGATGAGTCAAACTCGATAGTCAAGCCCGCACTACGGGGACTTCCCAGGAGGTCACCCATCCCAGTACTACTCCAGCCCGAGCACGCTTAACTATGGAGTTCTTTCAACTCTCATCACCAATTGATCTGCAGCTCAATTGGTGATGAGAGTTGAAAGAACTCCATAGTTAAGCGTGCTCGGGCTGGAGTAGTACTGGGATGGGTGACCTCCTGGGAAGTCCCCGTAGTGCGGGCTTGACTATCGAGTTTGACTCATCTAAGGGGGGCTGCGGCCACCAACAACCCGCCTGTGGAGGGAGAGGGGTTGGGGTGCATGGCCTGCAGGCTTGAATGTGATAGGCTTACCGCCAGTAGTGGGCCCGGGTCTGGACTACTGGTGGGCCGGCGGTGCCAGCTGGGTCCCGCAGGGTTGGCGGGCCTGGACCACTGCAGCTCAATTGGTGATGAGAGTTGAAAGAACTCCATAGTTAAGCGTGCTCGGGCTGGAGTAGTACCGGGATGGGTGACCTCCTGGGAAGTTCCCGTAGTGCGGGCTTGACTATCGAGTTTGACTCATCTAAGGGGGCTACGGCCACCAACAACCCGCCTGGATGGAGAGGGGTTGGGGTGCATTGGCCTGCAGGCTTGAATGTGATAGGCTTACTGCCAGTAGTGGGCCCGGGTCTGGACTACTGGTGGGCCGGCGGTGCCAGCTGGGTCCCGCGGGGTTGGCGGGCCTGGACCGTTACAAAAAAGTGCTGAGGTGGAGTTGCCGGCCGAAGCTGCTGAGTGGTGGAGCTTTTGGCCGAGCTTCTGGAGCTTTCCATGGTGATGGCGCAGAGGTGGCCGGAGGTGCTGCTAGGTGGTCGAGCACAGGTGGCGGCCGGCTGGATTTGAGCTGTTGAAGTGGCCGAACATGGTGTTGGCTGGAGCGGCCTCTTCATGCATAGCAAGGTGGAGGAGGTGTTGTCCCATGCTGTGATGGCGGAGGGTGGAGCTTGGCCGGAGGAACTGGAGGAACTGCTGGGCAGAGCTTGCTATTAGTGGTGGCTGAGCTTGCATGTTGAAGGAGATGCTGGCCGTGAGTTGGATGGAGGAGTTCGGCCTGCAGCGATGATGGTTGGTGACGGCGATGGCGGGCGCGACAACGGCGAAGGCGAACATGACGATGATGTGGCGTTTGCTGGATGTGGGGCTGCCAGAGGAGTTCCATGGTGGTTGAGCCACTGTTGGTGCTGGAGCTTGGCCGGAGAAACGTGCATGTGGCTGAGAACTGTTTATATATATATATATATATATATATATATATATATATATATATATATATATATATATATATATATATAAAATATATGTAATTTGCACGGGTGGAGCTCCCGTATGTCGGGTGGCGGTGTTGAATATATCCTGCCGAGCTCTATGTCCACTAATTTGACTCGCATACGGAACTTGGACTTGACAGCGGGATAAAATCCCCCCAGGCCTGCCATTTTCCTATAAAATGAAAAATATATGTGTTAGACCTCAAAATATTATTTTTCTACGAAATGTTTTATAAAAATCACAACACATGCAAATACTTAGCAAATCTAATTAAGATAATAGTCCTAGATGATGACTAAATTTCTAGTCATCACCCATTCGCATCGAAGATGTTGAGGTCAAGAGGCTTCGTAACAAGGAGATACGGATGGTTAAGGTCCGATGGGATAACTGCGGGCGTGAGGAGCTCTCTTGGGAACGAGAGCAGACTATACTCGAGGAGTACCCGGAATTATTCCGCTCAGGTACTGTTTTACGTTAAGTCCTGTTTTTCCTTTATTAATTTCGTGGACGAAATTCTTTAAGGGGGGTAGAATTGTAACACCCCAAAATATTGTAGGAGCGTCGGGGATCGATTTTGGCCAAGTCGGGTTTTTGGTGCAGGTGACACGGGCCCCGACACGGGCGTGTCAGAGGCCGTGTCGGGCGTGTCGAGCTCGGGGCGTGTCGAGCTCGGGCCGTGTCGTCGACCAGCGCAGGTCGACGATGGTCGTGTGGTGGAACACGGCCTAGGACACGGGCGTGTCCCAGGCCGTGTCACACCTGTGCTGTGTGGTTGGGTGCACGGGTAGGGACACGGGCACGAACACGGGCGTGTCTAGTTTGACACGGGCGTGTCCGATGCCGTGTCACCAAGCCGTGTACCCCTCTGACTGCAAAGTGTTGATTTATTGCACACGGGGGGCGTGACACGGGTCCCGACACGGGCGTGTCACAGGCGACACGGGCGTGTCGGAGGCCGTGTCACATGTCGTGTGCTGGTTTTCAATTTGGGTCGAGACGTCGAATGAGCTACACGGCCAGGCACACGGCCGTGTGCCAACCCGTGTTCGGCCCAGATTTTATGATTTTGGATTTAATCCGGGCCGTTCGTTTCCTTGGCTTTAGATCCGACGGTGGGGGGCTACTCCTGGGTGGTTATGGCCGGGAAATAGGGTTTAGAAACCCATTTTTCTTTGGCCCATCTCCCTCTAAAAGTTAGAGAGAAGGGAGAGCAAGGAGGAAGGAGGAGTCCAAGATACGGCCACCGGAAGAGCTTCGGAGCTCCGAATCGCGATCCGAGTCCAGATCCGCGGAGGCGACGCCGTTGCGGTGCTTTCCAACCGTATAGTTTTCGATGGCGCCGTGGAAGAATGCAAGGGTAACGATTTCTCATCCTTGGGCATGTGAAGCCCTCTTTTCTTTTGCATAGGAAGCCCTCTCTCGCGAGTGAGCGAAGAGTTGGAGCGTTCCTTGGGGTAGATATGTGAAGTCCCCCTTGTGTAGAGTCCGTATGCGTAAACGGACATAGGCATTATGTGTGAAGCCTATCCGGACAAGTATAGCTGGATCGGTGATGTTGCATTGCATATGAACCGGGCAAGGCTCCGGGTGTTTGGGTGTTTTTCGGGTTTTCTACGTGGTAGATTGCATCAGGGAGCCTTGGAGATTAACTCCAAGGTGCACCCGGAAAACTGGGCAAAAGCGGGTTTTGCCAACACGGTGGCCGGGGAGCCAACGTGAACATAACCGGGTTATGTGATTGTTGTGGCGGAAACGGGACTCGGTGAGTCTTGACCTGCGCATATGGCTTAAATTGCCGTTGCGATATGAGCACGGGTCAGGCGGAACCGTACCCGATCTATGTCGTTCGGTAGGACCGTTGGCATGGATGAGGGTCTTCGGCAGTCTATGGCTTAAATTGTTGTGACCAAGGCCAGGAAGGCAAAATGCTCATATGGATGACCGTCCAAGAGGCGGTGGTGGACTGGGAACGTCTATGGCTTGAATTGACGTGACGTTGGCCGGTTCGCCGAGAATGTGCCTTGAGTGCACGGGGTGTGTGGCCGTGCGAGCCTACGCCTGTGTTGATGTGTGTTCACATTAATATATTGCATATACTAATAAAGTGCAGGGAAAGAGCATCGCCGCCCCGATTTTGGGGGCGGGATCATTATAATTTGGTCAGCATAGCTGACCGTTGCTTTTGTTTGCCACCGGGCGGTGGTTGGTGGCTTGCAGGTGCTGCGGAGCAGAGCGGGAAATAGCGGGCTAAAGCCCTTGTTGTTGTGCCAGCCCTCGAAGGCCTTATTGCTTATGTTTCTTTCCCGTTTTTCATGTATGGCCGGCCTGCGAGCCGAAGTATGAAAGCACTATTTTTGTTAAGTGAACAATGTAAGGCCTTAAGGCCAGTTCTCTTTTGTGTATGATTACATTGCTGAGTTGGTAGTGGACATTCATGCTTTGTAGCAGGGTTCTTATTTCTTTTGCAACTTAATAATTTGCTTCCGCTAGGTGTTGTGTAGGACGACATGATTGGTTGAATGGTTTCAACGCGTAACCAACCGGTCTGTCCGTAGTATATGGCGTCGGGCCCCGGCCGGACCTACTGCTATATGCTATGCGACGGATAGGGGTGTTACAGTTCTCCTCTCACGCGTGCAGAATGAGAGGCCTTGGGGGCTATTTATAGGCCCGGGGAGAATCTTCTAGAAGCGGGGCCCAGTGACGTCACCATTGACGACCTCGGCGGACTGAGCGGACTGAGAAGATGAGGTTGACGACCTCGGCGGACTGAGCGGAGGAGGGGGAGGCCTGAGGAGCAGGACCCACTGAGGGCAGGCGGCCTGAGGCCAGGCCGCCCCTAGGCAGGCGACCCGAGGCCAGGCCGCCCCTAGGGGAGGCGGCCTGAGGCCAGGCCGCCCCTAGGCCGGCGACCTGAGGCCAGGCCGCCCCTAGGGCAGGCGGCCTGAGGCCAGGCCGCCCCTAGGCAGGCGACCTGAGGCCAGGCCGCCCCTAGGCAGGCGACCTGAGGCCAGGCCGCCCCTAAGGGAGGCGGCCTGAGGCCAGGCCGCCCCTAGGCAGGCGACCTGAGGCCAGGCCGCCCCTAGGGGAGGCGGCCTGAGGCCAGGCCGCCCCTAGGCAGGCGACCTGAGGCCAGGCCGCCCCTAGGGGAGGCGGCCTGAGGCCAGGCCGCCCCTAGGCAGGCGACCTGAGGCCAGGCTGCCCCTAGGGCAGGCGCCCTGAGGCCAAGCTGCCCCTAGGCAGGCGGCCTGAGGCCAGGCCGCCCCTAGGGGAGGCGGCCTGAGGCCAGGCCGCCCCTAGGCAGGCGACCTGAGGCTAGGCCGCCCCTAGGGGAGGCGGCCTGAGGCCAGGCCGCCCCTAGGCAGGCGACCTGAGGCCAAGCCCCCCCTAGGGCAGGCGGCCTGAGGCCAGGCCGCCCCTAGGCAGGCGGCCTGAGGCCAGGCCGCCCCTAGGCAGGCGACCTGAGGCCAGGCCGCCCCTAGGGGAGGCAGCTTGAGGCCAGGACGCCCCTAGGCAGGCGACCTGAGGCCAGGCCGCCCCTAGGGGAGGCGGCCTGAGGCCAGGCCGCCCCTAGGCAGGCGACCTGAGTTCAGGCTGCCCCTAGGGCAGGCGGCCTGAGGCCAGGCCGCCCCCTGATGGAAGAAGCCTGGGGCCAGGCTGGACAGGGGGGCCGAGGCCTGCGATGGTCCGGTCGTGCGCTGGCACCGGCAGATCGAACCTGTGAACTGATATAGGTTGCCTCCTGCAAGGAAGCATGCTGCATGGTTAGCTGGCCGAATTGCTTGTCCTGCGAGGGTGAGCTATGGAAGCAGCTCGCCGTCCCGCAGGGCACGCGGTGGTTATGCGACCAGGGCAGTTTAGACAGGGGAGACCGTCCTAGCCGTACGGCCTGAGCGAATAAGAAAAAAGGAGGTCCGCCTGGACCAACAAGGGAAGGCTGAGGCAGATCGCGATCCTCGGGGGGTTCCCTTGAGTGGGTCGCGACTTGCCAGCTAGAGACCTTGGGAGGGATCGCCAATTTTGGGGTTAACAAATTTGTTTCTCTACTGTGGTCTTACAGATCTTAAAATTTCTCGAATACTTCATACTGTGCTTGAAGAAGTAGATTCAGACCTTCCTTGAAAAATCGTTGATGAAGGTTACAAAATGCCTAGCACTTCCAAGTGATGGCTCTGGGGTTAGCCCCTAAACATATGAGTGTATATACTCCATAATTTTCTTGCTGCACTTGCTCGATGTCACAAATTTCACCTTGCACTATTTATAGAGGATGCACGTCTCGCGAGAATCAAGCTTGCATGTTTGAATCCTTTCATCAAACCCTTCTTATGCAACTCTAGCAACCCTTTCTCTCTTATGTGGTCAAGCCTAACAAGTCATAGCAAGGAGAAATCCTCATCTGTCAACGTAGAAATTATTGCATCTCTAGTTATAGTAATGCCAATCATTCTGTAGAGAGTGCATGAATGCTCTCCTTTCATTACCACTAGCACTACTAGAAAACAGACTTTTAGCCACGTCAGATTGTCGTGGCTAAAAGTCCAAAACCGTGGCTAAAAACTTTTAGCCAAGGCTTACCCACGGCAAATGGGTGTGGGCAATGCAAGCGTGGCTAATAGTATTAGCCACGCTGAATCCGTGGCTAATAATATTATTAGCCACAGTTCAATTGTCGTGGCTAAAAGCTCCTTATTTATCACGGTTCAATTGTCGTAGCTAAAGGGTCTGTAACAAACGATAATGCCTAACATAAAAAAGATTCAGCCACCCGCCGCCGCCTGCGAGCCCATCTTATTTCAAACATTAATTGAGAATGGGCAATATAAAGCCCAAATTGATCTTTTAGTTGGCGGTGTGGGACTAAAAATACCACTTTTTTGCTACGGATTAGGCTTGACATGGCCAATACTAGTTTATTAGCCACGAAACAGGCAAATCGTGGCAAATACTTTTTTATTTGCCACGGATTAGTCATCCGTGGCTAATAATAGCTTATTAGCCACGAAATAGGGATCGTGGCTAATACTTCTTTATTAGACACGGTTTTCCCCCGTGACTAAAAGTCATTTTTTTAGTAATGTAGAGAGCTTTTCTTGACTTTTGAGTAGCCACCATCACTAGTGCGGGAGTATCAATTCAAAGAATTTATGCAAGTTTCTCTCTAGTAGACAAGATCAGTATTTCACCAATACCATAAGTCAGTTTCGGCTGATCACCTATAGAGTGGTTATTTAGGTTGGCAATGCTTGTCAATTGCATCATCATGCAACTCTTGTACGGTTGGTGAATAACTCTTTATTCGCATCCGTCATATGGTGCATGTCAACCCTATGTTTCTAGGCACTCAACATTTAAGGTCACCTAGTTAAGTTTGACATGATGTCGATAGTGGGATATCACAATTATCGGCTCGCACCCTTACCAAGATAGATTAATGCACCTTGCTTTGACAAGCCCACACTTCATTGATCAGGGCAGGAAAAGTGTCATTCATCGGAATACATCCGAACATTTAATATTTAGTTAAGAGATCTTAGAGGATTGACTAACACTTAATCATTGTGCACATACACAAAATTATAACATATGCATTCCAGATACATCCCAGATATGCACAAAAATAAAAACATCAACACTTGATGTAAAAGGGGCTAAACAAGAACATTTAGAACATTTCTAAATATTTAAATTTATATGTATTGGACACAGGCACAAATAATCTTTCTTATGACAGTAGACAAGCTCGTCTCTTATTGTCGAATTCCAAATCCAAGACCATATTTGATTTCACAAACCACAAAGAGGGACGGTTACTGCTTAAAGGAAAAAACATTTCTAAAACATGGAAATTGCATCGCAAATCTAAGGCATTCCTGGAAAAAAATCAATATTTGATTTCCATGAATAAATCTGTGATTTTCACGGACTGGATCCACGAACAATTAGCTCTGATATCACTATTTGATTTTATACAGGGGTGTGAACGACACATCAGCATGTGCGCGGCAGAATAAAACTCTAGAACAACCCAAATAGAGTAGGAACTTGCGAAATCCATGAATCAAGAAAGAGACAAACCGCTGGGATTTAGGAAGTACCTATACGAGGACAATTAAAAAATCGACCAAGGTGCTCCGGCCAACAACACCAGATAATCTTCATACTTTGATCTGGAATCCTATTTCAGTGATTTCTGGTCCGTCGAGTCCGAAAGTGCAAAGAGATGTTCGCACCTTTACGGGTATCCACATTAATGGGAGAAACGCCTTGTCGCTATCACACGAGGACAGGCTGGAAAGAAAAGGATCGAAGCCTTCGTCTCCATGAACTGCTAGGTTCGATTTCTGGAGAAGATCGCCGACGCTAGGGCTCGAATCGCAAGCGAGGCCGTCGCCGGAATTTCGCCGCACGTAATAGTTTCGCGGTTAGGGTTTGGGAGAAAGAAAATGAACCAGGATAAAATTGTGCCCTAACTCTGAAATTATATCTATATATAATATTCTGCGAACCGGGTTTGGGCTAATCAGTAATAACACCTTAATAGCCTGAACCGGGTTCAAGAATCAAAATCTGACAAAAAGGCGGGTGCAGTCGATTCTATACTTAGTCGCAAATCCAAATTTCCAAGTTGTCAAATAGCATGAAATTCGACTGCTTAAATTCGACTACATGAATTCGACTGCATGAATGCGACTGCATCGACTTCATCAAGTCGAATATGGACTTAGCCCCTCCAAGTTGTCAAACATCATGAAATTCGATTGCATGAATTCAACTGCTTGAATTCGATTGCAAGAATTCAGCTGCATCGACTTCATCAAGTTGAATATGGACTTAACCGTAAATCCAAATTTCCAAGCTGTCAAATAGCATGAAATTTAAATGCATGAATTTGACTGCATCAACTTCATCAAGTCGAATATGGACTTAGTCTCTGTTGCATCCAGTCAAACTGGACCATCAAGCCCTAAAAACCTTTCTCATCCGCAAACCTTCCAATTGACAAACTATCATACAACATCCATTCAACTGAATTTGTCATCACACTCATAACCTTTATGAGTAGCCACCTCGATCAATGATCAAATTTTTCATACGTTATTATGTGCGATCACATAAGCCCATATTATATTGGCAGCGAGACTAACTCGTTGACTACTTCTAGATCACCAGGACACCAACAACCCTCGTCTGGCCATCCTCCGTGAAGTTAGTGCAGGGCGCCACCCGTTCTCCCTCCTAGAGGCTGGCGTCGAGTGGTCCTTGATAACTTCACAAAAAGAAGTTATCTTCATCCATATTTTTACCATTTTTAGTCATGTTATGTGATATTTATACATGAAAAGTAGATAAAAATCCAATTGCTGCATGATTTGAAGTCAAAATAGTTGTTACTCTCATTTTTATATGTTTTTATGATAGGATTCAGGGAGAATTTAAGTCAAGGTTTGAAGACTAAGCATTGTGGAAAAACTGGGAAAAATGTTGCAACATATTCTCAACAAATCTGGCAGGTCAAATTGTGCAGAAAGACAGAACCAGAAATGTTGCAACATATTCGTAACATTTCTGGCAGTTACAAGAAATTCAAATCCGAAATTACCAAGTTTTCAACAGTCACATCCTAAATTTTAGCATCCGTTCAGCATTTAAAAATGACTGGATGTGGGGCCCACTAAGAGGAGAAAAAGGAAAGTTTAAAAGAGGAATATTTCAGCCATTTAAAGGATATCATCTTCCTTATTAGGCCATTAGAGAGGAGAAAAGCTGTGAAGAAATTCTGTCAAAAAGAGAAACCAGTCCAGTTCTCGGTATTCGGGCTGAAGGAAACACTTCCACGCCACTGGAGAAGGGAAGATTCGCATTTCTTTCGAGATGTTTAGTAAGATCTCTTCAGTTTTGTGTTATTTTCCCGCAATCATGAACTAAAACTCTCTAGTCTTGCATGATGAGAGTAGTATGTGTATTTTGATGATGAACATCTTTGATTTTGAGTTTGTCTTGTGATTATCTTTATTTGATCTTGTGATTTTTATGTTGAAATTGTTGGATCATGTCTTTTTATTATATTGCGCCGTGAGAATCGAGAGATGAGCGTCGTAATATTAATTTAAGGGCTAGTTTATCGCAGTGCGAGAATCGAGAGATGAGCAGTGTGAATCATTAACCAAAATTTCTTTATCTTTTCGACGTTTCAAGAGTCGAGAGAGGAGAAACGTGCGTGCATCACAAGATCTCTTGAGTTTTGAAAAGTGAAAGAGATTTCCTTTTCATGCTAGCGAATTAGATTTTTTGCGCTTCATAATATTTCCGTTTCGCCTAAGTTAGAGATAACTAGGGTTGCGTAGATATTAAGACTTCTTGTATCGAGAGATAAAGATTTCTTCTTTAAAAATCATCGCAAGATAATTAAAAGTTAAACCAAATGAAATATTTATTTTATTATCATCATGTTATACATATGAAATCAGAAATGCAAGACTATTTTCTCTAATTGCAAAGAAGTTACTTTAAGACCTAGTTAAATTCGAATTAATATTTATTTAAAAATTTCAATCTATTTTCAGAAAATCTATTAACCGTTTTACTTGGATTCATAGAAACGGTGTAGCTAGTAATTGTAAGCGCTAAACCCATCACTTCTCCGTGGGAACGATCTCACTCACTTTGTATTACTTGTACGACACGTATACTTGCGTTTTCAAGCTCTATTTTGCGTGCATCAGTCCTCGCTTGTCTGGCCTTCGTGAGGTCGGTGACGGGCGCCGCCTCCTTAAGGTCGGCTTAGGGCGGCCCTCGCCCGGCCAGCCTCCTTGAGGCTGGCGACCGCACGATCCCCCACCCCCACCCCGTGGCCGATCTTCCCCAGCAAGGTCTACCCCGGCCGGCCTCCTTTTATCCATCACCATCCGATCATCCTCGGATGTTCGCCTCCGTCTGTTACGCGGGTAACCACTCGTGTAACCACCAGCATAACCACTGATAGTAGTGGGTACAAATGCTGAGATAGTGGAAGCCTGCGAATAGCAAAATTATAAAAAATAATGAACACCCAAACTATTTTAAATGCAGTCTGCAATTAGTGACTTTGGTGGTTACGGTATGCAGATAGCTGCTTAAACCACCGTAACCACCTATGGGGCCAATAAATAGGACCTCATACCCTCTCTCATTTCTAACTTTCTCCTCTCAGTCTTTTCCTCCTACATGCCAGAGCTCTATCAAAATCCTCCAAAGAGTCTCCTCCCTTTGAGAGTTTCGGGAATTTGTTTAAGTGCCCGACGCTCCGGTGTGCAAGACGTTCTGCCGACCGCCCCAGGAATTTTTCAACATGCAAGGCGTTCTACTATCCCTCCTTATCAAATTTCCTATGTGCCTCCCCCCAGCACACTGCGTCCGGGCAACATTCGAAAGTGTTCTCCACCACCAGCAAGAGATAAATATTGACCAAAGCGGGTGACGGTCTGTCGCCCTCCGAGCACACCTCTGTTTTCTCTCATCCCAAGTTGTAACGAGGAGCGGCCTGTCGCCCTCGATTTCTCTGACATCTTGTAAACCGCTGCTGATAGTGAGGTTTGACTAGCACCGAATCGGTCACGTGATTTTTACACAGTTTATGAGTTTTCCACGTTAAAAATTGTCTTGTCAATTTCTCTACTTACTCTATGACTGTTTGCGCGCTCGACCGCTACACGGCCTTAGGCTGTCTAATTTAGTTCGGTCTATCAGGATACTCGTGCAGCCTACAACAACTATGTCTCGAGAAACGAAGTAAACGTCTCGTTCCAGGTCTTACAGACGTCATCCTTTTGTCCAAAAGGATACTCCAAAAAGATGCATCGTCGACTCCTACTAGTGAACTTGTCTTTGTTTACCAATTTGATGGGAAGATTTGCTTAAAACCACAGAGCTTGAGCCACATTGACGATATGCCAGTGTTTTTGTTTGAAACGACTCTTTTGTTGAGGTGTCCATGTGCATGAAGTTTGAAGCACAATTTTTTTGTCCTGAAAATAGGACTTCAAGCACATAGAACTCTGTTCCATTATCATTGTATATTGCTGTCACCTTGATCTCAAATTGTCACTTGATCATTGCGAGAAATTTTTCAATATGTTCCCAACCTCGCTTTTGCTTAGTACCAAATACACTCATACAATGCGAGAGCAAACGTCCACAATCGCGAGAAAATATGTTTCCCCGCATGAGGCCAGAACGCGATAAGGTCCCCACAAGTCGCAATGAATTAAGTCAAAACTCTTGCAATGTTATTGCTTACACAGAAACTTTCACATCACTATTTGGCATGAAAACACACATCACAGTTCAAATATCCCGTGGGCCACTTTAGACTACTCACATTTCTTAAATACGCAAAAACTTTACCGGGCGGATGTCCCAAACGAAGATACCACAAGTTTCTTGAGATCTCTACACCACCCAACTAATGCAACCTTTCATGTCCAATGTCTTTGAGATAGTATAGCCTGTCTCGCGGCTCACCCACACAAATCATCATCCTTGAAATGCAATCATGTACAATACAGCCAAATTTAGCGAATTGCATAATATAGTGGGATGTTGACAAAAATTGCGACGCAAAAATTAAGTTGCATTTCAATATGGGGACCTATAACATATGCAGTAACTTGAGCTTCCACACACAACATCCCCTATTTTGGTGGCATTTGTCATGTTACCGTTGGGAAGACCAATTGAACATACAAGTATATTTCAAATGTTTGCAAACCATCTCAGATCCCCCGTCATAAGATGGGTCGCTCAGATGTCCAATATCCATTGTGTGGTGTTTGACTTATCATTATGAGACTCATGAGCATCTTATTTGTTCGCGCGCCTAGTTGCCTAGTAGATTTCTTAGTGTGATCAATTCCTCCTCTGTCAGGCCATTTGATCCCTCTCCAACGACTACTCCACTCGAGCTCGTAGAAGTGTCATGGGTGAGATGCGCTCGATCTATTAGATTGCACAACTAAGAGGGCCCTTTGTCGTGAGGTTATTTTCCTCGATAGCCTCCTTTAGATTGATCACCCCACCAACCAAGATACCAAATAACTTGAAATCACTTTGATGTTTCATGCACGGACTCCCCACGGTGATCGCAAACAGAGTCCATTGCTGAGTGCGGTACTTTTTGGGAGATTTTGAGGAGTAGATCCCCAACTTTGAGCTACAAATCTGAATCCTTTGGACTGCTCATTTTTTGTGCTAAACATACTCACTCCGGTGTCGTTCTTCAATCAAGATGAGTGTGTTTGCACGGTTGAGAGTAGGTAGGGGTGACATGCTCAGGATATTGTAGTGTGTCATTATGTACATGTCCTCGTCAAGGCCTGTTGAAAATTGTGAAGTGAAAGTGGGGGTTGATCAGGCAGACCGCGCAGCCTGGGCAGACAGTCCTGCGGACTGATGGTGCGGCCTGGGGGGTCTGATGTTGCGGCCTGATGTTGGTGACCAGCCAGTTCGGCTAGTTCAGCAGTTGGCTAGTTCACTGGAGTAACCGTGCGGATAGGTAGTGTAAGACTTCTTTTTTTTTTGCAAACCCGGGGTCTTATGCCCAGAACCGCCGCTTTGTGGTGACACCTTCGCACCCGGGAAGGTCATCACTACAACGCGCCGATTCTGCCGGCCTTTTCGATCACAATAAGTAGCAAGCAAGAGAGAAGCAAGTCCACCAAAAGAGAATATCACATAAAATAAAACTCCACGAAGGGAGTGTCCACAGAAAATCATCAGAGTATAAATAGTCTGGAAATAAAAGGACTCATGCCCGGTACATCAAATCCTCACTACAAGATCACTCAAAAGCGGAAACAAAACTAAAACTCTACGAAGGGCCGGGACTCACAGTCCCCGTAGTCTGGACTCCAGTGCTAGACTGTCCCATCTCCAAGCGTACCGGCCTCCTGAGCTGCTCCTCCATGCTGGGCTCCGCGATCCCCTAATATGATATGGTTCGAAAACCTTTAGTCTAAAAGACTAAGCCCTATCGTCCCCCACCCCTTCCCCCACGCTCTAAGGCACCGGGCGGAGAGGAAGAAAGGGAAGGACAAGAAAGTGGAGAATAATATTAAAACAGATGACGGTGGACCTAACTAGCAGTTGTGTAAATGGGGAGTAATTTATCTTAAGTGTTGTAATATGTATAATAGAAAGGAAGTAAGTAAGAAATTAAACCTTCGCTTATGTGAGTACACATAAGCCAAGGGATCTTTTGCAAGGCTCCCATCGTATAACGCGTCCCATACCGCTTATACGTTGGGGTGTCGGTTATCACGCAGCAGGTATACATATATCAAATTAACCTTAATTTATAAACTTGCTCACACAAGCTAATAGACCAAGGGGTCGTTTTGCAAGTCCTAAAGTATAAGCGTCCCATTCCACTTATATTTTAGGTGTCAAGGTTGTTATGAATGATTATGACATGCAGCTACATGGTGGGTTATGATGTTCAAGCAGTGCAACTCACACACCCAACTTTGTGTACACAAACCTTTAGTTCCCCCTTTCTGGAGATAACTCCCAGGATACTCCCGTAGTGGCAAACGGAAGCGGTGGGTTGGGCCTCGCCCACCTCAAAACCAGTAAAAGCACCACTGGTCTGACCTATCGTACGCCCTCAACGCCTGGTGCACGAGGCGGACTCCTGCGTACTCTTGCCGACTGGTCCGCCGGACTTAACCTTGGCTAAGTGCTAGTCACCTTACCGAGGCAACGATATCGGTGTCGGTGCAATCGAACTCCCTGATATCGAAAACCCACCACCTTAATCTTTCCTATTTTATGCACATGCAGCAGTTTAATATATAATAATTTTAAAGTGTCAAACTCCCGGACTAAACCGTCCGTATAAACCACATCCGAGACCAAATTCCCCGGACTAAAACGTCCGGCTCATCTCCAGACTTCATCCCTTAGAATACCACAGGACAGCGCCCCTTGAACACCTCGGGATGACTTAACCATTACCAACCCTAACTAATGAGTGTGTGCAATGTGAATCCCTATTAGGCTAATTACTCTTTCGTTTGTTTTAAGATTTACGTTAGCCCAGGACTGCCCCTGACATACCCCGTGAAGGGCTCTCAAAGGGCACTAGGAACCAAGACGGCGGTATTACGGCCCGAAGTTCCCTTCGTAGGGCACTTATTATTATTGGTTGTTTTTTATTCTTACCCGTTCCCTCTATAAATTGCATCGAACTAACCCTAGGGTGGACTCGACTCTTCACTCCTACGGGGACGGCGATCTTTCGTCGGTCCCGCGCACCTTAGAGCGCATCAACTCATTCCTCACCACACTTCGAAACTCCTATGGTGATCCATCCTCTTTCTTTAAATCCAACCATCACAAGCTGTCCTTACGCTAACCCAAACCTTATCTTGTTACTCATTTCCCAAAGTTACTAACTACAGACCACCTTAACTAAGTGATATCTATGATAGGATGTCCTTTGTGTTTCTTCCGAACGGCCTAAGTTAATTACTGGGGGTCTATCATGACATTATTGAATCGATTTCCGATAATAACAATTTTTCCAATTAATCTAATAATTAATTAATTTTACTAAAATTCAAGGTCTTCCAAATTTGTACAAGGATTATATTTTTCAGTCATGTATAAATCATGATAAATTTAAGACAAATATTAATGTATCTAAAAATGACATATCCAAGGTTTGGCAATTTTCCCTATGGTCTAAGGGGCCTAAACTTATTTTTACAATAAACCATTTCCTTCATGTCTAATGAATAAACTACATCAAATTCTCTTCCAAATAAATTGGATTAATTACAGGATATTAGAAATACCATAATAACAGTACTATAAAAGTTTCATAATTTTCCTGCTGGAAATTAATTTTATAATAAATCATTTTCTAAAACCCTAATCTAGCAAGCTTGTGAATCAAGTACTAAATCCATAACTCCAAAAATCCAGAGGAAAATCCCACTGATTCATAATGATTTAAAAACACCATTTACCAACTTTCATAATTTTCCAGAGACTATTTATGCCATAAAATATTTTTAAAACATAGAGCCCTTTAATAATACTTGTGAAGGAACTATTCTGTTTAATCAACATAAAATTGAACTAAAATTCATGGGCACTTCTACTGACCAAAAACATCTAATTCCAGAGTTTCAAGGGGGCCTTATTTGAATTAAAAATCTTTAATAAATAAAACCTCAAAAAGGGCTATACCCACATTCATGAATTAAGTACTATAAATACCTATCCAAAAATTCTAGTAAAATTATCCAAGGGTCCTAACTACCCTAGAAACACACTACCCAAATTTCATGGCTTTTAAAAGAGTTTAAGATACTGTTTTGACCTAAAATACCTTCTACTCTAAAACTAGGGTTTAAGTTTTGAGGTAGCTACCTACATCAAAATTATCTAACATTACAACAAGAGAGTTAAAAACTCAATAACAACCTCTCCACTAAATCTCAAGGCCATACAAGGGCATTTTCCCCTATGTCCTTCACAAACCCCCAAAGTCCACATTTATGGTTTGAACCTGAGCCCTAGGGTAAACTTACCCTAAATCAACCCATCTTCCCTAAGGCTAATCTTAGGACCAAAATAAACTAGTGGTCAAAATCTCAACCTCTGTTGAGGTGAGATGATCATACCAGAGTGCAAAGAACTTTCTCACTAAGCTTCCTTCTACTAGGTCAAAACTAGGGTTTAGAGGATTCCTAATCAAAGCTCAACCAAATGAGTTTAAATTTGAACCGATCCGAGATACCTATATCAGGGACACCTCACCAAAATTTGGGAGGGTTTGGAGGTCATTTGACCCTTCAACTACCTTACCCTAACTTTTCTAGGTTTAGGGCAAAACCCTAGGTTAAACTTCTTTAAATGGGTTCCAATTTTTACAAGAGCTAGGTATAGGTGATATTAAGCCCCTGTCCAAAATTCAAAGCATTTGGACCAAGGATTAGGTGTGGGGAATTTTTCAAAGATCTGCCCTATTTGTAGGACCTACCCTAGAATAATGGCCCTATAGGTCAGTAGACTTGTCCTAAAATTTTCCATTACATATCAAACTGTAGATAATAAAAATTCCTACAAAATTCATGTTGATCATTTTTGATGAGCATGCTCCTAAGGGGCCTAAATAATTTTTAGAAGAAATCTGCCCTAGTTGTAGGACATACCCTTACTAAAAAAGCTCTACAGGGCGGTCCCCTTATCCAATTTTTCACCACCGCATATCACATTGTAGGTCTTCAAAAGACCTACAACTTTTATGTTATACACTTTTTCATTAGGTGCCTCTAAGGGGTCTAAATTTAATTTACAGTGAAACTGTTTTATTAAAATACAGAAAAATCTGAAAATATAGGTTGCACGAATCTTAAAGCAAGATCCAACGGAGGTTGTTCATCTTCTCCGATTGAGCAGAATTTCAGGCCGAAAATAGACCCGTGCAGGTGGTTTTTGCGGGCCATTTCCCGGCGGCCTGAGGCGGCGCCACCACCGGCAAACGACTCCTATGAGTTCCCGGTGGTGGGGGCTTTCCTTTGCCGAAGCTAGGGCGGTCGGAGGTGGCGGCGCCGCCCTACCCGAGAGCTCCAAAAGCTCCCAAAAAATGGCATTTTTTTGAAAATTAAAATCCTAACTCGGGTTCGATGAGAATGGAATCGGTTTCTAAGCATTCCTAGGATCTAAGCATGAGAGAAGGAGAGGAGGAGGACCTGAGTTCGGGCTCGGATGCGGGTGGAGCGACGGGAATGCATGGCGGCGGCGGCGGCGTTTCCTCTTCTTGGTGGCTCCGGCAGCGGTTCTCCCTCCTATCTAGGGTTTCGAAATCCCTCACCCTAGCTTGCTGATGGGGTATAAATGGCCAGGAGGTGAGGGGGAGAGGTGGTTTTGAAAATGGCCATCAAAGCCATTAATGGCTAGGTTCGGTCATGGAGGAGGGGGGCTGAACCAAGGCCTAGGTGGCCGGGAAATGGTTGGAAACTTCTCCCCTTCCCCTGGGGAGTTGAATTCAGCTATTAAGGGTGGCCTTTGGCCTCCCTTTGGCTGAATTCCTCCTTCCCTCTCTCTTGAATTTTTCTCTCTCCTCCATTAACATGAAAATGGAGCTCACCTTCTCTCTCCTAGTCACCAATGTTGACTTGGTCAATTCCCTAGGATATAGGCAGCCAAATATCATACAAAAATAATCATGCAAGAGTTAGCCTAAGGGGGAGGGTGGTTTGAGATTGGGTTAGCCCATATAGGCTAGGTTTGACTTGATTTGGGCTTGGGGTTGACTTGGTCAAATTGACCACTATGGTTGACCCAAGTGGGTCCTTGGTGACTCATTGGGCCCACATTAGGTCTAAGGGAATTTTTTTGAGTCACAATGAACCTACTAGGCCACCCAAAATCAGAGTTTTGAAAATTACTATTTGCAGACCAAGTGGGTCTCAACTAGGTTTTTAGGTCACTTGGTCTCCTGGGCTCACCTAGGTTAATTCATAAGACCTAGTTATGCTCAAGTCACTCCTAAGGGGGGGTCTAATTGGAAAATGGGATGTTACAAATCCCAATAAACAAAACAAAAATTTCGTCCTCGAAATTAAGGTTAAGTCTACGGGGATTTCTACCGGGATAGCCTAAGCTTGTAACATCTCATGAAGGATGGAAGCACCTACTAAGTTAAACAAAGCAAGGGCTAGCCCCAATAAACAAAGGATTAGCCTCTACCTTTTTAAATAATTCTACTAGCACAAGAAAATAAGGAAAAACATTAATACACCGGAGGAGTTGTGAGGTATACCTGACTAAAAAGCTCCTGGTATTTTTCCTGCATCAGGTCTTGAGGCTCCCAAGTATGCTCCTCTCGTCTGTGGTTCCTCCACAAGACCTTGACTAGCGGGATCTTCTTGCGGCGCAAGACTCGTATCCCCTGGTCATCGATCCGTATCGGTTCCAAATGCACAGACCGATCTGAGGCTACCAGCCCAACAGTGGCCGTAATCTGCAACTCCGGGCGTAGTAGAGCCCTCCTGAGTGACGATACATGGAAAACGTCATGCAAGCCGGCCAGCTCCGGTGGCAGCTCCAGCCGATAAGCTAGAGGACCGATCCGCTCCAGGATCCTGAACGGTCCCATGAATCTCGGGCTGAGCTTCTTCCGATGACCCCGCACCCGTGAAACTCCATGCATCGACCGGATCTTCAAGAACACCCGGTCCCCGATCTGAAACTCCACCTGACGATGTCGAGCGTCATAATACTTCGCTTGCCTGCTCTGCGCCTCTAACATCCGGTCCCGGATCAGTCTCACCTGAGCCTCGGTGTCTTCCACAAACTCTGAGTCTAGAACCTTCGGATCCACGTCCTGCAGCCAAGATAACGGTGTCCTACACCTTCTCCCATACAAGGCCTCGTAAGGAGCCATCCGTATGCTAGACTGGTAACTGTTGTTATACGAGAACTCCACCAATGGCAGCATCTTCTCCCAGGACTCTCCGCGGTCTACAATACATAGTCTCAGAAGGTCTTCCAGCGTCCGATTGGTACGCTCCATCTGCCCGTCAGTCTGGGGGTGGAAGGCCGTACTGAAAGTCAGTCGGGAGCCAAGGTACTCCTGCACCGATCTCCACTCTCTGGACGTAAACCGCCCATCTCGATCTGATACGATCGACCTTGGCACGCAGTGATAACGAATATACTGCTCCACAAACTTCCGAACCAACACTCCAACGGAGTCGTCCTTCCTTATCGGGATGAACCTAGCCACCTTCGTCAGACGGTCCACGATCACCTAGATCGAATCGTTTCCCGTCCGTGATCGAGGTAGGCCATGGATGAAGTCCATCGCGATATCCTCAAATTTCCACTCCGGCACCGGGAGTGACTGCAATAAACCAGCGGGATGTCTACACTCTGCCTTCACTAACTGGCACGTCTCGCAGTGGGTCACGAAGTACGTAATGTCCTTCTTCATCCCTGGCCAAAACATCATCTTCTTCAAATCTGCCGTCATCTTCGTGATCCCCGGGTGTATTGAATATCTACTACAATGCGCCTCCGCCATGATGTCCTCCCGAACCCGGCCTCCTGCGGGTATATAAACCCTGCCTCTGAAATGTAGCAATCCGTCTCTCAGGGAATAATCTCCTGTCGAACCCTCCTCCAAGGCTCGGAATATCGGCTCTGCCCATGCATCTGTCCTTTGTTCGTCCCGGATGCGGTCCCGAATATCATCTATGGCCACCATCGATGCCAGATACTCCCTATATAGCTCTGGATCATCCTCGGACACTAGGGATATCTGCATATCTCTGAAGGACCAAACTAGCTCCATGGACATAACCTGGGGCCCGTCTTCGGAAGTGGCCGCTCTCCGACTCAACGCGTCGGCCACCACGTTTGCCTTCCCTGGATGGTAGTGCATCTCATACTGATAATCTGCTAAGAACTCCACCCAGCGCCTCTGCCTGATATTCAGCTCCTTCTGCGTGTCCACGTATTCCAAGTTCTTGTGATCGGAGAAGATATCGCAGTGGACTCCATAAAGATAATGGCGCCAGACCTTCAGAGCAAAAACGACCGCTCCCATCTCGAGGTCGTGCACCGGGTAGTTCCTCTCATGGGTCTTCAGCTGGCGGGAGGCATATGCTATGACATGTCCATTCTGCATCAGCACCGCTCCCATCCCTTTGTATGATGCGTCGGTATACACCTGGAATCCTTCCTTTCCAGATGGAAGGGCCAGAATCGGGGCTGAGATGAGTCGGTCCTTTAGCTCCTGGAAAGCCGCCTGGCACTGCGCGGTCCAAACGAAAGGTGCCTCCTTCCTTGTCAAAGATGTGAGGGGGAGGGCAATTTGAGAGAACCCTTCCACGAACTTCCGGTAATAACCGGCAAGTCCCAAGAAACTTCGTACATCAGTGGCTGTCTTCAACGGCGGCCAATCTCGAACTGCCTGAATCTTTTCCGGATCCACTGCCAACCCGGCTCCGCTGATAATATGGCCTAGGAAAGCCACCTCCTTCAACCAAAACTGACACTTGCTGAATTTCGCATAAAGGTGATGCTCCCGCAACCTCTGTAGAGTCAGTGCCAGATGCCGAGTGTGCTCCTCCTCCGTCCTAGAGTAGATCAGGATGTCGTCTATGAATACTATGACGAACACATCCAAGTAGGCCTCAAAAACTTGGTTCATGAGGCTCATGAACGCCGACGGCGCATTTGTGAGCCCGAAGGGCATCACGGTGAACTCATACAAGCCATATCTGCTACTGAAGGCCGTCTTCGGAATATCCTCCTCCTGGATCCGCAGCTGGTAGTATCCTGACCTCAAGTCCAGCTTCGAGAAATAGTGGGCTCCCTCCAGCTGGTCGAACAACTCGTCTATCCGGGGGAGCGGATAGGTATTTCGGACGGTCAGTCTGTTTAGTGCTCGATAATCGATGCACAGGCGAAGTGTCTCATCCTTCTTCTTCACGAATAGGACCGGAGCTCCCCATGGCGAAGAACTCGGTCTAACAAATCCCGCCTCCACCAACTCTTGCAACTGAGTCCGAAACTCCGCCAACTCCTTCGGGGCCATCCGATAGGGAGCCCTGGATATCGGCTTAGCCCCTGGCACCAACTGAATCTGGAAATCCTTCTCCCTGCGCGGAGGCAATCCTGGTAGCTTCTCTGGAAACACATCGGCATAATCACAAACCACCGGTATATTGGCAATCCGGTCCTTCTCCTCGGTCATCTCGAACAACACCTGATATACCATGTCTCCCTGCAGATGGGCCTTGACGGCCTGAATAGAAGATAAGAAAATATAGGACGCAGGTCTAATACCTTCCATCACGATGAGAGAATCCCCATATCTAAGGGTAACCTTCTTGGCCAAGCAGTCAATCTGGGCATGGTTCCAGTGGAGCCATGACATACCCAGAATCAGATCATAATCTGGCAGTGGCAAGATCGTCGCTGACGCTTCGAAAGGTTTCCCGCCTATCCATGCCTCCATATTGCAATGGGATGAGGTGAACAGCTCCGACCCGTCAGGTAGCCGTATCTTCATCATCGACCCCGTGAATTTCTCCACGCCATCCAACCCTTGGATAAAGGTCTCCGACACAAACGAGTGCGAGGCACCCGTGTCGAAGAGAGTATGTGCGGGTTTGCCGCAAATGAAGACAATGCCTGAGATTGTGACTTATCTTAGAGTTCTATTCTTGGTTTTTACTACCTAATGCTAAAGACAATAGTTTCCTAGGAAAGGATGGAAAAAGAATTAAAGCAAAGCAAACAAAACATTGTCGTACCTGTGATCACTTGCTCAGGATGCCGGGGTTGGGTCAGGTCCAGTGCATATACCTGCTCCCTTTCTTGCCTACGGTCTCCGCCCTGGTATCCTTGTCCTTGACCGCGTCCTCGGCCTCCATAGTGCTGAGCAGGTGGGGCAATCTGCGGCGCTAGAGGGGGCCCCATTCTCATAGGGCAGTTCCTCTTGATATGCCCCACCTGACGGCAGTGAAAACACTCTGGTGGAGGGTAAGCCCTCCCTCCTGGTCTCTGCACATCCTGCATCTGTGGTCTTGGTATCTCCCGCATCTGGAGAGGCTGGGGAGCCAGAGTCACCTGCTCCCTCGGCTCCTGTCTCACCTCCTAACGAGGCTGATCCTCCATCCTGCCCACATCAGTAGCACGGCCTCGTCGCTGCTCATTTCTTGCTCCACGATTCTGATCCTCCATTGGCCGCTTCCGGCCTCGGGTAGCGTGCCAGTCTGCCTCGATCCTCTTGGCCATCTCTAGAATCCGAGGAATAGGCCCATCGGACACGAACAATAGGGCCTCCCTCAAATCCTCCTTCAAGCCCTTGTAAAACCTCTTGGTGTACCCGGCTTCGTCCAACTGATAAGAATCTGCATATCGGGCTAGATGATCGAACTCCCGATGGTACTCCACCACCGACCTGGTACCCTGCTTTAGCTGTAAGAACCGGTCTTCAAGCTCATCCCTGGCCGATTGCGGAACAAAATGTTCCAACAGCGCGACCCTGAATTCTCCCCAAGTGACCTCCGCAACCTCCCTGTCGGCATAAGTCTTGTCCAGGAGCGTCTTCCACCACCTCTTGGCATGGGACTCTAGGCAAGAGACCACCAATGCCACCCTCTCCTCCACCGGGCATCGTATCCCAATCAGCATCTCATGCATGATGTCCAACCACTCCTCTGTCCGAACTGCCGTCTCTGTCCCCAAGTAGGACGGGGGAGAAAGTCCTCGGAATATACTCAGCCAGTTGGCTCCCGGAATCAACTGCGGAGCCGGAGCCTGTTGAGCCCTGAAGGCTTCTAGGATGGCTGTCAAAGTCTGCCCCATGTCCGTCTGAAGGAAAGGAGCGGGAGCTGGTGGAGGTGGTGCAGCATCCGGAGTCTGCAAAACCTCACCCTGTGGAGTAGGCTGCGCTGAGGGCTGCGAAAAGAAAATTTTTACTATGAGAAAACGGTTCGAAAGAACTAAAGGTGGACAATTATATGTGATTCCCCTTTTGGGCACACCAGTGCTTCCGCTGCTTAGTTTGTCCGCAAACTAAACTCGTGCGGGGGTGACCCAGGGATTTGTGGACTGCTACTAATCCGATCGATGTTTGCCTCTGATACCACTTTATAAGACCCTTTTTTTTGCAAACCCAGGGTCTTATGCCCAGAACCACCGCTTTGCGGTGACACCTTCGCACCCGAGAAGGTCGTCACTACAACGCGCCGATTCTGCCGGCCTTTTCGATCACAATAAGTAGCAAGCAAGAGAGAAGCAAGTCCACCAAAAGAGAATATCACATAAAATAAAACTCCATGAAGGGAGTGTCCACAGAAAATCATCAGAGTATAAATAGTCTGGAAATAAAAGGGCTCATGCCCGGTACATCAAATCCTCATTACAAGATCACTCAAAAGCGGAAACAAAACTAAAACTCGACGAAGGGCCGGGACTCACAGTCCCCGCAGTCTGGACTCCAGTGCTAGACTGTCCCATCTCCAAGCGTACCGGCCTCCTGAGCTGCTCCTCCATGCTGGGCTCCGCGATCCCCTAATATGATATGGTTCGAAAACCGTTAGTCTAAAAGACTAAGCCCTATCGTCCCCCACCCCTTCCCCTACGCTCTAAGGCACCGGGCGGAGAGGAAGAAAGGGAAGGACAAGAAAGTGGACAATAATATCAAAACAGATGACGGTGGACCTAACTAGCAGTTGTGTAAATGGGGAGCAATTTATCTTAAGTGTTGTAATAGGTATAACAGAAAGGAAGTAAGTAAGAAATTAAACCTTCGCTTATGTGAGTACACATAAGCCAAGGGATCTTTTGCAAGGCTCCCATCGTATAACGTGTCCCATACCGCTTATACGTTGGGGTGTCGGTTATCACGCAGCAGGTATACATATATCAAATTAACCTTAATTTATAAACTTGCTCACACAAGCTTATAGACCAAGGGATCGTTTTGCAAGTCCTAAATTATAAGCGTCCCATTCCACTTATATTTTAGGTGTCAAGGTTGTTATGAATGATTATGACATGCAGCTACATGGTGGGTTATGATGTTCAAGCAGTGCAACTAACACACCCAACTTTGTGTACACAAACCTTTAGTTCCCCCTCTCTGGAGATAACTCCCAGGATACTCCCATAGTGGCAAACGGAAGCGGTGGGTTGGGCCTCGCCCACCTCAAAACCAGTAAAAGCACCACTGGTCTGACCTATCGTACGCCCTCAACGCCTGGTGCACGAGGCGGACTCCTGCGTACTCTTGCCGACTGGTCCGCCGGACTTAACCTTGGCTAAGTGCTAGTCACCTTGCCGAGTCAACGATATCGGTGTCGGTGCAATCGAACTCCCCGATATCGAAAACCCACCACCTTAATCTTTCCTATTTTATGCACATGCAACAGTTTAATATATAATAATTTTAAAGTGTCAAACTCCCGGACTAAACCGTCCGTATAAACCACATCCGAGACCAAATTCCCCGGACTAAAATGTCCGGCTCATCTCCAGACTTCATCCCTTAGAATACCACAGGACAGCGCCCCTTGAACACCTCGGGACGACTTAACCATTACCATCCCTAACTAATGAGTGTGTGCAATGTGAATCCTTATTAGGCTAATTACTCTTTCATTTGTTTTAAGATTTACGTTAGCCCAGGACTGCCCCCGGCATACCCCGTGAAGGGCTCTCAAAGGGCACTAGGAACCAAGACGGCGGCATTACGGCCCGAAGTTCCCTTCGCAGGGCACTTATTATTATTGGTTGTTTTTTTTCCCTTACCCGTTCCCTCTATAAATTGCATCGAACTAACCCTAGGGTGGACTCGACTCTTCACTCCTACGGGGACGGCGATCTTTCGTCGGTCCCGCGCACCTTAGAGCGCATCAACTCATTCCTCACCACACTTCGAACCTCCTATGGTGATCCATCCTCTTTCTTTAAATCCAACCATCACAAGCTGTCCTTACGCTAACCCAAACCTTATCTTGTTACTCATTTCCCAAAGTTACTAACTACAGACCACCTTAACTAAGTGATGTCTATGATAGGATGTCTTTTGTGTTTCTTCCGAACGGCCTAAGTTAATTACTGGGGGCCTATCATGACATTATTGAATCGATTTCCGATAATAACAATTTTTCCAATTAATCTAATAATTAATTAATTTTACTAAAATTCAAGGTCTTCCAAATTTGTACAAGGATTATATTTTTCAGTCATGTATAAATCATGATAAATTTAAGACAAATATTAATATATCTAAAAATGGCATATCCAAGGTTTGGCAATTTTCCCTATGGTCTAAGGGGCCTAAACTTATTTTTACAATAAAACATTTCCTTCATGTCTAATGAATAAACTACATCAAATTCTCTTCCAAATAAATTGGATTAATTACAGGATATTAGAAATACCATGAAAACAGTACTATAAAAGTTTCATAATTTTCCTGCTGGAAATTAATTTTATAATAAATCATTTTCTAAAACCCTAATCTAGCAAGCTTGTGAATCAAGTACTAAATTCATAACTCCAAAAATCTAGAGGAAAATCTCACTGATTCATAATGATTTAAAAACACCATTTACCAACTTTCATAATTTTTCAAAGACTATTTATGCCATAAAATATTTTTAAAACATAGAGCCCTTTAATAATACTTGTGAAGGAACTATTCTGTTTAATCAACATAAAATTGAACTAAAATTCATGGGCACTCCTACTGACCAAAAACATCTAATTACAGAGTTTCAAGAGGGCCTTATTTGAATTAAAAAACTTTAATAAATAAAACCTCAAAAAGGGCTATACCCACATTCATGAATGAAGTACTATAAATACCTATCCAAAAATTCTAGTAAAATTATTTAAGGGTCCTAACTACCGTAGGAATACACTACCCAAATTTCATGGCTTTTAAAAGAGTTTAAAATACTGTTTTGACCTAAAATCCCTTCTACTCTAAAACTAGGGTTTAAGTTTTGAGGTAGCTACCTACATCAAAATTCTCTAACATTACAACAAGAGAGTTACAAACTCAATAACAACCTCTCCACTAAATCTCAAGGCCATATAAGGGCATTTGCCCCTATGTCCTTCACAAACCCCCAAAGTCCAAATTTAGGGTTTGAACCTGGGCCCTAGGGTAAACTTACCCTAACTCATCCAATCTTCCCTAAGGGTAATCTTAGGACCAAAATAAACTAGTGGTCAAAATCTCAACCTCTGTTGAGGTGAGATGATCATACCAGAGTGCAAAGAACCTTCTCACTAAGCTTCCTTCTACTAGGTCAAAACTAGGGTTTAGAGGATTCCTAATCAAAACTCAACCAAATAAGTTTAAATTTGAACCGGTCCTAGATACCTATACCAGGGACACCTCACCAAAATTTGGGAGGGTTTGGAGGTCATTTGACCCTTCAACTACCTTACCCTAGCTTTTCTAGGTTTAGGGCAAAACCCTAGGTTAAACTTCTTTAAATGGGTTCCAATTTTTACAGGAGCTAGGTATAGGTGATATTAAGCCCCTGTCCAAAATTCAAAGCATTTGGACCAAGGATTAGGTGTGGGGAATTTTTCAAAGATCTGCCCTATTTGTAGGACCTACCCTAGAATAATGGCCCTATAGGTCAGTAGACTTGTCCTAAAATTTTCCATTACATATCAAACTGTAGATAATAAAAATTCCTACAAAATTCATGTTGATCATTTTTGATGAGCATGCCCCTAAGGGGCCTAAATAATTTTTAGAAGAAATCTGCCCTAGTTGTAGGACATACCCTTACTAAAAAGGCTCTACAGGGCGGTCCCCTCATCCAATTTTTCACCACCGTATATCAAATTGTAGGTCTTCAAAATACCTACAACTTTCATGTTATACACTTTTTCATTAGGTGCCTCTAAGGGGTCTAAATTGAATTTACAGTGAAACTGTTTTATTAAAATACAGAAAAATCTGAAAATATGGGTTGCACGAATCTTAAAGCAAGATCCAACGGAGGCTGTTCATCTTCTCCGATTGAGCAGAATTTCAGGCCGAAAATAGACCCGCGCAGGTGGTTTTTGCGGGCCATTTCTCGGCGGCCTGAGGCGGCGCCACCACCGGCAAACGACTCCTATGAGTTCCCGGTGGTGGGGGCTTTCCTTTGCCGGAGCTAGGGCGGCCGGAGGTGGCGGCGCCGCCCTACCCGAGAGCTCCAAAAGCTCCCAAAAAATGGCATTTTTTTGAAAATTAAAATCCTAACTCGGGTTCGATGAGCATGGAATCGGTTTCTAAGCATTCCTAGGATCTAAGCATGAGAGAAGGAGAGGAGGAGGACCTGAGTTCGGGCTCGGATGCGGGTGGAGCGACGGGAATGCATGGCGGCAGCGGCGGCGTTTCCTCTTCTTGGTGGCTCCGGCAGCGGTTCTCCCTCCTATCTAGGGTTTCGAAATCCCTCACCCTAGCTTGCTGATTGGGTATAAATGGCCAGGAGGTGAGGGGGAGAGGTGGTTTTGAAAATGCCCATCAAAGCCATTAATGGCTAGGTTCGGCCATGGAGGAGGGGGGCTGAACCAAGG
Organism: Platanthera zijinensis; assembly: GCA_039513925.1. NCBI lineage: Eukaryota > Viridiplantae > Streptophyta > Magnoliopsida > Asparagales > Orchidaceae > Platanthera > Platanthera zijinensis. The sequence continues at coordinate 11,478,271 of CM077080.1, read as the reverse complement.
CCTAGGTGGCCGGGAAATGGTTGGAAACTTCTCCCCTTCCCCTGGGGAGTTGAATTCAGCCATTAAGGGTGGCCTTTGGCCTCCCTTTGGCTGAATTTCTCCTTCCCACTCTCTTGAATTTTTCTCTCTCCTCCATTAACATGAAAATGGAGCTCACCTTCTCTCTCCTAGTCACCAATGTTGACTTGGTCAATTCCCTAGGATATAGGCAGCCAAATATCATACAAAAATAATCATGCAAGAGTTAGCCTAAGGGGGAGGGTGATTTGAGGTTGGGTTAGCCCATATAGGTTAGGTTTGACTTGATTTGGGCTTGAGGTTGACTTGGTCAAATTGACCACTATGGTTGACCCAAGTGAGTCCTTGGTGACTCAATGGGCCCACATTAGGTCTAAGGGAATTTTTTTGAGTCACAATGAACCTACTAGGCCACCCAAAATCAGAGTTTTGAAAATTACTATTTGCAGACCAAGTGGGTCTCAACTAGGTTTTTAGGTCACTTGGTCTCCTGGGCTCACCTAGGTTAATTCATAGGACCTAGTTATGCTCAAGTCACTCCTAAGGGGGGGTCTAATTGAAAAATAGGATGTTACAGGTAGTGTATCCGCGGGAGGGGCGGACTCATTCTGAGTTCGCGTTTAGGCGAGCTGGTTTTGGAGCGGGCGGACTGTTGTTTGTGTCCGCAGAGCCCGCAATGTCTGCTGGTTGACGGGGCGGTCTGTGTCTTTGGTCGTGGACATTGTTATTGCGGGCTGATACGGTGTCCGTCGGGCCCTTGTGACAATGTGGACTTGGTTGGTTTTGAACCAAGTCCTGTTTTTGCTCAGTCTGAGGTGATCACGCGGTTAAGCGCGGACTGCTTCTCAGTCCACCAACTCTGTCCGCCAAGCTCGGTAGTTATTAGCCTTGTGCCTTGGTTGCAAGCTTAGGGCATGCGGACTGGCTTCCTGTTTGGCCTCCCTTGATAGCAGGTGGATAGGCTTGTGTCCGGCCTTGTCCGTGCGGACTAGGCGGACTAATCTGTGCTAGCTGTGGGCTGGGGTGGTGTTTCTATCCACTAGGGCAGTGACCACACTCCTCCTCGCGCCTATAAATATGACCCACATGTGACAGCATAATTAACTGACTGAACAATAATTTGGACTTGGGTTAATTGCTGCGGACTCAGATTTTCTGTCCGAGTGATTTTATAAGGATAACCGGTTTATTGTTTGCAGGTTGTGCGACTAGCACTGAGAAGCCAGGACTTTCGTACTGACTGCGGTCAGGGATCAGTTAATCTTGCGGTTTACAATCAGCGGTTAGCAGCAGGTTGCAGTTGCAGCTAGTTGTGTCCAAAAGGCCCGGGGCTAGTGGGTCGGCCCGAGCCCGGCCCGGGAAAAGCCCGATTTGGCTCGGACCTGGCCGAGGCCGGGCTCAGGGCCCTGATTTTGGGGGCTAGCTCGGCCCGATACCCGACCCGAGCCGGGCCGGGCAAAGCCCGGAATTCGTGCCGGTCCAGGCCCACAGGTCGGCTCGGCCCTACTGGCGTTCAACGGCTCTTGTGGCCTAGGGCCTAGGCAACAGCCTAGGGCCTAGGTCATTTAAAAAAAATTAATTTTTTTTCTTTAAAAAAAAACCTATAAAACCTACCCCCAACCCCCTCTCTCTCTCTCTCCTTCACTCTCTCTCTCTCTCACTTACTCTCTCTCTCTCACCTACTCTCTCTCTCTTCCACTCACTTTCTCTCTCTCTCTCTCTCTCACTTACTCTCTCCCTCTCTTACTCTCTTACTCTCTCTCGTTGCATGGCATCGTCCTCCTCAACGCCGACGTCGTCTCTTCAAAACACGGCCGAAGTGGTGGAGCATAATCGGAGTGCGCCCATCTGGAAACATTTTGACAAGGTTAAAGTCGGCGACGAATTCAAGGCGCGGTGCAAGTTATGCTCAAAGTTGCTAACTCTTACCAGCAACTCAACACTAGCGAAACACATTAAATCGTGTTTTGCGAAGCAAGCTCCCGAGTCCAGTCAGGGACAAATATCAGCATCATGACAAATTTGGACGTACGATCAAGCAAGACAGCGAGACCTACAGGTGAAAAACGTCATCAGATGTGCGTTGGCATTCAGTCACAACGATAGCGATGAGACGATGGAGTACATACACGAAGGGCTTCAGCCCAAATATCAACAGGTAAGTAGATCCACTATTAGACGCGACGCACTTAAATTATATTTTGATGCAAAACAAGATTTAATAAAAAAATTTGAAACTTTCGAGGGACGTGTGAGTTTAACGAGCGACGTTTGCAGTAGTAGTGACATTTTTTAATAAAATGTTTTTTTAAATAAAATAAGGGACCAACCCGGGGGGGCGGCTCGGTCCCCTTCTTGGGGTCAAACCCCGAGCCCGTTAAAGGAAGGGCCCGGGCTCGGCCCGGTTTGCAAAAGCCCGGGCCCGATCAGGCCCGGTCCGGGCCGGCCCGATCGGGCCTTTTGTACACGGCTAGTTGCGGTCAGCCGGTCTTCTCTCCTTCAGCAATTCCAGTTCAATAACCTGTCCGCCGGTCTTGGCGGTCTGTTCTTCAGTTCGGCAGCGGCTTGTTCACGGTCTAACTGGCGGCTAGGCGACCTCAGCGGTCAGGCGACTTGCAGTTTGCGGACAGCTCTTCTTCAGCTTGAATAACGGGTAGTCCGCACGACCTCGCGGTCTCGGCGGACTCCGTAGTTCAGTTCGGCAAGGGCGGCGGTCTCAGATTCTGCCCGCCCGGCTTCTTGTTTGCTTGTTGTTTCTGCTTCCCTATTTTACTTGGCGAAATCATGTCTGCCATGTATACCTCTTGTTGTAATGAAGATTGTTGTTAATACAAGACTTTGTTGTTGCCTTCTATTGCATCTGGTTTATTGAGCTCGGTTTATGGTTGGAGTGTTCCAGCGTCTGGTTCCCGCTTTCCGCTTGATCAAGGTGTCATCTTGATAGCTCTGAAAGTTTTACTGGGTATCAGAGCTATCTCCTGACCATCTTGAGCAATTTTAACAAGACCAAAGAAAAATTTGTTAGTCTTTCTTTTTCTTGTTCATCCGCAAGTTCCCCTTCCGCCCTGCATGTGCATCTGTTGCACGTCCAAACTGGGTTCTTGGTGTACCCTACAAGTTTCTCCCATATACTTTTGAGTTTCCTGTACGTAGTAGGTTGTCATCGTCTGTCCAGATTGTTTGCAATTTATAATATCGTTCTTCAGTTGGTGAATTCGTATATCATTCCCGATAGAAAATCGCTTTGTTATATCTTTCCACAATTTTTTTGCACGATCACGTAGGCAGAGATGATCGTAAACCCTAGTTGATGGTATTGAATATCCATCCAACGATCATGGAGTTTACATCGTACTAATCTTCTTCAACTTGGTCCCCTAATGCAAGCTTTTGATTCTACCATCCACGAACGCAAGCTTCTTCTTTACCCGAACAGCGGTGCGCACAATCTTTGTCCACTCGACATAGTTCTCCCCTTTGAGAATTACACGGTGATAATTGCGTCGGGTATGTCAGCGGCGGACACATAATATAGAGAGTGAGGATAGAGCAAGTCCTTAGACGGAGTACTGCCCAATTATTTCCCCGTCGTCTTCTCAAGTTCCCTGTCGACCATCTTATCACCACCCCGTGCTAGACGCGGTGAAGAAAGAAGACACCGTTATCGAATGAATCTCTCTCTGATATTGTTGCGGTCAACTCAACGCTTCTAGTAGAGCATATTAAACTAGGTCGTCTTAGCCCATGGAGTGGTCGAGCTTGAAAACAGTCACAAATAAATAGGAAAGTACACAGTATGATTTTAACGTGGAAAAACCTCTCAGCTAGGTAAAAAACATGTGACCGGTTCGGTGTCGGTCAAACTTCACTATAAGCAACAGTTTACAAATTGTCAGAGGAATCGAGGGCGACAGGCCGCTCCTCGTTACAGCTTCGAGATGAGCGAGATTACAGGCGCACTCGGTGGGAGACAGACCGTCTCACGTGAAGCTCAGTTTCTATAATTTTCAGCAGTGGCGGACACTCTTGGATGCTGCAAAGATGTCTAGCTAGCATTGTTGCGGGGCTTATAGAGATGCGTTGGCAGGGGCTTGCAGAATGTTGCGTACATAGGAGACTCCTTGGAATGGCTGGCGAGACATCTTCTTCCATGGAGCGTTGTGGACTTGGACAAATTTTTGCGTGGCTCGATGGGAGGTGGTGGCTCGTAGGAAGATTTTGGTAGAGCTCCGGCCTTAGCAAAAAGAAAGTTAGTAAATGTTAGAAAGGAGAGGGGCATAGGGCCTTTTTATAGGCTTGAGGCGGTGGTTACGGTAGTTATGCGGCTATCCGCACACCGTAACTGAATTACTGTGTGCAGAGCATATTTAGTATAGTTTCTGATTAATATTAATTAATATATTCTTACAAACACATTATGATTAATTTATTAAATATTTTCTCCACTAACCATGGTGGTTACGCGGGTGGTTACTTACGTAACGGAATGTGGTGATCGTGACGGGATGATCAGACGGTGGAGAGTGACCACAATTAACGAGCGGACGCCTCAACGACGAGTAGCCGTTGGAGGAGGAGGAGCTAAGAGCTGTGACCGGCAGGATGACCGGTCACGTCAAGCAAAGAGGGCAGTCATCCCTAGCGTCGATCGCGACCTGCGAGCGACCAGCCTTGGCACCAACTGTCTCCGGTGGCCATGGTGTCGGTCGGCCGCGGAGCGCAGCCGGCCGAACGCTGTCGGAGAGTCGGGCACGGACGACCAAACGTGCCCGGCCGGAGGGCCAAGCGTGGTCGGCCGCAGCTTGCGGGCTTCTCGCGGCCGCAGGCTTGCGGCTATGGGGCGCGGCCGCGGGAGAGGCCACACCCGCCGGATGGGAGGGCCGGCGGTGCCTCCGCGCCTTGCGGTCGCGGCGGGGAACGTCCCCGGCCTGCCGCGAGTCGGGATGGGAGCCCCTTGGCCCGAGGCGGTCGGCCGCCGTGGAGCGGAGGTGGCCAACAATTTCGACCGGCCGCGGGCGGTTTGCGTGCGTAGTGGGATCCCGTGAGCGGATCACGTGTGGATCAAGCGCTTATTGCGAGCGCGGTGATTATTTTTATGATCCTCACCAAATTAATGAAAATTATGGGTGATCGACTACTCACACATCATTTTTTTTATAAATTTAACTTGAGCTCATCAGATATCTTGATAAAATCATACAAGGAGAAGAGAACACAAAAAATAATAGAGAATATAATTTTTTTATCCTTGTCACATATCAATAGAGGAGAGAGTATATATAGGGAAATTACAATTTTTTTCAAATCAAGAGTTTTTGTAAAATACCTTCTATCAATTACTTTGAGAATAATGCAAATATATATGTGCTTCCTATAGAAGTGCATGCTAGCCACAAATGCAATATTTCCTAGAGCATTATATCCAAATATACTCCAAAATATTCTACCATAATTCATAATGTCTTGTTAATACACATCTATATTATATAAATATACTCCAAAATATAATTAATTTTGATATTATATATGACTATATGAGTAGTTCCGTGGTGAATTACAAATTTACATGTATATATTATAATATTATATAATAATAAATATAAAATAATTTACATAATTATATAACATATTAGATATTTATAGTAGTATCTCTTTGTCTTAATGTTTTTTGTAGAGCGTTTATATTAGTAGCTCGGTGTTGAAGTCAGGAAAATTTCCGACCTCAGAAATAGGATCAAGGCAGCCTAAGGTTACTGATTTTACAATCTGACATCACAATTCAAGTAGCTAGCGAGAGAGAGAGAGGAAACTATCTATAAGCACACCCCAAGTGCTCCATCGGAGAGGTCCCACCACGTAGCTGGAAGCTTAGAAGAAGCTTCCCCTCCGCAACCAAAAGGCTGGACGAGATACTAGGCTGGCATGGACTTGGCGAGTATCTACTTGGGGGGACCTCGCCTCTTCCAAAAAGTGTTATTTTCAGTACCCATGGGGGTCTATTTATAGAGAAATCCTGAGGGGTAGGCAAGTATCCAGCCTCTGCGAGCGAGTATCTAGGGCTACTCGCCCATACTCGCGAGATACTCGCCCAAACTCGTCCAAACTCGCCTCTGCTCGCCACAGCGCGCCTCTGCTCGCCCAAACTCGCCTCTGCTCGCCCAAGCTCGCATCTGCTCGTCACAGCTCGCCCAAGCACGCCTCTGCTCTCAACAACTCGCCCAATGGTCTGCAAATAGTCATTTGCTCGAGAACTTCTGGTCTCGACGAATTACGGGTTATACACTCGGATTTGGATATTGGCAGCCCGGCAAAACAATAAAAACACACATAATATAGCCGCTAATAACAGCCCAAAAACAAACTTTGCCTAAGCTTTTAAACCCAGACCGGACCGGCCGGTTCGTCACGCCGGACTGCTGACCGGACTCCCTGCCGGCCCGGTCAAGCATGAAAACCAGCTATGAAATCGGACCGACGACCAAGAACCGGTATACCGGGCGAGCAGACCGGCTTACCGCAAACCAGGCGCGGTTTGCGGAACTGGGCGGGCCACAAGCCGACTTATTTAATGCATAAAAAAAAGATTTGGTCAAAACTTGAACCCGAATCACTTCCATCTCCAACATGTATGAGGACCACTAGACTAATTGGTCTTTAATGAAATTTTTAGAAATATATTATATAAATATACATACTAATTTAAAAATTAATTAGTATGGAGATTCTGACATAGTAAGTTTTTTAGCATTTAATGAATCTCAAAGCTCTTTTTTAATAAAATATATTTTACAATATTTTTTAAATTTGATTGTGTTTGGGATGTACCAATTTGATCACCACAAAAACGTGAATTTAGACTATCTTGTGTTTTAAAAAATATTAGATTTTTGCATTATATTTTTGTCGATTAATTATTTGAAAAAATAATGAACTTTATTTTCTATTTTTTTTCCTTAATTTAATGTGGTTATATGACTTTTGAAAAAAAAACTGGGTTGTCAATAGTCAATGAGTTGTCATTATCGATTTGTTGGGCTGCTATTATAATTGAACCGTCAATATCCAAAGTCGGGTTGTCAATATAAACGCCTTTTATAACGTGTTGCCCAACCGGTTCAGGAGATGCTCGGGCCCAACCTATGTCTGGCCCAGTCAACTCACTACCCTGTTTGTCCACATAGGGGTGTTCACGAATCGAATAATTCTTCAATCGAATCCAAATTTTACATAAAATGCAGAGATTCGGATTCGGATTCGTCCGAATATTCAGTGTCGAATTCGGATTTAGACCGAATTCGGATTCGAACATGGATTCAAATTCGAATTCAAATTTGATAAAATTTAAATTTATATAATATTCAAATATAGTTATATTTAATATTTATTTACATATATTAATTTTATTTAAATATATATTTTAATATTCACGAACTATTCACAAATCTTTCGAATAGTACTAAAGTTATTTGGATTCGGATTCGAAAATTATTCGAATCTGAATTCGGATTCAAATTTGAAATATACGGATTTTAATCGAATTTTCGCGAATCAAATCCAAATTATATTATTTATGAACAACCCTAGTTCCACGGGACATACCATTTCTTGGTATTCATTTGTGTAACGTAAAATATTTTTGGTGGAGTCAGTGTACTTTAGCTATTTTTTCTACTTCTGTGACTGAGTTATGACAAAAACGTTAATCATTATAGAATGTGTATTTGGTATGACTACAATTATGCCTGTTACTAAGAAAAGAAAATTAGATTTGAACGTAAAAGTGGATGAAATTCTTTAAGTGAGGTTGGACGTTTCCGAACAACCGTTCATAACTAGGCACCGCTTTCACGACTGCCACCACCACGCGGTCCACGCCAAACCGAGTCGTAATGATATATAGAACACGCGGGTTTGGTGATCTTTAAATTAAGATCAAATTGTTTTTAGTGCATTTTCTTATAATATTTTGAATATGAATATTTTTGTATTAATTATTTTTAAATTATATTAATCTTCCCATGTGACAAGCGAGGAAGTCTAAATTAATAAAAGCAATGATATTAGTACTTACTTTTTTTTTTTTTTTTTGACTATTAGCACTCAAATTTTAAGTTTTTTTAAGGCATTCTAAAATTTCTACCCGTAAGCACTTCCTCTCAAGTCTCAACGGACTCACTCACTTTTGAACGATCTCAAAACCACACATTCCTCTTTGTTTCGCAACGCTCCGCCTCCGATATTGCGGGCGACTGCTTCGCCTGTGTTTTGCTAGTGATTCCGCACAGGTTGCAGGTTTTGTCTTTGAAGTGAAGCAAACAAGGATGATAAATTCAACGCCGGCGATATCGGAGGCGGAGCAGCTGGCGGATATACTCGAGCTATAATAATAATCCGGACCGGTTCAACGTCAAACCGGTAGTGTACTAATTTGAACCAGCTATAACTACTCAAACATTATCATTTTAAAAAAAAAAAAAATTTAAGGCGACAACCTTGAGTCGGTTGTCAAGTCAAACCTGCATTGCTCAAAAATTTGAGCTTTATATAACTAAGGAAATATGTGTGATCAATGTTTTAAAACCCTAATCCAACAGGTCAGTTTGTCTTTGAACCTGTCGAATGCCCCCGTTAGGGTAAGGCTTAGTTTGACACGGCTTATTTGCTCTGTGTGTTGGCCAAAAATGTCATTATCATATAATGTATGTTTGACAAGACAAAGGTTATGACCGCTATCAAGAAAATAAACTTGTTGTGGATCCCTCGAGACACTTGGTAGACCGGACTAATTGAATTGTCTTAACCAGCAGAGTGGTCGAGCGCGCTAACTGTTACAGAAAAGTGAGAGCTGACAAGACAATTTTTTTTTAGTGCGAAAAATCCTGGAAAAGGGTGAAAAATAACGTGATCGGAGCTGTGTCGACCAAACTCTGGGGCAGACCCACCTTGGGGCGAGTGTGGGCGACCGCCCACACTCAATTTTTAAAAAAGATTATTAGTATTAAACGGTGGATAATACTAATAATCTTTTTTAAAAAAATTGAGTGTGGGCGGCCTAATAGCATGTTCTTTAAAAAATTAATAGTATTAGTCATGATTTAAACCGTGGCTAACACCTTATTCTTTAAAAAAGGATGATATTATTAGCAAATCCATTTTCACTGTTAGCAAACCATTACTACTAGCAAAGCACAAAATTTGAAAATGACTATATGAAAACCAATTAGTTACAAGCAAACCATTCAAAAAAAATTCAAAAAAAACTCCCAAAAATAAATATTTGTATTATACTATATCATTTGGTTTAGAAATTGAGTTGCACGTGCCTCAAAATATATTTGATTTATAATTCCTATAAAAGTGTGTTGTATATACGAGTTAAGTGTATATAAGAATATACACGTCTTTTTGAACTGTGTTTTATACGTGCATTTTCATGTTGAACACTTTTTGATTTTAAGCAATTTAGACTTTAGACCCCCCTATTTGGCCCCTGAAAAAAGTCACGTCGACCGTATGCACGGACGCCCGGATTCGGCGTGACTTTTTTCGGGTGTCGAATCGGGGGCTTAAACGGCTTCAAATTAAAAAGTGTTCAACATTAAAGTTGTAGATCTCGTCGAGATCTACACGAAAATTTGTAGTTCTCGTCGATATCTACAACTTTCGTTTTGAACACTTCTCATAAAAATGCACGTAGAAGACGCAGTTCGAAAAAGCGCAATGGGAAATAGGGTTTGTTATAAGCCATTTCAAATAACAAAAATATTACTATTTTGAATATTTTTTGGTTTGTTAGAAGCAAAATAGGGTTTGCTTATAACAGCACCTTTAAAAAAAACTAATAGTGACATGATTTAAACTGTGGCTAATACTTTACTCTTAAAAAAAATAACAGCATTAGTCAAGGTTTAAAGCGTGGCTAATACATTATTCTTTTAAAAAAAATTTAAATAATATTAATCACCGTTTGAACCGTGGCTAATAGCCTATTTTTTAAAAAAAAAATAGTATCATCCAAAGTTTAAACCGTGAACAACTTTTTTGCGTCATTCTCAAAGCCTAGTAGACGACATTTTCCCACTTTCCTAATTATTATTATGATTTTTGCAACTAGCTTTTATTTTTGCAACTAGCCTTTATTTTTGCAACATGTTAACGTTATTTTGTGCACTCAATCTGACCAAGCTCGAATTGATTATCACGCCCGCCAGAAAGCTTTACTGAATTATATTAGGTTTCTTTTAAAGTAAGGTTTAGTGTTTTGTAGTTATGATGAAACTGATGAATGCGATTTTTTAAGTCCGCCCACACAAGAAAAAATTCATGCGTTCATCATTGACCAAACATCCACTATTTGTTGTTGTGCAGGGATTGTAAAAGAATCAAGGAAGACAAGTCACTCCTAGTTACAATTATTGAGGAGAGAGAGCGGGTCTCGGGGGTGACAAGTCACTGCTCACGGAGCTAAATAATTCTTCTTATGCTGCAAGGAGCGATGCGCCCGTTGTACTCTGAAGTCCTCTGTTGGTGCTTGGAAGCGGGAGCAGCGTACCTTGCACGTCCTAGCACTTGCGGCCTAGAATCTCGGGTTGCATGTTTTGCACGCCTAAACCTCTGCGACTTGTCTCTTGTTGCGCTCTGAGGAGTCTGGGGCATCGTTGTCAGGATCGTGATCCGGATTATAGGATCTTACGATCCTACGATCCAGATGTTGTAAATTGAACCGGATTTTGTAAAGAGATCATCGATCAAATCCTACCATCTGATCTGATCCAACCTCATGAAGATCTCATCTAGGATCTCGATTCTGACAATCATGGTATGGGGTGGTTGACTTGGTGTTGACTGATGGGCTTATTGCTAAGATGAGGGTGCTGAAAGTGCTACGTGTGGAATGCCCGCTATGGCGTGCATGGAACGCACCTTGTTGTTGGCGGAGTGTGCTCTTGAAAGTAGTCTAGAAAGTATGGTGTGGAATACACATTTGGAGAGGAGCGCGAGGGGCACACTTGGAGGAGGCACGTGCAAGAGCGCGTAAGGAGCAGGCGCGCGGGGGAGCGTGCAAGGAGGCGGTGCGCACTGGAGCAAGCAAGGAAGGGGTGCATGCGGGAGTACGCAAGGGACGCGCGTGGGATGGCGCAAGTAAGGGGGGTGCGGGAGGGCACAAGGAAGGGGAGAGCGCGGGAGCACACAAGGAAGAGGTGAGTGCAGGAGCGCACACGGAGGAGGCAAGCGCGGGAGCGTGCGCCAGGAGGAGAAATGGAGTGAGATTCATAGGAGGAATTTCCAGGAGGAGAAGAAAATTTCGTAGGAGAAATTTCTGGGAGGAGAAGAGAATTTCGTAGGAGGAATTTTTGGGAGGAGAAGAGAATTTCGTAGGAGAAATTTTTGGGAGGAGAAGAGAATTTCGTAGGAGGAATTTCCAGGATGAGAAGAGAATTTTTTAGGAGAAATTTTCGGAAGTAGAAGAGAAATTTGTAGGGGGAATTTTCGGGAGGAGAAGAGAATTTTGTAGGAGGAATTGCGGGAGGAGAAGAGAATTTTGTAAGAGAAATTTCCAAGAGGAGAAGTGAATCTCATAGGAGGAATTTCCAGGATGAGAAGAGAAATACGTAGGAGGAATTTTTTGAAGAAGAAGAAAATTTTATAAGAGGAATTTGCAAGAGGAGAAGAGAATTTTTTAGGATGAATTTTCGGGAGGAGAGGAGAATCTCGTAAGAGGAATTTTGGGGTGAAGAAAAATTTGCAGGAGGAATTTCCGAAAGGATAAGAGAATTTTGTAGGAGGAATATCCGAGAGGAGATGAGAATTTTTCGTAGGAGGAATCGAATTTCCGAAAGGAGAAGAAAATTTCGTATGAGGAATTTCCGGGAGGAGAAGAGAATTGAAATAAATGAGGGTCATGAGAGTCTATTTATTGATTTTAGGAGATGCAACCTGATAATTTTACCTGGTAACTATTGGACGGACGATTGAAACGTCCAGATTGGAGCACGCGGATTATCAATTTTATGAAATGACAACCTCGCCCCCAGTGTGGCCCGAGCCCAACGGGCGACGTAGCCTCCTGACTTGGGCAGCAAGAAGGCCGACGGTCGAGCGGGGTCGGCGGCCGGGCGAGGCCGGCGGATTGGGAAAGTGGCCCCGACCAAAGTCGGGCAGCCAAATAAAGGGTGGTCAAGGGCCGCCCCCTCCTAGGAGACAAAACGGCTGCCCGAACTGGGGGAACCAAGAGGCTGCCCAGATTTGGGAGGCCGGAGGGACTAGGGGGATCGGCCTTGAGACCACCCACCCTAAGCAAGAAATCGACCGTCCGTTCTGGGCAACAAAGAGGCCGCCAAGATCTGGGCGGCCGGAGGGGGGTAGCCATAAGGTCGCCCGTCCTAGACTAGAAAATGGCTACCCGTTCTGGGCGACCAAGAGGCCGCCTAGATCTGGGGGGTCGGAGGGCGGGGTGGCCGTGAGGCCGCCCGCCCTTCGCTGGAAGACGGTCGCTCGTTCTGAGCGGACAAGAGGCCACCCACATATAGGTGGCCAGAGGATGGGGAGGCCATGAGGCCGCCTGGCCTAGGCAGAAAAAAAAGCCGGCCATTTTGGGCGGCAAAGAGGCTGCCCAGATCTGGGGGGCCGGAGGGAGGGTCAGTCATGAGACCGCCCGCCCTATGCGGGAAATCGGCCGCCCGTTTTGGGCGGTTAAAGGCCACCCAGGTCTAGGCGGTCGAAAGGCGACGAAGCCGTGCGCCAGAGCACATAGCCGAGGTCGCACGCAGGGGTGCATGTGCGACCATGAGCACGCACGGGTGTGCATGGTAAGACGGGGCCTTGTGCGCGATGCGACACGTGCTTGCCTACTCGCGGCCTTGGCAGCTGCGGATGGCAAGGCAAGGGTCACGCTTAAATCCTGTCGGTTTGATCGAACCGCTCTGGAGACCCCACTAAATGCCTCCCAAGTCCTGGAGCTCCGGAGCCGGAGCGGAAGGAGGGCATGGACTTTTTTACTGGATTGCACGTATGGCGATTTGCGGTGATAATGGCCAAGGTGAACAATATGGCAAAGGCACAGAAGGTAAGCAAACTACTAAGCGGAGGGCTTGGTCGTGGTAGTTTATGCATGGAAAATGCACAGGAGGTGCAAAGGGTAGAATATATAAGAGGTCCATTGTGCGCTAGGTGTGGTGTGTACAACAGCACAATGGGTGTAGTGTGCGCGAAGCGCGTGCTAAGCACAATGTGCACGGGGCGTAGAGTGTGTAATTTTGGAGTGTGTGCAACGTTTGTGCAAAGTGTGATGTGCGCACCTTTACACAGGGCGTAATGTGTGTAGGCTGCAAAGTACTCCATGTGTGTGCAAGGAGCAATGTGTGCGACATGCGCTCAGGGCGCAACGTGTGCGGTGTACGCGCGGGACGCGATATGCGTGATGTTGCATGGGGCTTGCTAATGCAGTGGAGCTCCTTGCTAATTGTGGAGCATGTTGACGTTTGAAAGGGACAGTATTGGAAGCCTACAAGACTAGGGGTGAAGAACCCTCAAGCGACAACGTGGATGCATGTTGATGTGTAGCCAAGATTTATATCGAAGTTATCTCCAAGAATGAGAGTGGGGCTCTGATAATGATGTAGACAAGGTGTAGTTCCACCTTTATTGTTCCTTTGCACATTTTCATTATGTAGTGGCTTTATACCTCGTTTGTGAATCCTTGGTCGCTCTTTGTGATTGTTTGATTGTTTGTTAATTGCTCAAGCTTTGAGAATTTGTTTGTGATAGTAGAGCATTTGTGGTGTTTGAACCGACGTTTTGCGCGGGCAACTCTTTCTTGCTTCTTTGATATTGGCAGTTGGAGGACGAGACCCAAACGATACCTTGACCTACTACTAGGGCTAAGGGAGGACACTTCTAGCCGGGTAGTGAGAGATCTGATTTACCGAGCTGGGGGATGTTGTTGAATGTGGCATTGAAGGGCGGACCTTCAAACCCGGGCGACCACGAGGGGGCAGTCCATGACGGTGTCGTGACCTACTACGGCAAAGAAGGGTCGGCCTTCGATCAGCGACAGTGGGAGGTCACAGGGGCCGAAAATATGGTGAAATGCAGACCTTCAAACTGCTAACGAGCGCGCGCGGGGGGGGGGGGGGAGGTCTTGGCGACGCCGCGACCTACTGCAGTGAATAAGGGTAGACCTTTGATCGGCGGTAGTTGGAGGTCGCTAGAACGTGGTCCCCAGTAATACGGTGAAGTTTGGATGCTTCGAACAGTGCGAGGGGGCAGGCCCTATCGACGTTGTGACCTACTGCAGCGGATAAGGGCGGTCCTTTAATCGGCGGTAGTGGGAGGTCGCTGGGGCAGGGATCCCTGAAAAGACAGAGAAGTTCGGATTGTTCGAACCGCTGGCAAGCGTGAGGAGGGATAGCTATTACGACTCCATGACCTAATTCGGCGGATAAGGGCGGACCTTTGATCAGCAACAGTGGAAGGTCGCTGGGGCTGGGAGCTCTAAGAAGGCGGCAAGGGGCAAACCCTGGCATAGGCTTCGACCCATCGCGAGGGAGAAGAATAGACCTTCGATCCACTATGGTGGGGAGTTTGCGAGGGCTCTTCCATGAGAGCGGCGATGAGGGGCAAACCCTGACATTGTATTCAACCCACTGCGGGGGAGAAGGGTAGACCTTCAATCAACGACGGTGGGGAGTTCGTGACAGCTCGTCCCTGAGAGCGACGACGATGGGCAAACCCTAGCGTAGGCTTCGACCCACTACGGGGGAGGAGGGTAGACCACCTTCGATCCGCGGTGGTGGGGAGTTTGCAACGGCTTGTCCCTGAGAGCGATGATGAGGGGCAAACTCTGGTGTAGGATCTGACCCACCGCAGGGGAGAAGGGTAGACCTTCGATCCACGGCGGTGGAGAGTTTGCGGGGGCTCGTCCCTGAGAGCGCACTGTATAGAGGTAGGTGTTGTAGAGCATGTTGCCTGGAGGCAGGTGCTACAAAGCCTACTGCCCAGATGCAGGTTTTGTAATTGAGAGCATTGTCTGGAGGCATGTATTGTAATTGTAGACGAATGCCCCACCCCCTTTTGTACATGGTGCACGCGTAGTCTTGATGTCGCAGATGATGTTTACCTTATATTAGTTTTAAATGAACAAACTTTGAAAACTATTAGAGCCACTAGGACGGGTCTGATTTTGCGAGAATTTACATGAAGTATTAATAATGAAAAACAGAGATGATAGAGTTGAGTGGGGGCACTGATATAATGATGATAGATAAGGAGCTTCCTCCTAGGAAGGTTGTTTTAGGAGTTTCCGCTGACTTCTACTGGCAAGCAGGAGGCTGACCCCTTGCCAGTTGATCGGGTGCTTGTCTCTACAAAAACTTTTCTGATAGTCCTTGTCTTACGAGGCGCTCGATTTCCTCTTTGAGTTTGGAGCAACTTTCTATGTTGTGTCCTCGACCATGGTGGAACTTGCAGTACTCTGACTGGTCGCCTGCATTATTTGCGAGTGGTCTGGGCTTGCAGAGTGTCTTATTGTCTTGGATTACGTAGAGTATATTTGTTCTAGAGGAATTAAAGGGCGTGAAGGCTTGACAACAGCAATGCCCCCGGTTTGGCAGGATTTGTAGCAAGGTCTGCCACTCTTTTTGAGTGTCTTCGGTGGGTCGCATTCCCGATCTCTCTTTTGGCTGCCTTTGAATCGATGTTGATGAGATTTTTTTGTCAACGACGAGTGTTGATGTATGGGATGTCGGGCCAAAACAGCTTGTTGCTTGCCTTGTCTGTGTTCTACGGTGGTTATGGGGCGAATTTCTTCACAAGCGATCCTTCAAAATTAAGGGCCAGGGTCTGATGCTCCCGTGTGGAGATGGAGTTGATGAGTTTCTGATTCTTCGGCCAGAGGGACCGGTCGTTCTAGGCTAGCAGTGTTTATGGGCTCTCTTGTGGGCATGCGGTACTCACAGTCGGATTGCTTGGCCATGAAGTAATCAATCGTTGACAGAGGTGGGCTGCTAAGCATAGAAGATGAGTGAATGGCGCGAGAGGCCTCTAAATCTCTTAAAATCACGAGCGCCTGACTTTGGCTTTCCTCCACCCGACGCAAGCGTTCCTCCAACTCCCCCATAAGGCACAGTCATTGCCTCTTCCACGAGAGGCATGCTATCACGCGAATAGGAGAGAACTAGGGCAATGTGCCCCCCCCAGGGGATAATCTTTTGGCAATGTTTGTGTTTCTTCTTATTATGGTCATTAGCGACGAGTATCGCTGTGCATAGGATACTGCTTTCCGAGTTTTTTAAGTTTTCTTCGAACTTTAGAAAACTGTTTTTTCACAGACTGTTCCAAACTATTGTGGATCACTCGAGACACACAGTAAACCGGACTAATTGAACTGTCTTAGCCCGCAGAATGGTCGAGCGCGCTAACAGTTACAGAAAAGTGAGAGCTAACAAGATAATTTTTTAACGTGAAAAACCCTAAAAACGGGTGAAATACCACGTGGTCTGAGCTGTGCCGACCAAACCTCCACGGGAGCGCTCAAGGAAGTGACAGACCGCTTCTCGTTACAAATATTTAGAAGAGAGAAAGCAGCTCTCGGAGGGTGACAGGCCACCACTTACGAAGCTAAATAAATTTTCTTATATTTCGGAAAGCGATGTGTCTCTTGTAAACTAAAGTCCTCTGTTGGCACAAGGAAGTAGGAGCGCTCAAGGAAGTGACACGCACGGGAGCGCGCAAGGAAGCGAGGGCGCGGGAGCGCGCAAGGAAGGGCGCGCATGGGAGTGCGCAAGGAAGGGCGCGCGCGGGAGCGCGCAAGGCTGCGACGCGCACAAGGAAGCGGTGCGCGCAAAATTGGACAAGGAAGCAGTGGGTGCGGGAGCACGCAAGGAAGTGGCGAGCGCAAGAGTGCACATGGAAGCGGCGCGCGCAGGAGTGCGCAAGGCAGAGGCGGGTGCGAGAGCGTGTAAGGAAACGGCATGTGTGTGAGCGCGCTAGGAAGAGGTGTGCGCTCCCGAGCGTGCAAGGAAGGGACGCGCGCGGGAGTGTGCAAGAAAGCGTCGTGCGTGAGAGTGCTCAAGGAGGCGAGCACGGGAGAGCATAAGGAAGCGGCGCGCGAGAGCGCGCAAGGAAGTTCACGCGCGAGCCCACAAGGAAGGGCGCGATCAAGAGTGTGCAAGGAAGGGGCGTGTGCGGGCATGCGCGAGGAAGGGGCGCGCGTGGGAGACCACAAGGAAGGGGCGAGCGGGGGAATGCACTAGGAAGGGGTGCGCTCGGGAGCGTACAAGGAAGTGGAGTGCGCGGGAGTGCGCAAGAAAAGGGCGCGCGCAAGGAGGAGGCGTGCGCTGGGAGGAGAAATGGAGGAGAGAGAAATTAATTCGTACGAGGAATTTCCGGGAGGAGAAGAGAATTTCATAGGAGAAATTTCTGGGAGGAGAAGAGAATTTATGGGAGGAGGAATTTCTAGGAGGAGAAGAGAATTTCGTAGGTGAAATTTCCGGGAGACGAAGAGAATTTCTTAGGTGGAATTTTCGGGAGGAGAAGAGAAATTCGTGGGACGAATTTTCGGGAAGAGAATTTCGTAGGAGGAATTTATGGGAGGAGAATAGAATTTTGGGAGAAATTTCCAGGAGGAGAAGGGAAAATTGTAGGAGGAATTTCTGGGAGAAGAGAATTTCGTAGGAGGAATTTCTGCGGGAGAAGAGAATTTCGTAGGAGAAATTTTCAGGAGGAGAAGAGAATTTCATAGGAAGAATTCCTGGGAGGAGAAGAAAATTTCGTAGGAGGAATTTTCGGAAAAAGAAGATAATTGAATTAAATGAGTGACATGGTGTCTATTTATAGATTTCAGGATGGACGACCTGGTAATTTATTTTGGTAGCTACCGGACGGACGAATAGAAATGCCCGGATTGGAGCACACGGATTATCTTTTTTTTTTTTTTTAAATTGACGACCTCTCCCCCGGAGCGGCCCGGGCCCAATGGGTGGCCTTGCGGCCTGACTTGGGCGGCAAGATGGTCCGCAGCAAAAAGAAGAGAGACGGAATGGCGTGGTCGGTGGCCGGGCGAGGCCACCGACCGGTGCAAAGCGGCCCTAACCAAAGTCGGGCGGCCAAAAGGAGTGCAGCCAAGCCCCCCCCCCCCCCCCCCCCCCCCCCCCCCCTCGTGGCAAAAAACGGCCTCCTGAACTAGACGGCTAAGAAGCCGCCCAGATTTGGGAGGCCGGAGGGCCGGGCGGCCCTAAGGTCGTTGGCCCTAAGCAGAAAGATGGTCGTCCGTTCTTGGCGGCCAGGAGATCGTCCAGATCTGGGAGGCCCCAGGGCGAGGCGGCTATGAGGCCGCCCGCCCTAGACGGGAAAATGGTCGTTCGTTCTCGGCAGCCAAGAGGCTGCCCAGATCTGGGTGGCCATAGTGCGAGGCGGCCATGAGGCTGTCTGCCTTAAGCGGGAAAACGGTCGCTCGTTCTGGGCGGCCAAGAGGCTGCCCAAATTTGGGCGGCCGGTGGATGGGACGGTCATTTAGTCCGCCCGCCCTAGGCAGGAAGACGACAGCCCGTTCTAGGCAGCCAAGAGGCTGCCCAAATCTGGGCGGTCGGAGGGCGGGGCAGCCATGAGGCCACCCAGGTCTAGGTGACCGGAAGGCGGCAAAGCCGCGAGCCGGAGCACGCAGTCGAGGCAGCGCGCAGAGGTGTGCGCGGCCAAGGCAGCGCGCATAGGTGCGCGTGTCCAAGGCAGCACCCAGAGGCGTGCGCGGCTAAGGCCGCGTACAGGGGTGCACGTGCGACCAGGGGCACGCATGGGTGCGCATGGCGAGATGAGGCCTTGTGCGCGACGCCACAACACGTGCTTGCCTTTTGTGGCCTGGCGGTTTTAGGTGGCAAGGCTGGGGTCACGCTTAGATCATTTTGGTTTGATTGAACCGCTCTGGGAACCCCATCAAAATTAATTTTGAGCATAAAATGCATGAATTTTTTTATGTGAGGTCGGACATTTGTAAACGGCGGCGGCTATACCGACCCACCGTCATACCAAATAAAGCCAAAATAAACAAAGAGCCTGTTGATTCAGCGTGGTCAGAATTGATCCGTTGATCCGTGTTGAATCTATCTATCCGACTATCGATTAATTGCAGGATTTTATAAATTTGGTGATGTAGTGTTAATGTGTTATACACTTATTATTTATAATATGTTTATATATGTGCATTATTTTAAGAATGTGGCAGGTCACCCGGTTTTTTTTCCGGTCTGGAGAATCGAACTGCATTAGCTTAGGGTTGGACCGAGCGACAAATGACAAGAGGTTTTTTTTACCGTGGAAAATCCGGAAAGTGTGAAAATTCATGTGGTCGGATCTGTGTCGAGCCAAAATCAACTATTTACTGAGTTTACAAGTTTTAAAAGTTTTCTTGAATGTTGACTGACCTGAAACCGTTATACAAGCTTTGAATACAAGAACAATAGAAAATAAACTAAGGGTTTGTTTGTTTCCGCTGGAGGAGACGGGGCGGGAGGAGACGACCCGGCGGGAGGAAACGGAGGCGGGAGGCGGCGGATCCAAAAGGAAGCGTTTTCGCCGTTTTCCTTAGCGCGGCGAGTCCAGACGCGGCAAACGCCGCCGTGCGGCATTTGGTTACCCGCCGTGCGGCGGCGTTTGCCGCAAACGGCGGGTCCAAACGCCGCGCCAAACAAGGCCTAAGTCATTGGAGCTTTGGTGAGAGCGCTCCAATGGGGAAAAATGCTAAGAACTCGGAGCAATGATGAAAGCGCTCTCATGGAGTCGGAGCCTTGATGAGAGCGCTTCTGCGGAGAAGAATGTCAAGTTCATGATACCTTGTGATGCCTTCACGCCAGCATCCGCGGAAGTGAATTCTCGTGCCTTCTCTTGGACTCACAAAAGCATCCAAGTGAGCGTCGGACGTTGTGCATGCTAGAGAGGGAGTGAATCAAATTCCAAGCAGAAAAACGATGTAAGTCTCACATTCTCGCCGGAAAATCTTTGAGCCCGGTCTAGTCTCTGGAGTTGCTTGCCGTCAAATGAGGGTCTAGGGGTCATTTTATAGTTTTCTGAAGAGACATGCTGGTAATTGTGCTCATGTGGATTTTGAGGTGGTGAATGATGTCAAACCGTTTCGGTCACCTAGATCACCAATTTTCATGAAATGACGAGCATGCACCCCCGGGCGGTCCAGGCAGCCCGGTCAGGTTGCAAGGTGGCGGCGACGACCAGAGGTGGTGGCGGCGGCAGCCAGCGGTGATCGACAGTGGCCAACGGCGTTCGACGGTGACCAATGGCGATCGACGGTGGCAAACGACGATCGACGGCGGTCGGCGGCAAGCGGCGAACGACGACGACCAGCAGCGATCGACGGTTGTCGGCGGCCACTAGCGCGCACGCGCGACGGCGACGACGGTGGAGGGGATTCCTAACAGCCTCTTGTGTTTCAAGCTCGACGACGCGGACTTGAGATGCCTCCGGTGTCGCCTGGCTCTCGACGAGTTTTTGCTCCAGCTCTAAGATGCGTTGGGCAGCGATCAGCTCGGCCTCCTGTATGAAGAAAAGCTATCATGTCAAATAACACCGCTGACCTGCGCAGATAGCACATATTAAGCAAGTATTTTTTTCTGACCAAAATCACCCTGTAGGCCTTACTTTCGGCGACCATGACCTTGGATGCTCGCAGCAAGTTCTGCAGCTCTTCGATCCTCGCCCAAGACTCTGTCTGTGAGCGGGAGAGGGAATTGATTTGATCGCCTTGAATCTCAAATTTGGTGTCTGCCGCCTTCAAGTTTCTCGCCAACTAGTTGGTGAGTTCTAGAGATCGAAGCAGCAACCTTGAAGCCTGGTTGGCAAGGAAGGAGGTGCTCGACTCCGGCAGCACCGCTGCATCTTCTCGACCGTATAAGGCAAAGGCGACGTTGTAGGCCTAGTCATCGTCATCTCAGTCCTCAGACCAGGGAGGGAGGGTTGTGCTGAGGCGGACCTCGTTATCCCCATCCTCCTAGGTAACCAATGGGCGACCACAGCTGTCCACCCCCCTCGCTCCCCTGGTCGAAGTTCAAATGTGAGATTGATTCACCGACCTCGTCCCCCGAAGTGACTTTTTTCCTCTTCGAGGCGATCTCCTTGGTGCAAGATCTCATCCTAGATAGCTAGCTAGGATCCGATCGTCTGGGAGATGCGATGACAAGGGGACATACAGGCGAATCAGTGACATTGGGTTATAAAGGAATTGGTGACATGGGCTGGTGCCTCCTCGGCAACGATTCAAAAGTGCTCGCTTGAGATTCTGGGGTGGGTGCCGATGAGGACGGTTCCTTGGCAAGGGGAAGTGGCTCCCGCAGGACTGTGTGAACACCTGACAGAGCGAGATCAATATTAGAACATTTTATGGAAAGTCGCAATAAGACGTGTCTGAAGCAGTCCGAGTATACCTGTTCCCGGCCAGATGTAGGGAAAATCAGCGACGTCACGTCGCCAGTGCGTGACATCGAACCTCCTGTCGACAAAGGCAACTCGCAAGTTCTTGGCGGGTCCCTCCAAGACAGGAGTGTTAAAAACCTCGTCCTGTGGCTATTGCAGGGTGAACATGATGTCGCCAACTGGGTCGTTGAGTATCATGAACTACTTCATTCTGCGGTGTACCATGTTCACCGTATTGGCCACTGTACAGGTGTGGCTGGAGAAGAAGATGACTCTGCCCTTCGTCGCGCCAATGTTAAAGATATTCTTGAAAGTCGCCAGATCGAAGACTATCTCCTCCGATCTCAGGAAGGAGAGATACCCAACGATGATCGCCACACCGTTGGGATTGATTTGGGTTGGCATGAGTCCGAAGTGTCAAAGGATCTCGCAGAACTCGGGCCACAGCGACAACCGTAGACCGACCTTGAAGTGTCGAATAGGCAGAACTACTCGGTCAGTGAAGGAGTTTATGGGCTCGTGGGTGCGAGGTATCATCGCGCGGGAACCCTCCTCAGTGGGTGGGAAGTATCATTCTTTAAAGTCATCAAGATCAGCGGAGTAGGTGATGGGTTTATTGAAAATCGCAGTCTTGAAAGTCGTGGTGTGGTTGACTTTGCTAGCATAGGTGTCCTCGACATAAACCATTCTGAAGGCGGGAAGCGAGTGTGAGGCTCCAATTCAGACCCCACATGCATTTCTATATCTGACTCAATTTGCCAAGTATTCATTACGACATATCTACAGAAGCACTAAAGCTCGTCAGAGAAGACAACCAGGGAGCAAGATCAAGGGAACAATCTTTTGCGAGTGGTTACCTTACCAGGTTGAGTAGTCGCCACTCCGGAGGAGCGACCAACCTCGGAAAGCGCGGAGAAAGAAGCAGGTTGCTCGGCAGCGGGAGCGATGCTAGTAGTATTAGGCGAGGTGGCCAGCACCTCGCTGGGTTGTATCACTCTGGTTTTCACCAGAGGCATGGAGGCAGGAGTACTCGTCTGGTCTTTAGGGAGAGCAGATTCATCCATCGGGGAGTCAATATCCTTGCCCAATCCCATCTGATTCAGCAGATTCTTAGTCGCGCACGGAACGGGAGAAGACTCCTCAGGGTTTGCCGGATCTTCATTTGGCGCGACAAACTCCTCTTCAACGGGAGGATCCTTCTTCGGGTTCTTCTTCTTCCTCTGGCGATCTCCTTCCTCCTCATTACCTTCCCGATCACGCTTATTGGAAGCCTGAAGCTGAGTACCGATGATGTCCCTCAGGACGTCAAACTTCTTGGCGACTTCTTCAGCAGTGTAGACCATCTTGGGGAAGCCAGAAAGCGATGCCCGAGGGTCATCCCCTCCCCCTTTATTTATAGAGGTCGGAGGGGGGTGTTCGCCGAGCATCGTAGGGGTGAGAGCTTACCAAGGACCTTGCTGGATGTGGGGTTGGATGTTTCTTTCCGAGCTCCGAGATCGCTCAAAAAGAGCGGAGACAACCCCTATTCGTCAAGGGTTAGCGGTCAACGATTAGCAATCAACAAACAACACTGGCATATGAAGACCCGATCAGCAGTCAAATGGCCAGCTGGGGGAGTAAGGGGATCCTTGGATATAGGCGAGAATCATACTCATCGAGTCGTATGACCACCCAGCAGCGTCGGCGAGCTTTGAAGACCATTTTATCCAGGCGAGTTCCGAGTAACAACAGTGGCGAGCAGCAGTAATACTTGCCTAGCAGGAGAGCTTCGACCAGTCACTACGCCAGGCGTGCTGAGCATCACCGATAGTGGTCAGTCAATACTCGCCAGCAACCGAGTCAAGTCGTCGGAAGGATGTAGCCGATATTCGCAGGGCTGGGTCTCTTCGCCTATAGACCCCCCCCCCCCCCCCCCTCCCCCCACAAGATTTTTCTATAAATAGGACCTCAGGGGTACAAGAATATGGATTTCAAAATCTTTAAAAAGATCTAGACCACCTTTTTCTTTGGACTTTTAATTGGACATTTGGATCTTTTCTTCAAAGAGACAAGTCGCCAGCTATTGTCCCCCCTTGTGCACTGCTTGGTCATCTTTGGTTGTGGAGGGGAAGCTTATTCTAAGCATTCAGGTACATGGTGGGACCTTCCTGCCACGATGTCTGGGGTCATCTTAGGGCTGCCTAATCTCCTTAGTCTTCACCCGTCAAGCCGTCAAGCCGTCAAGCCTGATCGCAGGATCAGTAACTGCCTTGATCCGAATTTTGGAGTAGAGATTTTTCAGGTTTCAACACTTCACAGCAACCAAATGTCCAAGTGAGCGTCGGGAGTTGTGCACGCCAGAGATGGAGCTGAGCAAATTCCAAGCGGATAAATGATCTAAGTCACCCGTTCTCGTCGGAAAACCTCTGATCTCTATCTAGTCTTTGGAGTTGATTGTCTTCAAATAAGGGCCTGGAGGACCCTTTTATAATTTTCTGGAGGGACATGTTGATAATTGTGCATTGACGGATTTTAAGGTGGCGAATGCCGTCACTCTATTTCGGCCACCTTGGATCACCAATTTTCATGAAATGACGAACATGCCCAGCGGGTGGTCCGGGCGGCCTGGGCAGGTTGCCTGATCGATGGCGGCCGCCTGCGCGACTAACGTGTGTGAGCGCGCTTGCATCCCGGCGTGGCGCCCGCGTGAGCACGCTTATGCGTGCGTGATTACCGTTGCGAGGCCGCTTGGCTCCTTTTGCTTGGTTCGGAAAATCTCACGTGGAACCCCATCAAAGATCATTTTGAGTTAGTGGCGATCCTAGAATATGGCCATGAAATAAATACAAGTCAATCAATTTTAATCTGTCTTTATCTAACATAACAATGTGATACTTTTTGTACTTAACGTGCATCTAAGTGATGATCATGTATTGTTACAGTCGCATGCTTCCCACGGGAATCTAATGCCTTGCAGCTAATATATACATGTACATATAAAGTGGTGGATCTAGGGGACGAGTACTCTTGTCGAGACAATGAATTTTGACTACTTATACGTCAAAGCAGTGGCCGGATGGGAGAGAAAAGGCTCTGAAAAAATGATACATTCAAAAAAAAAAAATTGTTAAAAAAGTTGATGTCCGGCTCCTCTGTTAATATTCCTAGATCTCCCACTGTACATATATATTATACTTCCCCATATAGAGGAAGTATAATATGCGGGCATGCGGGCAAGGTTCAAGGAGAATTCAAATCGAAAAGTGTTCAACATGAAAGTTATAGATCTCGGCGAGACGAACAACTTTCATGTTGATCACTTTTTGATTTGGAGCAGTCTTGACCCTCTATTTGGGCCTCGAAATCTCGGGCGACGAGATTCAACTGTAGCACTCTCGCCGCCCCAGATTTCGAGGCCCAAATCGAGAGTCAAGACTGCTCCAAATCAAAAAGTGATCAACATGAAAGTTGTTCGTCTCGTCGAGATCTATAACGAACACTTTTGAATTTAAAACCATCTTGACCTCCAAAGTGACCTGCTCGTACGTCCGCACACAAGCATGCCCGCATATTATACTTCCCTTTGCACGCAAGCAGTAGTGCATGGGTTCCCTTTGCACGCAAGCGTTCGTTATCGTTTGGAAGGCCTAGACCACACGAAAAAACTTATATATCTGAGACTGTCCCTTGACCCGTAGGTTTTGAAACAAATAAGACGTGGCTTAGCTTTATTGGAGCCATTTTTTAGGAGGTGTTAATGATGATATATAGTTACTGTCTGGTTGGGATACTCGTGCTATCCAACTTCCTTTCGAAGCTTCTTCTCATCGGAGCCATTTCTCATTTTTCTTCTTTGCTCCGCCAACACAACTGTGTTAGTGTATATTTGGACAATAATGGGTTTGGAGGCTTAACGGGTCGTGTCGGGTACACGGTTAACCCATACCCGTAATAACTCCTAAGGGTTTGCCTATTTATACCCACCTAGGGGCAACGGGTAGGAGATTCCACCTAGATCCCCATCCGGATGCTTCGAGCAACACAAACAAACTCGAAGCATCCGGATGGGGATGTAGGTGGAATCCCCTACCCGTTGCCCCTAGGTGGGTATAAATAGGCAAACTCTTAGGAGTTACTACGGGTATGGGTTAACCGTGTACCCGACACGACCCGTTAAGCCTCCGAACCCGTTATTGTCCAAATATACACTAACAATCTCCTCCTATATTCTCCACTTTCTGCACTCCGAAATGTATACGTTATTTGTCACAAATATAGGAGGAGATTGTTAGTGTATATTTGGACAATAACGGGTTCGGAGGCTTAACGGGTCGTGTCGGGTACACGGTTAACCCATACCCGTAGTAACTCCTAAGAGTTTGCCTATTTATACTCACCTAGGGGCAACGGGTAGGGGATTCCACCTACATCCCCATCCGGATGCTTCGAGCAACACAAACAAACTGACGTCGGAGGCAGCGCACGCCGCTGCTCCATTCACTCTGTTAACCTTTTATCTTTTCCGTTTACACGGTCAACGGGAGAGACTAAAATCATTTATTTTGTAAAATTGAGGGACCGAAATCTTGCATTTAAAATTTGGTGACTGATTTTCAAAAGGAAATTGTTATGAGCACTGCAGTTTTGGTTAGGCGTACCGTATTTTCTCCTAATTTTTTGCATCTTTTGAAAATACGCCTTTTACATATATTTTTAGGAAAAGTGCTCAAACAAAAGTTGTAGATCTCGACTTGTACATACTTTGGAGAAAGTGCGATGCGCCTAGCCGAAAATACGATGTCCTTAACAAGTCCCTTTTCAAAACGGTTATTTGTACATCATAAAAGGTTATTCACACACTATACTTCTTAATAAAACTCCTCTTTTTTAAACTCTAAAAGCTGATATTTGTACCTCATTTTCAGCCCTCATCTCACGCCTTTCTCTCTAAACTGGGTCATATACGTGCATTTTCATGAGAAGTGTTCAACATGAAAGTTGTCGATCTTGACGAGATCCACAACTATCATGTTGAATATTTTTTGATTTGAAGCAGTTTAGACCCTTGATTTGGCCTCTGAAAAAAGTCACGCCGAACATATGTACGGACGCCCGGGATCGGCGTGACTTTTTTCGGGGTCAAATCAGAGGCTTAAACGGCTTCAAATTAAAAAGTGTTCAACATGAAAGTTGTAGATCTCGACAATATCTACAACTTTTATGTTGAACACTTTTTGATTTGAAACAGTTTAAACCCCCGATTTGAAACTTTCATGTTAATCATTTTTTCAAATGAGAAACATTTGGAGCTCAAAATTCAAAAATGCAAAAATTGCAATAAAATAAAATTGGTTTGCTAGTTTTATCGAGCCGGATTGCATCGAGCCTATTGGATAGGTGGTTGATTTGCTCCCTCGACTTGTCCATTGCCTTTCTGAAAAGAACCATCGATTCGCAGAATTGAACATCTAAACGCTCGAGGGCCTCCTTATATCTTACAAATTGGGGTACAAATAGTCTATCGGGATATAAATATAATTTTAAGATGTACAAATATCTATGGATTATAAATAATCATTTAAAATGTACAAATATCAGCACCCTAATTTTTTGGCTTTTTTAATATTTGCCTCCTATTATTTTTCTCTTTTTTTTTGTCACGTGAGCTGTTGCATGGTAAGTCAAGAATTTCTCTCTCCTCTTTTTTTAAATTCCTGTTTCACGTGGGCCGATGGGCGCCTGCAGTATGAGTTGTATATATTTTTTCTTTAGTTTTTTTATTTTATTTTGATTGGTAGAGTTTGGATGGGTTTTAATATTATATATATAAGAATCCTAAGTAAGATTTTTAGGCCCCTTTATTGATTTTGCTGCGAAGTACATAAATGCACCTATGGCCCCCTTCTTGAATATGAATAAATTAACGAGCTTGTGATGAGTCTCCGCATCCGATGAGAAGATCACTCCAACAAATCTCCTCCTTCATAATGACGAGGACGAAATTAACAGCCCGCTTTGTTTGTTTACTCCTCTTCATTGGGCCGGATCATTTTTCTGTTATATGTGGATAAAATGATTATTACTGGTGGCGATGCTTCTCATATTGAGTTTGTCGAGCATCACTTTTAGTAGCAGTTTCAGATGTCTGATCTTGGCACACTGCGCTACTTTTTGGGCATTGAGTCCTCTGTCACTCCTACTGGTTACCAGTTATCTCAGCAGCGCTACACCTCAGACTTATTGGCCCGGGTTGCACTGTCCGACAGTAGCACAGCTGCTACTCCCGTGGAACTTCACCTTCAGATGCGTTCGGATGAGGGCTCTCATCTTTCTTATCCGATCCGAAACGGTATCGTCATCTGGTTGGGAGCCTGGTTTATCTCACAATTACTAGACCTGACATTGTCTTTGTTGTTCATGGGCTGAGTCGGTTTGTGAGTGCTCCCACAACAGTTCACTATGCGCATTTGCTACGTGTTATCAAATATCTTTGTGCTACCATGACTTGTGGTCTATTCTACTCTTGCATCAGTTCTCTCTAGTTACATGCATATTCTGATGTTACATGGGTCAGTGATCATATTGATTGTCTTTCTGTCACTGGTATTGTCTCTTCTTGGCCTCTTCACTCAATGTCTGAAAATCCAAGAAGCAAACCAGTGTTTCCCATTCTAGCAAGAAGAAGAGCTCCATGTCATGACTACTACAGTTGAGGATATTGTTTGGATTCATTGGTGGCTTGTTGATCTTAGCGCTGCTCCTTCTAGTCCTAACCACCCTCAATTGTGACAAGACCGGAGTCCTCCATATTACCCTGAATTCAACCAAGCACTCGCTCTTCATGCACATTGGCGTTGATGCCTTCTTTTTTCGTGATCAGCACATTTCGGGTACTCTTATTTCTCATTATGTTCCCACCGAGCGCCAACTTACCGATTTACTCACTAAGCCCTAGACTCATGCTCAACAGGAGTTTCTCCTCTCCCAATTCTCAGTATATGATCCCCCGTGAATTTGATGGGGGTGTTAGATGACACACTCTTATAAATAACACCATAGATGGAACTGGCTGGGTGTGTGCATCTCTAAACCCCACATAAAGGTACGTTATAAACGTTAATTGGATTGTAACAAACATGTGTTACATTTATACTTAAAATGAGGTGGGTGAGCTAGTTGGGGTGTACGGATTATATGAAAGGACTTCCTATCAAGAAGGCACTGGGTTCGAATCCCGGCCTCAACAACCTACCCACTGAAAAATTAATTGGGAGAGCTGGTTGGCATGTAAGAATTGCAGTCCTGTTATTGGGCAGGCGGTGGAGGGGGGAAAGCCCATAGTCCAAGGCCCGAACCACAACACCATCACACTTATGGATGCAAAAAATGATTTAAATATTTGTGAGCGCAGAAGGAATTCTCAAATAATGATATAGGTTGGTAATAATTGAGTTAAATTTAAAATGAATTATATGAAACTCATATTGAAAGTCAATTCCTTCCTTCAAATGAAATATCAGAAATTCATCTCTACTGCCAAACTAAATAGACCGTAAAGTCCATCTCTACTTTACAAAGAAATAGTTTAGGGTGCATACCCTATAATTCGGCGTATCATCAATTCAATTCAGACCGTCCGATCTGGTTCGGTCATAATATCATAGCCGCTCGATCAATGCCATACATCCAATCAATCAAGACTGTCCGTCTAGATTTTCATAGAGCTCCTAGCTAAACCTAGGATAATAGGATGTCCTAAACCTAAAAATTTTATAGAATGAAATATCAACCAGCCGTAAACAATTATACTAATAATATGTCACTGCATGTAATTAATATAGCAGCACACCTTAATAATAATATATCTCTGTTAGGACAGATCATTAAACTAATATATAGACGATTTATCAATTAAATCTGGCCATGTGGGACGAAAGATAAAAGGCCCCGCCAGAGTCGGGGCCGCCTGCCCGGAGCCCACTTGTGGATCACAACCTTGCCTGCCCGGTGCGCCCTTCTGTATAATCAGAGGCGAACCTCTATGGAGAGGCACACCCGGGCACTTGCCCTGATCAAATTTTTGAATTTTTTAAAGTACTTATAGGTTGTACAGTCTACACTGTTGTAGTCCTATGGTCCATGCTTTGTTGTGTTTGTATCCATAGCAATGTTCCTTCCATGCGGGAAGGGTGAAAGGGTTCAGAAGTGTAGGTGCTGAAAGTGTCAAAGGGTTCAAAAGTTATGCAGAGTTAGTCTGTTCCCAAAATTGTAGTTGTTCTGGAAATTGCAGCCTTTCTAGAAAGGAAACTTGCTGGTGGACTGGAGAGAGGCTGTTCATTTTTTTGGCATTTTTCTGCCCGTTTTTACTATTTAGAGAATTGTTGTTGCAATACTTGAGGGGCTGGCCCAGTACTGAAAGTTGTGTAAAAAACCTAATACCTCTTTGGGCGTTGTTAAGGGCACCGCAGTTTTGGCTATTTGCACCGCACTTTCTCCTAGTTTTTCGCGCTTTCTAGAAATACGCTTTGTACATGCATTTGTAGAAAAAGTGTTCAACACGAAAGTTGTAGATCTCGATGAGATCTACAACTTTCGTGTTGAACACTTTTCCTAAAAATGCATGTACAAGGCGTATTTCTAGAAACCGCAAAATCTGAGCGTATTTCCAAAGTACGCCTTGTACATGCATTTTTAGGAAAAATGTTCAACACGAAAGTTGTAGATCTCGTTGAGAACTACAACTTTCGTGTTGAACACTTTTTCTAAAAATGCATGTACAAAGCGTATTTCTAAAAAGCGCGAAAAACAAGGAAAAAGTGCGGTGCACATAGCCAAAACTGATGTGCCCTTGACAACGCCCTTTTTTTTATGTAGGTAATTTTTGTCCGTACTTTTCCCAAATATTTAAACCGAATACTAAAACATACCGAAAAATAAATAAAAAACTAAAATTCTGAAATTCAAAATTAGAATAGCAAAGAAAAGTACGGACAAATTTTTGTTCGACAAATTTCAGACTTTGAATTGAAATTAAAAGTTCAATCCCTACAAAAATATACCTCTAATGTTGATTTGATTAATTCCATCCAAATAAATGGATCATTAATATTTTTATTGACTGGTCCCAAAAACTCTAAAAAATCTGAGAAAGCCCGCTAAACAATAAACACATAATATATAACAAAAATAGTGCACAGTTGAGGGAAAATTTTTGGGTACACGCTTGTATCATTATTCAGAATTGGGCATGGGAGCATGATACTGTTGGGTTGGCTCATACCCGGTTAAAATGGATCGGACGCATTAGGAGCAGAAAACAGATTTTAATTTGGAATGTGGCCCGGTGATTTTAATTTGGAGGTGGTAATGGGAATATAATATACTCATTATTATATTCCTTTCTCTCTCTCCCATGAATGATAACCGCAACCCCCCTACCTGCATTAAAAATCGCAGCCCGCCACCCGCTCTCCAACCGCAACCGTTCTCTCTCTCTCTCTCTCTCTCTCTCTCTCTCTCTCTCTCTCTCTCTTTCTCTCTCTCTCTCGGCTTGGTGCAGGAGGCTGCTGCCTTGGGATCTCTTGTCGGAGTCGCCGCTGGAGGAAGGTAGCCGCCGGTGTTTGCCGTCGCTGACGTGAAGAGGAGGGCAGCCCCCCGTCGCCGTCGCCGTCCGAGTCTGGTCGGTCGTTGCCGTGGAAGGAAGGCGGAGACTGGGCTGTTTTAACCCGGCTGTTTGTGAAGGCTGTGGAGAGGAAAAGTTTGCGTTGAGGACGGGCTACACGTTCGTGGCAAGGTCCGAGTCCGAACTTGGAGTTACTCTCCGGTGGTGGCGGTGGTTGCGGTTGAACGTCGGAAGTTGACGTTGAAGGTTCGGTGAACCTTGTGCGTCCGTTAGTCGGATTGCAGTCCCAGATCTTCCATTTCCTGCGGATCGTGCGTGTCCGGCGCATCCGCGTGCGTTTCACCGGACGGTTATTTCTTCACTTGTTTTTTCATTGTAATTGATTTATAAATTATATTATAAATTGGCATTGTCTGTGTTCGTGATTTCTCCTGCAATTATTGGTTATCCCATCAAGTGGTATCAGCGGCAAGTTCGGTAGACGACCGTGATTGGACGCTCTAGGAAGGGTTTGACTGCGGTGGTGAACGACTAGGTCCTCTTCCCACTCTTTTAGATCCGACCTTTGAATAAATCAGGTCTTCTAGTTTGTCGGGGACAGTCATGGCAGGGAAGAACGCAGTTTTGGACAGATTTTCAGTGGAGAAGTTCGATGGTAGTGGGAATTTTAGCCTATGGCAAATTCGAGTAAAGGATATGTTGGTTCAACAAGGTTTGATTCAAGTCTTGCGGGGGCGCGACAAATTATCCACGGCGGTGAAAGATGAGGAATGGAAGGATCTTGATGAAAAGGCTACGAGCACAATCAGAATGTGTGTTGCTGACCAGGTGCTCTTCAACATCGGGACTGAAGAGACTGCAGTCGGGCTTTGGGAAAAGCTTGAGCGACTGTACTTGGCAAAATCCGTGACGACAAGATTGTTGCTGAAGCAACGCCTCTATGCGCTGAAGATGCAGGAAGGTAGCAACCTGCAGGAACACTTCAATGTGTTCAACGGTCTCCTGAGCCAATTGCATGTGGTTGGCTCGAAGGTAGAGGAAGAAGACAAAGCCCTCTTGCTTCTTATCTCGCTCCCAACGTCATACAAGCACATGATGACTACGCTCATGTATGGGAAGGATACGGTGGAGCTGGAAGAAGTCACGTCGGCGCTGTTATCCATTCAGATGTTAAAGGACTCCACTCCTAGGGGTGACCAGATCTTGGTAGCGCATGAACGTGGGAGGAGTTGGATCGAGCAGTGCACGAGCTCGGTCGGCGTCGAAGAAGGCAGTGACGTGTTACCACTGCAGACAGGTTGGTCACATTAGGAGAAATTGTCCGCAGCGTGCAGGAAGTTCTGGAACTTCGAAGGATGTCGAAGATGCGGGCATGGTGACACTCGACCTGGAAGGAGATGACGGATTTTATTGCGTCACTGAGAGTCAGAGTGACTCTGATAGCTGGATTTTGGATTCTGGTGCCTCGCAGCACATTTGCTCAGATGTGGTGATGTTCAGTTCACTGGAGGTGACGTCTGGCTTGGTCTTTCTGGGTGACGGCTCAGCATGTGAGGTCACAGG
This sequence comes from Platanthera zijinensis, assembly GCA_039513925.1. NCBI lineage: Eukaryota > Viridiplantae > Streptophyta > Magnoliopsida > Asparagales > Orchidaceae > Platanthera > Platanthera zijinensis. The sequence continues at coordinate 11,445,675 of CM077080.1, read as the reverse complement.
GATTGGGACGGTGAACTTGCGGATGCATGGTGGAGTTGTGCGTAGACTTGAGCAGGTACACCTGGTACCGAAGTTACGCAGGAATCTGATTTCGTTGGGCAAATTGGACACCGGTGGGTGCAGGTTTGCATCGAGAGGTGGAGTTCTGACGGTGAGGCGAGGGCGCACTGTGCTCATGCGAGTTATGCAGCGCGGTAGTCTGTATCGGCTGATGGGGACCACAATGCGAGGTGGTGCGCCCATGATTTCTGCGGCCGACGGTGTGGATGGTCGAGGTGGTGCAGGGGATCGCCCTTTTGGTAGTCTGACTAGGCGAGTCAGATTCAGCGATCCAGTTGCGTTGACATTCAGGGGTTGAGCTCGAGCAGGGATGAGTCGACTGGAGCAGGTCGGCTGACGCCTCAAGTTCTTGAGGTGGTGCTTCGTGCAGACTGGTGCTTCGTGCAGAATGGTTGCTTCGCGCAGTTGGTGTCCAGTGCAGATGATGCTTCGTGCAGGTGGTGGCGGAACCAGGATATGAACCAAGGTGGTGTTTGTTGGGTTGGCTCATACCCGGTTCAAATGGACCGGGCGCATTAGGAGCAGAAAAAAGGTTTTAATTTGGAATGTGACCCGGTGATTTTAATTGGGAGGTGGTAATGGGAATATAATATACCCATTATTATATTCCTTTCTCTCTCTCTCCCATGAATGGTAACCGCAACCCCCTCCCTGCATTAAAAATCGCAGCCCGCCACCCGCTCTCCAACCGCAACCGCTCTCGCTCTCTCTCTCTCTCTCTCGGCTTGGTGCAGGAGGCTGCTGCCTTGGGATCTCTTGCCGGAGTCGCCGCTTGAGCGAGGAATGCAGCCGCCGGTGTTTATCGTCGCTGACGTGAAGAGGAGGGCAGCCCGCCGTCGCCGTCGCCATCGCCGTTCAAGTCCGGTCGGCCGTTGTCGTGGAAGGAAGGCGGAGACGGGGCTGTTTTAACCCGGCTGTTTGTGGAGGCTGTGGAGAGGAAAAGTTTGCGTTGAGGACGGGCTACACGTTCGTGGCAAGGTCCGGGTCCGAACTTGGAGTTTCTCTCCGGTGGTGGCGGTGGTTGCGGTAGAACGTCGGAGGTTGACGTTGAAGGTTCGGTGAACCTTGTGCGTCCGTTAGTCGGATTGCAGTCCCAGATCTTCCATTTCCTGCGGATCGTGCGTGTCCGACGCATCCGTGTGCGTTTCACCGGACAGTTATTTCTTCACTTGTTTCTTCATTGTAATTGATTTATAAATTATATTATAAATTGACATTGTCTCTGTTCGTGATTTCTCCTGCAATTATTGACTATCCCATTAGATACAAGCATGTACCCAAAAATTTTCACTCAACTTTGCACTATTTTTGTTATATATTATGTGTTTATTGTTTAGCGGGCTTTCTCAGATTTTTTAGAGTTCTTGGGACCAGTCAATAAAAATATTAATGATCCATTTATTTGGATGGAATTAATCAAATCAACATTAGAGGTATATTTTTGTAGGGATTGAACTTTTAATTTCAATTTCAAAGTCTGAAATTTGTCGAAAAAAATTTTGTCCGTACTTTTCTTTGCTATTCTAATTTTGAATTTAAGAATTTTAGTTATTTATTTTTTTTCGGTATGTTTTGGTATTCGGTTTAATCTATTTTCTCAACATCAGTTTTTTTTTAAATTTTTAATTATTGGAAAAGTTTTGGTGTCCCGATCAAATTAAAATTTTAGTTTGGTCATTGTGTATAATATTACTATATAGAGATAAATGTTTTTGTTTTATAAATATTACGGTTTTATAAATGTTCTTAAAAGTTTTATAAATTCTGTTTTTTTTTAATTATGTTTTCTGGATAGACGAGTGATAGGCACGGGCTCCGCTCCTACTATCAATCGCGACGGTAACTCAACTGTGATAGTACACGATGGACACCGGTGCCCCACGCAACATTATCCCGCCACGACATTTTCCAGACGCGACTGCGCTCCCGCCGCTCGCAAACCCCTAAGCATTGTACACCACCCGCTGCTCATTTTTGTGTTGTGCACATGAGTTTGTGAGAGACAGGGATAACACATTTTTTATTATTGACATAAGATTTTATTTATATGAGAGCACATTTTTTTAAATAGAAAAAAAAATCAAAAAATACATAAATTAAAAACTTGGAGTTTTTTTAATAAAGAGAGGTAAAATTAGAAAGTAAATGTTTAACCAAATGGTGCTTATCTTTTTTACTATAGGATAGATATATATAATAATTATAATAATAAAAGTTTATTTTTTATTTCTTCAAACTTATATTAAAGAAAATAAATATATATAACTTTTGCAATAAAAAAATATAATTTTTTTTAAAAAAATTAAGAAATTAAAAAAATAACATAATTAAAAATATATCAATTTTAAGAACCGGCGGGGGTGGGCGGAGCCCGCCGCTGAAGGCCAAGGGTGGGCGGAGCCCGCCGCTGCAGTCCAGGGGCGGGTAGAGCCCGCCGCTATTGGACGGGGGCGGGTGGAGCCCGCCCTGCGAAGCCCATCGAGGGCGGGCAGTTCCCACCGCTGCGTAGTCCGCCAGGGGCGGGCGGACCCCGCCGTTTTGAATTTTTTGAAGTGAGCCGGGCGATTTGTTGAAGTGAGTCGGGCGGTTTGTTGAATTTTTTAGTGAGCGTGGCGGTTTTCAGTTGGGCGGATTTGTCGTTTAATGTCCTAGGCGGATCCGCTATGAGGATGGTGTTTTGTTTGGTGTTCTGGGAGCAGTTACCTATTAATATGGGAGGTCTCCTTCTTGTGTATATTAAGAAGAAATCTGGCAATTCTTGTGGCCTAGTTTGTTGAGACCGCCTGAGAGGGAAACTGTAAGCTTGTTTTGCAGCTGGTTCTTGAGGTTGGCCGAGGTGCAATTTTCAAGGAGGCTGTAGAGAGTCCTGAAGTACATTTTTGGAGGGATGTGATGGATGAAGAAATGATTTCTCTAAATAAAAATGTTACATGGAGATTAATGAAGTTACTTTCAGGTAGAAAAGCAATTGGGTGCAAATGAGTATATGCGAAGAAAGAAGGATCTCATGGAGCTGCTGATGTGCGTTCAATGCAAGATTAGCGGCCAAAGGCTTTGCTCTGCATGAAGGTATTGATTATGACGAGATGCTTTCCCCAGTTGTCAAGCATCTGTCAATTCGCGTTCTCTTGACCTTAGTAGCGCAGTATGATCTGATTTTGGAGCAGCTTGATGTGAAGACTGCATTCTTGCATGAGGATTTGCAGGAGGAGATCTATATGAAGCAGCCACCTGGATATGAGGCTCAAAATGACTTGGTGTGCAAATTGGACAAGTCGTTTTATGGTTTGAAGCAATCTCCGAGACAGTGATACAGAAAGTTTGATCAGTTTATGCTGAGACAGAAGTACATGCGGAGTCAGTATGATCACTGTGTATATTTCAAGAAATTGGTTACTGGTGAGTTCATCTATCTTTTATTGTATGCTGATGATATGTTGATTGCCGCTTCAAGTCAGACAGAGATTGATAGAATGAAGAGGCAGCTTTCAAAGCAGTTTGAGATGAAGGAGTTAGGTGAGGCTCGCAAAATTCTTGGGATGGAAATCTGCAGGGACAAAAAAGCTGGAAAGGTTTGACTCACTCAAAGAGCGTATATTGAGAAGGTAATGAAAAGGTTTGGGATTGATGACACTACTAAGACAGTGACTCTACCATTGACAGCGCATTTTCAATTGAGTGTTGACTTGTGTCCTAAAGACGGCCAAGAGAGGAAGGGAATGAAGCTAGTTCTGTATGCCAGTGCAGTGGGCAGTTTGATGTATCTCATGATTTCTACAAGGCCAAATATTGCACAAGCTGTTGGCGTCGTGAGCAGATTCATGCATGATCCCAACCAGGGTTATTGGCATGTAGTTAAGTTAATTCTGAGGAATCTCAAGGGTACAGTTGATGTTAGTTTAGTGTACGAGAGGCGGCTGCCCAATATTGGGTTGTGTATGGGCTACACCGATTCAGACTATGCAGGTGATATAGATAGGCACAGGTCTACGACCAGATATTTATTCACATTGTCAGGAGGTCCAGTGAGTTGGAGGTCGACTTTGCAGTCGACAGTGGCTTTATTTACAACAGAGGCTGAATACATGGCAGTGACAGAAGCTATGAACGAGGTCATCTGGATGCAAGGCCTATTGGATGATCTGGGTGTAGAGCATAAGGCTTTAACCTTCTTTTGTGACAGTCAAAGCTCGGTTTTTTTGTCGTCCAATCTAATGCTTCATGCTCGCTCCAAACACATTGATGTAAGGTATCATTTTGTTTTAGACTTGATCGAGACAGGTGAGGTTTTTTTGAAGAAGATTGATACCAAGGAGAATCCAGCAGACATGCTCACGAAGTTGCTTTCAGTACAAAAGTTCACATATTGCAAAGGATTGGTGAACGTTCGAGCTCAGAGGTGAGTGCCTTGAGAAGCACTTTTGAAGAACTACGCGTGGCTTGATCCCATGGGAGGGGGTACGTAGGCAGCCATCTTGGCGCAGCCGTTTTGGTATTGTTGTTTATTGTGTCATCTCATATTTGTTTTGTGTCAAATAAGAGATGAGGTGAAGATTGTTGTTTTGAGGGCTATTTTGGTCTTTTTTGGGTTTGCCCTAATTTTCCCTATAAAAATAAAGGGGTAGGGTTCTCTTTTTGTGAGAGAAATTTGGAGTTGGGTGGAGTTGTAATATTGTATTGGCCTCTTATTTTTCTCTCCCACCGGTGATAGTGGATAGCCCCTCCCCGTGGGCGTAGACGTTTCTCGCCGAACCACGTAAATCGAATCGTGTTTTTTTGTTTTTTGTTGTGTGATTTTGATTTTTCTGCATCATTTCACACAACATGTAGTAGGGAATTTGTCATACCAATGTTTCAGGTCACTGATATATTGTTTGCTGCAATTACTTGGTCTTATGTGTTGCAATCTATTACTTCCACTTCAAATCAACATTTACTATTGATATCGGCTCCGTTTGGCATGGTGGTGGCGATCATCAACACGGGGTTAAATTGTCATTTGTTAACGCTCACCTAAGGAATTCATCCACTTTTATGTTCAAACGGATGATGTTTGTTAGGTGATCCTTAACGAATGGCGTTTTAACCCATGCGTTTACGATCGCCGCCACCATGTCAAACGGAGCCTGATTCATCTGCGGCCATTTACAGATTTCTTAAGATAATATGTGTCCAATCTTGATGAACTTTATGCTGTCATTTGCCAATTTTATTTTGTATTCAACTTCATGGTAAGTTCTTTTTAAGAGGTCTATTAAGATTGTAATCCTTGCAATGCATGAGAAATGCTATATAATAATTTCATAGAAGGATAAAGTTAAAAAATTATAGACTTGAGACTTGAGACTCCATTTTTGGACCCCTTCCATTTTGAATTGGCCAGCTTTATAGACAATTTGAGAAATTTGTCACATGGTTTTGGGTTGAGGCGTCACTGTTAATGAAGAAATACATCTCATTAATGTGCTTAAAAATACAACAACAGCTGGAGTGAGCATTCACAATCTTCAATGGTGATGTAAGACAAAATTAGGGTTTTGAAAACGGGATATTTTTATGCATCCGATTTTAATTTTGAAAATGGGCTGACTGGATCAAATCGAGTTTTGGCGTACGAAATCACATTCAATGTCTGAACTTCGCTATAGCCGATAATTATTGTTCGAGAGTGAATTCATAAGCGTTATATGTGTTGAATCTTCGCGAGAATCGTACATCTACACACAAAATCACATTAACAATTCATAGATTAACGGTAATAGAAATAGATCGAACAATCAAAACAAGCTTAGCAATATTTAATCAAATTGCATAAAATTAATTTAATACTTCGGAACAAAAAGAAGTGGAAGTTTCCAGACAAGGAGCAACTCCTCCAAATCCGACCATGGTAGGAGGTCAGATCAGTTGTGGCACACGGGCTGTCGGAAAGGGATGCTTTATTTCCCGCTATTCTAGCTGGAGCCTCAATCCTAACACCTCCCGCGAAGACACGCATCCTCCCCGGCCCTCCCGGCCCAATGAAACACCGCTCTCGACATTATCCTCTGTTAGGATTATGACACCTCACATTCCCGGAGCGTCATGATTGCGCCAAGTCACCGATCCGTGGGATCATACTTTCCTAAATCAGAGGAGCCCGGTTTTTTGGAAATAATTAGGAGAATCAAATCTGGCCGGATATCCTATTCCTTGGCCTATTCCTAATCTGTATTATTCTCCTAATTATTGGGTGGTTTCAGGAAAGTCGGTCAAATTTGTTTTGGCAATCTCCTATTTTGGAGATCATTTCCCCTATTAGCCATGATTCCTAAATTAGGAGATAATCTCCTTTTCGGCCATTGAGTTTACAGCTATAAATTCATGACTGCTACAAGCTTAAGGTACCACCACACCTGCAACCCTTCACATCCAGAGAGAGAGCATCAGGCGGCTCAATTCCGGCGGCCGGAAAAGGAGAAGGCAGCGGAGGGACTCGGTCCCGGTGGTTGCTGCGGCGTGCTCCAGGAGGTGACATCAGGCGGGACTTGGTCCCAGGCTTCGGCGACAGGTGGCGGCGGCGGCAGTGCTCCGGCGGCGGCAGCAGCAGCAGCAGGCGGCGGGTATTCTCCCGTCCAGGCTGCAGAGGCTGCAGTAGGCGGCTTCGACCGGCGATCCAGGCACACGGCGGCGGCGGGACTTGGTCCCGGTGGCAAGCGGCGTCGTGCGGTTGTCCAGAGGTGACATCAGGCGGGATCGGCGAGGCAGCGGCGGCGGCGGCAGCAGGGAGTCAGGCGGCAGCAACAGGGTCGGCTTTGGTGCAGACGCGATATCGCCCGGCGATATCGCCGGCGACAGCTCCGGCGACAGCTCCAGGAATTGTTTTTTTTTGTTCTTCCAATTTCTGATCTTTTGTAATATTGTAACCTCCGTGATTTTTAGTGGATCTTCTCCGGCGCGCTCTCCCCGTGGAGTAGGAGCTTCTCTCTGAACCACGTAAAATCTCTTTGTCGTCTGTGTGCCTGGAATCTCGTTCTGTTATTTTTATTTTGCGCGATCGTTTTGCTCAGATTTGAATTCCGTTGCGCTACCGCGGTACTCGATCCGATTTCACAACAATTGGTATCAGAGGGAGGTTCCGCGGAGGTGATTGATTGTAAGTTCCGTTTTAGGTTTGGGTCAACGGTAGGTGACGACCATCGGTCCGCTCCCTATCTTCTCAGATCTGATCCGTGAACTTAATCGGATTACCAGGAGCACTACGAGCAAAACAATGGCGGCAAAATTCGAGATTCCGAAGTATGACGGCAAGATTGATTTTGGCCTTTGGCAGAAACGCATAAAGGCAGTTCTCGTGCAGCAAGGTCTTCACAAGGCTCTCCTTGGCAAGGAGAAATCTGGGAAGAAGGACGACGAGTGGGAGGAGCTGGATCTGAAGGCCATCAGCACCGTTCAGCTGTGTTTGGCCGACGAGGTGATGTACAACGTGGCCGAAGCTGAGACTACGGCAGACTTGTGGAAGAAACTGGAGGAGCTGTACCTGTCTAAGTCTCTCACGAATAAACTCTACGTGAAAAGACAGCTGTACAGCTTAAGGATGTCCGAGGGCAATCAGTTACTGGAGCACATGAACGTGTTCAACAGGCTCATCTCCCAGTTGCGTAGTATGGATGTTAAAGTCGAGGAGGAAGACCAGGCTCTCCTCCTGTTGTCTTCATTGCCGAAGTCCTTCGATCATCTGGTCACCACAATTCTGTATGGGAAGGACACCCTGAAGATGGAAGAAGTGATGACAACACTGCTCTCGAACGAAGCGCGAAGCAAGTCGAGCCCTAGAGCTGACGAGGGCTTATTTGTGAGGAGCAATGACCCAGCCCGGGGTAGATCGAGAGGAGGAGGCAAGGAGGAAGACCGGTCGAGATTTAAGTCCAGAGGCAGGAATACGAAGTGACACTACTGCAAGGAGGATGGACACTGGAAGAATAATTGCCCGAAGAGGAAGGAGCAGACGCATGAGCCACATCAGGCTGCGGTGGCATCTGAGGATGAGAACGATGCCGACGTTCTTCACATGTCACATAATTCTGAGACCACAGATTCCTGGATCATGGATACAGGATGCTCGTACCACATGTGCCCGAACATAAAATGGTTCTCCAGCTTCAGGCAGTGTGAGGGTGGTCGTGTTCGGATGGGGAACCAGTCGGGGTGCAAGATATCAGGAGTCGGGAGCATCAGGATCAGGATGTTTGATGGAGTGGTTAGGACCCTCACCAACGTTCGGTATGTGCCTGAGTTGAGGAAGAGCTTGCTTTCTCTAGGCACTCTGGAGTCTGCCGGGTATTCTTTCACTGGCAACGATGGACATTTGGAGGTCAGGAGAGGCGCGCAGACAGTCTTGAGAGGAGAGCGTTCCGGATCTCTCTACAGGCTGATTGGCACCACTATTGCCAGGGGAAATGCGAGGAGAGAGGTCAGACCGTCTCGTGAGCTACAGGATACGGTAGCGTATGCATTTCAGGCGATCTCCTCAGATCGCGTTTCCTTCGATAGAGCTTTAGAGAGCAGAGACCGCTCTCAGCAAAAAGCTAGGAAGGACAAGCGGAGGAGCGGGGCAGGATTTGTGGCAAGGGCGTGTGCGCGGAAAGAGGACCTTGGCAAATGTAAAATCTTTGCAGTCGTAGAGAAGAGGGGCAGAGTGTCATCTCAGGAGAGCCCAGGCACCGCAAGGGGAGCCATCTGGCTCAGGTGTCCCACCAAGGATCACAAGGGTACTCAGAAGAAGGTGGAGTTGCACAGTGAGAGTCCGAGTGCGAGTCACCTTGCAGAAGACCCGGTCTGTCGTGCAGGGACAGAGCACGTCGGTGTGCGCCATCAGGAGTCGAGGGAGTCCGTTCGAGGTGGAGGCGTGGTGTTGCGGGAGATTCCTGTGGAGGAGTGCGTTGCGAGCATGCGGGAGAAGTCTTTGAGGCGAGTCAAGTTTGACTTGACTCGCACCGGTGCATGTTGATCGCAGAGACCCCAGGGAGAGGGGGTTCGTAGTCGTCGGTAGGAGAGATCCAAGCTGGAGGTGGAGTTTGTCGTGTGAGGAGTCAAGGTGGAGATTGTTAGGATTATGACACCTCACATTCCCGGAGCGTCATGATTGCGCCAAGTCACCGATCCGTGGGATCATACTTTCCTAAATCAGAGGAGCCCGGTTTTTTGGAAATAATTAGGAGAATCAAATCTGGCTGGATATCCTATTCCTTGGCCTATTCCTAATCTGTATTATTCTCCTAATTATTGGGTGGTTTCAGGAAAGTCGGTCAAATTTGTTTTGACAATCTCCTATTTTGGAGATCATTTCCCCTATTAGCCATGATTCCTAAATTAGGAGATAATCTCCTTTTCGGCCATTGAGTTTACAGCTATAAATTCATGACTGCTACAAGCCTAAGGTACCACCACACCTGCAACCCTTCACATCCAGAGAGAGAGCATCAGGCGGCTCAATTCCGGCGGCCGGAAAAGGAGAAGGCAGCGGAGGGACTCGGTCCCGGTGGTTGCTGCGGCGTGCTCCAGGAGGTGACATCAGGCGGGACTTGGTCCCAGGCTTCGGCGACAGGTGGCGGCGGCGGCAGTGCTCCGGCGGCGGCAGCAGCAGCAGGCGGCGGCGGGTATTCTCCCGTCCAGGCTGCAGAGGCTGCAGTAGGCGGCTTCGACCGGCGATCCAGGCACACGGCGGCGGCGGGACTTGGTCCCGGTGGCAAGCGGCGTCGTGCGGTTGTCCAGAGGTGACATCAGGCGGGATCGGCGAGGCAGCGGCGGCGGCGGCAGCAGGGAGTCAGGCGGCAGCAACAGGGTCGGCTTTGGTGCAGACGCGATATCGCCCGGCGATATCGCCGACGACAGCTCCGGCGACAGCTCCAGGAATTGTTTTTTTTTGTTCTTCCAATTTCTGATCTTTTGTAATATTGTAACCTCCGTGATTTTTAGTGGATCTTCTCCGGCGCGCTCTCCCCGTGGAGTAGGAGCTTCTCTCTAAACCACGTAAAATCTCTTTGTCGTCTGTGTGCCTGGAATCTCGTTCTGTTATTTTTATTTTGCGCGATCGTTTTGCTCAGATTTGAATTCCGTTGCGCTACCGCGGTACTCGATCCGATTTCACAACAATTGGTATCAGAGGGAGGTTCCGCGGAGGTGATTGATTGTAAGTTCCGTTTTAGGTTTGGGTCAACGGTAGGTGACGACCATCGGTCCGCTCCCTATCTTCTCAGATCTGATCCGTGAACTTAATCGGATTACCAGGAGCACTACGAGCAAAACAATGGCGGCAAAATTCGAGATTCCGAAGTATGACGGCAAGATTGATTTTGGCCATTGGCAGAAACGCATAAAGGCAGTTCTCGTGCAGCAAGGTCTTCACAAGGCTCTCCTTGGCAAGGAGAAATCTGGGAAGAAGGACGACGAGTGGGAGGAGCTGGATCTGAAGGCCATCAGCACCGTTCAGCTGTGTTTGGCCGACGAGGTGATGTACAACGTGGCCGAAGCTGAGACTACGACAGACTTGTGGAAGAAACTGGAGGAGCTGTACCTGTCTAAGTCTCTCACGAATAAACTCTACGTGAAAAGACAGCTGTACAGCTTAAGGATGTCCGAGGGCAATCAGTTACTGGAGCACATGAACGTGTTCAACAGGCTCATCTCCCAGTTGCGTAGTATGGATGTTAAAGTCGAGGAGGAAGACCAGGCTCTCCTCCTGTTGTCTTCATTGCCGAAGTCCTTCGATCATCTGGTCACCACAATTCTGTATGGGAAGGACACCCTGAAGATGGAAGAAGTGATGACAACACTGCTCTCGAACGAAGCGCGAAGCAAGTCGAGCCCTAGAGCTGACGAGGGCTTATTTGTGAGGAGCAATGACCCAGACCGGGGTAGATCGAGAGGAGGAGGCAAGGAGGAAGACCGGTCGAGATTTAAGTCCAGAGGCAGGAATACGAAGTGCCACTACTGCAAGGAGGATGGACACTGGAAGAATAATTGCCCGAAGAGGAAGGAGCAGACGCATGAGCCACATCAGGCTGCGGTGGCATCTGAGGATGAGAACGATGCCGACGTTCTTCACGTGTCACATAATTCTGAGACCACAGATTCCTGGATCATGGATACAGGATGCTCGTACCACATGTGCCCGAACATAAAATGGTTCTCCAGCTTCAGGCAGTGTGAGGGTGGTCGTGTTCGGATGGGGAACCAGTCGGGGTGCAAGATATCAGGAGTCGGGAGCATCAGGATCAGGATGTTTGATGGAGTGGTTAGGACCCTCACCAACGTTCGGTATGTGCCTGAGTTGAGGAAGAGCTTGCTTTCTCTAGGCACTCTGGAGTCTGCCGGGTATTCTTTCACTGGCAACGATGGACATTTGGAGGTCAGGAGAGGCGCGCAGACAGTCTTGAGAGGAGAGCGTTCCGGATCTCTCTACAGACTGATTGGCACCACTATTGCCAGGGGAAATGCGAGGAGAGAGGTCAGACCGTCTCGTGAGCTACAGGATACGGTAGCGTATGCATTTCAGGCGATCTCCTCAGATCGCGTTTCCTTCGATAGAGCTTTAGAGAGCAGAGACCGCTCTCAGCAAAAAGCTAGGAAGGACAAGCGGAGGAGCGGGGCAGGATTTGTGGCAAGGGCGTGTGCGCGGAAAGAGGACCTTGGCAAATGTAAAATCTTTGCAGTCGTAGAGAAGAGGGGCAGAGTGTCATCTCAGGAGAGCCCAGGCACCGCAAGGGGAGCCATCTGGCTCAGGTGTCCCACCAAGGATCACAAGGGTACTCAGAAGAAGGTGGAGTTGCACAGTGAGAGTCCGAGTGCGAGTCACCTTGCAGAAGACCCGGTCTGTCGTGCAGGGACAGAGCACGTCGGTGTGCGCCATCAGGAGTCGAGGGAGTCCGTTCGAGGTGGAGGCGTGGTGTTGCGGGAGATTCCTGTGGAGGAGTGCGTTGCGAGCATGCGGGAGAAGTCTTTGAGGCGAGTCAAGTTTGACTTGACTCGCACCGGTGCATGTTGATCGCAGAGACCCCAGGGAGAGGGGGTTCGTAGTCGTCGGTAGGAGAGATCCAAGCTGGAGGTGGAGTTTGTCGTGTGAGGAGTCAAGGTGGAGATTGTTAGGATTATGACACCTCACATTCCCGGAGCGTCATGATTGCGCCAAGTCACCGATCCGTGGGATCATACTTTCCTAAATCAGAGGAGCCCGGTTTTTTGGAAATAATTAGGAGAATCAAATCTGGCCGGATATCCTATTCCTTGGCCTATTCCTAATCTGTATTATTCTCCTAATTATTGGGTGGTTTCAGGAAAGTCGGTCAAATTTGTTTTGGCAATCTCCTATTTTGGAGATCATTTCCCCTATTAGCCATGATTCCTAAATTAGGAGATAATCTCCTTTTCGGCCATTGAGTTTACAGCTATAAATTCATGACTGCTACAAGCCTAAGGTACCACCACACCTGCAACCCTTCACATCCAGAGAGAGAGCATCAGGCGGCTCAATTCCGGCGGCCGGAAAAGGAGAAGGCAGCGGAGGGACTCGGTCCCGGTGGTTGCTGCGGCGTGCTCCAGGAGGTGACATCAGGCGGGACTTGGTCCCAGGCTTCGGCGACAGGTGGCGGCGGCGGCAGTGCTCCGGCGGCGGCAGCAGCAGCAGGCGGCGGCGGGTATTCTCCCGTCCAGGCTGCAGAGGCTGCAGTAGGCGGCTTCGACCGGCGATCCAGGCACACGGCGGCGGCGGGACTTGGTCCCGGTGGCAAGCGGCGTCGTGCGGTTGTCCAGAGGTGACATCAGGCGGGATCAGCGAGGCAGCGGCGGCGGCGGCAGCAGGGAGTCAGGCGGCAGCAACAGGGTCGGCTTTGGTGCAGACGCGATATCGCCCGGCGATATCGCCGGCGACAGCTCCGGCGACAGCTCCAGGAATTGTTTTTTTTTGTTCTTCCAATTTCTGATCTTTTGTAATATTGTAACCTCCGTGATTTTTAGTGGATCTTCTCCGACGCGCTCTCCCCGTGGAGTAGGAGCTTCTCTCCGAACCATGTAAAATCTCTTTGTCGTCTGTGTGCCTGGAATCTCGTTCTGTTATTTTTATTTTGCGCGATCGTTTTGCTCAGATTTGAATTCCGTTGCGCTACCGCGGTACTCGATCCGATTTCACAACAATTGGTATCAGAGGGAGGTTCCGCGGAGGTGATTGATTGTAAGTTCCGTTTTAGGTTTGGGTCAACGGTAGGTGACGACCATCGGTCCGCTCCCTATCTTCTCAGATCTGATCCGTGAACTTAATCGGATTACCAGGAGCACTACGAGCAAAACAATGGCGGCAAAATTCGAGATTCCGAAGTATGACGGCAAGATTGATTTTGGCCTTTGGCAGAAACGCATAAAGGCAGTTCTCGTGCAGCAAGGTCTTCACAAGGCTCTCCTTGGCAAGGAGAAATCTGGGAAGAAGGACGACGAGTGGGAGGAGCTGGATCTGAAGGCCATCAGCACCGTTCAACTGTGTTTGGCCGACGAGGTGATGTACAACGTGGCCGAAGCTGAGACTACGGCAGACTTGTGGAAGAAACTGGAGGAGCTGTACCTGTCTAAGTCTCTCACGAATAAACTCTACGTGAAAAGACAGCTGTACAGCTTAAGGATGTCCGAGGGCAATCAGTTACTGGAGCACATGAACGTGTTCAACAGGCTCATCTCCCAGTTGCGTAGTATGGATGTTAAAGTCGAGGAGGAAGACCAGGCTCTCCTCCTGTTGTCTTCATTGCCGAAGTCCTTCGATCATCTGGTCACCACAATTTTGTATGGGAAGGACACCCTGAAGATGGAAGAAGTGATGACAACACTGCTCTCGAACGAAGCGCGAAGCAAGTCGAGCCCTAGAGCTGACGAGGGCTTATTTGTGAGGAGCAATGACCCAGCCCGGGGTAGATCGAGAGGAGGAGGCAAGGAGGAAGACCGGTCGAGATTTAAGTCCAGAGGCAGGAATACGAAGTGCCACTACTGCAAGGAGGATGGACACTGGAAGAATAATTGCCCGAAGAGGAAGGAGCAGACGCATGAGCCACATCAGGCTGCGGTGGCATCTGAGGATGAGAACGATGCCGACGTTCTTCACGTGTCACATAATTCTGAGACCACAGATTCCTGGATCATGGATACAGGATGCTCGTACCACATGTGCCCGAACATAAAATGGTTCTCCAGCTTCAGGCAGTGTGAGGGTGGTCGTGTTCGGATGGGGAACCAGTCGGGGTGCAAGATATCAGGAGTCGGGAGCATCAGGATCAGGATGTTTGATGGAGTGGTTAGGACCCTCACCAACGTTCGGTATGTGCCTGAGTTGAGGAAGAGCTTGCTTTCTCTAGGCACTCTGGAGTCTGCCGGGTATTCTTTCACTGGCAACGATGGACATTTGGAGGTCAGGAGAGGCGCGCAGACAGTCTTGAGAGGAGAGCGTTCCGGATCTCTCTACAGACTGATTGGCACCACTATTGCCAGGGGAAATGCGAGGAGAGAGGTCAGACCGTCTCGTGAGCTACAGGATACGGTAGCGTATGCATTTCAGGCGATCTCCTCAGATCGCGTTTCCTTCGATAGAGCTTTAGAGAGCAGAGACCGCTCTCAGCAAAAAGCTAGGAAGGACAAGCGGAGGAGCGGGGCAGGATTTGTGGCAAGGGCGTGTGCGCGGAAAGAGGACCTTGGCAAATGTAAAATCTTTGCAGTCGTAGAGAAGAGGGGCAGAGTGTCATCTCAGGAGAGCCCAGGCACCGCAAGGGGAGCCATCTGGCTCAGGTGTCCCACCAAGGATCACAAGGGTACTCAGAAGAAGGTGGAGTTGCACAGTGAGAGTCCGAGTGCGAGTCACCTTGCAGAAGACCCGGTCTGTCGTGCAGGGACAGAGCACGTCGGTGTGCGCCATCAGGAGTCGAGGGAGTCCGTTCGAGGTGGAGGCGTGGTGTTGCGGGAGATTCCTGTGGAGGAGTGCGTTGCGAGCATGCGGGAGAAGTCTTTGATGCGAGTCAAGTTTGACTTGACTCGCACCGGTGCATGTTGATCGCAGAGACCCCAGGGAGAGGGGGTTCGTAGTCGTCGGTAGGAGAGATCCAAGCTGGAGGTGGAGTTTGTCGTGTGAGGAGTCAAGGTGGAGATTGTTAGGATTATGACACCTCACATTCCCGGAGCGTCATGATTGCGCCAAGTCACCGATCCGTGGGATCATACTTTCCTAAATCAGAGGAGCCCGGTTTTTTGGAAATAATTAGGAGAATCAAATCTGGCCGGATTCCTATTCCTTGGCCTATTCCTAATCTGTATTATTCTCCTAATTATTGGGTGGTTTCAGGAAAGTCGGTCAAATTTGTTTTGGCAATCTCCTATTTTGGAGATCATTTCCCCTATTAGCCATGATTCCTAAATTAGGAGATAATCTCCTTTTCGGCCATTGAGTTTACAGCTATAAATTCATGACTGCTACAAGCCTAAGGTACCACCACACCTGCAACCCTTCACATCCAGAGAGAGAGCATCAGGCGGCTCAATTCCGGCGGCTGGAAAGGAGAAGGCAGCGGAGGGACTCGGTCCCGGTGGTTGCTGCGGCGTGCTCCAGGAGGTGACATCAGGCGGGACTTGGTCCCAGGCTTCGGCGACAGGTGGCGGCGGCGGCAGTGCTCCGGCGGCGGCAGCAGCAGCAGGCGGCGGCGGGTATTCTCCCGTCCAGGCTGCAGAGGCTGCAGTAGGCGGCTTCGACCGGCGATCCAGGCACACGGCGGCGGCGGGACTTGGTCCCGGTGGCAAGCGGCGTCGTGCGGTTGTCCAGAGGTGACATCAGGCGGGATCGGCGAGGCAGCGGCGGCGGCGGCAGCAGGGAGTCAGGCGGCAGCAACAGGGTCGGCTTTGGTGCAGACGCGATATCGCCCGGCGATATCGCCGGCGACAGCTCCGGCGACAGCTCCAGGAATTGTTTTTTTTTGTTCTTCCAATTTCTGATCTTTTGTAATATTGTAACCTCCGTGATTTTTAGTGGATCTTCTCCGGCGCGCTCTCCCCGTGGAGTAGGAGCTTCTCTCCGAACCACGTAAAATCTCTTTGTCGTCTGTGTGCCTGGAATCTCGTTCTGTTATTTTTATTTTGCGCGATCGTTTTGCTCAGATTTGAATTCCGTTGCGCTACCGCGGTACTCGATCCGATTTCACAACAATCCTCTCCGTCGCCGGAGAACTCCGAAGCCCTCCTGATTACATTTCCCTCGCCGGCTCGCAATCTCGCCTCTACCGAAGCCTATGGGGATCGCCTCTACATGAATTGAACCTTGACACACATCTTATTCAAATAAATATAAAGAACATAGGCGTAGTACACAACAAAATATATCAACATTTAAAAAAAAAACATATAAAAGGGCCGGGTAAGTCATAACACACGCTTACTTATTATTGTGATACAGACATAAATATTGCTAGCATATGATAGGATCCGCGTAGCAAGAAGCAGTTTAATTAGTTATTAATTAGTTGGTCAACAAAAACTTGGCCTGGAGCAACTCTACTGTCTTTGCGTCAAGCTGAAAAGCCTTCTCCAAAACATATGGAGAGATGGGCGGCTTCGCTCCGAAAACGGAGTTGGCGATGACGATCAGCCCCGGATTCTGGCTGCCGAACGAGGCCAATGCCACGGCGTCTGTTTCCCCATTGTTGAACTGGAAGTGGATGAGGCCTTGCGGGAAGACGAAGGCGTCGCCCTCGTAGAGCACCTTGGTGAAGAGCTTGTTGTCCGGGTTGGAGGTCACGAACCCTACGTAGAGGGTACCCTTGATCACAATGAGCAGCTCGCTCGCCCTAGGGTGCGTGTGAGGAGGGATGAGCCCGCCGGCGGCGAAATCTAAGCGGGCCCCGGCGACGCCTAGGGTGTTCAGCCCCGGGAGCTGCTGCACGAAGACCGGCGTCACCGTCGACCCTAGCTGGTTCGTCGTGTTTCCTGACTGATTCAAGCCTCTGATGAGGAAGTCATTCTCTGTCACCAAATTGGGGTCCTTGCACACGAATCCATTCACGAATACTGCACCAAAATTATTAGTTCTCGTGTGGAACTTAGGATCAAAATAGAGTTATGCATAGTATCTTACTGTTGGATTTATTATCCGCAACGCAGAAATCTTGGAGCTGATTGGGGTCGGCGGCGAATGCAGTAGGGGACGAAGATAAGGCAACGAGGGCGAGAAGAAGGAGGATCAGATGGTTAGCGGCCATTGTTAAGTTTTTGTAAATGCTTGGCCGGCCTTGGTAAATATATTGCCTTTGGAGTTTAGTTATAACATGTATTTATAGAGATCTAGCTCTCTATATAGAAATAGAGAAAGCTAGAGAGGGATTATGTGGTGATAAGTCTTGATGAATAAATCAATCTTTTTGGTTAGGTATTGAAAGAGGATTAAAAATAATATCCATAAATACTCTATGCATTCTTATTTCTTACACTAGCACACGTATATAGTATTAAAATTGATGAGCTCAGATTCATTTCTTTGTGGTCTTCCACGACTTATAGAAGATATATGAATAATCATTCAAAGTTGTTAGTGAGGGCTTATTAAAAGTGTAATAATAGACTTGCGATTAATTTAAATGTGGATCGTGAATATTTAAAGTGTAATAATAGACTTGATTCTCACTTTATTTAAATGTGCATAATTTTTTGATTAAAAAAATATAAAAGGATGGGTGATATTAGTAAATTTGTCAGATCAGTCACAAATTAATTTGGATCGTGAATTCAAATGGAGAGGATCTTGGTACAATCCTAGTGACCGCTCATTGATAAAATCTTGCAAGGAGGAGAGAACGCGAGAGAAAAAGGAGAATATAATTTTTTATCCAAGCCTCATATAAATATAAATACAGGAGAGAATATATGTAGGCAAATTACAAATCTTTTCTAGTGAAGAGTTTTCCTATAATACCCTCTAGCAATTATAATGCAAATATTTATCCATTACAATTAATTGTTTCATATAGATCCGGCTTGCCACAAATGCAACATTTCTTAAAGCAAGATATATGAATATGCTCTAGAATATTCCTCCACCATAATGCCGCGTTAATACCCTCCCTCATGATGGAGCATGAAGGCCACAAATCCTCATCTTAGGAAGTAAGTAATCAAACTCTTTCTTTCTCAAGGCTTTGGTGAAGATATCGGCGAGTTGGTCAGACGTGCGAACAAAACTTGTCGCAACGTTCTGGCCCGTATTTTGTCGCGGATGAAGTGACAATCCATCACAATGTGTTCTGTGCTTTCGCGGAACACCAGATTGGGAGCGATATGAAGAGCTACTTGAGTATCACAGAAGAGTTTCATGGGAGCAGGACGAGCGATCCCAAAGAACAAGAGAAATCTCTTGAGCCATTTTAATTCACAACAAGTAGCAGCCATAGAGAGGTACTCATCTTCAATGAATGATTGTGAAACAGTTTCGTTTTTCAAGAGATTGGCGACCCTGGAGTGACAAAATACCCGATCAAGGATCGATGGTGAGATATATGAGATGGTCGACGAGATGACAATATGATTTCACATTGCGCAACAAGAGGCTCTTCGATTCGGTCAACCTATGATGTCGTTCCATCGAAAAAGTTGGTAACTTCCCAAAAGAAGTTATCTAACACTTTATTTTGACATAATATCAGTTAAATAAGTATAAATATACATAAATTCATATTTATTTTATTTATGGTAAATTGAGTTACTTTCCTTATATTTTTCTTACTAGAAATGCTGTGAAAATCGAACCGGAAAAATAAAGCTGGACTTATATTTTGGCTGTGCAGTTGTTACAACATGTTTTCAGTTGTTACAACAACTTCTGGATGCATTTAAAATTCAAATTTTGAATTTTGCGCCAAACTCAAATATAAAAGGAGACATCTATTGGACGGGGGCTGATCATTTTTAAGAGTGGAATCTTATACTTAAAGGGGAGACACGAAAAATCTTAGAGAGAAAAGATGTAAGAGCAATTATCTTGGAGAAGGAGAAAAAAGGCTAGGGTTTGGAGACGCCGACAAGAAAGAAGAAGGCTTTGAAGCGAGATCTGAACACAAATTTTTACAGCGTTTAAACTTCCATAATCATATTTACTAAGATCTTTCTAGTTGTGTGGTTTCATCCCTCCATCATGAACTAAATTTCTTGGTCTTGTACGTTGAGAGTACTTTGATTTATTATGATGATGCGATTTTAATTTCTCTTTTATGATTGTTTGTAGAATATCTTTGTTGGTTTTATGTTTTATTTTGTGAAATTTTTGGATTAAGTATTCTTCTTCTAAATTATGCGGCGAGATTCGAGTGAGGAGTTACGTTATTTTATGGTTGAATCCTTTATTTTGCATTGCTAGATTCGAGAGAAGAGTCGCATAAATCTTTAGCCCAATTCCATCATTATACTGTGTTGCAAGATTCGAAAGAGGAGTAACGTAAGTGTAACATAAATATCAATATAGCATATCGAGAGAAAGAGATTTCATCTTATGTTGACAACATTGGTTTATGTGCTTCATGTTACTATTTTCTACCTAAGTTAAAGATAATTAGGGAAATTATAGTAAACAGATTTCTGAGATTGAAAGATGATGATGTCCAATTTCAAATCGTTGCAGGATATTTGTTGAAACAGGAAACCGGTTTCTGTGGAGTTCGGACCCTAAGAAGGGGTGACCGCACACTTACTTCTCCTGATGAGCTCACTCAACCGGAAACTTAGGATTTAAGACTGACCCACGGCTGCAGCACGGAGGTCCCACCATACACCCAAAAGATCTTAGAGTGTTTCCCCTCCTTAGCCAATGCTGAGCTAAGGGCACCTAAGAAAGTGCTACAAGACCATAAATGAGGAGCTTTCCCTCTAAAGTATCCATGTGGGTCTATTTATATATTTCTGAGTTTGACTTGCAAATAGTGTAACTCCGCCTTTTTGCTTTTCTATACGCTACCCAAAATGGGTTTGCCAACAACGAAACTCTGTTGCTTGAAAAGGCTACCAGCAGACCAACTCACATTAAACACATGTTATTAGCATCCCACACACGGGGGAGAGCTCAAGCTAGCTCGCCAATCCCCGGGATGGGTGCGGCCCCTGCTCTTGCGACTCGTCTGCCTCTTAGGCGAGTGCGAGCTGGATTCCTGCGGCTCGCCCGCCTGCTTGGCGGATGCGGGCCTGCTGCCCCGGCTCGCCCGCCTGTCAAGCGGATGCGGGCATGCTGCCCCGACTCACTCGCCCTCTTGGCGGATGTAGGTCGGCTGCCCCGGCTCGCCTAGGGCTTGTGATCCCATGGTTTATCTCGAGGGCTTCACTTCACTCTGCCTTGTTGGGTCCACTAAGCAAACACGGGGTTGTACAATAGTGATTTAAACATTTCATGAAGGTTTACTCTAAAAACTCTTCACAATAGACAAATGAAATCAACGTACACGACTATTTCTCAACCTTGATAAAAGTAATCCTAAGTAAGCGTATTTAGTTTTATTTTTATTTTTTTCATTAATAAGTTCACTCTAATTAATCTGCTTGAATTGAAAGAAAAGGTAGAGCTAGTACTTGCAAGCGCTAGATTAGTCGCTTCTCTATGTGAACGATCTTAACTCACTATATATTACTTGATCTGACATGTGCACTTGCGTATAATACGTAAATTTATTTTAGGCGTATCAAAAGCCCAAGGACGTGCCCCGAGCAACCCTGTTGGATTTGATATCCAAATTATATTTTTGTTGCGACAAATAGATACCTTCGGAGCTACGTGCAACTTCAATCCCAAGAAAATATTTTAGGATCCCAAGATTTTTCATGTGAAAACACTCGTGCAAGTAGTGTTTGAAGGTTTGAATTGTGCAACCATTGTTCCATTAGATGATCAAATCTTCAATGTAGACTAGCGTATGGATTTGAACTCCCATGAATGTAGATTGTTTGAACCCATAATCTTCAAGAGAGGCGATCAATTTTGCGAACCAACATCGAGGTGTTTGTTTCAATTCATAAAGGAACTTGTTACGTCTACATACTTTCTCGATGGCAAGATCAATTAATACCTGGGGGAAGGTCACGTACACTTCCTCCTCTAAATCCTCGTGAAGAAAGGCATTGTGCACATCCATTTGGGGCAATTCCCATTTCTCGGCCCCTGCAATAGACAGAAAAGTGTGTATTGTCGCCATTTTTGCTACCGGTGCAAAAACTTCAGGGTAATCTACCTCTTCATTCCGTCGATTCCACATGACGACCAATCAAACATTGTGTCTTTTCACACTCTCATAACTGTTGTATTTAGTTTTATGCACCCATTTGGATGTAATAGAAGTTTTGTCACGAGGAATGAAGGTCAACTCTGTTCCATGTCTCATTACGTTCAAGAGCCACTATTTCATTCCTCATGGTGTCCAGCAATGGGAGTGACATGACTGATGTCCAGCTTCCAAGTAACTCTGAGTCTCATCCTCCCTTGTGATGGATGCAAGAAAAATTCTATATCACGAAGAAAACTTATTATAATTCATGTATGATGTTATAGGATACCGCATACCTGAGACCGTGATTGGATTTGAAGCTATATTTTAACTGCTTCACCTCCAGCGGTGGTCTCACATAACAAACTAAACTTGTCAAGACTTCTGGCATGTGATGTGTGCGCGAGAGAGAAAATGACAAATGCAGACACATCAACAATGAATACTAACAAACTGACCACAACATGAAAAATAAACTCCAATAAAAATTAATCAAATGTTGATTAGACACACTCCAAGCTCATGTAGAATGAAAGCGTAACAAAGAAAAAGCTTAGATAATAGTGGGTGACCAAATTACATTCACAAAATAAAGTTCTTGACCAGAGAAAAATAACTTAGAAATAAGAGTTATAATAACGCGACTTCAAACTTCGCACTGGATGTAGAAATCAAACTGAAAAATTTTCACTGAAAATAAACCTCGAGGCGACCTGATTAATTCACGGGTCATGATTGGAAAGAGAGAGAACAGATCAATGTCGTCGCCACTCGAAACGGAACGTCCATTCAGTCATCGATCGAACCTCGCGCTGATACCACTTGTTATAAAAACAACTCAAACAGATATTTTCCGATCCAATAAATAATCTAACGACAAAAATTAGTGTGGTTCGAAGAATAATTTGAGCAAGCCACAAATAGAAAAATAGAAGCAACCACAATCAAAGAACACAAAAATTTAAAGTGGCTCTCCGAATTTTGGGTATTTCCACTGCACAAGCAAAAAATTTCCTTTACTAATAAACACACGGCTACAAAGAGAGTAAGAAAGAGAGATAACAATATTGCCCCGTGAGGAAGACCAAAAAAATATCACTGCCATTTCTCAACGCTGTCGACAATACCCCTTCTCCAAGAATGTTGGCAATCTTGCTTCTTAAGAATCAGACTGAGTGTGGCAGAAGCAAATAGGAAGACGAACGGGCACCGCCGTGGCCGAGGAAGAAGAAACCGCGTGAAGAGGGACATGCGCTTCCCTTGGATTTTCCGCGAGACCTTCGGCCGAATAGCACCACTATAACGGGAAAAAAACGTGCGGCCGACACCTGCTTGTCTGAATGCTTTCAAAGGGGAAAACGACACCTCTATTTATAAGCATGAACGACCAAGCCCTAAACAAATTGAGTAGAGGGGGCCGGCTTTATGCATTAAGTAGGAGATTAATCTCCTATTATTTGTGTTTCTTCATCAAGGAAAAATTGAAAAGATTCCAAAAACAAAAATATTGCTGTGATATTGTTTCCAATTATGAAACCATTAATGATGCGGTTTTCATTATCAACCCTGATTGAAAGGTGGCGGTATAAGAAAATTTTCAAAAAATAATATTGTCTCTGATTGAAAAGAGGCGGCATATGCAACAATTGCATGAAAAGAGTTATGCACGTCACCAAGAAAAGAAAACTAGATTTGAACATAAAATTGGATGACGTTCACAAACGACGTACGGATCATAGTCACTGCTTTCACTGCCACCACCGTCACCTTAAACAGAGCCTTGGTGATCATGAAAATAAGATCAACATCGTTAATCTTCCCATCTGACGAGGAAGTCTAAATTTTAGGTGGGTTACTATTACCTTGAAATAGGTGCAGTACTAAATACTGAGCGTTAATCTGTTTTCCTACGGCCCATACGGTATTAAACACTGACTATTGATCAGTATTTCGATCAATCATGTTATTTCTGCAGGAAATCAACGGCCAGCATTTAATACTGTAACTATTTCTAAATGAGAATAACTCACCTAAATTTTTTTCAAATTAATAAAGATGTAAAGAGCAGCTTGCAGATATACTGGAGCTATAATATTAATCCGGACCGGTTCAAGTGTTCAACGAACTTGTACTAATTTGAACCTGCTACAAATATTCCAATATTCAAACATTATCAGTTAAATATATCAAAATATTTAATGCGATAACCTTGAGTTGGCTAAGGCTCCGTTTGGCGGGACTTATTTTCATCGGTCAGGCGGTCACGATCGCATGAATGAATCGGACCTAAATTAAGGTCCAGTTCATGCGGTCATGACCGCCTGACCGGTGAAAATAAATCCCCCAAACGGAGCCTAAGTCAAACCTGCATTACTAAAAAAAATGAGCTATATATAACAAAGGAAATATGTGTGACAGGTCGGCTTGTCTTTGAACCGGTCATACGCCGGTTAGGCTAAATAAACAAAGAGCCAATTGACCCAGCGTGGCCCGAGTTGAACCGCCGATCCGTGTTGAATCTGTCTATCCGATTCTCAATTAATTTCAAGACTTTATGTTATTGGAGACGACCTTGTGTTATCACTCTCTCTGAAAGGTTTGTAAGCTTATTTTTTAAAAAATTAAAATATTATGAAAGGCCTAAGCCACGTGGAAGCTTATTCTCTTGGCCCATAAGTTGTGACGCGAGGTTAAAATTCTAATTGTCATAGAAAGACCCAACAAATAAGCCGCTGCTTAACACCAATTTTGGTCAATAAGTAGCACAAGGCGTGTGATTTGTATAAATTATGGCCGTAGGGGTTTGGGCAGAGAAATATATGTTGTGGTTCCGCTCAAGATAGTCCACAATAACTCATTAATTTTGGAATGACTATTTATAGTATTTCTGTTAAAATTTCTCAAGATGATCAGGAAGATAGCTCTGATACCAGGTAAAACTTTTAAAATTATCAAGATGACATCTTGATCAAGCGGAAAACGGGAACCAGACGCAGGAGCACTCAACCATAAACCAAACTCAATAATCAGAAACAATAGAAGGCAACAACAAGTCTTGTATTATCAACAATCTTCTTTACAAGGCAGGACATATATGACGAGACAAGATTTGCCGATGTACAAAGAAAGAGCATACAAACAAAGCAAGAACAAGCCCGACGGGCTGGCTCAGAGACCACCGAGACCGCCGAGACCGCCAAGCTTCTGTTGTACCGAACTGAAGAGACCGCCGAGACCGCCAAGCTTCTGTTGTACCGAACTGAACTACGGAATCTGCGTAGACCGCGAACAACCCGTTATTCTGCTGAACACCTTTTTCCGCTCTCTGCAAGCCGCCTGACCGCAGAAGTCGCCTAGCTTCTAGAGTCCGCGAACAAGCCGCTGTCGAACTAAAGAGCAGACCGTCGAGACCGGCGGACTGCTTATTGAACTTGGAAAGATGAAGAAGAGAAGACCGGCTGGTCGCAACCGCGACCTGCTGCAAACCGCTGATGATAACCGCAAGCTTCACTGATCCCTGGCCGTTGTCAGCATCAAAAACCTGGCTTCTCGGTGCTAGCCGCATAACCTGCAAACAGCAAGCTGGTTAACCTTCTCAAACCGTGCGGACTGAAAATCTGAGGCCGCGATAATTAACCCACGCTCAACTTACTGTTCATTCAGTTAGTTATGATGTCACAGAGGGGTCTTATTTATAGACACGGAAAGGAGTGTGGTCACCGCCCTAGTAGATAAAAACACCACCCCAGCCTGCAGCTACCATAGAGCAGTTCGCCCAGTCCGCATGGATAAGGCCGGACACCAGCCTATCCGCCTGCAATCAAGGAGGCCGGATAGAAGCCAGTCCACATCCCAGCGGACACCGCACCAGCCCGCAACAACAATGTCCACGACCAAAGGCACGGACCGCCCGGTCAACCAGCGGACAATAGGCGCGAGCTCCATGGACACGAACAACAATCCGCCAGCTCCAATCCAGTTCGCTTAACATCTAATTCCACGGTTACCTCCTAACCGCACCACCAACTGAGGAGAACAACGGCACTGGCCAATGCTGATCTCCCGAGCTCCAAGAAAAGTCTGCTAAGAGCAAACTCCACGGACACAACGCAGTTCGACCAGACTGCGGATTATTCAACCTATCCACACGGCTACCTCTTAAGGACACACCACCAGGCCGCAACATCAGACCGCTTAGGCCGCACCACCAGTCCACAAGACTGTCCTCCCAGGCCGCGCGATCTGCCTGATCAACCCCCACTTTCACTTCAATAATTTCAACACTCCCCCTTGAAATGAGAAGTGGTGACCAAACCCAACGGTCCTCGTAACCGTTCAAATGGCCCCTTCGATAGTGGCTTAGTAAAGATATCCACGATGTTGTTCTCGCTCCGCACATGCTAAACCATAAGAGACCCCTCCAACACCTTCTCCCGAATGAAGTGGTGCTCAATCTCTATGTATTTGGTCCGCGTGTGACAAACTGGATTATTAAATAGTTTCAGGGCACTCTCGTTGTCACCGCAAAGCAGAGTTGGACCTCGCACTTCTTCATGGGCGTCCTCTACCTCCTCAGCCAGAAGCCTCCCGAGCTATCAAGGCCAAAGCCTTGTACTCCGCTTGAATAGTAGAGACGAGCACTAAGTCCTGCTTTTTACTGCACCATAAAATACCCGCTGATATGCATGTAAAAACATAACCAGACGTCGACTTCTGATCGTCTGAGTCTCCCCTATAATCAGCATCAGCGTAGACATACAGAGAAAAACCTGTGTCCCTCAAATACAGGAGTCCCATATCAGAAGTAGTCTTCACATACTTCAGAATATTTTTCTCGTCGCAACCATATGAGGTTTCTTTGGTTCCACCATATAATGACTAACTCGGCCTCAGCATAAGCAATGTCTGGCCTTATAATCGTCATGTAAATCAAGCTCCCAACCAGCGCTCGGAACACCAAGGGATCAGAAAGAATCCTCCTCTCATCTCGTCGAAGCTTGAAGCCATAATCTAGAGGAGTAGAGAGCTACTCTTTCCCTCCCTCAAGTCGAATCGATGAATGATCCGCTCAGTGTTGAGACCGGGCGGTCTGCGTGTTGAGACCGGGCGGTCGGGCGGTCTGGCAGTCTGGCGGCTTGTCCCAGCAGTTTGGTAGCCGGGTTGGAGACCGGGTGGTCTGTCGGTCTGGAGGCTCCTCCCAACAGTTTGGTGCCGAGCTGTTGCTGGTTGTGTCTGGCGGTCTGAGCGATCTGGCGTCTTGTCTATTGCGGCTTGGAGATATTGGCCGATTGTCCTCCACATTGTAGTGGTTGTGCGGTTAGTCTAACCGCGTGGCTTGTGCGGCTTATATGGCTTGTATAGTTTTGCGTTCATGTAATTATTAGTCCTACATTGCTTATTTGCAATCTCTCTTCTCTTTTCCATTCTATAAAATGGAGGTCGTACCTTTGTAATAGACATCTTCTTTTTTTGGCATAATAAAATTTTTATTATACCATTTTCCGGTCTCTTTTTCTTTGTACTCACATGGTATCAGAGGACTCGATCTTTTCCACCTGATTCAATGTGTCTCTATCTGCGCGGTTTGCCCTTTCTTCTTGCGCTTGTTCGTGTTGATTCCCTGCCTTCTTTGTCGATGCCTTCTGTGTGTGCAACCTCTCTGCTTTCCCTTTTTATCTGTTCGCGACCTGTTTCTCGCGGTCTCTCTACTCCTCTTCCTGTGATCTCCTTTAATCACGCGGTTTTCTCTATTTTGCTTGAACTCTGTTGTTTATGCGGCCTGTTTTGCTTCGTGTGATCTCCTTTGTTCGCACGACTTCTTCCTCTCTGCTTTGCTCTGCTTCTCTAGTCGCGTCGTTTGGTCATGGCTTCTCTGGCCGCTGGTGTGTTGACACCATGACCGCTGTGTTCTCCCCTTGATTGTCCGTTGCGACCTTCCTTGAATCCGTTGCGGTCTCCCTTGCTCTCACGACCTCTTTTTGATTGTCCGCCTCTTGCTTTTCTTCGCGGCCTGTCCTTGTCGCCGCGACCTGTTCGTCTTCCGCTGCCTGGTCGCCTAGCCGCTCTCTGCTCCTATGGCTCTCTTTGATATCTCTACTTCCTCCTCTTTGAAGCCGTTCGCCTGGGTGGTCACATATTCTGGTCGTGCCCACGTTGTTACTCAAGGACGATGGATGATCGAATCTGGTGCTACCAATCATATGACCGACAATCCCCTGTGTTTTTCTCTCCTAGAAGCACATGATCGGTTGCCCCCGGTCTTTCTTGCGGACGACTCTCCAACTCCGGTCAATGGGACGGGAGTGGCTCAAGTCACTCTATCTCTTCTCTTGGCGAATACTCTCTACGTGCCCCAGTTCCCTTGCAATTTATTATCTCTTACCTCTCTATGCAAGCAACTATAGTGTTCCGTCTCATTCACTTCTACTTCTTTCTCTTTTCAGGATCCGGACTCCCAACGGACGATTGTTACTAGGACTGAAAGTGGAAGCCTCTACTTCCTCGACAACGTTTCCACTCTGTCCGCCTTCTCCTCCACCTCCACAGATCTTCTCCAATGTCATCTTCGCCTTGGTCATGCTCCTCCACGTCTTCTTCGTCAGTTTTTACCCCAACTTTCTCCACAAAATCTTGCCCTCAACTATGAGGCATGTCAGCTTGGCAAGCATCACCGCTCCTTCTTCCCACCAAAGCAAGTTCGTGGATCTTCCTTTCCGTTTGATCTCGTCCACTCCGATGTTTGGGGTCCTGCTCCTACCATTATCGTTGGTCGGGGTAGTTCATATTTTGTCACATTTATTGATGATTTCTCTCGCTGTATGTGGGTGTATCTATTAAAAGATCGCTCCGAATTATTCTCTGTATGGACGTCCTTCTATCTTATGATCAAAACTCAGTTTAATGTTTCTATTAAAGTCTTTCGATCTGATAATGCCAAAAAATATGTCAGTCATGACTTTTCTTCTTTCTGTATGCAAAATAGGATTATTCATCAAACTAGTTGTGTCTATACTTCAGAGCAAAATGATGTAGCGGAACGCAAAAACGTCACCTCCTTGATGTCGCTCGCACTCTGATGACACAGATGAAGGTTCCTCACGTCTATTGGGGCTACTCCGTTCTCATCTCCTGCTACCTCATCAATCGCATTCCCTCCACGGTTCTCCACGGTCAAACCCCATTCTCTATTCTCTATCCGGGTAAGAAACCCTTCCCCCTTCTTCTGCGTATCTTTGGTTGCACGGCCTTCGTGCACGCTCCCTTCGCCACCCGCGATAAACTCTCCCCACGTGCCACCAAATGCGGCTTTCTGGGTTACTCTACCACTCAGAAAGGCTATTGTTGCTTTGACCCGATTGCCCGCAAGTAGTTTGTCTCTGCGGACGTCACCTTCTTTGAAAATGCATCCTACTTCTTTCACGAATCCTCTTCCTCTCCTGATACTCTTACTTCTCCTACCACCCCTTCCATTCCCTCTGCACCTACCGAGATTCCGCCATCTCCTCCCTCTCCACCATCTCCTCCACTGTGTCCACCTACCGAGATATCTCCCTCTTCTCGACGGTCGCCTCTCTCTACTCCCAGGCCATCTCTCTCCGCCACGGATGCCTCGAAAACTGAGGAACACGACGACCTGGATATTCCCATTGCTCTTCGCAAAGGGGTGCGGACGTGTACTCAACACCCGCTAGATGTTGTTGTTTCATATGATCATCTAACTCCTTCTCGCAGGACGTTTGTCTTGGCTATCTCTGTCACTGCCACTCCCCGCACCTACCAGGAAGCTCTTACTATTCCTCATTGGAAGACCGTCATGGATGAGTAAATTACTACCCTCACTGAAAGGGGTACATGGACCCTTATTCCTCCCCTTTGGGCACTGATGTGGTTGTTGTCGATGGGTATTCGTTGTGAAGTTCCGTCCGGACGGCAACGTGGATCGATACAAGGCCCACTTAGTCGTCAAAGGCTTCACTCAGATGTATGGAGTTGACTACTTTAACACCTTCTCTCCCATTGCTCGTCTCAACACCATTCGGGTTCTTCTCTCTGTGGCTATCAACAGGGATTGTCCCATTTCCTAGCTGGATGTCAAGAATGTCTTCCTCTATGGTGATCATCAAGAAGACGTATACATGGAGCAACCTCCTGAGTATATTGCTCAGGGGGAGAAACGAGTATGCTATCTGAAGAAGGCCATCTATGGCCTAAAGCAAAGCCCTCGAGCTTG
The DNA here is from genome assembly GCA_039513925.1 of Platanthera zijinensis. Lineage (NCBI taxonomy): Eukaryota > Viridiplantae > Streptophyta > Magnoliopsida > Asparagales > Orchidaceae > Platanthera > Platanthera zijinensis. The sequence continues at coordinate 11,416,098 of CM077080.1, read as the reverse complement.
GTTTGACAAGTTCAACGGCATTGTGGCGGCCATTTGTTTTGCAAGAAGTTCAATCGATCATTCCTTATTCATTTGCAAAAACTCCTCTGGTAGGTGGTTCTTGCTGTATATGTGGATGATATTCTTCTAACTAGCGATGACAAGGCTGGGGTAGCTTTGACAAAAAAAACACCTCAGGCAACACCTGGTAACTAAGGATATGGGATCCCCCAAATACTTTTTGGGGATTGAAATATCTCAGAAGCCCAACTCTTTAGTTCTCTCCCAACGGAAGTATGCTCTTGATTTGCTAAAAGAGGTCGGGTTGACTGGTGCTAAACCTGCCAGATGTCCCATGACTATTAGGGAAGATAAAACTTGGACAGATGACTCGCCTCCTCTATCTAATACTACGAGGTACCGGCATCTAGTGGGCAAACTCATTTATCTCACAGTGATCAAACCAGACATCTCCTATGTTATAGGCAAGGTTAGCCAATTCATGCAAGCTCCTGGGGAGTGTCATCTACAGTCTGCCCTGAGGATATTGGAGTATGTTAAAGCAGCTCTAGGGAAAAAATTGCTTTTTCAGAAGAACGGTCACTTGAGGGTTGAAGCGTATTCAGATTCGAGCTATGCTGATGATAAAGGAGACCGCAAGTCAACATCAGGTTTTTGCACATTTGTTGGAGAAAATCTTGTGAGCTGGAAGAGCAAGAAACAGTTTGTAGTCTCCAGATCTAGTGTAGAAGAGGAATATCGTAGTATGGCATCGACCACATGTGAGTTAAAGTGGTTACGGGCTCTAATGCTTGACCTATGAGAGGCCTACAACTATCCTCTTCCTATATTCTGCGACAATAATGTTGCTATATATTTCCAAAAATCCGGTCTTTCCTGAGAGAACAAAACACATAGAGGTCGACTGTCACTTTATTCGAGAAGAGATTTTGAAGAAGCAGATTTGTACTATGTTCGTCACTTCTGACAACGAGTTGGCAGATGTCTTCACCAAGCCGGTGTCCACTTCCTTGTTTCACATTTGCGACAAGCTGTGCATGATTGATATCTATGCTCCAGCTTGAGGGGGAGTGTTGAGACCGGGCGGTCTGGCGGTCTGGCGGTCTGGCAGTCTAACGACTTGTCCCAACGGTTTGGTAGCCGGGTTGGAGACCGGGCGGTCTGGCGGTTTGTCTGGCGGTCTGGAGGCTCCTCCCAACGGCTTGGTGTCGAGCTGTTGCTGGCTGGTATATGGCGGTTTGAGCGATCTGGCGGCTTGTCTATTGCGGCTTGGAGATATTGACCGCTTGTCCTCCACATTATAGTGGTCGTGCGGTTAGTCTAACCGCGTGGCTTATGCGGCTTGTATAGTTTTGTGTTCATGTAATTATTAGTCCCGCATTATTTATTTGTAATCTCTCTTCTCTCCTCCATTCTATAAAAGGGAGGTCATACCTTTGTAATAGACATCTTTTTTTGGCATAATAAAATTTCTGTTATACCATTTTCCGGTCTCTTTTTCTTTGTTCTCACACTCAGCATAGCCCCTTTGAAAGATGAGTATCTCTCACTTCTTCCTCTCAACCTCGAGTCCAAGGAAGTGATGAAGCTCACCCAAATCCTTCATCTTGAACCGAATAGCTAGATCGGCTCTGAGCCTAGTAACCTCCTACTCAGAGTTCCCCATGACGATCATGTCATCCACGTACAACAACACCAAGACATGAAGCTCCCCCTGCTTCTTTATGAACATGCTTGAATCTGAATCAGATGCAAAGTATCCGCAGAACTAGAGGTATTCTGCGATCTTCTCATACCATGCCCATGGAGCATGTTTCAACCCATAAAGAGCCTTCTGAAGCTTGCTGGCGTAGTCATGATGATCTTTAGATACGTAACCTGGTGGTTGAACCATGAAGATGTCTTTATCTATCTCCCCGTAAAGAAAAACATTCTTTACATCAAGTTGCCACATCTTCCACCCTTAACAAGCAACCAAAGCGATAACCACCTGCACCGAAGTCATCTTGTCAACTGGACTAAATGTCTCTTCATAGTCTTCGTCGTACTATTGGGAGAACCCCTGAGCAACCAGACGAGCTTTGTATCTTTCGATACTTCCATCAATCTTCTTTTTCAGTTTGTACACTCACTTACACGTCACAGGAGTAATGTCAACGACTTTAGGCACAAGGTCTAAAGTCGCGTTCCTTCTGAGGGTTGTCATCTCCTCATCCATAACGTCATCCCAATCCTTGACTCCAGTGGCGTCTTCAAACTTTAGAAGGCTCCCGCTCATCTAGTGTGCCTGCGAAGAAACAGGAGACAAAGCTCACCATGTTTCCTTCGTTGTAACGAGCTGGTGGTTTAATGGTCCTCTTCGATCTCCAAAGGACCCGACCGTTGCTGACCACCTCCACTGCGTCTTCTGTATCAGCTCTCTTCTCGGGCAAACTTGGAGCAACTCTCCCCCTGCTTCCTGAACCAAAAGCCTTTGTCCCGGAGCTTGAAGCACCTGAAGCTCCGGGTGACACCGACAGCTCCACCAAAGGATCTTTAGCAGCTTCTACCTGCCCATCATCAGACCTGCTCTCCTACATCTCAACAGAGCTACCTCCATACGACGTTAGTTCATCAAAGGCAATGTCTCTTGATACAACAAATTTCTTCATCGCCAAATCCTTACACTTCCATCCCTTATTCTGCTCATCATAGACAACGAAGACAAGCTTCATCGCCTTTGCATCAAGCTTGGTCCTCAGAGCATCCGGGACATGTACGTAGCAGGTTGATCCAAACACCCGAAGGTGTTCAACACTAGGTTTCTCCTTGAACATCAGCTCATGAAGAGACTTCATGTTGATCGGACTCAAAGACATCCGATTGATGACATAGGTTGCGCAGGTCATTCCTTCCGCCCAAAAGGACCTCAGAATGCCTTTTGCATGAAGCCAACATTTGCAAGTTTTCGTCAAATGACGGATCTTCCTCTCTGCTACACTATTTTATTGTGGGTATGTGCACAAGTAAGCTCCCTCTGGATGTCTTGCTTCCTGCAGAAGTTAGAGAACTCAGTTGAAACAGACTCACCTTCGTTGTCCATTCTCGACTTCTTGATCCGCAGGCCAAGCCCGGTCAACCAGCGGACAACTGGTGCAAGCTCTGCGAACACGACAAACAGTCTGCCAACTCCAATCCAGTTTGCCTAACAGCTAACTTCGCGGTTACATGCTAATCGTACGACCAATTGAGGAGAACAAGGGCACAGGCTAATGTCGATCTCCCGAGCTCCAAGAATAGTCCGCTAAGAGCGAACTCCATAGACACAACGCAGTTCGACCAGACCACGGATTATTCAACCTATCTGTACGACTACCTCTTAAGGACACACCACCAGGCCACAACATCAGACCGCTCAGGCCGCACCACCAGTCTGCTAGACTGTCCGCACAGGCCGTGCGGTCTGCTTGATCAACCCCCACTTTCACTTCAATAATTTCAATAATTTCCAGCGTAAAGTCTTGCTTTAAAATGACACGAAACTCAATAGGTCTTTCTGAGTCGGTCTCAACGCGCGCAGATATATTATCCAAATACCTAATAATATCCTCATATGTTTGTCGTAAACCCGACTTTGAAAAATGGGTGACTTGTGAAGTGTTCAACCAAATGTGAATCATTAACAACCGTGTCAAGAACACATGTTAGAAAATATTATACTTTAAATAAAAATAGTATGCACACTTAAGTAAATAAAACTCAGTCACATCACAACATAGTTTTAGATACAATTAGGGCATAGGCCCTATACGTCCAGCGTCCCAAATCAACAGAGAGCATAATAGTTCAAACAAACTCACATCTCGGAAGTCTGGAAACGATAGAGGTGCTTCTGCTCGGGTAGTCATGTCAGTTGACATATCGTCCCGGGGAAACTAGACTTAATGGTGCTTCGTCTCATGTGAATGGTTATTAAAATAACTGTTAATCACAGAGCTAAGTGGAAACACATCTCCTCACTGGATCCCTATCCTGGGGACGAGCTCACACAACTAACAAAAGTAAATAGTCGAATCACGAGAGTATTAGTACAATATTTCGTTTATAAGCTAGGAGCAATTAACTGGAAAAAAGTCCAGCATAATATAACTGGAATAGTAGCAGTTTAATGTCAGTTATATATAATAAACGATCCACTAGCTATCAACACGACAGGTACTCACAACTTATTTTCACACCGCATTTATTCAAAACCTACTCACACCGTAGGTGTTCAAGCCCGCACACACCGCAGGTGTTCAAACCTATGCACATTGCATGTGTTAAAACCTGCGCACACTGTAGTTGTTCAAACTCGCGCACACACCCTATATCGACATAGTATGGACCGCTTCTCTTTAAGCAAGGCAACAAACACTGCGGGCCTCACTGATGTGGTCGTCGGTGACAGTGGTCAGGCCTACTACTTCTGGGGGTGGTCGTACCACACTACCTAGGCCCTAGCATACAACCAAGTGTACTCTTGGATGTGAACGACACCCGACGAATCTGAATTTAGGCCGATCAATGGAAGAAACCCAACGAGGAGAAAATATAACGGTTGGTCACCCGTGGTACACATCCCCCTATCGTCATGAGTCGTCGACCATCCCGCACCGGTACATACGGTCTGCGAAAGTGACTGACTCGCCACTATTTACCGCAAGCAATTTTCAAGCATTCAATTTTAGGTAATTTTACTAGCACACACCGGGTCTGTAACGACCTTCCCTATCGGACTTCAAATAATTCGGGCAAGCGGCCTTTTTAAAACATACGACTCAACTTTCGACAAAGAGCATAACAAGCATGAGAGCACTTTTAATTGAGGCTAACTCTGGAGGAATATCTTAAAAAGATGAGCTACAGAATTGAAATATTGAATTGAGTGATGAAATAAACATGACTAGTACGAAACTGGAATAGTACTGAACAGTAAGAATTATTAATAAAGTACTGAAAGGAACTAGATCAGTACCAGACTGAAATATTACTAAAATGAAAGAACTGAACTGAAAGAAACAAAACCAGTGAAAGATTGGAGTACTGAAAGGAAAGAACTTAACTGAATGTAAAGAAACAAGACTAGTGCAAAACTGGAGTATTAAAAGGAAAGTACTGAACTGAAAGTAATAAAAAGAACTTGATTATTGTAAGACTGTAATAAAAAATAAAAAAAATGGTTAGTAGTCTAATCACTCCGTTCTCAGAAGGCTTCAGTTTCATCTCCGTTCATAGGAGGAATATTCTGTTTCATCTCTATTCTCAGGAGGAATGTTCAGTCCTATCTCCGTTCTTAAAAAGCTTCTTTTGAGTTTTGCTCATTATTAGGATATGATATTAGTTCAGTTGCGCCTTTCAAACACGGCTTAATCGGACCGAAGAAGCTTATTATGGGTTTTACTTTTATTATTTATTCAGGAATAGTAGCCTACTTATTTGCTCGCGCCAGATAAAATCCCAGCGTCTTATTAGAAAGCTCGTTCTTCCTCAAACTTCAACCTCGAGAATTATTTCCAAAACATGGGGGAAAATTCTTCACCCGAGATGAGGTTAGGCATAGTTCAACTCAAATCTCGTACTCTTCATCTTCAAAACACCTGAGAGTTATTATAAAAATGTGGCGCTCGTCTGTTTTGCAAAATCCTCAAAACACTCCGAGCTTGAAATCTCGCCTCGATAACTCTCGTCAATTATTTATTTGTACTCAATATTCAAATTAAAACATAATCGCACACCCTGATTTTTCTTTTTCAAAAGATTTGAACATATCGATTACAACGCGCGATCTTAGACTCCGAGATATTGAAAAGTCTTTAATTTTTACCCTAAGATCTCAAAAATTTTACACAACATCAAATAGGGACTAAAATGAGTCTAGAACAATTTTCCAAAATTTTCCGCTCATTTTTGGGCTTATAATTTTGCCAAATAATTCTTATTTAGACTTTAAAAATGTCAAATCAGGTCATAAAATTTCCAAAAATTTTGTGAAGGTAGCACTCATCAAGGAAAATAACTTTCATGTTAAAAATATTTTTCTAGAAGCCTAGATTTCTCTCTAAAAAATCCCCAAATTTTTGTTATACATTTGGTCTACAAATAAGCATCAGACACTTAATCATGCGGTTGAGATCGAGACGAACAAAGAAAAACAACCTTATGTTCCCTCAGCGGATCCGCGTATCCGATGTGGGGTCCAGAAAACAATGGAGATGAATAATTAATGCAGCTGTTGCCGTCCGATCTTCATCACCAGATTAGACGGCAATTGTGCATCGTCGACGGTGCAGAAGATAAAGCTCGGATCGCCGTCAGGTGATGACGGGTGATCTTATTCCAGCTTCCGCTTAGAGTGTTGTGTGAGAGAGTGGTTTGTATCATTTTGGCATGTACCGGGCATAAGTCCTTTACTCTCTTTTGTACTCTTTGTTGGACTATATCTTTAATTATATATATGATGATCTGTGATTCTGTGGACTAGTTATGTAAATGTTATTTTACTTATATTCTCAAATTGACCTACAGGTTAAATGATCGTAATATCCGATAGAATTGGAGTTATGAAGTGACGACTATCCCGTGTGTTGGTATCACCGTAAGACGGCGATTCTGAGCATAAGACTAGGTGACTCTTGATAAGGGGAGGGGTCTTACACACGGCCCCTTCCCCTGCTATATATAGTCCTACCCATCCCTGGATAGGGGCACAAGCTCAGACAAGCCAAGCCTCCCCCTGTCTGAACCCTACCTCGCCGGATACCTTCCGCCACCTTGTTCTTCTCTGCCGCCTCTAATTGCAGATCGGCCCAGCATCTCCCGAGCTCCCCTAGCACAGGTAGAACCCTCTTTCCTCTTCCTTCCCAACTCCCCCAATGACCTGTATGCAACTCCCGGCGGCCGAAGCGCCACTCAAGCCTAGCTCCAGGCCAGGTGGTGGTCGCACGGGGAAAGCCCTGCCCAGCGCCGAAGGTGACGTAGGGAGGGTGTTATACTATCTGGGATGTTCATCCCCGACGGCAGAGGGTCGTGGTGCCGTCAGAATTCGCCGCTCCGCCGACGATGTGGACGGAGAAAGAATCCAATGTTAGGAAAAAATAAAGCTCTGAAATTGATGTTTGACTTGATTTATGAGGTGATTGAGATGTATGAGTGTAGAAAGAATCCAATGCTGCGAAAAAAACAAGGCTCTGGAATTGATGTTTGGCTTGATTTATAAGGTGAAAGAGATGTGCGAGTGGAGAAAAAAATCCAATGTTGGGAAAAAAACAAGGCTCCAGAATTGATATTTAACTTGATTTATGAGGTGAAAGAGATGTGTGAGTGGAGAAAAAATCCAAGGTTGAAAAAAAAGGCTCCGGAATTGATGTTTGGCTTGATTTATGAGCTGAAAGAGATGTATGAGTGGAGAAAGAATCTAATGCTGAGAAAAAAAACAAGATTTCAGAATTGATGTTTGACATGATTCATGAGGTAAAAGAGATGAGTGAATGGAGAAAGAATTCAATAATGAGAAAAAACAAGGCTCCGGAATTGATGTTTAACATGATTTATGAGGTGAAAGAGATGTGCGAGTGGAGAAAGAATCCAATGCTGAAAAAAAAACAAGACTCTGAAATTGATGTTTGATATGATTTATGAGGTGAAAGAGATGTGTGAGTGCAAAAATAATCCTATGCTGAGAAAAAGACATCTCTAGAATTAATGTTTGCCATGATTTATGAGGTGAAAGAGAGAAAAAAAAATCTATATAAACACTACTTCCGGGCAACCACGTATACTTTCAAAATAATCATTATAAACACTACTTCCGTCCAACCACATATGTTTCCTCATACAAAAAATGAACTATAGAGTAGCGTCATCCTATTTTGCAATCTTCATTATCTTCAGATGATGAATTATTTTCTCAATAACTTTTCTAGTGAGAAGAAGACATAGATAAATGAGAGAAATAATAAGAAAGTTTAGCCTGTATGTATGCCTCTAACAATGCCATAATTGTAGCTCAAATTCAAGATGATGCACGTTCATGACGTAGATGATCAGTACCTAGCTACGCGGTAATCAACCGGGGGAGGATTGAAGGTAACAATAGACTTTGGAACGATTACTTCTCCGACCATCCCACATATGGGGAACATTTTTTCGAAGAAGATTTCACATGAGGAAGAATCTTTTCCTTCATACTGTCAATGTTGTTGAATCACATGATTATTTTTTCATTTAAAGAAGAATGATGTTGGTAAACTTGGACTATCAAGTTTACAAAAAATTACAACAACATTTTGTAGGTTGACATATGGAACGTCAATTGATAATTGCGATAAATACATTCGAATTGGTGAGTCAGCAGTGATTCAATGCTTGAAGAGATTTTGTAGGGCGATTGTACACGTGTACAAATATGAATATTTGAGATATCACAATGCGAATGATGCAACAAGATTATTACAGAAAAGTGAAAAGCGAGGGTTTTCAGGGATGCTGAGAAGTCTAGATGGTATGCATTAGTAATGGTAGAACTGCCCAACATCATGAGTATGCCAATATTCAGGACATCATGGTGGACCAATAATCATTATCGAGGTAGTAACATCGTATGACTTGTAGATATGACATATATTTTGGCTTATCAGACTTTAACAATGATATCATTGTCCTACAGTCATCCAATTTATTTGCCAACTTAGTACAAGGTATTACCCTTTCTACTCATTACACAATCTTGAGAAAAAGTTATTATGAATTATTACACAGCAAACGGAATATATTCGAAATGATCAACACTAGTTTAAACTAATTTTCAATTATAAGATAAAAAAACAAAACATCGCAGTGATGTAAGAAGCATGCTAAAAAGATATAGAATGAGCATTTGAAGTTCTTTAATCACAGTTAGCAATTATTAAGGGATCATATCGTTTTTAGATAAACATGTGTTACATGATATCATGACAGCTTGCATTATACTACACAATATGATTGTCGAAGACGAGCGGGATGAGAATGAATATGTCGATATTTTTATGCCGCCACTCGCTCAGAATGCTGAAGAGATGGACACACGTGAAGCTGAGAGATTTCGTCGGTTCCTAAATCGATATAGAAAGATCAAAAATAGAGATGCACATTTTGCATTTCGAGATACACTGATTGAACATTTGTGAGAATGACATGCAATGAAACAATGCAATTTTAAAAATTTTATGCATATTAATTTGAATGTATTTTGATGTATGCACACGTTTAATTAGTAAAACGTATTATCTTTATTTTTGTATGATAAATAATAATTAGAAAGTATTCAATATTAGTCTCGTTTTATAGTTCTCGAAAAGACGATTTTATTGATATATTATACATCGTATTTGAAAAATTATTTTGGCGGCTATGCAAATTTATACAAAGTTTTGTAAATAAACTAATTTAACACAACCAAATCTCATACATGTTGGAGTCAATAACAAAACCGAATCTTATACACTCCGATTGGAGGAGTTTCACCCGACAAAAATGGAGAAATCAGGGAAATGCAACCCGATTGGAGATGCTCTAAATTGGATTATAGGGGAAACAAATTTCATATCCAGGAATCAATAACAAAACCGAATCTTATACATGTTGGAAATCAATAGCAAAACCGAGTTTATAGAGTACCAGCGTACTAGGTATGTATCATACCCGGTACCCGTATCGGTGCTTCCTAGCTTATCTATTGCAATAGTAATGACAGCCTAGATAATCACGTGAAATAATTTGAATCAATTGGTGATGAGAAGTGAAAGAACTTTATAATTAAACGTGCTCAGATATGAGCAGTTTCAGAATGGGTGACCGTCTGGGAAGTCCCTGTATGGGGCACTTAACTTGATCACTTCTCATCAAATAGAGGTTGCGGCCTCAAACAACCCGCTGTTGGGCTTGGTGAGGGGTTGGGGTGTACGGTCTGCAGACCTGTTGAGTCTGAACCCTTTCGAGCTGGATGATGGGGGTATCGACGGTCGTTCTTTCAAGCTGTATGCTGGGGAGGTTGCACTTTTTGTAACGGCCTCCCCAGCATACAGCTCAAAAGGACGACCGTCGACACCTTCAGCATCCACCTCGAAATGGTTCAACCTCAACAAGTCTGCAGACCGTACACTCCAACCCGTCTCCAGACCCATCGACGGGTTGTTGGAGACCACAACCTTCCTTCGATGAGGGAAACTCAAGTTAAGCGGGCAGCACAAGGACTTCCTAGAAGGTCACCCATCCCAAGACTACTCTAACCCGAACACACTTAACTATGAAGTACTTTCGCTTCTCATCACCAATTGAGCCGTGTGCTGCACCAAATCACGATCGTAATTAACGACTGCAGGCCCATCGTGGATGACAAATATTTGTTTGGCATGACTATACAAAAATCAGCTGCATGGCTTAGCCAAACAAATCCTTACTGTATTTTTGCATAATCCCCACTTCAATCTAAAATCAACCCGAAATGAAAAAGGTAAGGGTTACCACAACATGTTACAAACAGAAGATGACGTGTCAAAATATTCATCACCACCACCTTACCAAACGAAGCCAAGAAGTGAATTTGACTCGAGGTACACCCGCGACACTCTCAGCACCTGCTAACCTCTTCTTTTGCCCTGCTCAACATCTCGTCTTCCCCGACGATGAGGCGGTTTCCGCCTCTTCTCCGCCTCCGCCAAATGCTTGGGTCTCACTACCACGAAACCCTCCACTCATCCCTAAACCCTAGCTTTCTCCGGCAACCCTATCCATCCTCGCCGATGGAGATCCATCCTTCTCTCCACTCCTCTCCCTCCCGATGCTTTATAAACCCTTTTCCCGCGTTCTCTCGCACCCTATCTTCCTCTTCAGGTAACATCTCTTCTCGATGACTATTTTCTTACTTTGTTAATTGGTGTACAATCTTGAAACCTGTTTAATCATTGATTTGCAGGTTCTGCCAACATTGTCCACGTTGGATCCGACGAAGGGTTTAATACGGCACTTAAGAAGGCCGAGGGTCAGTTTCTTCGAAAAAAATCTTTTGATCTATGGATATTATATATGAAATGGAGCTAGCTGATGGTATTGATTTGATGCATATTTTGATGTTGCAGATGAGAAATTGCCTTCGATTTTCTACTTCACCGCTGCTTGGTGTGGACCTTGTAAGATTTTGATTTATTTTGGAATTGTAGTAGTTTAATCTTTTCAAGTAATTAATACATAACACATACGCACCTATTTCTATTGATAGCCATTTTTGGTGAATGCAGGAGAAGTTGTACATTGTTGTACTTCACTTGTTGGTCAGAGTTATTGTATGGGCGCCTTATCATAGTTTTAGGTTGTTATATATGAATTATAAGTAACAATTAAGGGCCTGTTATGTTGAAGAGAATTGAAATTTGATCTAAGAATTGAGATCAATTCAAATTTCTTTATTTTATATCGTTTGTTCGGCCAGACAGAGAAATTGAGTATGCATAGATAAAACTAGTCAATTATGATGTTCTGCTGCATGATAAAATTATGTCTAATAGTACTTTTTTCTCTTCAACTAAAATACATCATATTTCGATTAGATTTATTGCCTTCTTCATAAATGTACATGAAAGCACTTGATTTCAAAGTCTTTCGCAACACAAAATATTTATTATTGGCTTGTTAACCTAGATGGTGTTTGGTGGGTGATGTTAGCTCTCTATGAACACATGGTTTCTCTTCAATCGCTCCATGAAATCTAAATATGAACATCACTCTGGACTCCTCTTAGAAGAATGCACAAGATATATATGCCCTCCAATAAAAGGATTCCATAGAGTTTTGGTGGGCCTCCAAATTTGCTCAAACATGCCTTTTGACTGCAGTTTATTTAGATCTGGCGATCTGATCGGCGAACCATCATTGCATACTGTCTCAGAACGACGAGGAGCAGCTTATTTAAAGGATTTGAGGACAATCTGCCAACTTTGGTTTTTTCTACGGTGGCTGCTTGACAAAGATTTCGGTGATCTGATGATCGAATGAATGGACCGTCACTACAAGAGGTCTCGGGATAACGAGGTGAAGCTTTCCTAATAATTATAAGACTATCCGAAAATTTCCACTTTTTTCAGCAAGGTACCCCAAGTACCCCGGTCATCTGCGGTCAACTTTTTTGTCTGTCGGAATCGAACTCACCAAATCGCGAGAATGTTAACTGGATTGCAACAGACATGTTTTACATTTAAACTTAAAATGAGGTGAGAGAGCTGGTTGGGGTGTATGAATTCTATGGAAGGACTTTATATCAAGAAGGGACTGGGTTCAAATCCCGGCCTCAACAACCTACACTGAAAAATGATTCCAATCATTTCACATGATCGTCTAGGCTATTATTCCTATTGTAATAGATTAGTTTTGGATGCTTGAGACCGATTGGAATGTGCTATTATGACACTCGATGCACCAGATCCATATTGGAGCCGCACTTATCAGCGCCGTCGACCGGTCGAGACCGCATGATTTTTATCCTATGTTTTGTATCGCATTTTGTATTTTTATTTAGCTCTTTATCTCACTTGTAGTAAGTCCAGGTGAGGGGCGCGAACAATTAAAATATGGTTTGATGTTTGGGACCTATATGGTCCGGTTTGGTTGTGGGAATGCAAGCAAGAATTATTTCCTCTTTTCCTCTCTCCCTGTAATTCCCTCTCTCTCTCTACCTCTCCCGTTGTTCCCGCAGGAAAACCCTAACCGGGACGCGACTTCCCCCCTTTTCCGTGACAGGGTTGTCGATCGGGTTTCGCTTCCTCCCTCCCGCCTACTTACCCACTTCTCCTTCTTTCCCCTCTTCTCCTCTCCTCTTCCTCCCTCTCCTTCCCATTCTCAACCATCCTCACCGACCGGATCCAAGACGGGTTCCTCCGAGCTTTGGAAATCTTCTTCCTCTTCTGTCCCCATCCAAATCTCGATCAGGGGATCACAACAACTTGGTATCAGAGCCAGAAGTCGGGATCTCCCTACCCGGCCCCTACTGCGCCGCCCTCACCGGGTTTCGTCGACCGACTGCATCTATTCCGCCTGCGAGGGAGCCCGCCGGCCTGCTGCCGTCTCCGACATTTCATCCTCTTCCCATGGCCGACTGTGGTCCTATCGGCCAACTCATGGAGATGTTTCAGGCGATGTTCGCCACTCAAAATGACAAGATGGATGCCCTAAATGCGTGCTTAGACTCCCTCCACGACGCGTCTCTGCTACCACTGCACCCCGCCGCATCTCCGTCCGAGAGTCGGGTGGACTCGGCTCCTCCTCCTCGCGACGACACCTACTCCGGCAACCGTTTTGTCCGTATGAATTTTCCCCTATATGAGGGCCGCGAAGACCTCTTACCATGGATAACGCGCTGCAATTTCTTCTTTTCTAACCAACACACTCCGGACGAGGAGCGTGTCGGCATCGCATCTTTCCACCTCCTAGGTCCGGCGCAACTGTGGGTCACACAACTCCTCCGGGAGCACCCTACCACCTCGTGGGACGAATTCCGGGCAGCCTGCTCCCTCCACTTTGGTCCGACCATGCCGGGCAACCCTCTCGGCGACCTTATCGCTCTCAAGTACACCGGTTCCATGCACTCCTATCTGGAGCAATTTCATATGTTACTCTCACGCGCCACGAACGTGTTACCGTCCCAAAACGTGCCACTCTTCACCGCCGGATTGCCCGATCGGCTCCGTTGGGATGTGGAATTTCAGAAGCGGCCGGATCTCTTGACGGCTATGAGCCTCGCCCGCGCGTTCGACCGGCGCCTCTCTTTGGATCGGCCGCCATCGGGCTGCCCTCAACCATTACCTTCACCGTTCGCCACATCTCAGCTGCCGGAGGGGGACCAACCCCCGCGGCCTATTTTTCACCGCCGTTTGACTTGTCCGGAGATGGTGGCCCGTCGTGAGAAGGGTTTATGCTTCAATTGTGACGATTTATACACACCCACTCATCGTTGCAAGCGCCTTTTTTGGTTGGAAGTGGACGACCCACCGGAGGATGACGATGATGGGTTTGACGATTCGAGCGCACCACTGCTGTCTCTCCATGCCTTAGCCGGACCGCAGGAGGCCTGCACCATTCAGCTTTTTGCGACAATCATGGGTACATCACTCCTCGCTCTTTTGGACACGGGTAGTACCCGCAGTTTTATCTGCAAGGACAGGGCCCTCCAGCTTCATCTTCTGTATGTGACGCGCAACCACGTCAAGGTGGCGGTGACAAACGACCAACAGATGCCGTGTCCAGGGGTATGTCGGCACGTGGATTTTGAGGTGGACGACTCTTCTTTCCAGACTGACCTCTTTCTTGTCGACCTTCGGGGCTTTGACACCGTGCTGGGCGTTTGTTGGCTGCGCGCGCTGGGGCCCCTCACGTGGGATTTTGATCGTATGACCATCTCATGGCGAGCCCACTCTCGTTTGGTATAGTGGCAAGGGAAGGTTCTACAACAGTCTCCGTCCTCTTTTTTAGTCCATATAAAGCCATTGCCCGCCCCCACACACCAGTCGGGGAACCAACCAGCGGAACTTGCTGCCCTTCTTCAGTCATTTTCCGAGTTCTTCAGCCCGCGCTTGGGACTTCCACCGAGGCGGCAGCAGGACCATCACATTTTGCCTCCTTCCAGGGGCGGCTCCGCTGGTGGTGCGACCATACTGCTACCCCTTTCTCCAGAAGGACGAAATCGAACGACAATGCGATCTCCTCCTCCAGCAGGGGCTCATTCGGCGCAGCGTTTCACCCTTCTCCGGTACTATTGATGCACAAAGGACAACACGTGTCGCATGTGTGTGGACTATCGCGCCCTCAATGCAATTACCGTCAAAGACAAATTCCCTATTCCGGTAGTTGAGGAGCTTCTGGACGAGCTACATGGAGCATGTTTCTTTTCCAGGCTCGACTTGTTTTCCGGGTACCTCAAGTCCGCATGGCGGATATGGACGTGGAGAAGACGGCTTTTCGGACGCATCACAGCCACTTCGAGTTTCTGGTAATGCCGTTCGGCCTAACGAACGCGCCCTCTACTTTTCAAGCTTTGATGAATGAGGTATTCCAACCCTTCCTCCGCAAGTTCGTTATGTTTTTTTTTGACGATATTTTGGTGTATAACAAATCTTGGGAGGAGCACCTACGTCATCTTCGTGCCGTCAGTTTGGCGAGCACGCACTAGTTGGTTCTCAAGCCTTCAAAGTGCTCATTTGGGCAATTTTCGATCACTTATTTGGGTCATGTGGTAGATCACTTGGGGGTCTTGGCCGACCCGACCAAGCTTGAGGGTGTGGCGTCGTGGCCACTGCCGCAAAACATCACCGACCTCCGGGGCTTTCTCGGCCTCACGGGTTATTATTGTCGCTTCATCCGCGACTACGACAGCATCGCCGCCCCCCTGATCAGCTTGCTTCGGAAGAATGCTTTTGTATGGACTGGCACGACGACACAAGTGTTCCATTCTCTTCAAGCGGCCTTGATGTCCGCTTTTGTTCTTCGCCTCACAGACTTCACCGTTGTTGATGCGCGAAATGCGGTTCCAACCAGTTAATGGGTGTTCGATCTCACAGACTAAGGATGAAGGGTTACGGGGATAGAGGAGAAGCTTGCTCAGGCAGAGAGGAAGCTTGCTTGAGCAGAGGAGAAGCTTGCTCAAGCAGAGAGGGAGCTTGATCAGGTACTGTCGAGCAGACAGCTACTTGAATGGTTAGCTTTGCAGGTTGATGGCGAGAGAGGAGAAAAGAAGAGAGGAGGCCGCTAGCAGCGGCAACAGCAGACTTCGCCCGCCGCGGCTTGAATGCCACTCTTGCGACGGACTTTTCCTTTATTCAAGAAGAGTTACAATTTGCTATTGCACCATTACATATAAGAGCTGTAGAGGGTACACTGGGGGAAGCTGGCGGCTGAGGAAGGAGATGCCAGGAGCTAAGTAAAAGGAGCTGCAGAGGACTGGAGAACCGAAGCTGCAGATGCTGCCCCAGCTGCCTGATGAGGGCAGAAAAAAACCAAGTCCACAGCTTTGACGACCTGGGCGGACTGAGGATTTGGAGGCCGCAGACCTTGCCCGATCAACCTTGACGGACTGAGAAAACCGAGTCCGCAGCCTTGCCTGATCAACCTTGACGGACTGAGAAAACCGAGTCCGCAGCCTTTGATCAAGGTTGCAGTTCTCCTCCCGCCGATCCAGAATGAGAGGTCTTGGGGGGTATTTATAGGCCCGGGGAGAATCTTTGAAGCGGGGCCCAGTGACGTCATCCTTGACGACCTCGGCGACCTGAGCAACCTGACTGAGCAACCTGAGGAGCAGGCAGACGGACCTCGAGCAGGCAACTCTGGGCTGATTGGGGGGACTCCAGGAGGAGTTCTCCCTTGCCGGAGCGGAGGCCGCCCCCTAGCGGGCGGCCTGGGCGGACTCCGGGGGGAGTCCGCCCGGCAGGCGAGGCCGCCCCCTAGCGGGCGGCCTGGGCGGACTCGGGGGAGTCCGCCCGGCAGGCGAGGCCGCCCCCTAGCGGGCGGCCTGGGCGGACTCGGGGGAGTCCGCCCGGCGCGGCGAGGCCGCCCCCTAGCGGGCGGCCTGGGCGGACTCGGGGGAGTCCGCCCGACGCGGCGAGGTCGCCCCCTAACGGGCGGCCTGGGCGGACTCGGGGGAGTCCGCCCGGCGCGGCGAGGCCGCCCCCTAGCGGGCGGCCTGGGCGGATTCCAGGGGGAATCCGCCCGGCCCGGGGAGGCCGCCCCCTAGCGGGCGGCCTGGGCGGACTCGGGGGAGTCCGCCCGGCGCGGCGAGGCCGTCCCCTAGCGGGCGGCCTGGGCGGACTCGGGGGAGTCCGCCCGGCGCGGCGAGGCCGCCCCCTAGCGGGCGGCCTGGGCGGATTCCAGGGGGAATCCGCCCGGCGCGGCGAGGCCGCCCCCTAGCGGGCGGCCTGGGCGGACTCGGGGGAGTCCGCCCGGCGCGGCGAGGCCGCCCCCTAGCGGGCGGCCTGGGCGGACTCGGGGGAGTCCGCCCGGCGCGGCGAGGCCGCCCCCTAGCGGGCGGCCTGGGCGGATTCCAGGGGGAATCCGCCCGGCCCGGGGAGGCCGCCCCCTAGCGGGCGGCCTGGGCGGACTCGGGGGAGTCCGCCCGGCGCGGCGAGGCCGCCCCCTAGCGGGCGGCCTGGGCGGATTCCAGGGGGAATCCGCCCGGGCATCGGAGGCTGCCCTTGGCGGGCGGCCCATGGAGGCCAGCGGAGGCCGCCCCTGGCGGGCGGCTGGCAGAGCATCCAACCTTGGGCGATTTCGGACCCAACAGTCTGTCTTGCGCGGACACGGTGGACATCAGGGGTAACCTGCTCCTTGCGGATGGGAACCTGTAAGAGAAAAAGCAGAAACAACAGGCACATTGGAGAGGATTGCCGATTTTGGGGTTAACATAATCCCCGCACTTTTTCAAGTTCCGCAGGGAACTTCGAAAAAGTAAGAGACCCACAAAAATCGTGATCCTCCCCTTGAGAAACAGGAAAGAAACAATTTAGAGTTCAGGAGAGATAGAACCTGATGCCCCTGAAAGATCTGTCAGTGCCCATATTTTACCTGCGAAGAAAAGTCAATACAGGTAAAAGGAGGTACATCTTGTGTGTACCTGAGTTGAAAAGAACTTGCGGGTATCTGTTGATCTCTGCAAAAGAAAAGTAAGCAACAAATATGATAGAAGAGTAAGGTGCAAATACCTGAAAGGAACTTGCCACTATCTGCTAGTTTCTGCAAAAGGAGAGTAAGCAGGCAGGTAGAAGAAGAAAATAAGCTGCAAGTACCTGAGAGGAACTTGCCACTATCTGCTAGTCTCTGTAGAAGACAGGTAAGCAAACAGATATGATGAGAGAGCAAGATGCAAGTACCTGACATACTCTGCTATCAATTGAATAATGATTAAACTGTGATGATGATTGTCTCGCGTGATCAAGGTATACTGTCAACATAATGACTCAGATCCGCAAGATAAGAAAATCCGAAATTAGATTCACGATGGCACGGCTTGTCAATCTGGAAGTTCCATATGCCTTAAATGATGTGTGATTAACATTTGATAGGAGAACTTGTTGATCATTTATCTGATAAGAGCTTATGCAGGTAGCGCATATAAGATGAGCATAAGCCAAGAGAGATGTTGTAGATCTTTAGAGTGGGTTGAATTCAACCTGTTGACCTGTAAGAAGGTAAAAAAAGGAGAGAAAAGAGGCTACCCCCGAGGATGAACTAAAAGGTTGAATGCTGCCACGGGTGTTCCCCGTGGGCATTATGCATCACTTGCCAAAGTCATCCTGGGCGCAGTCCTAACCAAAGCGGGCTGGCCGCGCATCCTTCTAGAAGGGCACAAATAAACAAGAAATAACCCTAAGAAGGATCGACAGATGCACTGCTCTCTTGCCTCGGGTTACAAGCGTCGCTGATCAATTAGACTAGTTGCGCCAAGTGGCCTATTGCTTGTCTGCGGATTGATCAGCGGAGTTGTGGGTCCCGCGGAGGCACGGATCGAGAGTACCATAGAGTTTTCGGCCGTCACAGTTGTGAGATGATCGAGGAGACAAGGCTACACTTGATCGCCATTGCTTGTCAAGCAAAGATCATCGTAATTGTAACGTATCCCTAACGGAGCACGATAGAACTATCACAGGAGGCCTCCCCTAAGCACTCACACTGCGCTAGACATCGACCGGGATCCGAAGCCCCGTCATCCTCCGCACGAGAGTTGAACGGCCCCCACTACACATATGAGAAAACTCCTCATCATATGTGGTCATTGTGGTTTTACGCCTGAGGACAATCTCGAGGGGGCACTGAGCAAGACTTGGCGATATCTCGGTGGTTCAGTGATCTCTTTGGCAAAAAGAAGAATATGGTGAAGAAGCATCACAAAAAGGGAACTGTGTCAGTATGAGATCTCTGACGTAAGCTTTATTGAATGAAAAATGAAACACTTAGAAGTGCTGAAAAGTAAAATGTTTGAAGAGTAAAGTAAAGGCAATCAGTCATGATTGTGAGGGGCTTTGAGGAACTGCGATTGGTCATAGCTGATGAAGCAAGAACTGTGTCCTCTTTGCTTCAAAATAGCCTTCCAAGGGGACCTTCGTCAACGACATCGATGCACTCACTTGCAAAATCAATGGACCCCAGACGGCCCTTGTCATGTATCTCTATGCACTCTAGCTGACCTTCAGCCACCTCCTTGCCCTTGGAGGTGGAAGGTTTCGAAGAATCAATTTTCTTGACCAGGTCGTTGATCTTGCTCTCGATGAGCAATCTTTCAATCAATCGCCGAAGGGCCTTGCAATCTTCAGTTAAATGACCTTTCTCTCTGTGGAATTCACAGAACGGGTCTGAATTTCTTGATCTCTGATTCGCCGGCTGGTAGGGCTTTTTGGGATATGCCTTATCCTTCATGATTTGGCTAACTTCTTGCATGACCTCATCTAGCTCAAATTCTGGCAGATCACCTTCTTGCTGCTGATGAACTGCAGCTGTTAGCGGAGATGATGTTGATAATGGTAGCAGCCGCTCTTGGGCACGATCATGGCCTTGGAAGGGGTGTTGATGGTGCTGAAATCTTCTCGCTTTCCTAGAGAGAGGTGGAAAGTCTTTCCGAGGAGACCTCGGAGGTTGCTTGTAAGAAGAAGAATTTTTCTCGGATACCAGCCTGGAAACGAAGCTGGGGTTGCTCTTTTCACCGCGGATATACGAGTTGGCTAAACCAATCAACTCTTGATAAGTTCTCGGTGCTCGGACATTAGCTTCAAACTTTAGTGGACCTTCACGCAGGCCGTGGATGAGAGCCACTCGGTACATTTCTTGATCAACGATCTCAATGTCCAAGATTTCTTTCTGAAAACGATCCACAAAATGAGACCAAGTCTCATTATCTCGCTGCCTGATCTCAAAGAGGGCTTCTGGACCTCCCTTCCTCTTTGAAGAGGTAGAAAACCTGAGCAGGAACTCCCTTCGCAAGTCAATAAAGGAAGAGATTGACTGAGGTCGCAGTCCATAGAACCAGTCTCTCACTTGACCATCAAAGGTCGTTACGAGGAGCTTGCTCTTGGTAGCATCTGAGAGGGTCTTGAGAGCAACGGCTGATTCAAAGGCTTGAAGATGCTTGACAGGATCAGTCTCCCCAGTGTAAATGGGCAACCGCGGCTCTCGGAAGTTGACTGGAGTTGGTTCATATCGAACGCTCTCTGTAAATGGCGATGGCTCTTCTGGTTCTACTGCATAAGGAAAGTAAGGAGCATGAGCAGTAGTTGCAAAAGGAGCAGGAGGATTGGAGTAAAAGGTTGCTGCGGGAGGAGCAAAGGCAGGAGATGAAGAGAAGGGGTGACTTCCCTGAAAGTTCAAAAATCTGGCTGGACTTCCCCGGGCAGCCTCCCGGAAGAAGTTTTGACGAGCTGCGAACTCATCATCTTGAGATCGCAAGGGAGCTGCTGGCCCCTGCGGAAAGGTTGGAGTATAAAGAGGAGGATAGACCGGCAGATGAGCCGGTGGATAAACTTGAGGAGTCTCTGATGTTGGTGCTGGATTGATTGGAGGAGCTGGCGCTGCTGAAGATTGAGCGGCCAATTGCTGCGTGAGAGCTGCTAGAGTACGGTTGATGGCTTGAAACTGTTGGGCAGTTTCTCTGCGGGATTGCTCTAAGGCCTCCCAAAGAGGATCATCACTGGGACTTGGAGAAAGACTCTCGGCTAGTTGATGGTCTGTCATGAGTAACCACTGCTTTCACTGTCTAATCGAGATCTGAAGGCCGCGTGTTAACTGTTGATGCGCGAAATGCGGTTCCAACCAGTTAACGGGTGTTCGATCTCACAGGCTAAGGATGAAGGGAGAAGGGTTGCGGGGATAGAGGAGAAGCTTGCTCAGGCAGAGAGGAAGCTTGCTTGAGCAGAGGAGAAGCTTGCTCAAGCAGAGAGGGAGCTTGATCAGGTACTGTCGAGCAGACAGCTACTTGAATGGTTAGCTTTGCAGGTTGATGGCGAGAGAGGAGAAAAGAAGAGAGGAGGCCGCTAGCAGCGGCAACAGCAGACTTCGCCCGCCGCGGCTTGAATGCCACTCTTGCGACGGACTTTTCCTTTATTCAAGAAGAGTTACAATTTGCTATTGCACCATTACATATAAGAGCTGTAGAGGGTACAATGGGGGAAGCTGGCGGCTGAGGAGGGAGATGCCAGGAGCTAAGTAAAAGGAGCTGCAGAGGACTGGAGAACCGAAGCTGCAGATGCTGCCCAAGCTGCCTGATGAGGGCAGAAAAAAACCAAGTCCACAGCTTTGACGACCTGGGCGGACTGAGGATTTGGAGGCCGCAGACTTTGCCCGATCAACCTTGACGGACTGAGAAAACCGAGTCCGCAGCCTTGCCTGATCAACCTTGACGGACTGAGAAAACCGAGTCCGCAGCCTTTGATCAAGGTTGCAGTTCTCCTCCCGCCGATCCAGAATGAGAGGTCTTGGGGGGTATTTATAGGCCCGGGGAGAATCTTTGAAGCGGGGCCCAGTGACGTCATCCTTGACGACCTCGGCGACCTGAGCAACCTGACTGAGCAACCTGAGGAGCAGGCAGACGGACCCCGAGCAGGCAACTCTGGGCTGATTGGGGGGACTCCAGGAGGAGTTCTCCCTTGCCGGAGTGGAGGCCGCCCCCTAGCGGGCGGCCTGGGCGGACTCCGGGGGGAGTCCGCCCAGCAGGCGAGGCCCCCCCTAGCGGGCGGCCTGGGCGGACTCGGGGGAGTCCGCCCGGCAGGCGAGGCCGCCCCCTAGCGGGCGGCCTGGGCGGACTCGGGGGAGTCCGCCCGGCGCGGCGAGGCCGCCCCCTAGCGGGCGGCCTGGGCGGACTCGGGGGAGTCCGCCCGACGCGGCGAGGCCGCCCCCTAGCGGGCGGCCTGGGCGGACTCGGGGGAGTCCACCCGGCGCGGCGAGGCCGCCCCCTAGCGGGCGGCCTGGGCGGACTCGGGGGAGTCCGCCCGGCGCGGCGAGGCCGCCCCCTAGCGGGCGGCCTGGGCGGATTCCAGGGGGAATCCGCCCGGCCCGGGGAGGCCGCCCCCTAGCGGGCGGCCTGGGCGGACTCGGGGGAGTCCGCCCGGCGCGGCGAGGCCGTCCCCTAGCGGGCGGCCTGGGCGGACTCGGGGGAGTCCGCCCGGCGCGGCGAGGCCGCCCCCTAGCGGGCGGCCTGGGCGGATTCCAGGGGGAATCCGCCCGGCGCGGCGAGGCCGCCCCCTAGCGGGCGGCCTGGGCGGACTCGGGGGAGTCCGCCCGGCGCGGCGAGGCCGCCCCCTAGCGGGCGGCCTGGGCGGACTCGGGGGAGTCCGCCCGGCGCGGCGAGGCCGCCCCCTAGCGGGCGGCCTGGGCGGATTCCAGGGGGAATCCGCCCGGCCCGGGGAGGCCGCCCCCTAGCGGGCGGCCTGGGCGGACTCGGGGGAGTCCGCCCGGCGCGGCGAGGCCGCCCCCTAGCGGGCGGCCTGGGCGGATTCCAGGGGGAATCCGCCCGGGCATCGGAGGCTGCCCTTGGCGGGCGGCCCATGGAGGCCAGCGGAGGCCGCCCCTGGCGGGCGGCTGGCGGAGCATCCAACCTTGGGCGATTTCGGACCCAACAGTCTGTCTTGCGCGGACACGGTGGACATCAGGGGTAACCTGCTCCTTGCGGATGGGAACCTGTAAGAGAAAAAGCAGAAACAACATGCACATTGGAGAGGATTGCCGATTTTGGGGTTAACAACCGTGTCGTTCCTCGTCGAGTGTGACGCGTCCGGTTTAGGCTATGATGCGGTGCTGCAGCAGGAGGGCCACTTCATTGCCTATTTTAGCCGTCAGACGGCCATCCCCCGCCGGAAGCTTCCGGCATTCGAGCAAGAGCTCATCAGGCTTGCCAAGGTGATTCAGCATTGGCGGCCTTACTTATGGGGTCGTTCCTTCATCATTCAGACAGATCACTACAGCCTCCAATACCTCCTCGAGCAGCGTCTCACTACCGTACCACAGCAGCGGTGGGTCAACAAGTTACTCGGCTTCGACTTTCGGGTGGAGCATAAGGCCGGGTCACTCAACCGTGCCGGCGACGCACTATCTCGCCGGGACACTCCTACGAAATCCGCCATTTGTGCCATCTCCTTTCCCACGGCCGACCTCCTCTCCTTGCTTCGTCAGGAGATCCATGCTTCTCCCAGTCTGTCTGTGCTGCTACACCGGGCGGAGCAGGGCCTCACGGATACGCAGTAGACAACCCGTCAAGGGTCGATCTATTACCGTGAGCGGTTGTACGTGGATCCGGCCTCGCGCCTCAGCCTCACCATTTTTGACGACGTCCACTCCCGCAACCACGAGGGTGTTCACCGTATTCTCCAGCGTCTTCGCACAGAATTCTATTGGAAGAGCATGCGTCGACACGTCCACGAGTTCATCTCCGCATGTAGCCATGTACCGTATGACAACAAAACAAGGCGGATCACCTCCTTCTGGCCGGCTTACTTCAGCCCCTACCGGTCCCGACACAGATTTGGGCGGATCTTCCTATGGATTTTGTTGAAGGGTTGCCCTTTGGTTCGCGGCAAATGCATTTTGATGGTGGTGGTGGATCGGTTCTCAAAGGGGGCTCATTTCATTTCTTTGGCATGGTCGCTTGTCGCCGAGCACGTGCCAAGGGTGTCCTTTCAGGAGATCTTTCGACTGCATGGCATGCCGGAGACGCTTGTCTTGGACCGGGATAAAGTCTTCACAAGTAACTTTTGGAGAGAGCTTTTCTCACTTAGCGGCACCAAGTTGACTTTCTCTTCAGCTCCCCTTGCGGGAAGTTCCAAGCCCTGCTCCTTCATTGATCACTCCTACCTGCCCACCTCCTGGGTCGTGGACCACTTCCCCGCGGCCTCTCAAGTCGACCCGGTCCTCGTTCCTCCTCCCTGGAGCTTGGAACGCTACCGGTCCTGCTGGAGCCTCCTGCCTAGGCTGCTCCCTCTCCGCCGCTCCGTTCTCCAACCTCCTCCTTGCCTCCCAAAAATCTGGGCAGGCTATAGTCCCATGCCCCTCTACTCGATGCAGATCGCAGTAAAGGGGAATCTCCTCCGCTTGGTTCCTCGCTGGCTGAACCTTCTTGCAATGCTTATTCCCTTGACAGGAAATGGTCATCGCCTCTGCCCGAGCTCTTCCTTGCCTTCCTTCCTGCTGGTGGCCGTTCCTCCTCTCCTGATTGTGGAACTGAGGCGTAATAGGTGGCCTCCACGGGGGCCGATTCACGGGATACTGGAATCGCCTTGCTTCCTCTCTCCTTTCCGAAGCCGCCACGGGCCTCCTCTCTTCCTGCCTGCGAGGCCTCTCCTGCCTCCTCTGCTCTTCCACCCTCCCGGGCTCTTCCCTCCTCCTCAACTCTTCCCTCCTCTCTCTCTGCCCCTCGAGCACTACTCCGGCCCTCACCTCCGAAGGTCCTCCTATACCTCTGCTTCCCTGGTCTTTCCCATCCAGCCTCGCCAAAAAGTCTGAATTCTTCTCCTCTCCCTGCACGAACGTATTCGCCCGTTCGATCATCTCTTCAAAAGATCTCGGGGGCTTGGACCCAATCTCCAGGTTGAAGAGGCGCTGCTTCAGGCCGAACTTCAGGGCCAGCATCAGGGTGAAGTCATCCACTTCCTCGACTTCCAGGACCTCTTCCTGGAAACGGTCGATGTAGTGGTCGAGAGTCTCGCGCTGCCCTTGCGCGATCTTGAAGAGAGCAGTTGCCTCCTTCTTCCTCTTCCTGGATATCGTGAACCTTGCCATCAGGCCCCGACGCAGATCCTCGAAGTAGTCGATGGAGCCTTCAGACAACTGGTGGAACCAATCTCTCGCATTCCCCTTCAAGGTAACAGAGAAGAACCAGCACTTGAAGGCATCAGTCATATTGCAGATGGACACCACGTCCTCCAACTATTGGAGATGCTTGACCGGGTCATCTCTGCCGGAGTAGTAGTTCAGGACGGGCTTTCTGAAGCCTTCGGGAACTGGGGCTGCTAGGATCTCGTCATAGAAGGGGCTCCTCCCTCCCTGGCGGTGGCGAGTTTTATCCTCCCCAGTATCCTCGTCATACTCGTTACCATAACGAGTATCACGGTATCTCGCCGGCTGTTCCATATCTCGGAACCTGATCCATTGGCTGCTCTCTGGATAGTGTCGCGACTGCATTGGTCGCTCTTCTCCTTCCCTAGCTCGCTACTTCCCTGGTCGTCTAGGTGGCGCTTCTTCCTCCGACGATGTCACGCGACGAGGTGAGGTTGTCGTGACATCTGGGTGAGGAGGGAACCCTGCGATGATGCTCCTCTCTATCCTCCTCGCGAACTCTTCAAACGCTGCCACTATCAGAAAGTCGCCTCCTCGTGCAGAGTTGCTGACTCCTGTCGAGTTGCCGACTATCTCCTCATGCTCGCCTCTATTCTCCATCTCGCCTACTCGCGAAACTTTCCTCCTTGGCTGCGATCCACGCTCACTGCACTAAAGTGTTGAAGCTGGGAAAATCTCTACTCCAAAATTCGGACCAAGGCAGTTTGAGGTTACCGGTTCAGCGGTCGGGCTCGACGACTAACGGGCTACGACACAGAAACAGTCGGGCAATAAAAAGGACCCCAAACACTGCGGCAGAGAGGTACCACCACGTACCCGGATGCTTAGAAGAAGTTTTCCCTCCACAACCAAAGATGGCCGAGCAGGGTACGGGGTAAACTGACTGACAACCAAGTTACGACGACTAAGAGAGAAAGTCGCTAGCTCGCAACCTGTCTCTCTGAAGAAAGGATTCACGGGCTCAGCTCGAAGTCTAGGGAAAAAGGTGGTCGAGATCTTTTGTGAGATTCCGAAGTCCGTCTCCTCGTACCTCTGGGGTCCTATTTATATTCAAATCCAAAGAGAGGAGGGGTCTTATTTATAGCCCCACCCCTAGCGACTAGGCGACTTCTTAGGGGAGCTCGCTCGGCTTGACGAGTAACCGACCTAGTCGCTTACCTGGCGAGTATGCGAGTGGAACTCACCATACTCGCTCAGGCCTTCTGCAATCTTGCGCGTTGACTCCGACTTCTGTCTTGACTTGCTGACTTTGTCTCTTGCTGCCTGGCTCTGGTGGGGTCCACCCTCGATGAATATGGATTGTACAAACGTACCAAACACGTCGAAGTCGATTGCCACTTCATTCGGGAGAAAGTTCATTTGATAAAATTAAAATTGAAACATGTTCCTGGTGTTGGGCAAGTTGCTGACATTCTTACCAAGGTCTTACCGTGTCTGTTATATTATCAGTTCTGGTCCAAGATTGGTGCCCACGATCTGTATGCTCCAGCTTGCGGGGAGTATTAAATGAATCTGTACAAAGGCCCATTGTAAAGCTTAACTAGTGCTCATTACCTCCTTAGGATTTAGTCTCACATCTTAAAATAAGAATGTGGCTCTCTCTCTCTTCCTATATAAGTGTACAAATACTTATAACTTGATTATGTATGTGTGAGAAAATAAAATATTTCTTTTATTTTTCTCGCTTGTGTGTTCTTCTACAATATGTATATTAACTTTTAGGCTTTTATTATTTAGAAACATCCACTTTGATATGGCTCCAAAGATGGCTAAACTTCTTTGCAGTTGTACTCCCAGAGATCTATTCGTCAGACCAGTTATTCAGAAAGAATTCACGCAAATGACTTGACAAAAGAACTGTTTTCTAAGCTTCAACTCTCTGCATTTGATGCCACACTAAAGCGTGTCTGTATACCGAATATTTTACACAACTCCTTTATAATTCTATAACTTGGAATGTTTCTTAACTTATCTTTCTTTCTTATCTAGCTTTTGATGTGTTAAATATATTTATCTTTGTTTATTTCCCATAGGGCATAAGGCGATATTGTGATAGTACTATTTTTCTGCTGTATCTATAGTTTACTCATTTTGCATGTCTTATAATTCCACTTTACTTAACATCCGTATCTTATTTAGGCCAGTATAATTATCTGATTTGTTCCATAATATATCTTAAGTTCATGTAAATATCTGCTAACTTCTTAGGTAGGTTGCTATCTCCGGTAGTTGAACAGATGAGCAAGGACCTTCCACACGTCACGACATACAAACTTGATATTGATCAGGTATGAATACTCAACCTGTTTCCAAAGCTGCTTTATCTATTCATTAAAGAGTTATATCCTTTTAAGTTTGCTGTTTTTTTTTCGTTTTTAATTTTTAGATTTGCCAAAACAATATCTAGTTAAAAATCAGTTATTTTTATGTTTTATTTTTTGTAATTGAATAAAGCTGATTAACTCGCTAGACCTATTTCATGTATCATTGAAGTAGATATTCTCTTTGTATTAGTTTGCGTTATGGAAAAGTTAGGTTGCATAGGTTCTTCTGTGTCAACCATGCTATTTTGGAGTTGATCAGGAGAACATAGTTATTAGTTAACAATTCTTGTAGGAATATTACGTTGCTTTAGGTTCTTTTCTCATTTCCTCCTACAACAAAGTTTTGTGTTTGTGATAATTTAAAGTATAAACTCGTTATATAAAGTAGAGAAGGAAGAATTTATACTTGAAGATGTGAGACTAAATACATGTAAGATATAATATATTGTTGAAAGAAAGATGTGTAAAAGCTCAATATAAGGCCCATTTAAAGCCTACTTCATCTTTAGGATTTAGTCCCACATCTTAGATTAGGATTACTTCTCTCTCTTTTCCTATATAAGTGTATAAGTGTACAAATTCATGTATATAAGTATGGAAACATTTGTTTGAGAAATTAATAAAAGTATTTTATTTCTCATATGTCGTGCTTTTTCTACATGGTATCAGGGCCAACAATCCGAGCATTCTCTAAGTCGTGTGCTTGCTTGCTGGCGATCTCTGGGTGGTTAGAAATTCTTTAACAGCACTCCCTGTTTTGTTGCCCAACGGTTCCTATCTCCCTTTCTCTGCGGTTACTGTTGGCCTAACCGCAACCTTCTCCCCTCCACAGCTTCTTCCCATTTCTTACCCCCTCCCTCTCCTTTTATAACATTTCTCCTCCCCGTCGATGGGCCCCGCTGTTTTGCTTCCCTCTGCGGTCTGGTTTGTCTTGTTGTGGTTCGTGCGAACTTGCTATCTCTTATCCCGCGACCAGTGTGTCTGCCTTCCGCTGGATCTGAAGTTGTACTCTCCTCTGCCATTTATTTTTGCCTCTTCTCAGCGGTTCTCTTCCGTGTCGAGCTCGTGCGGCTTGTCTCCTTGCTCGCAGCACTGTGTTTGTTGCTCTCCTAGCTGCGGCTGCTTTCTAGGCCATTGTCTCTGGTCACTTCCTGCTGATCACAACTATTCTTCTTCTTGTCCGTTGATTGCTCCCCCTGCCGCATACTCTGCTGACTTTGCCGCGGCTCATTCTGTCCTCAAGTCGCTGCCTCCTTGTTGCAGCTGCTACCTCCTTGCTGCAGCTGCTACCTACTTGCCGCAAATCCTAGCCGCAGACCTAGCTGCAGATTATAGTTGCAGTTTCTTGCCGCAACATCTTGTCGCAGATTCTAGCCGTTGTTTCCTTGCCGCCGCTAACCACAACTCTTGTCGTTGTTGCTTGCTTCTTGTCACTGCTGCTTGCTTCTTGCTGTTGCTGGCCTTACTCATGTTCTTTGTCGTTTGCTGCATCTCCCTTGCCACATTAAGTTCACTTGCCCGCCTGTTGCCCGGAGTTGCTTCCCACTGTTAGGGCTCTCTGCTGCCTTCTTCTAGCCGCCAGTCCTCTAGCCGCACCTCCTTTGTCTTTTCCAGCTCTGCTGGCTTCTGTTGTAGGTGAATTATCTCCAATGGTTGCACATCATGATAACTTGTCACATTCATCTCTGCGGTCACCTCCAACTCATTTTTCTCTTCTACCCTCTCGTGGAAGTCGCATCTCTTCTTAGGGTAACGGTCGACACAATTACACTCTAAACAACTTTCAAACTGATATTGATGCCTTGCGCACCCAACTCCAGCAACTTCAAGGGATGATCGAGCATTCTCCTGGCTCTGTTGTGTCTATTTCAGATGGCGGTATCTCCTGTCTCGCCCATAGTTCATCCTGGATTATGGATTCCGGGACCTCACACCACATTACCCCACGGAAACCTTCAAAATACTCGGACTCTATGTATCTCAAGTTCATTACTGTTGCTAATGGGGACACCACTCCAGTCTCTGGATCAACAGACATCCACCTTACTCTCTCCATCACTTTTTGCTCAGTTCTTCATGTTCTAGGCTCTCCTTTAAATCCCCTCTATTAGTCGTCTCACTCAAAACCTCGATTGCTATTTAACATTTGTAACGCCCCTAGCCGATCCAACGTGACAATGTCACGGCTCCGCTCTAGGCGACGCTACCGGGCTGCAGCCCAAGCACCCCAACCCCTCTCTAGCACACAGGCGGGTTGTTGGTGGCCACAACCTCTCTTTGATGAGCGAACTCGACGGTTAAGTTGGGCCGTACGGGGACTTCCCAGGACCCATCCCAGTACTACTCTCACCCAAGCACGCTTAATTATGAAGTTCCTTCAACTCTCTTCACCACTTGAGCTGCAGCTCAACTGATGATGAGAGTTGAAAGAACTCTATAGTTAAGTGTGTTCGGGCTGGAGTAGTACTGGGATGGGTGACCTCCTGGGAAGTCCCCGTAGTGCGCGCTTAACCGGAGAGTTTCCCTCATCAAAGGGAGGCTGTGACCACCAACAACCCGCCTGTGGAGGGAGAGGGGTTGGGGTGCTTGGGCTGCAGCCCGGTAACATGCTCGCTAAGAGACCACTCTGGTGTAGTGGAGAGGTGTTACAACATTCTCTTCCACCTCTTGTGCTGTGCAGGATCGACAAACGCAAAATATCATTAGTAAAGGACAACTGTTGAATGAGCTCTACATCCTGAACCCCTCCCCCACAATTCTCTGCTTTATTAGCTCTATTGTGTCATTGTGTGGCATCGACGTCTTGAGCATGTTCCTTTGCACATCCTCCGTAAAGCTCTCCTTGATTTACCCCTCAATTATTTCACCTGTCTTGTATCTATGACAAACAACATCGTCTATGTATAATGGACCCTTTTTAGGCTTTTAATATTTAAATTCCCACTCAAGTTGGAGCATATATATCGGTTATTCGTAGTTTGACACAAATAGTTAAATTTTTTGATAAACTTTTGTTGGTTAGATGTCTATCAACTTTTTCATCTGAAGAAATAAACAGAGTGCATATTTTTTTTTATGATTGTCTCTGATGAAGTAACGATCGACTTCAATATGGTTTGTTTTTTTTTCATGGAACATTGAATTCTTAGATATGTAGATAACAACTTTATTATCACAAAACATTGGTAGAGGATAGTCGTAGATATCTCCCGGGTCTTTTAGAAATGCTCTCAACAATTTTAGCTCACATACCATCTGAGTCATACTTATGTATTCAACTTCTGCACTTGACTTAGACTCCACTGCTTGTTTTTTTTGTTTTTACAAGTGACCATATTTTCTCTGACATATGTGCATAATTCAAAACTGGATTTGATTGCCTTTATCATTTGCATAATTTGCATCAAAATATGCTTTAATGTGTAAATGATTGTTTCTTTGAAACAATAGTCCTTTTTTGGCGACATTTGATGTATTCAAATATTTTTAAAGCTGCTTCCAGATGACACTAGCTTGGAGCTTGTATGAATTTACTGACCCTCCCAATAGTATAAGGGTCCGTTCGGCGCACAGGAATTGACTTTCTGGAATTGGCTTTGGTTTCCAAAAAGCCAATCCTCTTATTCGACGTGCGAGAATTAAAAGGGCATTTGTTTTCATTTTAAAACCCACGGGTTTTCTCCTAAGCCTAAAAAACTGGTGCCCCAAAATTTATCTCCTCGCATCGTTTTATCTTGGTTTTGACGCTTCCGCGGTTCCGCCTCCTGCGCGACATCACGATTCCTATTTCGATTTCTCCTCCAGGTATCTTCCTCCTCCATATCTGCTTCTTCTTCCTTTTCTTCTTCCACCTCAGCAACGCATGGTCCGAATGCAGCGTCTTTGCAAGGACAGCTGCATCTCCAGGACTTGGGTGTAGTGTTATATTTGCAAGAGTCCTCGTCTTATGGTTCGAATGCGGTGTCTTGGCAAGGACCGCTGCACCTCTAAGAGGACTTGGGTGTAGTGTTAAATAGGCAAAAGTCCTCATATATTAGACGTCCTAGGGAAGTATGTCGTAGAAATTGTGATCGACTTAGGTTTGGAAGTTGGAATATAGGTACGCTAATAGGGAAAACGATGTAAGTAGTGAATACAATGATTAAGAGAAGGATAAATATTTTATGTCTGCAAGAGACTAGATGGAGGTGCGAAAGCTAAATTTTTAGATAATTCAGGTTTTAAATTATGGTACACAGAAAAAAATAAAACAAACAGCAGAGTAAGTATTATTGTGGATACTACTTGGAAGGATGAAGTTGTTGGGGTAAGTAGAAAATGTAATAGAATCTTAACTCTTAAATTGATCATAGGAAATGAAATTATTAATGTGATCAGTGCTTATGCGCCGCAAGTAGGATTAAGTGAAACTATTAAAGTGCAATTTTTGGAAGACTTAGATGATTTAGTAAGAGAAATCTCTCAAAGAGAGAAGATTTTCATAGGAGAAAACTTAAATGGATATATAGGGAAGAAAAATGTATATTACACAGCCGTTCATAGAAGATATGGATATGGAGAAAGGAATGAAGAAAGACGAATCATTTTAGACTTTGTCGTAACACATGAGCTAATTATATCAAATACATTTTTCATAAAGAGGGAAGGATATTTAATTACATTTAAAAGCGGAACAAATAAATCACAATTGATTATTTCATGACTCGCAAAATGGATAAAATGATTTTTAAGGATTGTAAAGTCATATCAAGAGAAAGTTTGACAACACAACATATGCTAGTGGTGGTAGATATACAAATTAAATATAATAAATTTAAGACAAGAACAAAAATATTGCAAAAAATTCGGTGGTGGAACTTGAAGATGAAAAAGCAGGTTGCTTTCAAGAAGGTAGTTATTGAACATTAGTTGATGATCCTTATGTTGATCTTAACGTCTCATGGGAAGTTATGTCTTCACACTTAAGAATAAGTGAAAAGAACGTACTTGGAGTATCAAAAGGTCATGCGCCCCCAAATAAAGAATCTTGGTTGTGAAAAGAGGAAGTGCAAGACAAAGTGAGGGCAAAGAGAGTCAGCTATAAATCACTCTACGCTTGTAGGACTGATGAAAATTTCGTCAGGTATAAAGTCGTCAAAAAAGAAACTAAACATGCAGTAAGTAAAGCAAGAAGTCAAATTTATGAAAAATTTTATAAGCAACTAGATACCAAAGATGGAGATCGTGATATATATAAAATTGCTCGAGCTAGAGAAAGAAAGACAAGAGATTTATGTCAAGTAAAATGCATAAAAGATGAGACAGATACAGTTTTGACGGTTGATGTGGATATTAAAAAGCGATGAAAAAGATACTTTATCAACTCTATAATGAAACAAATGACAATTAATTGAACTTGGAAGAGTTAAGTAAATCAGTGAAGTATAAGAACATATTGTTTTATCATAAAATTCAAGTATCAGAGATAAAAGATGTTCTAAATAGATGAAAAATGGAAAGACGGTTAGACCAGACGATATACCCATCGAAGTATGAAAATATCTAGGAAATGAAGTAATTTTATGGCTTACATGTTTTTTTAATAAGATACTGGAGTTAAAGAGGATGTCAGACCAAGAAAGTATATTGGTACCTTTGTATGAGAATAAAGATGATATACAAAATTGTGTTAATTATAGAGGAATTAAATTGATGAGTCATAGCATGAAACTATGAGAACGAGTAATAGAAAGAAGATTAAGACGAGAGACTAATATCTCGAAGAATCAATTTGGATTCATGCCAGGGAGGTCGACCATGAAAGCTATACATCTCTTGAGGAGACTCATTGACAACTATCAAGAAAGAAAACAAGATTTGCATATGTAGTTTATTGATCTTGAGAAGGCTTATGATAAAGTTCCAAGAGAGATCTTATGGAGAGTCATAGAACAGAAAGGTGTAAATATATCATATATTGACACAATCAAAGATATGTATATAAATTCAGTGACAAGGGTGAGGACATCTGGAGGATTAACACATGAATTCTCTCACTGTTGGCTTACATCAAGGTTCAGCTTTAAGCCCTTATCTCTTTACCCTTATCTTAGATGAGTTCACCAGACATATCCAACAAGCAATACCTTGGTGTTTATTGTTTGCGGATATCATTTTGGTTGATGAGACGCACGCAAAACTTGAATCTTGGCGAGATACTTTAGAAAAGAAGAGTTTTAGGTTGAGCTGGTCTAAGACGAAGTATATGGAGCTTAAATTTAGCAGTACAAGAAGGACAGATGACTTCGTTATTAAGTTGGGTGATCAAGATATTTCCCAATTCCCGTAGTGAGTGTTTTAAATATCTTGGATCGATAGTTCAAAAAGACGGAGGTATTGATAAAGATGTGACACAGAATCCAAGCGAGTTGGTTGAAGTGGAGAGGCGCGTCAGGGATCTTATGTGATCGTAAAGCACCACTAAAACTTAAGGGCAAGTTTTACCGTATTGCAATTAGACCCGCGTTGCTTTATGATTCTGAATGTTGGGTAGTGAATTGTGTACATGAGCAAAAAATAGGAGTTGCGGAGATGAAAATGCTTAGGTGGATGTGTGGACACACGAGATTGGAAAAAATTAGGAATTAAAGTATCAGGGATAAGACAGGGGTAGCACCAATTACAGAGAAGATGCGAGAAGCTCGTCTAAGATGGTTTGGACACGTACAAAGGAGACTATTAGAGGCACCTGTTAGACATTGTGAGAGTCTAGTCACTAGGCATGTTAAACGAGGGAGGGGTAAACCAATAAAGACTTGGAATGAAACTGTAAGGAAAGACATGATGTACTTAGACATTAGTGAAATTATGTCAAAAGATAGGGCACAATGGAGACAAAGGATCCATATAGCCGACCCCACTATAGTGGGATAAAGGCTTGAGTGTTGTTGTTGTTGTATGAATCTATGATTTAATCCTTCATCTGTCAACCTAAGTAGATCTTATAAACTTATGGCAATATATAATCTTTGTTCAAACATTAATTAATTGTTCTGATTGCTGTGTAATCTTAGAAACCATGATAATTTCAAACTTGTGCGGTGTTGAAGGCAATCTTAACAAAAACCATCCTACAATGCAGTGTTGAAGGCAATTTTTCAGTAGTTTTAATCGGTAGGAAATGATCTCAAAATAATGTGATCAGAATCAAATTAGTACTTTTGATTCTCATCCAATCAAAATCAAATTAATACGGTTGATTCTCATGTAATTAAAATCAAATTAATACTGTTGATTCTCATATAATCAAAATCAAATTAATACTATTAAATTTTAAAAATTATTAATTTTAAACATTTCAATTCTAAAAAGCCAATTCCTTTGCGCAGCCGAACAGTTTTTAGGTACTAATTCCAATTCTGTTCACTGATTACCATCCTGCAGCTGAATAACAGAATTGGTTTTCTACACAAAGCAATTCCTGCTGACATTGGTTTTCTGACCAAAATCAATTTCATAAAGCCAATAACTACGTGCCGAACGGACCCTAAGAGATTTCAGGTTTGATTATGGTAAGGTAAATGAGTTTACCGACCAACTGGTCATACCGAGTAATGTCTTGTAGAAGAGGGAATGTCTCATCGCAAAGTTTGTCAACGCCCATAGACATAAGATTCTGAGCAGGTTTAGTGCCAAAGAGACCGATTTTTGTTGAGTTGATCTAGAACATACTTGCGTTGAGAGAGAACTATGAAGTTATTGCGTCTCACAATTTCAATTCTTAAGAAGTGTCTTTGAGGGCCCATATCTTTAATAACAAAATGCTCTAGAAGATGTTTCTTTGTTTTCTCTATTCCAGAGATGTCGTCCCTGGTAAGAAGAATGTCGTGTACGTAGATTGCAAGAGTAACCTGTTTATGGTTAGTTTTCGTAGAGAGAGAGAGAGATCAATATTACTTCTTGAGAAACCAATGTTAGAGATAACCTGATTGAATTTGTTAAACCATGCTCGAGGACTTTGTTTATGACCATTGATGGTCTTTCATAGCTTACACACCTGAGACTCCACCTAAGCCGCATAGTTGGGAGGTTGTTTCATATAGAATTCTTCGGGTACGTCACTATAGAGGAAGACATCTTTGACATTAAACTGAGACATTTGTCAATTCCTGCTAACAATAATGAAGAAGATCCAAATAATACTGATACGAGTAACTGGAGAGGTGCCAAAGAATTTAACATTACTTGTCTGGGTGAACCCATTGGCAACTAGATGGGCCTTATATCGATCAACAATGTCCTCTTAGAGAAGTTGATGACAAAGACTCAATGAAAACTAACAACATTTCCTCCAAATGGGGTATAGACAAAAGTCTAGGTACCCCGTGATGTCAAGGCAGAAATTTTCTCATTCATAGTTGTTTTCCAGTAAGGTGTACAAAGAGAGTCCTGATATGTAGTAGGAACATTGGTGGTTGTGACTGTCCAGACAAACTTGTTGCATGAAGGACTTAGATTGACATATAATAGAACATTAGTAAGTGAATGTTATATACTCCCTCTTATCCCTTTCCACAGAGCAATGAGAATATTCAGGTCCGAGTTTGTTGAGGTGAAGGAACCTTTCGAAGAGGAGAGCACCGACCTAGGAGCTGACCGTGGGGATTCTGAAGTGGAAGGAGCGAGAACAGGTGGTGAAGTAGGGTGACAACAATAATGATAAAGAAATAATGCAAGAGGAGGTATATGTTCATGGCTTGGTGTCAGTTGTGGGATATGGTCAATGTGCATGAATGAGAGGGAATGATGAAATATAGGTGGGATAAGGAGAGACGGTAGAGATATGAGGAGTGCTTGTGCTCTCGAGAGAAAGAGTCCCTCCGCTTGTGGAGAAATAAGGGGTAGACTCAAAGAAAATGATGTCAACAAAGATAATTTAATGTTTGGAGTTAGGGTAGAAACAACGATATCCTTTTTGAGTTGGAGAGTCCCATAAAGATACATTTGGTGGCGTGAGTGGAGAGTTTATTACAATCAAATGCATGAGTGTGAACAAAAGTTGTACAACTAAATACTCGTGGGGTGGGGGAAACAGATGTACTATCCGGATAGTGAATAGTGTAAAGGTGTCTTACCCTGAAGAGTAGCAAGAGGCAACCTATTAATGAGAAACAAGAAATGAGAATCACATGATCCCCAAAGGTGCAGTTTGGGCCCAAATCTCAACCACAACGTAAAGGCGGTGTGGTGCTATTTTTGCGGTGCGGTTGCGGTTTCATCCTGTTTTTTAGTGTGCAATTTACATTACAAAAGAGATGAAAGTGAGTAGGGGTGCAAGTTGAGTTGAGCCGGCTCGAAAGCTCGATGAGCCGGCTCGAAAAAAGCTCGAGCTCGAGCTCGAGCTCGACGAACTCGATTACGAGTCGAGCTCAAACTCATCTAGTGTTGTTCATGAGCTCGCGAGCCGGCTCGCGAGTTTTTTATTTATACATTTAAAAAATAATAATAATAAATAAGAAAATAAAGCTCATGAGCTAAAAAGCTCGCGAGCGGCTCGAGTTTGCGAG
This sequence comes from Platanthera zijinensis, assembly GCA_039513925.1. Taxonomy (NCBI): domain Eukaryota; kingdom Viridiplantae; phylum Streptophyta; class Magnoliopsida; order Asparagales; family Orchidaceae; genus Platanthera; species Platanthera zijinensis. The sequence goes on along the minus strand of CM077080.1, from coordinate 11,379,380 downwards.
CTCGAAGCTCAAGCTCGAGCTTGGAAATTTTGCCAAGCTCGACTCGAGCTCGACTCGTTTGCACCCTTAAAAGTGAGGTGAAATATGACGTAAAATTTGAGAAAAATAGTTACTTGGGTTATATTATCATGAAATAACTTGTTGTGCATAAACTTTCAAAATACAAATGTTATAAAAACAAGCATGAGTTATAATACCTTTGGTTGTTACGTTTCAGCTAAGCTTATATTATAATATAGGTTAAGTTTATATTAATATAGGCTGAGAGTTAGATAACTTATTTAAAAAGCTACATTTACTTATAAGTATTTTTATTATATATACTTATAAGTTTTGTGCTGTAACTTTTATTTAGATGATGAAAGTTACATGCTACATATTTATGAAAATTATGCAAACTAATCAGTGCAACGCAATTTTTTGCGGTTTTCAAGATCCAAAAACCGGACTATGCTCGGTTTATAAAAGTTCAAAATCGTACCACACTGAAACTACGTGACGCGATTTAAAAATCGGTGTGCTGTGTTGTACGGGCGGTTTTTGCGGTTTGTTATACTCATCCCTAATGACCCCAATAGGAGCGTAGAACATTCATTTGACACATAAATGTCCGAGTAACACTAAAATAATAAAAAAAATTCTGCTGCTCCATTTTGTTGGGATGTATGCACACAACTAGTGATAAATAATACCGCTGGAGATGCAGAAAGATGAGAACTGCTGATTTATGTATTCGTTTGTATTATCGGTCCAAATAATTTTTAGAGATAACCCAACGGTGTGCATTTTTCATTATAAAATTTAGAAAAAACTGAAAAAGTTCATAGCGTTTCTTAGTGTATGTCGATAATATTTTGATCACGGGAGATGATCTCAAAGGAATACACATGATCAAACAACATTAGGCCTCTGATTTTCAAAATAAAGATCTGTGAAATCTTTGATACTTCTTTGGTCTCGAGGTGGCTCTCCCTCCTGATGGACTTATTCTATCTCTACGTAAGTACTCTCTTGATTTGTTTCGTGATCCTGGTTACTCTAGATATCTGAGCTCATGCCTCAAACTCCGACATACTCATTCCAAACCCAGAGTATTATCGTCGCCTTGTCGGGAAGCTGATATATCTCATTGTTACGAGACCTGATATATTATTTGTTGTTGGAGTTGTTAGTCGATTCATGCATGAACCACAAATCTCTCATCTATAGGCAGTTGAACGCATCCTTCATACTTGAAGGTTACTCCTAGACAAGGATTTATTTACAAGTCTTCTTCGTCTCGTTTATCACTTATTGCCCACTCTGCATTGATTATGTTGGCTCAGTAGATGATCGTCGTCCACAAGTGGATATTGTACATACTTTGGTGGACATTTTATTACATGGCGCAGCAAGAAGCAGTCAACGGTTGCTTGCTCATCTGCCAAAGCTGGGTATCGGTTAATGACCTTTATTTTGTCTGAGCTCACGCCGCTGTTTCGCCTAGCAGTCACCAGACTTTCCAATATGGAAGATTACACCAGACTTTGGACACGAGCGCCTTTCCCCGTTGTTCTGTCAATCCTTTTCTTTTTGTTGGTCAACCGTCTTTTGTCTGTCATATTTTAAGACCTCTGCTCTTTCCCATCATCGTCGCCTCCCAAAACACTTTTTTTCGAGTCACCCCAGGCATTTTGTCGGAGAAGCCTTCCTTGGAGCTGGCATCAGCTTGCATTTCTCATTTTCCCTAGGCTGAAGAAAAATTTGAATCGATGGCTTTCTAAGAACCTTGCTGCAGTTTATGGGAGGTAGTATGGGATCCGTAGTAGGTGAGAAAATCACCCGTTTGATTGAGTATGCTACTAATCGATTTTTGTCTGTCATTACCGATCCATTCGTTCGTAAAGCTATTTACTCGATCGCAGACATTTCTGCTGGTTGGAAAGTTTTTTAAGTGATCTTGGTGTTAGACTTACCTCACTGTCCACTCTCAATTTTCACAGTCAAGCTACTATACATATTGTCAAGAATTTTGTATTTCATGAACGTACCAAACACGTCGAAGTTGACTGTCACTTTATTTGGGAGAATGTTCAACTAAAGAAACTGGAATTGAAATATGTTCTTGTTGCTGGGCAAATAGCTGATATCCTCACGAAGGCATTACCACATCCGTTATATTATCAGTTTTTATCCAGCTTTGTGCCTATAATCTGTATGCTACAGTTTGCGGGGGAGTGTTGAAAAGACTGTGTAAAAAGACCCATTAGTGAAGGCCCAGTTAGAGCCCACTTGCTTTGTTAATGTTTAGTCTCACATCTTAGAATGAGACTTCTCTCCCCTCTCTTTTTATATAAATATACAAAAGCATGTATATTGTGGGTGAGAAAATTAATAAAAAAATTTACCATTTATTTCTCTTAATTCAGAAGAGTATAGGAACATAACGTTTTATTATAAAATTCAAGTATCAGAGGTAAAGATGTTGTACATAAGATGAAAAATGAAAAGACGGTTGGGTCAGACGATATACCCAGCGGAGTATGGGAATGTCTACGAAATGAAGGAATTTTGTGTCGTACATGTTTTTTCAATAAGATACTGATGTCAAAGAGGATGTCAGACCAATTGAGAGAAAGTATCTTGGTACCTTTGTATAAGAATAAAGAAGATATACAAATTGTGTTAATTATAGAGGAATTAAATTGATGAGTCATACCATGAAACCATGAGAATGAGTAATAAAAAGAAGAGTAAGACAAGAGACTAACATCTCGAAGAATCAATTTGGATTCATGTCAGGGCGATCGACCATGGAAGCTATACATCTCTTGAGGAGACTTATTGATAACTATCGAGAAAGAAAATAAGATTTGCATATGTTGTTTATTGATCTTCAGAAGACTTATGATAAAGTTCCAAGAGAGATCTTATGGAGAGTCTTAGGAAAGAAAGGTGTAAATGTATCATATATTAACATAATCAAAGATATGTATACAAATTCAGTGACAAGGGTGAGGACATCTGGAGGATTAACACTGGAATTCCCTATCACTGTTGGCTTACATGAAGGTTCGACTTTAAGCCCTTATCTCTTTACCCTTATCTTAGGTGAGCTCACTAGACATATCCAACAAACAATACCTTGGTGTTTATTGTTTGTGGATGATATCGTTTTGGTTGATGAGACACGCGAGGGTGTAAACGCAAAACTTGAATCTTGGCGAGATACTTTAGAAAAGAAGGGTTTTAGGTTGATCAAGACAAAGACTGTGCATGGAGCTTAAATTTAGCATTACAAGAAGGACAGATGACTTCGTTATTAAGTTAGGTGATCAAAATATTTCCCGTAGTGAGTGTTTTAAATATCTTGCATCTATAGTTCAAAAGGACGGAGGTATTGATAAAGATGTGACACATAGAATCAAAGCGCAAGCGGGTTGGTTGAAGTGGAGAGGCGCGTCAAGGATCTTATGTGATCGTAAAGTACCACTAAAACTTAAGGGCAAGTTTTACTGTACTGCAATTAGACTCGTGATGCTCTATGGTTCTGAGTGTTGGGTAGTGTGTTGGAACACCCTATTACTAATTTGGGCAAGGATCACTATGTTTTTAGAAAATCAGTTTGACCTAGATGTATAGTTGAAAAAGTCAAGTTAGAATGAGTCTAGGGCTTAGAATTTAGGTTTGAAGCTGCCCCCAGGACCATTCATGGATTCAGACTTAGTGCTGAGACAAAGACAATTATCGTCGAGCTCTGGTCGACGAAACGTCGAACTCAGTTCGACGCTCTCTGAGCTCAACTTTGCTAAGTCGTCGAACTCTGGTCGACGATCTTCGAGCTCAGATCGACGATCTGTCTTCAGCTTATTCTTCAGGTCGCTGAGCTCCGGTCGACGATCTTCGAGCTCAGGTCGACGTTTTCTGTCTGATGATCATTTCAATCTCTGAGCTCAGGTCGACGATCGTAGAGCTCAGATCGACGTTTTTCCTGAGAGATTGACGACTTTGAGGATTCAAATTCAGTCAGCTTTTGGAATGTTTTTCAAACTCTCTCAGCATTTATTTCAAGAGATCTGCTAGCCGTTTTCATTTATTCTGGAGCAAGTTTCAAGGGATTTATCAGAGAATGTTTATTGGACTTTCCTCCAGAAGACAAAACATTTATGGAAGACATTTATTGACTGCTAACGGCTATCTTGGATAGAAGATCTTCAGAGAATAAAACATCTTACAGCAGATCAAGACAATCTCTCTATCACTCAATACAGACATACACAGATAGTCAGAAAAACTTAGAGAAAAATCAAGTGATCAATCCTGAAAAGTTTTGATTGAATATTGGCATACTGAAAAGTGATCATAGCTTCAACATCAAGGACTCCAGACAATTCATATTTCAGCCTCTGCTGAAACCATCTTCTGCTGGAGATCTGAAACTTCTGAAGACCTATTCACCCTAGCAAAGCTCTCATCTCTGAACCATCTACATCTCAGGGGGAGCTTTGACAACACAATCAATCCACTAAGTCTTCTCTCAGTGATTGAGACAGAGAAGACAACTTCACCTCTTCCTTTTTCTTTTCCTGCTGTAAAAGGGTTATCAAGACTCCCTTCAAAAGTTTTGATTCTGGTTCTGAGAGCCTTGTCAAAACTCAGTGGTGGCAAGACACCTGATCAAAAAATCCAGTTTGGTTTTTGAGCACCTTATCAAAAGCTCATTGGTGCCCAGGACACCTGATCAACTCATCCTGCAGTGGATTCCTACCAAGGGTGGTAGAAGAGTGGATGTACCCAGGTTTTTGGGGAACACTATAGCTCCTTGTGTCTTCTGGTTTCTTGTGCATATTCTTTGTTGTGTGCTGTGGTTTTTATTTTTACTGCTTTAGTTTTATTTTTACATCAAAGCACCTTACACCTATACATAAATTAAGTCTTTACTACTGTGTAATTTTAATTTGTAAATTTACTTTAAAATACTCTATTCACCCACCCTCTAGAGTTAAGATAGATCTTACCCTCACTTTCAATTGGTATCAGAGCGATGTTGGTTGTTCATACATGCTAACACATGAACCAAAAGATCCTTGATAAGATCAATCTTTTAAGAGGGTTATTTTCATTATATTTAATTTTATATAAAGACATGGCACAGAACAAAGATTATGCAAGCACCAGCCCTCCAGTGTGTAATCTATCCAAGTTTGCACTTTGGAAAGCAAGGATTAGACTTTATATGAACTCTATTGATGAAGACATATTTAATTCTGTTTTGACAGTGTGCCCAAGTCCACCAGCAAGCTCAAGTACAAATGCTGTTCCACCTCCTTCAGGAACAGATGCTGAAATAAAGAAGTGGAAGACTGCAGATGCCAAAGCCATGAATATCTTAGCTCATACAATGTCTGATGAGATATTTCAGAAGGTAGCTGAATACAACTCAGCCAAAGGAATTTGGGACAAACTTTCTGAGATTGTCTCAGGATCTGCTGATGAGAGAAAAGATAGAAGATCCCATCTCATATCCCAATATGAGAACTTCAAGAAAGGAGAAGCTGAATCAGTTGCAGAAATGTACAACAGACTAAGTCTGATTGTCAATGAGTTAAAGACTCTGGATAAAGAAATCTCATTAACTGAGCTGAATGACAAAATCCTAATGTGTTTCCCCAGCACTTGGGATTCAAGAATCTGGCCAATCAAAGATGCCAGAAGTCTAAATGAGATTACAACTGAAGCTCTCCTGGGCAAGCTCAAATCTTATGAGCTGCTCATTAAAAATAGAGAAGAAGAACAGAAGGCTGCCTCACCAGCCACAAGGAAGGAGAAGATCATAGCCTTCAGAGCTACAGAAGAGGAGCCTGAAGATAAAGCTACAGGAAATGATGAGCTCCTAAGTCTACTGGCCAAAAGATTCTACAAAATGGCCAGAAAAGACTTCAGAAAGAGATCATACAAGGGACATGATAAGCCAAGGTATGATAAATCAAATAACAACAAAGAAATTATATGCTTTGGTTGCAGGAAACCAGATCATATTGTGCCTGACTGTCCAGAAAACAAAAACAAGGACAAGAAAGATAGAAGAGAAAGAAGAAAGGAGAAAGACTTCAAGAAGAACACCTCAGACAAACCCTCCTATATCAAGAACACACATACAAGGAAGGGATTTATTGCTGAGACATGGAGTGAAACTGAAGAGGATTCTGAAGCCTCATCCAGCTCCAGTGATGATGAGGATGATGCTGATGAAAAGGAGTTTTGCATGATGGCTATCAATGCCTCTCAAACAGATTCAGAAGCAGAAGAGTCAGAATCAGATTCAGAAATTCAACTAGAAAAAGACCAGGTAATCAATTCATTTGATTTCAATTCTGAGGACTTTAGACATGAGTTTAAAGTATTATGCCTAGATCTGTTGGAGTCTGAGAAGGAAATCACTTCCCTCAGAAAACAACTGTCTGAGTATAGCACTTTAAAATCAGAGAACCTCAAACTCTCTGAAGAGTTAGAATGCTATAGGGAGGAGATAGCTTCACTGAAGAGTGAACTATCCAAGGCCAAGCAGTTTGAAGAATCCCTTAATGGGAGAAGCATCAAACTGATGGATATCACAAGCACAGTGAACTCTAGACTTAATAGTACACTGGGCTTGGGAGCTTCATCCAGCCAGCCTATAGTTCTGACAACTCAAATCAAATTTATCTCTGATAAAGGGAAGGAAGTTGTAGAGGTAGCTAGGAAGAATGCAGATTTGCCAAAGAAAGATATAGTTCAACAGAATGCGTCGAACAGAGCTCGACGATCGTCGAACGTAGCTCGACGATCCAAGAAATGATCGTCGAACTCAGCTCGACGACACCTGAACTCTGAACTCCAGGATAGTCGATCTTCGAACAGAGATCGACAATCTGACCCAAGATCGTCGACCTCAGCTCGACGATCGTCGAACAGAAATCAGGACTTTGAATAAGCCTTCAAGGGTACATCTAGATTCAATCCTAGAAGTCCTACATCCCAAGGTTTCAACCCCTATGCTGAATGGATAGTACCTCCTAGGAGATACCATCCTGAAGGTTATAAGAGTCAACCTGGGATGTCTTTCATTTCTGAATTTAAGGGATATCAACCTAGGCCCAAGGTAAACTGGGTCAAAAACATATAAGCTGTTTATGTGCAGGTGAAGACCTATCCAACATCAAACCAGCCATGGTATCTGGATAGTGGGTGCTCAAAGCACATGACAGAGAACAAGGACAACTTCACATCCTTTAAAGCCAAGCTTGGACCCAAAGTAATCTTTGGTGATTCAAACTTTGGAACAACAAAAGGATATGGTGCAGTCCAAATTGGAACAGTCACCTTCAAGAAAGTAGCTTATGTTGAAGAACTCAAACATAACTTGATAAGTATCAGTCAACTTTGTGATGAAGGATATCAAGTGACTTTCAACAAAATAATATGCAAGATCAAGTCAGAAGACAACACAATTGTGTTAACAGGTAATAGGAAAGGTAACATTTATTTAGTAGATTTTCATTCATCTAAGGTAGATATTTGCCTGTTCAATTCCATATCTAGACCTAATATACTATGACATAAGAGACTAGGACACATTAACCTTAGAACCATTGTTAGGCTATCCAAGGACAACCTTGTTAGAGGACTACCTTCTGGCCCCTACAAGAAGGAAGGACTTTGCAAGGCTTGTCAATTAGGCAAGCAAACTAAAAATAATTTTAAATCAATTAACAAGAGTGATTCACCTAGGATTTTATATCTGTTACACATGAATCTTTTTGGACCCATTACAGTACAAAGCTTAGGAGGGAAATCCTACACTTTAGTGGTTGTAGATGACTTCTCAAGATTCATATGGGTGTTCTTTCTGAGGAAGAAGTCTGATAACTTCAAATGTTTGACAGAGTTTCTCAAATGCATACAGATTGAGTTCAACACTCACATTGCCCTGATCAGAAGTGATCATGGGACAGAGTTTGATTCTCTTCTTATGCAAGAGTTCTGTCAGAGTGAGGGGATCAGACATACATTCTCAGCTCCTAGAACTCCTCAACATAATGGGGTAACTGAAAAAAAAAATAGAACCCTAATTGAATCTGCAACTACATTATCGACAGATGCTCACCTTCCTCTATCCTTTTGGGTTGAGGTAGTGAACACCTCCAATTATGTGTTGAATAGAAGTCTAATACATAAACTGAAGGGCAAAACTCCCTATGAATTGCTCAAAGGGAAGAAACCTAAAGTAGACTATTTTAAAGTTTTTGGTTGCACTTGCTATATTCACAATAATGACAAGAGATATTTAGCAAAATTTCAAGCAAAAGCTGATGAAGGAGTGTTTCTGGGATACTCCATGATCAGTAAAGCTTATAGGATTTATAATAAAACTACTCTAAAAATAGAAGAATCTGTTCATATTTCTTTTGATGAAACTAATATCTTTCATGGAGAAGAATGCTTCTACCATATAACAATTGCAGGTACATTCTCTAGCTGAAGACTTGGACAGATTGCAAGTTACTTAAAAGGATGAAAGTAGTGAAGATGAAGAAGCTGCTCCACATCTGGAAGAAAATCTTCTTGAAGAGCCAGTTACTGTTCCACAAGAGGAAACAGCAACACAGGTTGGTGAACAATCAACACCCCCTGTTGATTTAGTAACATCAAGAGATCATGCAATCTCCCAAGTGATTGGAAACATCTCAGCTGGTGTGCAAACCAGAAATCAGGTCAACCAAAAGCTGATGCACACTTGCTTTCTCTCTCAAATTGAACCTCAAACCATTCAAGATGTAGAGCAACATCCACACTGGATCATTGCTATGCAAGAGGAGTTGCATCAATTTGAAAGAAACAAAGTCTGGAAACTAGTGCCTAAGCCAAAGGATCATTCCATTGTTGGAACAAAATGAGTGTTTAGAAACAAATTGGATGATCAAAGAATTATTGTAAGGAACAAGCTAAGACTAGTTGCTCAAGGATATTCTCAAGAAGAGGGGATAGACTATGATCAGACCTTTACACCAGTTGTAAGGTTAGAGGCCATAAGAATCTTCCTGGCTTATGCTGCTCACAAGGGATTCAAAGTCTACCAAATGGATGTGAAGAGTGCTTTTCTCAATGGGGAGATCAAAGAAGAAGTCTATGTCAGACAACCCCCAGGTTTTGTCTCTCCAACTCATCCTGATTATGTTTTCAAACTGCATAAAGCATTATATGGTCTAAAGCAAGCTCCTAGAGCATGGTATGAGACCCTAACATGCTTTCTTTTGGAAAATGATTTTATTAGGGGGAGAGTAGACCAAACTCTTTTTATTAGAACCCATAAGACCCATACCCTACTAGTACAAATTTATGTAGATGATATTATTTTGGTTCTACTGATTCAAACTTGTGCAAAAAGTTTTCCAAGCTTATGCACTCTAAATTTGAAATGAGTAGCATGGGTGAGCTATCCTTCTTCTTAGGATTGCAAGTTAAACAACATGCTGAAGGCATATTTATTTCTCAAACCAAGTATGCAAAAGAACTGGTTAAGAAATTTGGTATGTCTGATGCATCATGTATGAAAACACCCATGCCTACCAATGCTGTATTGGATGCTGATGAATATGGGAAACCAATTGATCAGACAACATATAGAGCAATGATTGACTCTTTATTGTACCTTATAGCTAGTAGGCCTGATATAATGTTTGCTACATGTATATGTGCTAGATTCCAAGTTAGCCTTAGAGAGTCACACTTAACTTTAGTAAAGAGGATTCTTAGGTATGTTAAAAGCTGTCCAAATCTAGGACTCTGGTATCTAAAAGATTCAGCATTTGACTTAACTGGATTTTCAGATGCTGATTATGCTGGATGCAGAATAGACAGGAAAAGCACCAGTGGAACTTGTCAGTTTCTTGGTGATAGACTTGTCTCATGGTTTTGTAAGAAACAAACATCTGTGTCAACTTCAACTGCTGAAGCTGAATACATGGCTGCAGGTAGTTGTTGTTCACAAATCTTGTGGATTCAAAATCAACTCCTAGACTATGGTTACAACTGAGAGAAGTCTAAAATATTTTGTGACAACACCAGTGCTATTTCCATTGCACAAAATCCAGTCCTCCATAGTAGGACAAAACATATAGAAATTAGACATCATTTTCTAAGGGATAATGTTGAGAAAAATAAAATTGAACTTCAATATATCCCAACTGTTTTGCAAAGGGAAGATATTTTCACCAAGCCTTTGGATGAAAAGAAACACAACTTCTTCCTCAATCAGTTAGGCATGTTAGATGGAGGAAGACTAAAATAAATTACAAGATCTTGAAAAGCTAAAAACAGACCAAGATTAGGCTAAAAACTCATTTCTTTTTGTGTCTGTAGGATAGCTTCTGTCTCTGAACTACGCTCGACGTTTTCCCCAGAAATCGTCGAACGTCGATCGACGGTTTCCCGAAAAACGTCGAACGGAGATCGACGTTTTCCCAAAACGTCGACCGGAGTTCAGAGCGTGTCAGATAGTTGTATACTATCTCTTTCAGGCCTTCGATCGTCGAACTGAGCTCGACGTTCTCTAGATCGTCGAACTGAGATCTACGATGTTGAAGACCTTTCCGCTTCCCTTAGGAGTCCTGATCGTCGAACGGAGATCGACGATCCTTCCTTTATCGCGTCGAACCCTAATATAAAATCATTTTTCGGCCGCCGCTCGTCGTTTACGCTTTCATACTCTCTGCAAATTTTTCTCTTTCCCTCCAAACTCTCTACACTTGGTCGTATTTGTTGAATCTTTGCAGGTACATATGACAATGTCGGTCGCCGCTCTCTCCAAAATGAAATTTGATACATGCTTTGACATAGATATGAACTCCTTCGATGACAGCGATCAGCGGTTCAAAGATATTCTGAATCTCTTCCGCGAACAGCAGTTGGTTCAGTTGATGACCACCAGAATAAAGATTGCAGCAGATGAAGTAAGAGAATGAGTTTTTACTGCCACCAATGAGAATGAAAACTCTATAGTCGGCACCATCAATGGAACTCAGGTACCAATGTCCCCCGCTCTTTTGACAGAAGTATTCGCCTTAAGTACTGGGAATGACTCCATCGATTTGTCTGGAGAGGAATATGATTCGTTGTTAGATCGAATGGGTCACTCTGCTGTGAACCCTAATAAACTGCTGAAAAAGAATTTATCTATTGAATTTCAATTTTTGGCTGATGTTGTTGGGAAAGTGTTTCTGGCAAAGCACTCAGCTCATGATACAATCCCAAGGTATCAGTTATGCTTAATGAGAGCTTTAGTTGATAAGAAACATCTGGATTGGGGATCAATCTTCTTCAATTTGATCAAGAAGAAAATTAGCAAAAGCTGTGTCAGTTTGGGGAGGATTATAGGGGTTTACCTACATCACTGGTGCCCTGATCAGCTGGTTTCATGTGGGATGCACATCAATGCATCCAAAAGGCTCACCTGTGCCCTTTTCAGCAGGTGGGACAGGCAGATTATCAACCCCAACAGGGCTGCTGCAGCAACATCTGCTTCAGGCACAAGGACTGCCTCAGTCACTCCTCCTCAGGTCTCTGCCCCAGCAGAAGATTTGCCTGCTTCTCCTTCTCCTCCAGCTGTCTCTGCCTCAGTCTCCATATCAACCTCACCACTCATCTCAACCATAGCCATATCTTCCCCCATTACAATCTCATCACCCATTTCACCTCCTCCAGCCACTACCTCAGAACCATTCCACCCTCTGTACTTCTATCCACCTGTCACCATTCCATCATTTCATCTTCTGGATGACTCCTTCATGGATGATTCTCCTCCTACTCCTGAGATTCCATCTACATCTTCCTACCAACAACTTCTACAGGACATACTCTCTCAATCATCCTTCACCCCATCCCTTTCCTCTCCCTTATCATCCATCTCCACTCCAGTAACATCAATCTCAACAATTCCTACTACTGAGCCATCCATCCCTATACCTCCTACCTCCACACCATCCATTCCATCAGTTCCAGCCAACATCATTCCAGCTGCATCAACTCCTACCTCTACTCAAGCCCCTCTTGAGCATGTAGATCTTTCAGCTTTGGCAGACAGGTTGTATGAGCTGCTAACCCTCAGGCTAACCTCATTGCTGGAGACCACCTTGGCTCCACTTCTGAAAAATGTTCAGGAGCTGTCTACCAGGCTATCTATCTTCCTCTCCTCTCGGGCAATCCCTTCCTCTGGGTGCCTTGATCCAGTTTTCACTGAATTCAGGCAGAGGGAGATGCCTAATGAAGCTCTGGATTTGCCTGAGACTGCTGAAGTTTCAGAACCTGCTCCAGTATTTGCAGTGGATCTTCAGAGCCTGCTGTCAGTTTTTGATACTGTGTACTTCAATTCTCTGTCAGTTCAACAAGTTGAAGACCTTACGAAGGCCATTGTGCCTATTTTAAAATGTGATCCCAGCCTGATTGCATCATATGTAAACTCTTTCAAGGCTGAGGATGTTGTTGCTTCTATTTTTACTGCTGCTGCTACTGCTGTTACATCTATTGGATCCTCTGATATTGAAATGCTGTCTGTTGTTGCTGATGCTGCTGCTGTTGACGAACTTGCTACTTATCTGGAAGAACCTGAACCTGCTGCTCCAATTACTTCTGCTTCTATTGCTGCTTCAATAAGTTGTGTTTCTGCTGCTGCTCCTGCTCTGACTCCTGAATAACTGAAACAACAAGAGAAGTACATCAAAAGCATTGATGATCTGTATGATAGACCCCAGAGCTCAGAAAGTGATCAGTTTCACACTGACTCTGATGACTCTTCTGGTACCATTGCAAAGAAAAGGAAGGCCAGAAGCAAGGCCATGATGAAGGTCACTCCTGCTAAGGCCAAGGATGCTAATGATATACCCTACTATATTCTGCATGATTGCCAGATAACTGAACCATGGATGCAATATTCTAAAAACCAACTAAAGGCCATAAAGAAGAAAAGAAAGTTTGATAAGTATGAGAAAGGTTCATCCCAGTTTCAGCCTCCTCCTCCTCCTCCTCCAGATTCAGGATCAGGTGGAGGCTCAGCTTCTCAAACCTCAGCTCCAAAGCAAAGTTCCTCCCAATCCTCTCAAAGATATCATCCCAGGGGGCAATATCAAAGGGGTTATCAGTTCAGAAGGGGACAATATAAAGGAAATCAAAGAGAACACAGATTTCAAGCAAGGGAAGGACAAAGACACATGGACTCAACTCAAGGTCCTTTCTCTTATAGACTCAGAGAAACTGTTGATACAAGAACTCCTACTGCTTCAGAAACTGTCAACAGATATGAGCCTGCAGTTCCTTTTGAAGATCCAGAGAACAATCCATTATCATGGACCGCTAGGATGAAAGAACTGGCTGTCTTAGATCAGCTGAAGAAGGCCAAAGAACAAGGGAAAGACACTTCCATCATTACAACCTTGTCAGATCAAAGAAAGACAGAACTGGAAAGGTATGCATCAAGGAAATTCTTTGACCCAGTGGACTACATGAAGCTGCATCCTGAGGCTGTGGTTCCTAGGGCTAGATCTCAAACCTCCTTAGGTGCAGAGGATGATAGAAGGTCAAAGAAAGAAGCTCTAAATCCCAACAGAGAAATCTTATTTAAGAAGGGAAGTGAAAAGAAATGACATTTGTAAGCAGACAGTATACTCATTTTGATCATTTGCTGATATTCCATCTGATTGCTGCTATGTTGCATGATCTGCTCTATTGTGTTAGATTTTTGTTTTTCTGTATATTGATTTTGTATTTATTACTGAGTTCTGTAAATAGTAATCCTAACCCAAATAGGGGGAGATTGTTGGAACACCCTATTACTAATTTGGGCAAGGATCACTATGTTTTTAGGAAATCAGTTTGACCTAGATGTATAGTTGAAAAGGTCAAGTTAGAATGAGTCTAGGGCTTAGAATTTAGGTTTGAAGCTGCCCCCAGGACCCTTCATGGATTCAGACTTAGAGCTGAGACAAAGATAATTATCGTCGAGCTCTGGTCGACGAAACGTCGAACTCAGTTCGACGCTCTCTGAGCTCAACTTTGCTAAGTCGTCGAATTCCGGTCGACGATCTTCGAGCTCAGATCGACGATCTGTCTTTAGCTTATTCTTCAGGTCGCTGAGCTCCGGTCGACGATCTTCGAGCTCAGGTCGACGTTTTCTGTCTGATGATCATTTCAATCTCTGAGCTTAGGTCGACGATCGTAGAGCTCAGATCGACGTTTTTCCTGAGAGATCGACGACTTTGAGGATTCAAATTCAGTCAGCTTTTGGAATGTTTTTCAAACTCTCTCAGCATTTATTTCAAGAGATCTGCTAGCCGTTTTCATTTATTCTGGAGCAAGTTTCAAGGGATTTATCAGAGAATGTTTATTGAACTTTCCTCCAGAAGACAAAACATTTATGGAAGACATTTATTGACTGTTAACGGCTATCTTGGATAGAGGATCTTCAGAGAATAAAACATCTTACAGCAGATCAAGACAATCTCTCTATCACTCAATACAGACATACACAGATAGTCAGAAAAACTTAGAGAAAAATCAAGTGATCAATCCTGAAAAGTTTTGATTGAATATTGACATACTGAAAAGTGATCATAGCTTCAACATCAAGGACTCCAGACAATTCATATTTCAGCCTCTGCTGAAACCATCTTCTGCTGGAGATCTGAAGCTTCTGAAGACCTATCACCCTAGCAAAGCTCTCATCTCTGAACCATTTACATCTCAGGGGGAGCTTTGACAACACAATCAATCCACTAAGTCTTCTCTCAGTGATTGAGACAGAGAAGACAACTTCACCTCTTCCTTTTTCTTTTCCTGCTGTAAAAGGGTTATCAAGACTCCCTTCAAAAGTTTTGATTCTGGTTCTGAGAGTCTTGTCAAACTCAGTGGTGGCAAGACACCTGATCAAAAAATTCAGTTTGGTTTTTGAGCACCTTATCAAAAGCTCATTGGTGCCCAGGACACCTGATCAACTCATCCTGCAGTGGATTCCTACCAAGGGTGGTAGAAGAGTGGATGTACCCAGGTTTTTGGGGAACCACTATAACTCCTTGTGTCTTCTGATTTCTTGTGCATATTCTTTGCTGTGTGCTGTGGTTTTTATTTTTACTGCTTTAGTTTTATTTCTACATCAAAGCACCTTACACCTATACATAAATTAAGCTTTTACTACTGTGCAATTTTAATTTGTAAATTTACTTTAAAATACTCTATTCACCCCCCCTCTAGTGTTAAGATAGATCTTACCCTCACTTTCATAGTGAATTGTGTACATGAGCAAAAAATGAGAGTTGCGGAGATGAGAATGCTTAAGTGGATGTGTGGACACACGACAACAACACTCAAGCCTTTATCCCACTATAGTTGGGTCGGCTATATGGATCCTTTGTCGCCATTGCGGACACGCGAGACTGGATAAAATTAAGAATGAATGTATCAGGGATAAGACAGGAGTAGCACCAATTGCAGAGAAGATGTGAGAAGCTCGACTAAGATGGTTTGTGTTGGTGTTATCATGATCTGGAAGTGGTCAAATAGGTAGTCTCACTGTCAACACGATATGAGCCTATATGGTCGCACATAAGAGCATTTGGAGAAGTTGGAGGAATGAATTGTGTTGGTCCTACTCATATGTGATGAGTGAAAGACCAAACGCTTAATGTTGAAGCCAAAATTGACCTCAACGAATGTTCACAAACCAAAGTGCAGCCGACGCCTACTTCTCTCAAATCTCGACCCCTGACTAGCTGCTAAGGTCCTAAGACTGACCCAAAGCCTCAGCTGGAAGGTCCCGCCTCACACCCGGAAGATCTCTGAGAGCTTCCCCTCCAAAACCAATAGCTGGACTGGGAGCTCTTCAGAAAGCACGGGAGTTAGAGAATAAATGAAGCCTCCTCCCTTCCAAAGAGTCCCTATGGGTCTTTTTATAGCCTTCTCCTGACCTGAAAATACTGAAATACCCCTGATGAGTCTGCCAATAGCCAAATCCCGCAGTCATCCCAGGGGTATACAGGTAATTTAACCCGAGGATAATGAAATAATAATAATAAAATAATCCTTTTTCCTGGGCGGCAGGCCCCACCACATGGACCTACTTTGGTGAGAACCCCGGGCAAGAAGGCTCTCGCTGAGCCTTAGCTGAGCTCACCTTGGCGAGACCTCCCGCCAAGAGGGTTCTCGCCCTCGGTGGTTTGACGTCGTTGCCGTTGGACGTGAAGACCTGAGTCCTGGCGCGAACGATCTCGCCTACCAGTAGGCGGGAGCACCTTAAAGGCGAGAACTCTGCCGGTCCGCCCTAGGGCTAACCCGGGACTGGCCCAACCCTGACTACTGAAGTCTTAGTCCTCCCGGGCCTCCCCAGCGAATATGGGGTTGTACACAATCCCCGCTCTTTTCGAGTTAGCCCTGCGCTCGACAAGACAAGTTCAACCCCAAAATATTCGCTGGACACGTGCCCGTCAGCCAAGAGAATCTTTTGGCGGGCCCTACTGCGGCTATAAATACACGCCGACGGATGACCATAAGTCTTGCCTCCGAACTGCTGTTTCTTCACTGAGCTCTCGCCCGGGATTCTATGCACGATACCAAGATGTCTGCTAAGCGTGCTGGCAAGCCACTTCCGCAGGACCTTCAAGATCGGTTACTCGCGGCTCAAGCGCGAGCCTTAGCAAATAGTGCTGCGGTAGCGCCCTGGCTATCGAGGAAATCTTCAGACACCGGCCCCTCTGAGCCGAAGAAGAAAAAGGGGAAGAGGAAAGCGAAAGTGGTCCGGCGAGACCTTGCTCGCGAGAACAGGGATTCACCTTCTCCTACTCCCATTCCTGCGGGGGACCCCTCCCCTCAAAAGGTATGTCTTCCGACCATGCTTACCGAGCTGATTACGCTACAGGCCCGATAGTTAACGTGACCTCTCGTAGGAATCCGCTCCAAACGACGTCGCCGGGTCTTCCCCGATTCCCCCAGATTCGTCAGCCCTCCCTCCTGAGGATCGAACGAGGGTCTCGGAGACAATTCCTCCAGCCGAGACCCGGGTGATAGGTACGATTTCTGCCACTTTTTAATACTTCAACCGTACCTTTCCTTTTCTGAACTATCTTCTCGCAGAACCAGCTTTCGCCGTCCCGGGTCTTGTCTCCCGGGAAGATGAAGCGAGAACCGGCGAGCTGCTTCCTTCTGCGGCAAATCCCGCCCTGCAGGCGGGAGGGGTGGCCTTTGAACCTTCCACTACTAAGGGTGCCGATCATCCCTTGAGGGAGGACAACTCTCTCCATGCTTCCGGCCAGGCTGGGACCATTGTGCGCAAACCCTTCCGCCCAGGGCGAGGCAAGCCTCTCCACCTCCTTTATGGAACTGACGGAGGGGTCGGGCCTTCTCACCCGACGCCAGTCAATGGCTCTCGCCAGACTGCAGGTATGCGAGACATTCTTGTCGGCTGATCGTTATGCCTTAATCAAAACCTTGGGCGCACCTTTCGCAGGGGATCCCAGCTCTCGGTCGGGAGCCAACGAGGAGAGAGAAGAAGAAGAAGAAGAAGAAGAAGAAGATGATGATGATGATGATTCCCTTCCTCCTTCGCCTGGCGAGATAGAGGAAACCTTGAACGGCGCCGAGAACGCGAAGGAACGGAGGAGGAAGATCTCGGCCATTTTGGCCAAGCTCATCCGGCGAGACCGCGCCCATACTGCCGCGGCGAAAGCGTTCCGCGAATCCGTGGAACAAAGGCTGGAGGCCCTGGAGCGGGATTTCTTCTTGGGCGAGACTGATCGACCGGGAGGGCCTACTGCCGAGTCTTCGCCAGGGAGATGCATCGCGCAGATCCGGGATCATGCTAGGCGGATCAACCTAGGGTGTACCACCCTGTCTTCTTACTTCAACCCGCGGGTGCCTCCGAGAACTAGGCGGCGGGAGCGAGGGCGATGGTGCTGGGAACCGTATTAGTTCATCTAGGTCTCGCCCCTTCTCCCTTTTTAGCCTTCCCTTCCGCCATGTACCTTTATGCCTTTGTAATAACTGTTATTAACTTTATTCAGCTCTCGACAGCGAGAGCAAGTTACTATTCGTCTCTTCTTTCATTGTACTGCGAATTTTAAGAATGTGTTGGAATTAGGATGCTTGCGCCAAAATTAAGAGGCTTGCGCCGAAACTAGAGACGATCGTCGACTGCTGTCATCCCGAGGGGGGAAACCGAGGCGTCGCCGGCCCAGATCGTGACAGCTGTACTCCGCCGTCACTTTCTCTCTCTACCGGACGGAGCCGTAACGACCATGGTTCCCTATAAATAGAGAAATCTACCAACCGCATTTACTTCTCTGATCCGGAACCTCCACTTCCTTTCATTGCTCTCGCCCTCTTGCTTCCGCTTCTACCTCTCTATTGTTCTCGCTATTACCCTTAAACCCAATAGTGCCGGGCGAGAATGAGGGTCGCGCTCATTGCGCGGAGGCGTTCCGCAAGCATCTCTTCCCCTGCTGCACGCTCACTTTAGACGAGTACAACTTGATCGTCGACCGCTTTATTCCCGCTGGCTTCTCGGCGCGGAACCCGGGTAATCACGACAAGGTGAATACCCCGGAGGCGGGAGAGCTCGCCATCCCCCTCGAACATTTCGAGGTGGGCTTCCGCCTTCCCCTCTGGCCGGAGATTCGGCAAGCTCTCCGCTACTACGGGGTGGTTCCCGCCCAGCTGAACCCGAACTCCGTCGCGATCCTTATGGCATTCATATGCTACATGCGATCCGAGAGGATCGAGTTTAGTCTGCCGATCTTCCGCAAGCTATTCAACTTCCGCGCCAAAGGCGGGGTGGTCTTCTTTTCCGGGTAGCTGCTCAAGACCACCGATCTCGCCAATAAACATCACCATTGGGGCGAGAAGTTTGTCTACGTCACCGGGGACTTCGGCAACGTCCCGCTCCGACCTGTTCAGTACGAGGATGCTGCTTACAAACCGCCCACTCTGGGGTCGCGCGAGGGCGCACTCCTGGAGTTCTTCAGAACAAAGGAGTTTGACGTTCCCTTCCTCCGGCGAGACGTCGACTCCCTTCCTCCCGTCCACCCGGCACCCGGGCGAAGGTATGGTCTCGCCCTAGATTTGATCTTCTGTTAGGATCTTCCTGTGTTGAATAGCGCTAACTTTGCAGGAGAGCGGGAGGTCCCTCTACGCCAACCTTTCGCTGCGGCCCCGGGTGTCGAGGATCGGGCTGCGAGAGGCTCTCTCGCTCTCGCGGAGGCCAGCGCTCGCGCCTGCCGGGAAGAGCCCGTTCAGCCTTTGGCGCCCGAAGCTAAGAAGCGGAAAGGCACCGCTCCCGCCCCGCGACCGCTGAAGAGGCCAAAGCCATCCGCCGCGGATAAGGGCAAGGGCTTGGCCGTCTCGCCCGCCCGACATCCCGCCTCGGGCAAGTCCTTCGAAGGGCTGCTCCAGATGGCCAGCGAAACGGGTGCTGCCGCCGGGAGACGTTCCGAGGTTACTGCCGAGAACCCTCCGGCCGCAGACGCGGCTGGAGGAGAGGGAGTCGTCGCCGAGACCTCTGCCTGGACCCCGCCCAAGGAAGTGCCGAAAGGGCACAGAAATTATGGCTTCAGCGTGAAGCACGTCGACGCGGAAGGGAAGCCTCTGCTCCAGTGGGATCCCGAATCCAACAGGATTGCGGTTTCAACGCTCCTCCCCAGCTGGTCGGAGCGAGATGAGGTTACTGGCGAGGCCTTCTCGCTAGGCTATGGCCTCTATAGCCGAGAGGGTGCCAGTGTCTTCGACCAGATGCCCACCCGGCTCCTGGCTTTCGACTCTACCCGGGCCCTGCTGCGCGGGTTCGAGCTTGCGCACATGTGCGCGCGTCGAAGCATCAACATCGACAAGAACTTCGCCGACATGTACAAGGCGAGGGAAGAGGCGGTGGCCAGAGCACGCTCTTCTGAGACAGAGCTCGCGAGTGCTCGGCAGGAGTTGGCGAATGCTCAACAAACGCTGTCCCTACGCCCCGCAGCCGAGGTAAGCGGGATCTTCCTGGACCCTTGCTCTCGCTACTCGAAGTCACGTTTGCACAGTATTTGCTGAGCTGATCTCTTCTCCACAGGATTCCGCCCAAGCCATGGCGCTCCGCGTGGAGTTGGTTGACGTACGCTGCGAGAACGTCCTGCTGCGGGACCAACTCCGGCG
This sequence comes from Platanthera zijinensis, assembly GCA_039513925.1. NCBI lineage: Eukaryota > Viridiplantae > Streptophyta > Magnoliopsida > Asparagales > Orchidaceae > Platanthera > Platanthera zijinensis. Next base: position 11,359,199 of record CM077080.1, on the reverse strand, counting down.
TGCGGAAGCGGCGAAAGGCCCGCCTCCGACGCTTGATGAAAGACTAAAGAGTCGTCACTTCTCGGTGTACGACATCGACAAGCTGCTGTAGGCGAACGCTCAGGCTACCGTCAGGCTGACGGTCGAGACGCTGCGAGACGCGAAGCTGCTTCGGGAGGACGGCGTAACCATCGACGCTCGCCAACTCCTCCCCTGGCTATTCGATCCAATCCCGAAGCCTCCCGGTGCGCCCGACTCTCCTCCTTCGGATATCCCGAAGTCTTCCTCCGCTGCCGGCGAGACGTCTGGGGCGAGCTCGGGCGAGGACGCAGGCGAGGATTCGGGCGAGAGCACCAGCGGGGATTACAGCGCGTCCCCTTGAAATGCCTTTTCTTTTTTTGTGATATTCTTTTGTAATGAGCGAGAAGCTCCAAACCCCTGTAACTATTAAATATAATGCAATGTTTCATTTTTCACTGCCGGTGTTTGTTTGAACGAATAGGTTAGTCGGCCAAGTGGCTACCGCGCGAGCTTCCGCCGAGACCCTTAGTCTCCTTAGGGTCACCTTCCTTAGAGATTGATTAGGCGGGAGCTTTGCGCCATCGATTAGGTCGTCCTGCCCAGGTCTGCCGGGGGCCTTCTTCAACGAGATCCCCCCCAGCCGAGACCTTTTGACCGAGACCCCTATTGGCCGAGACCCTAACTGGTCGTGACCTCTACTGGCCGAGACCTTTAGGGCTTTGTCTCTGATCTAGGCCAGGGTCATGACAAGATTCCTTCCCACAAACTGGATCTATGCTCCATCGGCGAGCCTTCGGGCCTGCCGGCTTGATGGGAGCCTGCGCAGCGGGTCTACCGGAGGCTGAGCCGGGCTTGTTGTAACACTGGGCAACCATAAATCAAGAACCAAGGACCACAAGCCAAAGACTCAACCTATCCTCCACAGGCGAACCTTTGGACCGGCCAGCTGGATGAGAGCTTGCGCAGCGAGCCTGCCTGGGGCCGAGCCGAGCTCGGGGTGTTGATGAAGATCAAGCCAAACCTCTCCCCCACAGGCGAGCCTTCGGACCTGCCAGCTAGATGAGAGCCTGCGCAGCGGGTCTACCTGGGGCCGAGCCGAGCTCGGGGTGTTGATGAAGATCAAGCCAAACCTCTCCCCCACAGGCGAGCCTTCGGACCTGCCAGCTAGATGAGAGCCTGCGCAGCGGGTCTACCTGGGGACGAGCCGAGCTCGGGGTGTTGATGAAGATCAAGCCAAACCTCTCCCCCACAGGCGAGCCTTCGGACCTGCCAGCTAGATGAGAGCCTGCGCAGCGGGTCTACCTGGGGCCGAGCTGAGCTCGGGGTGTTGATGAAGATCAAGCCAAACCTCTCCCCCACAGGCGAGCCTTCGGACCTGCCAGCTAGATGAGAGCCTGCGCAGCGGGTCTACCTGGGGCCGAGCCGAGCTCGGAGTGTTGATGAAGATCAAGCCAAACCTCTCCCCCACAGGCGAGCCTTCGGACCTGCCAGCTAGATGAGAGCCTGCGCAGCGGGTCTACCTGGGGCCGAGCCGAGCTCGGGGTGTTGATGAAGATCAAGCTAAACCTCTCCCCCACAGGCGAGCCTTCGGACCTGCCAGTTAGATGAGAGCCTGCGCAGCGGGTCTACCTGGGGCCGAGCCGAGCTCGGGGTGTTGATGAAGATCAAGCCAAACCTCTCCCCCACAGGCGAGCCTTCGGACCTGCCAGCTAGATGAGAGCCTGCGCAGCGGGTCTGCCTGGGGCCGAGCCGAGCTCGGGGTGTTGATGAATATCAAGCCAAACCTCTCCCCCACAGGCGAGCCTTCGAACCTGTCAGCTAGATGAGAGCCTGCGCAGCGGGTCTACCTGGGGCCGAGCCGAGCTCGGGGTGTTGATGAAGATTCCTTCAACTAGGCTTATTCTATCATCAAGATGGGGAGACATAGTCGATTAAAGCAAAAACATTTTAGGGTAGAAAAGAACTATTCTTATGATAACATTTCTTAGAGAATCAACATTCTGAAAAGACTACTTTGAAATGATAATATTTATTCACCATATTACAATCCTTCTCTCCCTTTAAGGGTAGAAACGTTTTAAGTCATCACCGTTCCAGGTGTGGCTCAAGGTCCTTCCCTCCACATCCTGGAGGTAGTAACCCCCATTAGCCAGAGCCTTCTCTACTATGTAAGGCCCTTCCCAGCTGGGGTTGAGCTTGCCCACAGGGGCCGACCTTCCTGCTGCGTCGACCTTTTTTAGCACTAGGTCCCCCTCGGCGAATTGCTTCCCTAATGTGTTTATCGAAGTACCTGGCCATTCGCTTTTTTATCTCTTCTTGTCTGATGGCAGCAACATCCCGTAGTTCTTCCACCATATCCAACGAGAGGCGCAATCCCTCCTCGTTCTCCAACCTCCAAGCTTCTCTTCCCTCACCCGCGGTCGCGACCCGTGGAGACCAAGGTTGTCAGGATCGAGATCCTAGGTGGGATCGTTTTGAGGTTGGATCGGATCGGATCATAGGATCGGATCGAGGATCGCAAGATCATGCAATATTCATAAATTAAGACTAAAAAAATAAAATTGAATTTTGCATCATTAAATTACATGCTTAATTAATAAAAAAATCAATAAATTGAGTAGTATGTGAATAACTATATTAAATGTTTTGAATAATTAAATCAAAAAGATAATATCATACTAAGTTCAATTTCAGTTTCAGATAAGACACCAAATGTTTACTAACAATAAAAACAAATATGGACTGAAAGTGATCGAAGAAGCCGCTCTTAGCCTCTATTTGCAGCCGGCAATCAACACTTGGGATATGGTAAACCAGCATGATATGATTCTGTGACGGGGTATGAGGGCGGGATTGGGACAAGGTTAAACAATGGGTTATGGGCGTTGGACCGATTGAATGGGGTCGGGATAGGGTTTTACATGTTTCTAGTTACCTTTGGCCATACCGGTAGAATCGGGTCAGGATCGCGATCCTAAAGATCCTAAGATCCTAAGATCCGGATCGCGATCCTAGTCGTAGATGTGCTGATTTAGATCCTAGGTAAGATCCGGATCGATTTACAAAATCTGGATCGTAGAATCGTAAGATCCTACGATCTGGATCGCGATCCTGATAACTATGGTGGAGACCGAACCTCGAATTCCACCGGGAGGACCGCCTCACACCCATGAGAGAGCTTGAAGGGGGTCTCCCCTGTGGCCGTGTTCGGAGTTGTTCGCAAGGCCCACAGGACGGAAGGGAGTTGCTCCACCCAGTTGCCCTTCAGGTTCTCCACCTTCTTCTTGAGCAAGTTCACGATGATCTTGTTCGCCGCTTCCACCTGGCCGTTGCTCCGGGGGTGATGGACAGAGGCAAACCTGAGGTCAATCCCCAGTTGGGCGCAGAAGCTGATGAACTCTTCACTGGCAAACTGAGGACCGTTATCCGTCACTATCGCTTGGGGTAGCCCATGCCTGCATATGATTTCCCCCCAAACGAAGTTCCTGATGACCTGGGAGGTAACCTTGGCTAGGGCTTTGATTTCCAGCCACTTTGAGAAGTAGTCGATCATGACTAGGAGGAACCTCCTCTGCCCGCTGGCTGGAGGAAAGGGTCCAACTAGATCCATTCCCCAAATGGCGAAGGGCCATGGGGCCATGATACTTCGAAGCCTTTGTGCGGGTAAGAGCTGGAGGGGGGCGTGTACTTGACATTTCACACATCTCTTTGCAAACTCGACTGTATCCTTCCGCAAGGTCTGCCAGAAGTATCCTTGTCTTATCACCCTTGCCTCCAACGTTCTTCCTCCCGAATGACTGCCGCACTCTCCCGAATGCACCTCCTCCAGGATTCTCGGGACCTCCTCCTCGGTCACACATCTCGCGAGGAGCCCCGATAACATCTTTCGGTGCAAGCCCCCTTCCAACATCAGGTAGTGGGCTGCCTTTCGCCTAAAGCTTTTCGCCTCCTTAACCCCCTCTGACAGCTCGCCTGTGGTAAGGAAGGTCACCAATGGGTCCACCCATGAGGATCGCCGACCCACCTCCATCAACTCCCCCTCTTCAATCGCTGGTCGGAAAAGTTCAGTTATGGTTCCTCCTCCCCGAGGCCCAAACTTCGCCAACCGATCAGCTGCCGCGCTTTCCTCCCTGGGAACGTGTTGAATAGAGAAAGAACGGAACCCTCCGATGATTGCCCTTACCTTGGATAGATACTTCACGAGGGTAGGCTCCCGAGCCTCAAACTCCCCTCTGATCTGCGACGCTACCACCATCGAGTCCGTGAAGGCCTCCACTTCCCGGATCTCCAACTCCCTTGCCAATCGAAGGTCGGCTATCACAGCCTCATACTCCGCCTGATTATTGGTAACAGGGAAGTGGAAAGCTACCGTCTGTTCTATGGTAACCCCTTGAGGACTTATCAACACCACACCCCCTCCCAGGGAGTGCCTTCCCGAGGCCCCATCGACCATCATCTTCCATGCTTCGTAGGGCTTTGGCTCCTTACTCTCAACTTCAGTAACATAGTCTGCCAGGAAGTCCGCCACGGCCTGAGCTTTGATGGAGAGTCTCGGGACGAACGAGATGTCGAACTCGCTCAGTTCGATAGACCACTTTGCCAGCCTTCCCGAATGTTCTACCCCCTCGAAGATCTTGTGAAGAGGATGGTCGGTGACCACCCTAATCGAGTGCGCTTGAAAGTATGGACGAAGCTTCCTTGCCGAAACGACCAAGGCATAAGCCAGCTTCTCCAGGATGGGGTAGCGGAGCTCCGCCTTTTTCAGGATTCGGCTTACATAATAGACGGGTAGCTGCTTCTTCCCCTCTTCCCTAACCAAGACGGAGCTCACAGCTTCCACCCCCACCCCGAGATACAAGGCCAGGTCTTCCCCTTCCTTGGGGCTTTGGAGCAGCGGAGCCTGGGAGAGTTGCCTCTTCAGCCCCTGGAAAGCCTCTTCGCATTCGACCGTCCATTCGAACACCTGATTACCGCGGAGCACTTTGAAGAAAGAAGAGCACCTATCCCCAGACCGAGAGAGGAACCTGCTTAGCCCGGCCAACTTGCCCGTCAGGCGCTGGACCTCCTTGGCGTTGCGAGGTGACTCCAAGTCCAATATAGCCTTCACCTTGTCCGGGTTAGGTTCTACCCCTGCCGGAGTCAAGAGGTGTCCGAGAAAATTCCCGCGACTGGCCCCGAAGACACACTTCAAGGGGTTCAACCTCACCTTGAACCTTCGCAGGGTGGCAAACGTTTCTTCCAAGTCCCGCAAATGGGAATCCACGCATTTGCTTTTGACCAGTAGATCATCGACGTAGACCTCTAGATTCTTCCCCCTTCGGTCTCGAAAGACTCGGTCCATCATGCGTTGGTATGTTGCCCCTGCGTTTTTCAATCCAAAGGGCATCATCTTATAGCTGAAGCATCCCTCCCTCGTGATGAAGGAGACATCCTTGACATCCGGAGGGTGCATCCGGATCTGGTGGTAACCTGAAAAAGCATTCAAAAAACTCATAACAGAAAAACCAACGGCTGAATCAACCAGCGCGTCGATTCGAGGCAGGGGATAGCAATCCTTAGGACATGATTTATTTAACAGGGAAAAATCGATACACATACGCCACTTTCCTCCCCCTTTCTTTACCATTACCACATTGGAGATCCAGCCTGGATACTGGATCTCCGAGATGAAGCCTGCCTCCAGAAGCTTCCTGACCTCCTCTCGGATGGGCTCCTCCAGCTTGGTGGAGAGGGCCCTCATCTTCTGGCGTACGGGGCAAGTCCTCGGGTCCAGGTTCAGGCGATGACAAGCTACGTCCGCATCGATGCCCGGCATGTCTGCCGCGCTCCAAGCGAAGACGTCGATGTTGCTCTGGATGCAGGCTAGCATCGGTCCCTGGTCCTCAAGGCTTAAGCCTCCGCTGACTCGCACCTTCTGTACTTGCCCCGCTCTGGTGAGTACCTCCATCTCTTCCACTTCCTCGGCCGGCTCCAGCTTCGACTGCTCCCATCTTGCCCTTGCTTCCTCCTGCTCAACCTCTTCTCCTCCAACCTCATCAACCCCCATCGCCTCCAACAGGCCTTCTCCTTGCCCCTGCTCTCCTTCCCTTGCCTCTCCCAGGCTCATCTCCTCTAACTCCACTACCTCCTCCATCATCAAGTCCTCCGCCTCCTGCGGGCTCGCCTCCTCCACTTCTACCACCTGCCCCCCTGCTACTTCCAACGCCTCCTCCAAGCCCGTCTCTTCCTCCTCGACACTTCCTTCCTGCCCAGCCATCTCTTTTTCCAGCTCCTCCGCCTCAGCCATCCACGACACGGTGTTTACCGCTGTCACATAGCACTGCCTCGCCACCTTCGGATCCCCCTGATCCTAACCTGCACCCCTCCGTTGTTGAACTTGAGGCATTGATGAAATGAAGAGGGGACACAGCGAAAGGCGCTGATGAGAGGACGCCCAAAGATGACGTTGTAGCTACTTGGGGCGTCTACGATCACGAACCTACAGTTCCGTGAGACGCCCCCAAGCTTCACATGCAGGCCCACTCCCCCTTCTACCTCCTTCCTCTCTCCAGAAAAACCAAAAAGCGGTCCGTCAGAAGCCAGTACCCTTTTTCCTTCCACCCTCATCTCATCGAAGGTCTTCTTGAAGATCACGTTCACGGAGCTCCCGTTATCCACCAGTATCCGGGAGACTGTGAAGTTCTCCACCGCTGTCTGGATCACTAGTGCGTCGCAGAACGGGTCTTCGTAGTCTGGCATATCCGCGGATGAGAAGGTGATTTTTTCTTCTGGGGGGGGGAGGGGCTAGGGAAGTCAAGGCGACCCCTCTGCGGAACATGGTTTGAAGGCTCCCATTGCGGGTTGCCTCGATCCCTACTCCCCCATGGATCACTCCGATCCCCCCTCGGGTCCCCACATCGACCCTATCTTCACATCTATCCTCAGCCTCTCCGTGTTGTACCTCGACGATCCTTGTAGGCGGATCTTGCCTTCCCGCTCCTCTGGCCTCCCTCATCTCCACAAACTCTGGGCAGGTGGCCGTTGCGTGACCTTCCTCCTGATGGAAGTCACAATAGGGCAACGCCACCCTGCCCCCTCTTCCTTCTCCTCCTCCCCTTCTCCCTGCTCCTCGAATTCTTCTTCCTCTTCCTCTCCCCACCTCCATGGCTTCCTGCGGTGGTGGGAAGTGACCCCTCGGTCCCTGCCTCCATCCTCCCTGCTCGAGTCTTCTCGGCTCCCGGAAGTTGTCTCTTCCTTGAAAACCCCCTTGGCCCTGGGGGCGACCTTCCTGAGGCCTCCAACCCAATCGGTTGTTCAGCTCCCTGGCCCCCCCATGCTGCTGCCCCTGCCCTCGGGGTTCTTCTCTCCTCCTATCTTCCCTTGGTTCCCTCTGCTCTCTCACTTCCCTCTGCCTCCCTGCTGTCGGCTCCTTCACATCATCCTCCACCAACCTGGCCAGCTTCCTCGCAAACGCAGAGTTCGCTCTCTCGAAGTCTATCTCCTTTGCCGCCCTCTCCATGAGCTTCTCAAAAGAGAGAGGGGGTACTCTCTTCAACTCCATGCTAAAAAACCCCGGCCTCAGCCCCAGGGTGAAGGCAAGCATCAGTGCATACCCCGGGACCTCATGGACCAGGAGAATCTCCTCTTGGAACCGGTCAACATAATGACCCAACGTCTCCTCCGGCTTCTGCCTCACTGCAAACAGGCACTCAGCCTCCTTCTTCCGCTTCTTCGAAGTCGAGAACCTCAACAGAAAACCCCTACGCAAATCCTCAAAACTGTAAATCGAGCTCGCCGGCAACTGGTGGAACCAGTCCCTGGCCTTCTCTTTCAGAGTGATGGCGAAAAGCCTACACTTGAAGGCATCCGACATCTGTCTTATCGACACCACATCCTCAAACCATTGCACGTGCTGAACCGGGTCATCCTTCCCGGTGTAGTAGGTCATATCCGGCTCCCTGAACCCCTCCGGCACTGGAGCCGAGACGATGAGCTCACTAAAAGGGGTCTCGCCCCCTGCCTGGCGAGAGGGCCCGTCCCGCGACCTTGGCTGGCTAGACCGATCCGCGAGACCGTGCCCGGGGAAGAGCTCCCGCACTGCCGCCTCCCTCTCGCCCAGATCCACCGGAACCTCCTTTCCGGGACGCTGGCCTGGAAAAAGTTCCCGCGCAGCCACATCCCTCTCGCCTGCCTCCACCGGGACTTCCTTCCCGGGGCGCTGCCCTGGGGCGTTCTCGCCTAACAGCGGAACCGCCTCCACAGGAGCCTGCGGCGTCTCCCACTCATTCCTTGCCGAGAAGGCCAAGCTGATCGTCTGCATGACCTCTCGCCTGAAATCCTCTAACATCTTTCTTGTCGTCTCTTCTCCCTGGGTGGGGGATCCTCCTGCGCTAGATCCTTCACCTTCACCTCCTGCCATGGGACTCAACTCAAGATTTTCTTGCACCGACCGCTTCCACGCTCACCGCACCAGAACTGTTGAAGCCAAAATTGACCTCAACGAATGTTCACAAACCAAAGTGCAGCCGACGCCTACTTCTCTCAAATCTCGACCCCTGACTAGCTGCTAAGGTCCTAAGACTGACCCAAAGCCTCAGCTGGGAGGTCCCACCTCACACCCGGAAGATCTCTGAGAGCTTCCCCTCCAAAACCAATAGCTGGACTGGGAGCTCTTCAGAAAGCACGGGAGTTAGAGAATAAATGAAGCCTCCTCCCTTCCAAAGAGTCCCTATGGGTCTTTTTTTAGCCTTCTCCTGACCTGAAAATACTGAAATACCCCTGATGAGTCTGCCAATAGCCAAATCCCGCTGTCATCCCAGGGGTATACAGGTAATTTAACCCGAGGATAATGAAATAATAATAATAAAATAATCCTTTTTCCTGGGCGGCAGGCCCCACCACATGGACCTACTTTGGCGAGAACCCCGGGCGAGAAGGCTCTCGCTGAGCCTTAGCTGAGCTCACCTTGGCGAGACCTCCCGCCAAGAGGGTTCTCGCCCTCGGTGGTTTGACGTCGTTGCCGTTGGACGTGAAGACCTGAGTCCTGGCGCGAACGATCTCGCCTACCAGTAGGCGGGAGCACCTTAAAAGAGAGAACTCTGCCGGTCCGCCCTAGGGCTAACCCGGGACTGGCCCAACCCTGACCACTGAAGTCTTAGTCCTCCCGGGCCTCCCCAGCGAATATGGGATTGTACACTTAACTTATTGGAATTTGTCGAGAGATGAGCTGATTCGTCGAGACATCTCGTCGATTCGTCGAGTCATCAGCTGATTCGTCGAGTCATCAGCTGATTCGTCGAGTGCGTCGAGACCTCTCGTCGATTCGTCGAGTCATCAACTGATTCGTCGAGTCATCGGCTGATTCGTCGAGTGCGTAGTGTGTCAAGACCTCTCGTCGATTCGTCGAGTCATCAGCTGCTTCGTCGAGTGCGTCGAGAGCTCTCGTCGATTCGTCGAGTTATTAGCTGATTCGTCGAGTGCGTCAAGACCTCTAGTCGATTCGTCGAGTCATCAGCTGATTCGTTGAGTGCGTCGAGACATCTCGTCGATTCGTCGAGTCATCTCATCTATTCGTCGAGTCATCTCTGCTAATGATTCGTCGAGTTAATTCCATTAGTTCTGGGTTTGCGGATAGCGACGGTTCAAGCATGTTTATACTCCTGGGTATATATATATCTGTTGCCATAGGGTTTTGATGTGTGTGAGTTAGGGCGAATCCGAAACTGACGGAAAGTGTTTTCCGAAGTGCCGATCCCGTTGCTCTCGTAAGCCCCGATTACGTCGCCCGCCGCCGCCTCTCCTGGTGCAAACCTAGTAGTCTGTGGAGACGCAGAGGGCTTTCCATTCTCCATTCTGGATCTTGTTTGACAAAGTGTCAGTATTCTCCTCGTTCGTGTGGATTCTTGTAGAGCCGCAAATCCATTTTTTCCTGAACTCACCTGCCGGCCAAAAACTGTTCTGGAGCATCTTGATTGAGTGTCGACTCAATCCCACTCAGGTATTCTTCTACTTTATGTTATGCAAACTTCTTGATCAATGTTCATTGCAAGATTCAAGCTTCTCTTTAGGTTTTTTTTGAACTTTATTCCGCTGTGCACATTTGATGTGTTGTTAAGAAAAACCCTACAGTTTGGACACGTACAAAGGAGACCATTAATGGCACATGTTAGGCATTGTGAGAGTCTAGTCACTAGGCATGTTAAACGAGGGAGGGGTAGATCAATAAAGACTTGAAATTAAACTATAAGGAATGACATGTACTTAAGCATTAGTGAGATTATGACAAAAGATATGGCACAATGATGACAAATGATCCATATAGCCGACCCCATTATAGTGGGATAAAGGCCTTAGTGTTGTTGTTGTATTTCTCTCAATTCTATGTTTTCTACAAAGCATAATTTCAATTTCCATAGAATTGGAATATAAATTCCATATATACTCACCCAACAGAAAGGTGGAATTAGAGTTTAGCCTCTCAATTTTAATTCACGAGGCATAATTTTTTCCAACCGAATGGACAGATTTTTTTGACTCTTACTTTGCAGCATTCTTTTGTAAATGTAAATGGATAATTAATAATGAACCTACTAAGGACAAATGTAGCTATATTTTGTCTTTCAGTTAGCATATGCTGATGTTCGCACACATTCCTTATAAATATGATTATTTTGTCTGTAATTTTTCAAAATAAAAACTCGCCTGTTCTTTAAGTAGATTGTTTTCATTCTTCTTAAAGGTATTGTCTTTTATCTTTAAATTATATGGAATTAACATGTATAATTGTTTTTTAGGAGAGCCTAAGAGGTACACTAAGTAAGCTGCAGATTTTCTCTGTGGTATGGTCCTCTACTTATGGCCAGAAATTTTTTAATCTGATTGAAATTATCTTTTTATGCGGTTTGAGTTATCTTTTGTGAGTAACTTGTTTGATTCTAATGATTTTAATGCTTCTGGCAATTAAAGGTGTTTATAGTATTTTCTGAAAACTCTGAAATTGATAGAAAATTGACTTCATTTGATGTTATTGGCTTCTCCGAGCAACAAACAACACTCAAGCCGCTTCACCGGAATCTTTGATTTTTATGTCAGACATATTTAGTGACATCTGCAACAATCCAATATGACGTAGGGCAAGGTTCTAAATGAAATGCTAAGACTATATGCAAATGTAAATACAAAAATTCGGCAAATTCAAACTTGCAAAATAATATTTATAAATTATATAACTAGATCTTTCCACGTTTGAATTCAAGTAATTTAAAAACACGGTAACAATATGATGTGGAGCAGAGACGAGGAAGCGTGTTGGGCCCGTTCGGGGCTAATTTGGCAACTTTCCATATATGGCGTGTCTGGATCGACGATCGGGCTCCGCGATTGCGTCCGGAGCGTCGCTGCGAGTCAAAATACTATATTACTTTATTTTTTTCAGTTTATTTTGATGTATTTTTATGGGCGAACCCACCGGCCAATCATAGCCGTTGATGGGGATGTCCTAGCCTCTCTTTTATTATAAATAGGATGTAGAGGGGCTGAATTCAGTCATTGCAGAATTTGGAGAGTTCATTTTCGGATTCCTGCGATCCTTCCCCGGTGCCGACGCCGTGGAGCCCTAGGTGACGACTCCTAGGTGGTTTTCTTCATCCCCAAGGTAATACCCATCCATAGCCTTCGCCTCCCCCCTCCGAAACCCTTATCCGCAGCCCCTACAACCCACGGAACAGCAAGTTTTTTTGCTGTCCAGAATAGAATTACTGTTCACGGTACTGTGCGGGAACTGTTCATGTGCGGCACTGTTTATCAGCACTGTTCACCACCGCTACTGTTCATCCGCACTGTTCAAGCACCCCTACTGTTCATCCGCCGGCCCTATACCAATCCCGCAGCCCCTTCCCTTCGTGGATCCACTTCTCACCGCCCCGAGAACCCTAGATCTATTTTGATCTAGTGCTACCACCCTCCGATCCGTTATTTCCACCGCACAAACCTTCCATTTTTGCCTGGATCCGCTCCTAAATAGCGGATCTACTCACCCCCGGTCCGGATCTACTCATTCGTGGCCGGATCCGCCGTTTTACCATCCGTTACCACCACTTTCCGCCGAAGGCAGCCACCGTCACCATCGCCTCGCCACCGGTTCCACCTCCGATTGCCCGTTTTTACATCCGGCCTTCAAATCCTCCAGTGCCTCGGTTCAGCCCTCTATTTTGTGTGCGTTTGTGGTATTGTATTATGTGATTTGACATTTTTCATTTGGTTGTTTATCTATATTGTGCTGCGATTACGGTTGTGTGGTAGTTATTTCCTTTTATGCTATTAATTGTTTGTGGATTTATTCGCCGTGCGCTTGCTTAGGCCCTCCGAGCGGAGGAAGCCGTTGCCAAATTACAAAAAAATTAATTGTTTGTTTCTTTATTTTGATTAACTGCGTGGTGCTATTACTTTTCATTGCTTAAATTAATTGTTGTCGTCATCCGACTGTCGCATTGCATTTTGGTGTCGCATTAGCATATCCCCCGCACCTACACGTAGAGTCCTAGCGCTCGAGCACCACTAGCCTACCCCTACATCAAATTGGTATCAGAGGGAGGTTAGGCCATTTGCATGCTTTGTAGTGGTAGGTCATATAGAGTCTTTAGGTTCATCCATTTCTAGTTATCGTCGTCGTTCGTCTCCTTTATCTGAGTATTCTAAGTCCGCCTATACCCGATCTCATAGAGCAACTTTAGAGAAATCCTCACGTTATCATGATGATTATTATCTTCTGCGACACACCACTTCACGAGATCGTGTCGACCCACCGACACAACCTCACTATGCTAGAGATGATCAGTATGATGATTGTCGTCGTTCTTATCCTTGCACGCGAGCGGATCGTGTTGATCCTTCGACTCGACCCGATTACCTTAGGGATGACTATTTTGAGGATCCTCGCTTTGAGAGAGGTATTGAGAGTCAGTTTCGTACAGTTTCCCCTTCCTTTGACGGCTCATCGAGTCCCGAGTTTTTCAGTTATTGGCTCGTGGATATTGAGTATTATCTCGATTATTTTGAATTATTTGGTGAGCGTCGCATCAAGTTTGCGAAACTTAGGCTTTTAGATTAGGCGAGAGCATATTGGTCTAGCGTAGAGAGGACTTGCGAGCGAGATCGTCTTCATCGTGTCACGAGTTGGGTGGGCATGAAGCGTATTTTGTGCCAGAGGTATCTGCCTTCATCATATCGGAGTCGCTTGCTTGACCAATTATTTTCCTTTCAGCAAGGACCTATGTCCGTCGCTGAGTATAGGAGTCGTTTTGATGAGTTGGTTGTGAGAAGTGATATCCGAGAGGACCCAACCATGACCACCACCCGATTTCGGTCTGGACTTCGATCTGATATACGTACTGAGGTGGCTTATCACAGTTCGAAGTCCCTCGAGCAGACATATCAGCTCGCCCTCCGCTATGAACAGTCCTTGAGATCCGCAAGAGCTGGTCGATGGGATTCTCTCCTTGACCTCCGCAGTACGAGTCCCTCCCCTATTGAGGACACCACGATGCCTGGTGTGGATTGCTCCCACCCCAGTGAGGTGCTTAGCCCAGTGAGTGACCTACCTTTGGTTTATGACGCTCCTCTAATGGCACTGACTGAGAGTGAGCCTGAGCGACCTATTGAGTCTGTAGTGTTGTGCCCCTCACCCACACCTCCACTTTTGGCATGTCCGGGTTTGATTAACACTCATACCCTAGACTCATGTCTTGACACCGCACCCACATACCCAGTCTTGAGCGTAGGTCTATGTCACTTTTCCCTTGGCATTACTCTGAGCCACGTTACGACCGAGAGCTCAGATCTTGGTGTTGATCTCTTAGTGGCTATGTCACCCATGCACAGGGGCACTACCCCTTTCGATGGTACTCATCGGGAGGACCTTGACCTTAGTGACGAGCCCTATGACGAGCCCCCTGTTGAGCCTCATGATGATCCGCCACATCTTGGTGAGGTTGAGACTCGGGCGAGCCACTCAACTATGACGCTTCTTTCATTATCATCTTTGGCCTTGCCTTAGAGCAGGGACCTTGAGTGGAGTATGACATATGTAGGGCCTACCTTGAGTCCACTTGAGCATACTCATATTGTGAGGACCTACCTTATGACACCTCACACACTGGATGAGTTTTGGGACATGCCACCCGCTGAATCACCCGATGAGTTCTTTCTTGTCTGGGACGCGTACCATATTTTAGAGTCACGACTTCTAGTCGGTGTACACGATTTTCACTCAGTTGGTCGTCTCCTTCGTGATGACTTTTCTTACACACCTCCTGGGGAGCCACCTGATGCGCTACGTTCCCCGAGAGACATTTGGCTCTTTACGAACCCGTATTTGAGTATAGTTGTTTCTCACGGTCATCTGAGCACTCGTCATACGCGGGATGAGTTTGTCTACACTCCACCGAAAGAACCTCCTGATAGGCCACCACATTTGAGAGACATCTCAGACATTATTAGATTTTCTTATAAGGAGTGTACCGTGTTTATCATGTTGTCCTTGCATCATTTGCAATACCTGCATGAGTCTGCTGAGTCATTTGCACAGCATTTGCATTATTTGCATGAGTCGGTCCGCCGACGAATAAAAGCAAGCAATGAAAATTACAAAGCCTATGCAGATAAGCGAAGGCGAGAGCAAATACCTAATGTAGGCGAGAAGGTAATGGTGCAAGTCCGCCCTGAGAGGCTCCCTTTGGGGCCTGCCAAGAAGTTAAGCGCGAGGCGAATGGGTCCGTACTCCATTATTAGTCGTATTGGGACCAACGCATACCGACTTGATATCCCGGCCAGTATGGGAATTCATCCTGTGTTTAATGTTGAAGATCATACTTCATACTATGAACCTCATGAGTATGTGGACCCGAGCAGTGGAGTTATCCAGCCACCCTCATCCCCGCTGTCGTTACCATATCACCCTCATACGTCCTCACCCATTGTTGACCTCCACCTACCTGGGGACTCGTCTTCTTTAGTTTCACCACAGGCACCACCGATCGCACCGGGATCCACCACTCGTGAGTTGAGCGTTGAGAGCTTTATGGAGACCAGACTCCACCAGTGCATTCCCACTACAGACGTTGGTGACTCTTGAGTACTTGCAGCAGAGCTTGATTGATTTGCTCCTGAACTTCGACTTCAGCACGTCCGTCTCCATTCACCGGAGATGACATCTTTTCAGTCAGGGGGAGTTGATCGACGAGGACACTTGGGCGACCTCTAGTGGACTTCTTCGAGTTTTACCTGGCATGCAGCGAGAGAATTTTGATCCCTATTCATCGGGAGATGAATTCTTTCAAGCCGGGGAGATTGATGCGGACCAGAGACGAGGACGCGTGTTGGGCCCGTTCGGGGCTGATTTGGCAACTTTTCATATATGGCGTGCCCGGATCGACGATCGGGCTCCGCGATTGCGTCCGGAGCGTCGCTGCGAGTCAAAATACTATATTACTTTATTTTTTTCAGTTTATTTTGATGTATTTTTATGGGCGAACCCACCGGCCAATCATAGCCGTTGATGGGGATGCCCTAGCCTCTCTTTTATTATAAATAGGATGTAGAGGGGCTGAATTCAGTCATTGCAGAATTTGGAGAGTTCATTTTCGGATTCCTGCGATCCTTCCCCGGTGCCGACGCCGTGGAGCCCTAGGTGACGACTCCTAGGTGGTTTTCTTCATCCCCAAGGTAATACCCATCCATAGCCTTCTCCTCCCCCCTCCGAAACCCTTATCCGCAGCCCATACAACCCACGGAACAACAAGTTTTTTTTGCTGTCCAGAACAGAATTACTGTTCACGGTACTGTGTGGGAACTGTTCATGTGCGGTACTGTTCACTTGCCCTGTTCACCATCACTATTGTTCATCCGCACTGTTCATGCACCCCTACTGTTCATCCGCCGGCCCTATACCAATCCCGCAGCCTCCTTCCCTTCGTGGATCCACTTCCCACCGCCCCGAAAACCCTAGATCTATTTTGATCTAGTGCTACCACCCTCCGATCCGTTATTTCGACCGCACAAACCTTCCATTTTTGTCTGGATCCGCTCCTAAATAGCGGATCTACTCACCCCCGGTCCGGATCTACTCATTCGTGGCCGGATCCGCCGTTTTACCATCCGTTACCACCACTTTCCGCCGAAGGCAGCCACCATCACCATCGCCTCGCCACCGGTTCCACCTCCGATTGCCCGTTTTTACATCCGGCCTTCAAATCCTCCAGTGCCTCGGTTCAGCCCTCTATTTTGTGAGCGTTTGTGGTATTGTATTATGTGATTTGACATTTTTCATTTGGTTGTTTATCTATATTGTGTTGCGATTACGGTTGTGTGGTAGTGATGAGAGTGATGAGAGTGCTGGTGAAGGCCTCTTATCTAGGAGGTCTGGGGATCGGATCAGTTGGTGATGAGAGTGCTGGTTAAAGCCTCTTATCTAGGAGGTCTGGGGATCGAGCTCCGGCCTCAACAACCTGCCGCATGGTGGTGACTCCATGACGGAGAGCCGGTTGGGGTGTACGGGTCGCGGCCCTAATGAAAGCCGCCTGGTGCTGACTCCAGGTGGGCCCCCTGGTGGGACTCCAGGGTGGCGGGCAGGTGTGACGCCTATCCCGCATCACAATGTGAGGCATAAGAGCGCGAGAGTGCGCGAGAATAATTACTAATAAATTTATAAGTTACAAAGTCGAAAACAATTGAAACAAAACTTACAAATGACTATCCTTTCAAGTAGGAAATAAACACACGATCCACTGCTATAAAGGGGGAGGGCTGGAGGTTCTTTTGGAGAGTTGCTGGAGTTGTATGGGGGCTGAAATGGGGCCTGTACAGTGGCTGTAACGGGGCTGGAAAGCAGCGCTTTGCTGTCTGGAAGTTCCTACAGCGATAGGAGGTTAGTGGAGGGGAAGCACTGCAGATTTCAGCGCTGTTTCAACAAAGAAATTGCTGCCCATAACTGGTTAGACAGCAGGCCGGCTGGTTGGTGGTTCTGTTGGACCGGATCACAGATCCAATGACGCTGCCATCACAAAGTTCAGAGAGTATATAAAAATTAAATTTGAAATGACAGATTTGGGGCTTACTCGGTTCTTCTTGGGGCTTCAAATCTCTCAAACCATCAATGTTACCTATGTATCGCAATGCCGATATGTTGAAGAGGTCCTGTGTTGATTCAATATGGAGAACTCTAATCCAGCATCCACACCTATGGTGGTGGGTGAAAAATTGTGCAGAGAAGATGGAGAAGAAAAAGTTAATGCAGAGCTGTTCAGGAGCATGATCAGCTCCCTAATTTACTTGACCATTACCATGCCCGACATTGAATTGGCCGTGAGTATGGTCGCAAGGTACATGCAATCCCCTAGTATAAAACATCTCACTGCTGCTAAGCGTATTCTCAGATATATAAATGGTACTAGAAGTTTGGGGCTAAGTTATGAGAAAGGAGAAAGTTGTGAGTTAAGCGGATATTCCGACAGTGATTGGGCCGGGTTTGCTGACGACAGGAGGAGCACGACGGGGTTTATAATGTTTATGGGATGCATTCCTGTTTCCTGGAGCTCAATGAAACAAAAAACCATCGCTTTGTCTTCTACCGAAGCAGAATACACGGCGTTGTGCGATGCTTCAAGAGAAGTGATGTGGTTAAGGAGTTTGCTGGGGGAATTAACAGATCGTAGTCCAGAACCAACCGAGATTCAAGTTGATAATACGTCCGCCATTGCCCTAGCTAAGAATCCTATTTTTCACAAACGAACCAAGCATCTGGAAATCAAACTTCATTATACTCGCGACCTGGTGAATAATCAAGAAATCGTGCTCAAATATTGCAAATCAGAGGATCAGATGGCCGACATGTTTACCAAACCCCTATCGGCCCCAACCTTCGTCGAGCTCAGGAGGAGGATCAAGATGAGAAACAATATGGATTACGAGGGGGTGTTAGAAAATAATCCAGATTGCTTTGATGATGGCCTGGTTGCTCCATGTGAAAAGGCACAGCAGGCTCCGGCTGAAACATCGAACGAGAAGAAACCTGCAGGAAGTAACCTGGAAGAAGATAAAGCAGATTAAGTTATTGCCAGTTTTGCTTTGGGCCCGGCTCCCAGTTTTATCCAGAGTTGTGTTTTTATTGGTTCTAGGTGTGTGAGCTTTTATTGTTGTTTTTGTCCTGTAGTAGTGTGTGGGGTCTTTAAATTATGAGTGCAGTGTGGGTTGTAGTGTGTGAAAAAAAACAATCTTTGCAGAAGGAAGAACTTGTTGAACTTCCGGGTGCATGTTTTCAATCTCATGTAAGTGTTGCAGTTTAGTTTTCTCTTAATAAAACAATCGTGGATGTGCGTTTTGTGCAAATACTCCAACAGGTTCCACGTGGGGTAAAGAGGGGTTGGAAGGAGTGGGAGGGGCAGTGGGAAGTGGTTCCTCAAGAGATCAGGGGGAAGAAACTTGAGTTCAGGAAGGGGGGGGGTGCCGGATTCTACTCTAGTATGAGGGGGAAAAAGGGGGGGAGGGGGAGGGAAGAGAGAAAAAGAGGGGGGAGAAGAAAGGGGGGGGGGAGAAAGATAGTTTAGCATCCACTTAAGAAACATCATTCACTTTTATGTTCAAACAAATGATGTTTGTTAGATGAGATCCTTAACGAATGATGGTTTAACCCATACATTTACGACCACCACCACCGGGCCAAACATAGCTTAATAATTTCCAACAAAAAAGTAAATTGAGAAACTTAGGCGAGTTTTGGCCTTCACGTTATTACGTACAACGATTCATAACCAATGCGATCACGACCGTTGCTCTCATGCCAAATGGAGCAATAATCAAAGCATCCATGGATCAAGAGAATATGCCATAGAGTTAGAACTCAACTCGACCCCATAAAAATGAAATAAATATCATCTTAAATAGGTGTAACACTATGAATTAATACACCATGGAATTTAATCAATTGGAGTGATAAAATATGAAAAATTATCATGTGTTAATAATGACATTTGATTACTATTCGCAGCTCACAACAAAAAGAAAATTGCTATATGATCATAATTTTTCTCTCAAACCAATACAAAATTTAAAACAAAAAAACTGTTGGGGTTGTGGAACACTTCCGGTCCTCTTGTTTCTCACACCGGGTTAGCCCACGTGAGCTTAGAGGAATCAAAGTGTGATCCTCCTCTGACATGTCTGGCGCCGACGACAGCGGGGGTCCGGGGGCAGCCGCCCCCGGCGGAGGTCCCGCTGATCGGACACAAACTAGGTTCGACGTCGATCGTCGAACTAGGTTCGACGTCGATCGTCGAACCCAGCTCGACGTTCGACGCGTCGAACCCAGCTCGACGCTCGACGCGTCGAACCCAGCTCGACGCTCGACGTTCGGGCCGAGTTCGACGATCGTCGAGCGTCGTTCGGCGTTCGACGATCCTGTTATGCTGAAGCCTATTTAAGGCGTATTCCGGTTCTTTTTTAGGGATACGGACGTAACGACGGCTTACGGCTGGTATACCTTTTGGAGGCGCATACGAGGAGATTGTTGGCGGCGATCCAGAAGAGGTTCTTCTTTTGTTTCTTGTCCAGAAGAAGGAGTTAAGGTAGGATCGGTTTAGATCCTTGTAACCTTTTGTAATCTGTATTTTCTTTTGGTGATTACAAGAACTGAGAAGGGAAGGGGAGAGAGGACGTAGCCATGTTTTGGGTGAACCTCTGAAATCTGTGTGTTTGTGTGCTTGCTCTGTTTTTCCATTTATTTGCTGCTTTTATTCGGATTTCTGCTTCTCGGCGCTCCGGTTTTCCTACAAAAACTTCGGATGTTTAAATTTATTTTAAGCATAAATTAGTAACCAAATTTGATCAGTAGGATTGTTATAACGAGAGAGTCATGACTGGTAGTGCCTAATATTCAAGCAATCAAGCCCCTACCAGGTCCTCCTTTTGATGACGTCTGAGTGTGTTGTTTAGCTTAGCCCATTTTGATATCATATTAGAATATGTGTATGAGTGTATCCAATCTTAAACTAATTGATTATAGGCGGAGGAGCCCAAGAGAGTTTCATTCACTTTTATATTCAAAACTAGTTCAAGCATTCATGAACTATAATTCAAAACCACCACTTTCACCACCGCCGTCCCAATGCCAAACGGAGATGTAACCAAGGAAAATGTCATACGTTAGCATCCACTATAGAAACTTCATTCACTTTTATGTTCAAACAAATGATGTTTGTTAGATGAGATCCTTAACGTATTAACCCAACAGTATGCAGCAATAAAATGTCAAGTGTTGAGGTAGACATGGTTCGCCAGTTTCCACTGACGACAAATTTTGTATTTGAATTATCACTACAGTGTTGGATTTCTACTCCAATTTTATATGACTTTCATACACAACTTCAACCTACACAATACTATAGGAAACAAACCGGGGGCAAAAAAATATCTCTACTCAAATCACAATTAGCAATCATCATTGGACTTGTCCCAACCATCTCATTTTCCCAACATCATATGCAGTATTACACCATTCTAATCCAATACACACATTGGGAAAAAAGAACGGTATAATAACATTTATGATAATAATTTAAGAATATCATAACTTTAAACAGAATCACTCAGCAGGCGTTGTTTTGTAGTAAACTAGGAAAATCATAGTGCACAACTCAAATCTAAAATCAATATAATTTTCCGGGCACAGTAATATAATATAAAACTCAAGCTCTCAGATGATTGTTGTTCAGATTGGCAATCAATTCATCTCCACTTTTGGAACCGAGAATGCTTGTTTTGCACCAAAATATTTTAGTCTCATTCACCCATATTCTCAAATATTAAGGTCTTTCTTGCAAAACAATTTAAATGAAATTTGGTGCATAGTTTCAAAGATAAAGTCAAGTAAAATTACCTTCAATTTTTTATTATGCAAGACCATCATGTTCATTATTTAATCCATGTCAAATAGTTGCATGTCTTACTATAAACAACAATGGCAAATCTTATACTACTACATCTCCAAGAATATTTTTGTTATAAGTGTTATCCCTTCCAATTGCTCCCTTCCCATCATGTTATCTATTCTCGCAAATCTTCCTCCAGCATGGTTAGTGTTATCTATTCTCGCCAAAAAATTCTCTATTACCATAGCAGGAGCCTTATCTTGGCCTTGGTTTAATTGCTTCAACTTCAGTTTCTCCTGCAATATCAAGTATAAGTTGACGATTGCATTAATGTATATTATAAATTTGATGATCTTTTATTTTCTTTGACACCATTTTTGTTGCAAATTCAAGGAGGGTGATTCACAAAAACTATAGGGGAGCAATTCATTGTGGGAATACCTCAGGTTCACTGCCGTCAGAGTTGAAGATCCTCATAGATCGAGTAATCAGTGTCGTTGAGCCATGGCATCACAAAGATCACACAATCGACACCAAATTGCAGAACTTCATCGTCTGCTCGGGAGTAACCCAAGGTTCCAATGAGTCCCTGTTATCCACCTTGGTTGGAAAAACCTGTTTACAAGCCAGATTCAACAAAACCTGAATTGATTGTTCATGTATGCAGTTCAACAAATGGAATGAAGGAAGCGTAAAAACTAATCATGCTACGGGATGCCAAATATAAATTAGGAAGGGACTATTAAAAACAATAATATAAGAAAAAGGGAGGAAGATGGCAGAGGCATCGGTGAGAGCTTAAGTTTTAGAGAATTTGGTGTACACGTAACAAATCATAGATTTCTGCTTCAAATTTTCCCACATATGGTATTTGAAGAGTTAGTAATTCAAAGAGAAGGCACCCATAAGACCATATATCAACCACCTGCAAAAATATTAAAATAAAGGAAACTAGAGTGAGATGTGATCATAACTCAATGCAGCAATCAAACAAAGAATAAATTATAGATGTGATTAAACTTCTAGATGTATAAATTATAGATGCAGTTATAATTAACTTAGAATAAGTCAATATATATGAACTACTCTGAAATAGAAATGACTAGTTCAATTAAACCCAAAAAATGTCGTATTCAATTGAACCTGCTATTTTCTCCCCAAAACGCCTTTTTCAATTGAACCTGCTCCATATTTGCAATGACAAAAACACAAACATACCTATAGATGAGTTTTAATAGTATAAAAATATATGCAAGCTAAATAATTATGAAACCAAATTTGACCTCCTGGCATTGGTGTACTGAAACAACATCACCAAGTCTCACTCTAAGATTTGATCTCACAACCTTGTTCATCCTAATCTTAGGTTCTTCACACCACTCATCGGCCATGACAATGCATATTGTATCTTTTATTTCCATGAAGCATAAATAAGAACAGAATAAGCTTACTCTGACAATAATTACATAAACATGCAACAAAGCTGAAAATAGCAATAGCCAAGAAAAAAATCCTGATTTCATTTAAACAAAAGAGCAAATGCAGCATGGTTCTAATGATGCACATGATTAGGATTAAGTTTAAGCCTAATCATAGAAATTGTAGTTCTTATCCAGCTCTTTGATGCACATGATTTATACATCCCCTGAAAGATGTATTTTAGGGGAGACGCGATGCGAGTTCGCAGCTGTCTGATTCCATCATGTGGGATGCGATGCGAATCGCGTGGCTGACCATTGCACGCGGAGTGCTGCGGATGGAGATTTCTTGTGGGAGAATGGCTCTGGAGCGGACGAGACCTTCATGGGGCTTGTGGCGGAGGACTGCCGCGGCCTCGAGGGCGGCTAGTTTTTTGCTTCTTTTTTCTTTCTGTTTTTCTCATATCTCCCCATCAGTTGTTATTCTCGTTTTATTTTATGCTATTGCAAATTTCACGAAAGATGCATTTTAGGGATATGATCTCTTTATCAATGATGCTTGCGCTTTTTGTATGCAGTACACAGGAATGATGCTGCTAGTAAATAGTCTCGATTTTTATTACACCATATCTGCTTGTATTTGTTGTTCCCAGGGTGAAATTGAGCGGCAAAAATAGTGAATTGATCCATTTTACACTTCATGGTTCTAATGAATTAATCCACATCCTGTAAAATTTCAGCGTGTGGATGATATTTTACAATTTATTTCAGATTTTACAGTGAAGGGGCATGTCTGCAGGTCATAACTTTTCTTCATTTTGTAGGATTTTTCTTGGCTTATTTGTAAAATTAATAAATTGATCTTCTGCTTGATCTGTAATGTTCTTTGGTTATAGCTTGGGCGTGTTTGTCCTTGAAAGACATGGAAATAGAAAGTATACTTCTCTATTTAATTCTCTAAATGACACTAGGAGTTTCCAAGGGAAAGTGGAGAAATCATTCGGTGTGGGGGAAGAGGGATAATGGCTATGCGTAACAGAGCAATGAAGAAGATAAGAAGAAGAAGGGCTACCTCATTACCCTAAACCTTCACATGGAGGAGAAGAACATTTGATGCTGAGATGGAGAACCTCTGCTGGAGTCCCCGGAGGTAATCTGCAGCGGAAAGGATCGCTGGAGGTGTCCGCTTCCGTCCGGGAGTGAGGAGATTGGGGAGCTAGGGCGGCTTTTGTCGGCGTGGGGGAAGAGGAGATAATCGCGTAAAAGTCGAACCACGGGATTCGGCCTAGCCCTCGATTCGCCGGAGAAGAGAGCCAAAGAAGAGATCTAGGGTGTCCGAGAAGAAATCCGGGGCGCCGAAGTAGAGATCCGGGCGCCGGAGAAGGAGAGCGCGATTGTAGATGGATTTTCCGGATATTAGCTGCCGCCGGAGAGGAGAACGAGAGGAGAATGAGACGCTCCGGATCAGTCGGGGTTTTCGCGAGAGGGGAGGAGGTTTTCGCGAGACAAGGGGAGGTTTTCGCGAGACAGAGTGCAACAAATTTTGAGTGAGACGGAGTGCAAGAACGAGACGCTCCGGATCAGTCGGGGTTTGACTTAGGGAGCAATTACTACCAAATTTGCATCTCGAATGGGTGATGAATGGATGATAAAATTTAAAACTAGGGCTTAATATTTTGAGTGATTAGTCATGCCCTTCATACATTTCAACACACCAAGTACCTTTGTATATTTTGATGAACCAAGCATTGCGGCCTTTCATTGGTGAGATCATTATAGTTTATTTTGTTGAGATCTAAATCTATAACAAAAATTGCAAGCTGCGCTTGTTTTGAAACCAATTGTTCGCCAATCTATTGTTTTTTTTTATTTCCTGGCAAAGAGATTGTTCCTAGTATTCATCATAAGTGTGATTGATAATAACCAAGTCGACGAGGTGAAGTGTGAGTAATCAAGGAGTTTTTGATGTTCACTATTGCGGGCGATGTAAGAAGTTTCCTTGGATTGGTTGATCATCGGCTCATAAAATTGTGTAGCAAAATCATTTGGGAATTCCCCTAATGTACGAAGGGGAAATTCAATAGGAACAATGAAACTAAAGCGTGCTTTGCTTTGATCAAGGAGAGGATATGTGCTGCCCCAGTACTCACAAACTCTGACAAACTTTTAAAGTGAAGTGTGATTATGGTAGGCTTGACATTAGTGTTGTGTTATGCAGGAGATGCAAAGTTGCAAACTGTAGGCTTCATTAGTGAGAAGTTTGAGTGATGCTCAGTGGAAGTGATTACCATTTCCAAGAAGGATTTCTAATAAAGGGCAACTTATCATGCATCCGTAGCACCTCCCTAAGTGAAACCTAAGAGAAATAGTTATCCAAGAGCTGCATGGTGGGAAGTTTGTAGCACAATTGCAATTTTCTATTGCGGCTAAAACTTCATCCCCCACGGCTAGAGTGCTTTATATGACTCTCAGGAGGTCCTTGCATTTCGTGTAGTCAGCGGGAGAGGCGTGTAGCGCTTTGCTATCGCTCGCCTTCTCACCCTCGGCGGAGTGGTTGGCAGTTCTTCCTTTCGAGTACGAAACAAAATTTGTGTTTTCATTTTGGTCTGACAGAAACCTATTCAATGGTATCAACATGTTATTATATGCCATAACTCAGAGTTCAATAGCTCAACTCACCTGGAGACTAACAACCAAATTGTGGTGGTATCCGAATTTTGAGGAATGAGGAATATTATTCAGAGTATCCATGGAAAAATACCAACTAGTGAGATTTTGCTGAACTAGCAGAGTTAGCATTAGGCTATAACAACGATGTCTTCTTGCCGACAAGGATATTGCCATTCAACATAGGATATTCCAAATCACCAAACCATATTCTTGATCTAAATTACATTGCGAGAGGAGTTAAGAGGAATGTGCTAGAATTAATGACTTAAAATAAAAAAGTCATGATGAAATGCTGATGAGGAGTTGAAACAAATGAACCATATATTTTCATTAGGGTTAATACTTTGGCTATTTATAAAAGCAATCTCCAAAAAGGAAGAAGTGATTATAGGAAGGAATAAAGACCTTCACCATGAATACCAGCAAGTGTTTGATTCCAAAGCTCTGTCCATTTGAAGTCCCGCTGCCCTTTTACCAAACTCTGTTTTTACTGTAGCTTCTGAAAATTCCTCTGTTTTGGGAGAGCCAACGAACTAGAAGGAGGAGCGGCGGCTGGTCGCGAGATGTGGTGGATGAGCCGGCGGGGAAACAGGATTGGGAGTTTGGAGGTGCGGGATCGGGAGTCGGGGTGGCGGCGGCGCGTCTTGGAGTGGGGCGTCGGATGGCAGCTGGAAGCGGCGGGTTGTGAGAGATCGGGGGAGGAGAGTTGGGAGAGGCGAAATCGTTGCAGAAAGAAAATCGCCATCGCCGTCCCAAAACCTGGGGAAGAGAGGTATCGTTACAGCCATCGTTGCAGAGAGAAAGGGCGAGCGAGAGAGAGGCAGCGGGAGAGAAGAAAAAGGGAGATAATCGCGTAAAATGGGGGATAAAATGAGAATCACGCAAATTCAGTCCGATTCAGTCGGACTGAAGTGAGGCCGACCGGGGGGGGGGGGGGGGGGGGGGGGGGGGCTTACGCTTCAGGCAGGAAGGATGGGGTGGGAGGTTAAAGGGCTGGGAGGTTTTAATTAAATGGGGCGGTTATGAAGTTGGTGCAGTGGGATAAATGTAGGAGGGAATTAAGGTGGCCGCCTGGCCGGTCAATGGTTTAGTGGGGAGTTTTAGAGGGGCAGGCTGTTTAGATAATGGGGGAGATGGCTGCCCCTAATTTTAGGAATTAATTCCTATAATTAAGGAGAGGGGAAAATAGGAAGTGGTGGATAGTTTTGAATGGTGGAGGAGGTGGCTGGTGGTGGCCGGAGGTTGTTACCGGTGGTGGAGGTTGCCGGAGACGTTTTCTGGCGATCGCTGGAAAACTCTAAATGTAGGGAATATGTATAGGAGGTGTAGGAGGATGTTAGGATCTCAGGCCACGTGTCTACATCAAGCCCAGCGGTAATAATCTCAGCCGAATAAATAAAGGAGAGTGAGCATCTAGCGACAGATGGCGGAAGCAGATCATCAGCGTTATTTTCAATTCACCAGCAGAGCCGTTGATTGTTTTTTAGCCGTTAACATTGTATTAGGACTAAAAGTTTTCTTTTATTCTATAAATAGGATTAGCTCTGTAATAAGTTTTTTTTTTCATCGATGGAATAATAATGAAATGTCTTCTCCTTCCTTGACTCTATTCTCTCTCCCTCTCTCTCTCTCTCTCTCTCTCTCTCTCTCCTACTATCTTCTACCCGTTGGCTCGCCTGACTCCTCCTTCCCCACTCCGGCGGCCACCGGCCGATTCCTTCCCCTTCCCAACCGAGCCCCTGACAGAGGACCTATGGAGGAGGCCGGAAATGAATTTCGGTGATCGCCGGAGATGTTTTATGGGGTATATAGGGGCTGTTTTGGAGGGAGGAAGTGATGGCAGAGGTGGTTCCAGGGCAAGGAGGGGATGGGAATATAGTGGCCGACTGTTTTGGAGGAAAGTAGTGATGGCGGTGCTGGTTCCACGACAAGGAGTGGGTGGGGATGTAGTGGCTGGCTATTGCAAAGGAGGGGAAGTGGCTGCTATAGCTTGTGGGAGGGGAGGAGGGGAAGTGACTGTTGTAGCTTCAGGAGAAGAGCGGAGGCTGGTGGAGATGGCCGGCTATGGCTTGTGGGAGGGGAGGAATGGCTGGCCTAGAGGGAGAGTAAAAGGGGCCGGCCAGGGAGAATGGAGGGGAGGAGTGGACCCGAGCTTTGCACCCGAAAACGGCTTCTGCACCGTAGTGATCAAGAATTGGGCTCCTAAAAGTCCAATCTTCAATCCCCATAATGAGAGTCCTCACCCACTATTTATAACTTTTCTAGGGAGCAATGAGCGGCTATGATTGGCCGACGCTCCGACTAAAAAAATTCAAAAATACAACTCAAAATAAAATACAACAAGTGACAAAAATACTATGATCGGCGGGCCGCTCGAAATGAGCGGTCCCGATCATCACTGCGCCTGAGGCCGCCAGGAGTAGACTCGAACGGGTCGGGGCTGGCTGCTCCCCATCAACTCCCCCCATCTCAGAAATCATAATCATTCATTTTCGTGGAATGAAGATGATCATAAAGTCATCGTAGGGAGGGGGCAAGTCTCTCGAGCTCTGAGGCTTATATCTAGGTATCATCAATGAAATGGAGGCCCTGCCAATGTACTAGATAGCAAACTCTATATAGTGCGGGAACATGCTCATGGGCCACGATCTCCGTAATGATGTCAAACGGGCCGGCGGCTGAAGAAGGAACTGCTGAGGACGATGGACTTGCTGATGACGATGAGAATGTTGTGGACTGTGGCACTGCTAGTGGTGATGGAACTGGTGATGATGACTGCTAGTAGCGAAAATTGAGAGCAGAATGGGGCAGCAGTGGATCGGTTTAGGCAAACAAACGAAATTAGGGCTAGAAATGGTGGCTCCACGACAGAAATGGGGGGGGGAGGTGGATCCACGTCAGATAGGAAGGTGGAGGTTGCAGGAATGGGGGGCGGCAGCTGAAAACTTCTGCCAACTTTTAATTGATGTTACCTCCTTAAAACTTGTATGCATGACTAAATAGGTGGTGTTCTTTTGGCTTTGGATGTGCATGACTAAATAGGCCGGCGACTTAAGAAGAGGAGAAATGCTGGTGGCTGACAGGGACAGAAAAGGGGCGGACAGCGATAGGTTCTCGTGGAAGAGGAACAAGGGAAGTGAATCAGTGCCAGAAAGAGAAGAGCGGCGGGATGAATACATTCGCTGGTGGCTGGCGGGCTTGAGGAAAATCGCCTAGGTCGACGGGAGATAAGGTGACCGGATCATCCGACGGGGGAATCCCTATAGGCGGGAGGTCGATTCTGGCGTGCTAGATGTAGGAGCGATCGAGGAAGACGAACGGGAGGGGGCGGTTTCAGCGAACGTGTGGGAGATCGATTAGGAATCCCGACGAGAAAGATGGGGCTGGAGGGAGCCAATGGGTTCTGCGGGTGGTTTCAAAACCGTCGGGGTGAAAGAGATGAACAGGTAAGTTTACGTGCTTGAAACTACCGGTTGGACGGCTGAGATGACTTGGACGTGGGATAGAAGGGTTGAATTGATTCACGGAAAAGGCAGGCAAATTAAATAAATAAATAAAACTGCCAAGAAATATAAAAAAAACGCGCTCGCAATCTCGGATCGCCGATTTGATCAACGAATCTACGGCAAATCTACAAAAGCGGGTCCCACCATGTGGTTGCCCGATCTCCTCCGATCACGAATATGCGTCAATCCTCATCACAATAACTATTTGATTTTTGAAATAATCATTGACATCTACAATTTCCTTGATACTTGTCAGAAATAAATATATAGAACGGTGATGATAAAATAATGTGAGTTTATTACTTAAAACCATGCCCTGATCATTATTATTATTATTATTTTGTACTTAGAACAAGAAGCACATGTTTGTAGATTCTACTTATTTATTGTTGTAAAAAAAGAGAGTATATTTTAGATTGGAAATGAAAACAGGAGCAATTTTTTTTATTTGCATAATTAGTAAGCTAACAGGTAACAATAGAAGTTGATTTTTCAAGGGCGGATTGTTATCTGTTTTGGAGAGGGTTTCCTACAATTGTGGAAGAATGGACTTCACTTTGTTCCATAGCTGAGCTTGCTTTTCCGCATTTATTTTTGGCGGTTGTGATACGCAATACAATTTTGACTGTCCGCAACAATTTGTTATCCGCGCTACAATATTTCAAAAATATATATTGGTTGTGAGAAAATATAAATAACAAGCTTTGCATTCCACAAAAAGTTAAGTTACACGAGTATGACCCCCTATTTATAGGGAGAAAAGAAATAAAGAAAATATAATAGACGATGTGAGACTAAAATACAACACGCGGATAAGCGGTCAAGAAATTTCTAAATGCCACATCTTAAGCGGTTAAATACGTTGTCCGCTCTACATAAGTACCCGCCGGTCTTTACTCAGTCCGCCGCTGATGACCAAAACAAAACATAAGCGGATTGTTGCTCCTATCCGCCAATCTCCAGAAACACAACTTCCTTGATCATCAGGCCGCAACAGAAGCCTCTAACCGCAGCTTCAGCTCCGTCTCTAACCGCTGCTTCAGTTGCTCCTCAGATTGTCTCTAATTGTAGCGGCTCCAGTCTCCTATCTGCCAACCCCAAATAGAGGTTAGAATAAGTCGCCTTGAACTATCAAGGAGGCGGCCTCAATGAGCTCTAGGCCGGCTAGACTCTCTGATCAGTCCGCTAGAAGCAGACCATAACATTGCTGGAATCAGTCCGCCAATATAGCTGTCAAGCCTCCAGAACCAGTCTGCTAGAAGACAGTCAGACCGCCAAGACCAATCCACCAGTCCGCTATTCGTCAGACCGTCAGGCTTAATCGCCAGTTCGTCAAACTACCAGACCGACTGGACCAATCCGCCAGTCCGCTGAACTTTACAAAATCTAACATTTTCCCTCAAGCTGGAGCATATATGTCAACCATGCTCAGCTTGCCACTGATATCTGAAAGAGACGCGAACACTGGTTTGGTAAAGACGACTGTAAGTTCTTTGTCAGAAGTGACGAATGAAGTACAAATTTGATTATTCAATATTTCTTCTCTGTCGATGTGACAGTCGACTTCAATGTGTTTTGTTCTTTCCTGAAAAATTGGATTCTTTCACTACTAGAAAAATGGCTTTTAGCCACGATTTTTTTTTGCCACGGGGAAAAATTGTGGCTAATACTGAAGTATTAGCCACGGTTCTTATTCCGTGGCTAATAAGCTAGTATTAGCCACGGATAACTAATCCGTGGCAAATAACCCGACTTTTTGACACGGTTTGCCTGTTTCGTGGCTAATAATCTAGTATTAGCCACGGAAGCCTAATCCGTGGCAAAAAGTCTGATTTTTTTTAGTCCCACACCGCCAATAAAAAGCTCAATTTGGGGTTTATAGAGGTCATTCAAAATTATTGTTTGAAATGAAATCGGCGTGGCGGTGGCGGCCGGGCGGCGGCGGAGGCCGGGCGGCGGCGGCCGGGCGGCCGAATATTTTTTATGTTAGGTTTATTACATGCCCTTTAGCCACGACAATTGAACCGTGGCAAATGAGGAACTTTTAGCCACGACAATTGAACCGTGACTAATAACTTATTAGCCACGGATTCAGCGTGGCTAATACTATTAGTCACGCTCGCATTGCCTACGCCCATTTGTTGTGGGTAGGCCGTGGCTAATAGTTATTAGCCACGGTTTTGGACTTTTCGCCACGGAAATCTGCCGTGGCTAAAAGTCTATTTTTTTGTAGTGTTTGATATATGTATATGTGGTTGATTGTCACAAAATATAGGTAAAAGATGATCATATATCTCTCCCAAGTCAAGCATAAGGGCACACAACCATTTCAACTCGCAAACGGTCGATGTCATGCTTTGGTACTCAGCTTCAGCACTTGATCGTGATACAACAGACTGTTTCTTGCTTTTTCAGCTGACAATTTCTTACCTCAAAGGTGCAAAAACCAGAAGTAGACTTTTTATCTTCTTTATTGTCAGCATAGCTAGCATCATAATATGTTTCAACCTTCAGATGATTATGTTTTCGAAACAATAACCCATTCCCTGAAGACCCTTTCACATACTCCAGAATTTTCAAGACAGAACGAAGATGACATTCTCTAAGAGCTTGCATAAACTGACTGACCTTTCCTACTGCATAACAGATATCAGGTCTAGTAATAGTCAGATAGATAAGTTTTCTCACGAGTCGTCTGTACATAGTGTTATCTGAAAAAAGAGGTGAATCCTCCGTCCAACTCTTGTCATCACCAACGGCCATAGGACAACGAACAGGTCTTGTCCCAAGAAGACCAGTTTCTTTCAAAAGATCTAACACATACTTCCGTTGTGAGAGCACTACAGAGTTGTGTTTCCGCAAATATTTTTATTACCAGAAAGTACTTAGGAGAACTCATATCTTTTGTAACAAAATGTTGTCGAAGGTGTTTTTTTGCTAGATCAATTCCTTCTTTATCATCACCAATAAGGATAATATCATTCACATAGACAGCAAGAACCAAATAACTTTAGTAGTCTTGCGAATAAAAAGAGAGTGATCAGCAGAACTCCGATTAAAGCCAACAAGAGAGAAAACCTTGTTGAACTTATCGAACCAGGACCGTGGGCTTTGCTTTAGAACATAAATCGTCTTCTGTAACTTGCATACCTGAGACTTTCCCTGAGCAACATACCCAGGAGGTTACTTCATATAAACCATTTCTTGTGGATCACCATACAAGAAGACTTTTTTCACATCTAACTAATACATCTCCAAACTTCTGTTAATCGCTACAGAGAAAAGAACATGGATAGTGTTGATACGAGCAGCTTGGAAGAATGTATCAAAGAAGTCCACTCTATATGTCTGAGTAAAGCCTTTGATAATAAACCTTGCTTTATAGCGATCAATAGTGTCATCTGGATGAAACTTGATGACAAAGACCCACCGGCAACCAACCACATCCACACCTAGAGGAGTAGATACAAGAGTCCAAGTAACCCTTTCGGTTAATGCCTTTATTTCCTCATCCATTGTCGTCTTCCAATGCGGAATAGCAAGAGCCTCCTGATAGTTAACCGGGACAGCATTTGCCGAGAGAGCAAGATCAAACTGCCTTCCAGTTGGGGAAAGATGAGCATGGGAGACAACATCATGAATTGAATGTTTAGTGCACGTTCTAACCCCCTTTTGTAGAGCAATTGGAAGGTCAAGATTTGACTTGTCATCTGTAGTAGATCTATCTATCAGAGAGATTACTGGCTCGAGAACTGTCAACAAGGGCTCCAAAGGAAGAGAAGAATCAGAATTGAGAGGCCAAGAGAGAGGAACAGGTATGAGAAGAGAAGATAGCGGTGGAGAAAGTGGAATAGATGCGGGTGAAGGTGCGAAAACAATAGGAAGAGATAACAAAACATCATATAGTGAGAGAGTAGAAGCTCGAGAAAAATAAGGCATATCTTCAAAGAACGTAACATCAGCAAAAACAAACTGTTTCCTGAGCAGGAGATCAAAGCACCAATATCCCTTTTGGGTCGGACAGTAGCCCAGAAAGATGCACTTTACCAAGCAAGATGAAAGTTTGTCACGACCAAAGGAAGGAGAATGCACAAATATTGTGCAACCAAAAACGAGGAGAGGTAAAGAGAAAGGTTGAGCTCCTGGATGTAAAATGGAGAACAGGGTATTGCCCTGAAGAATCGATGTGGGAATACAGTTGATGAGATAACAAGAATGAAGCACAACATGTCCCCAATACGGTCGGGGAACATTCATCTATGTGAGAAGGGTTCGAGTAACATCCAGGAGATGTCGATTTTTGCGCTCATCAATCCCATTTTGCTGAGACGTGTAGGAACAACTAGTTTGATGAACTATGCCCCGATGCATGCAAAAATTAGAAAATTATTGACTTAGGTATTCTCGAGCATTATCAGTTTGAAGAACTTTAATAGAAACATCAAATTGAGTTTGTATCTCATTACAAAAAGCCATGCGTGCTGGAAAGGAAAAACGATGATGTTTGCCAAGTTGTCAGGCCTCACAGTTCAAAGAGTCCTCCTGAGGCAAATCCGATAGGAGTTGGTAGATGAGACGAGGAGGGGGATAATCAAGACGAAAATGTCATTGCAGAAGAGAAGTGAAAAAAGCAGTGATATTGTCTAGGAAGAAGAACTCATTGCTTTCAGTCCCAATAGCAATCTTCTCCTTGGAGTGTGGATCCTGAAAAAAACTAGTACATGTAAAGGTAACCGTGCAGTTTAACGGTTTACAGAGAGCAGGAACAAAGAGTAAATTGCACGAAAAAGACGGGACGTAAAGCGTGTCCTCAAGCCGCAAAGCCGGAGTGACACAGACTGTACCAGTCCCGCATACAGGATACGCATTATCATCCGCAACAAAAACCGGAGGAGACCAGTTATGTTTGTCCAAGCAAGAGAATAAACTAGGATCATCTGTCATGTGATTAGTAGTTCCTGAATCAATGAGCCACTTACCCTGAGTGATCACATTAGCACTGCCAGAGAAAGTAGAGGCAAAGGACGTGGACTTCTTGGTGTTGTCAGCCACAAACGGGCGAAGATGAGGATATTTAGCCCAGCAACAATCAACAATATGATCCGTCTTTGTCACAATGAGAGCAGAGATGACGATTGACGAGACACACCATGCCCACCAGAATGACCTCCACGACCACTAGAATTACCCAAGCGAATTTGATGAGCAAAGGTGTCAGGATGGGGTGGGGAGGCAAGCAGAGGGCGCTGAAGGAGAGTGGTAACAGCTGCAATACGGGCACCGGTAGCAGCAAAGGTTGGAAAATCAGCTTCGCCAAGAATTTGTTGTCTGATCATGTCATAAGATTCTGGAAAGCGAATAAGATAACACACAACCAGAAGTTTCTGGAAGTGTTTGTGCTGCTCAGCTAGATCAGCAGAGAACGGACGATGTTGTAGAATTTCAGCGCCAAGAGCTTGCACCTTCTGATAAGCAACATCAGTAGTTAAACTAGGGCGAACTTATAAATCAGCATATAACGTGTATATACGCGAGGTCTGAGTGCCTTTCGAATATAGAGCAGCAAGATGAGTCCAAACAGCTTTAACAGTCTCATCGTGTCTAATAATAGGTAGACACTCATCAGAGAGGTTGTTAGCCAAACACATCCTAACCAGAGCATCATTAGCATCCCAGTATTCAAAGGCAGGAGACCCTCGAGCTGGAGGGTCATCAATAAGATGATGACATTTGCGTTGAGAACTCAGTAAAAACACAAACGAAACACTCCAGTTTGGATAATTCGGGTCAGTCAACTTGGAAGCAGTTCCAAGATTGCCAGACGGAGTAGAAACTGTTGTTGCGGTTTGAGAGGAAAATGCGGATAAAGAGAAAGAAGAGTACTCGGTATCCTCCATGAAGAAGACGAGTAGAAAAAACAATTTGCG
Organism: Platanthera zijinensis; assembly: GCA_039513925.1. Lineage (NCBI taxonomy): Eukaryota > Viridiplantae > Streptophyta > Magnoliopsida > Asparagales > Orchidaceae > Platanthera > Platanthera zijinensis. The sequence goes on along the minus strand of CM077080.1, from coordinate 11,324,781 downwards.
CGGTTAGAAGAAAATCTCAGCGGGCGATTAGAAAAACCGGAGTCTGCAGAAACCGCAGAAACCGCAGAAACCGCAGAAGGCGAGCGGTTAGAAAACTTGAATCCACAAGGATCACAGAAGAGCAAAGCGGGCGATTAGAAAACTGAAAACCGCAAGAATCGGGTGAGCTCTGTTACCATGTGAGAAAATCTAAATAACAAGTTTTGCATTCTACAAAAAGTTAAGTTACACGGGTATGATCCCCTATTTATAGGGAGAAAAGAAAGAAAGAAAATACAACAAACGATGTGAGATTAAAATATAACACACGGATAGACGGTTAAAAAATTTCTAACCGCCGCATCTTAAGCGGTTAGATACGTTGTCCGCTCTACATAAGTGCCCGACGGTTTTTACTCAGTCTGCCGTTGATGACCAAAACAAAACATAAGCGGACTGTTGCTCCTATCTGTCATTCTCCAGGAATGCTTCCTTGATCATCAGGCTGCAACAGAAGCCTCTAACCGCAGCTTCAGCTCCATCTCTAACCGCTGCTTCAGCTGCTCCTCAGACCGTCTCTAACCGCAACGGCTTCAGTCTCCTGTTCGTTAAACTACCAGACCACCTGGACCAATCCGTCAGTCCGCTGAACTATACAAAATCTAACGTCGGCTAACAAATCTGATATCCACAAACAAAAAATTGAAAATTTTAACAAGTTAAAACGCAATCATTTATGCCTTCTAATAATTAAACAGTCTAAAACATCATCCAAAATTAACTAATTTGCGCTCTCTAGGATACATAAAAGTGGTTACAATTACGCACTCCAGTTAAAAATTTTAAACAGTAGAAACCTTCCATAAAAAGAACATTTAGGAAGGACGAAAAAAAGCCTAACATAATTCTCCAACTCAAATCAAATCAAGGAAACTTATTTCCTAAATCACCGGCAGTAAAAGTCTAACAAAATTTTCCATCACAACAAGAAAAAAAAAGAGAATTATGAAATGCTCCATAACTTATACCCTATATTAAAAAATAACCGAAATCCATATGAATCGAGCAATCATAGAGCATTAAACCGCAATCAAGCACATCATAAACAAAAGAAATTCCCCAAACTGGCATCGCTCCCTCTCCCCAATAAAAACTCCAGCAGGGAAGTGTATACCCTTTGGGAGATATTGTTGGATCTGCAGATGGATGCGCCCTGTTTCGTCTTCTTCTACCATGTTTTTCGCGATCTGTTTTGCCACTCTTCTTCGCAGCATGCAATCGACGAAGAAGAGTAGAAGCAAAAGGCCAAAACCATAGCACTGAAGGAAGAAGACAGTCGGTGAAACAGGAAAAATCCCTACATGGATTGAAGCCTTTCGGTGGTCACCGTCGGCGGGACTGTCTACTTTGTCACCGGTGGTCGGCGAGGATGGGGCGATCGATTGGAATGCGAAACAGAGCAAACTATCGGGTGGTGAAACAAGAGGAACTATCGTGATCGGGAGGGGAGAGGCACAATCGGCGGAAAAGAGGAGGTGAGTGTGGGTATGCAATTTCAAAACCCTAATACCAATTAGTCATTGCGGATAGCCAATTTTGTAGTGCGTATAACAATCACCTCATTTTTTAGCATTTACATTTCTGGAGCAATTAATATCTAGTTGTGTTTTTTATGTGTGCATATTCTCTAGAGTATTATTATAATTATATTTAATTAAATAAATTAAAATTTTGTTTTATGCATCCTAGTTTTTTGAAAAATTATATTTCTCATATTCGTTTCGTATTGTATCCTGTATCCATTTCGTATCGTATCCCATATCACATTCTCGTCCCCGTGCTACATAGTTTCCAGACGCTTGATCTATACTGAGTGCACAAGACTGAATTTTCAGACTTGCGATTATATTTTCAACACATTTTCCTTCTCTTGGGGGAACTATCTCCAGGGAAGATATTTCTGTATTATTTGCAATATATTTTCATTTCTTGAGGCTTGAAGCTGATGGGCCTTATTTTGTGGTGTTCATTTCTATTTCCCGGGAATATGGGTTGATAGTGTATCTTATTTTGAGGGATGCAAATAAGTAGACTTGTTCCCTGTAAAAAGGGAAGGTGGAGAAGTTTAGAGGGGATTTTCTGACCTTTAAAAAGGGGAGGGCTAAACCTGTGGGTTCCATTCTTACTTCTTTTTCTTTACCTCCTTCGTGTTATGCTTCTCAACCCATTTTTTCCTTCCACTTATACTTTCTTCCGCACATATCATTTAGGCTTCGTTTGGCGCAGAGGGAGGAGACGCCCGGCGGGTCTAAATGCTGCCGCTCGAACTGGAGGTTTGCTCCGGCGGTTCGAAAGCTCTGTTTTTGGCTTCGTTTCTCACGTGGGCGGGTGTAAACGCCACAAACGGGGACGGGATTCTATTTGTTTACCCGCCTCTGCGCTGCGTTTCCCCTAAACGCCACCCGCCACCGCTACGTCAAATGCAGCCTTAGGCTCTTTTTTTTTCGGCGGTGGCATTTTGGAGCATTGAGAATGAAGCGGTGGGACTGGAGGGAGGGGACCGTGATGATGTTGAAGGACAAAAATGACATTTTGGAGCGTTGGGAATGGAGAATGGAAGTTTATCAAACATGTACTTTGAAGGTAGACATTTTTTCCCCACCAAAAATGGAGAAAGAAAAAAAACCCGAAACAAATACAGCCTCAACTTCCTCCGTTGCTGGTTGCAAGTTAAGCTCATGTACTACAATCTTATGTCTTTTGTTTTCTGCTGTTAATTGTTATTCTAGTAATTTGATGAATGTAGTAATTAATTTCTCCACATAATTTTTAATTGCTTTCTTTTTTTATTGATTTATTGATATGCTGTCTTTTGATTTTATTAACCAGTGTAATCATGTGAAGCTTTATTTTTGGTGATTGTTAACCGCAAACCCGTTATTTGTTAGTGGCACCCCAAAATTTCATAACTTTTCGCTCCTTTTCGAAATACGTTTTGTACATGCATTTTTAGGAAAAGTGCGCAACACGAAAGTTGTAGATCTCGTCCTGAAAGTTGTTGAACACTTTTCCTGAATTTGCATATACATGGTGTATTTCGAAAAGACGCGAAAAGTTAGCAGATTTTAGGGTGCGACTAGCCAATAACGGGTTGCGGTTAACAATCACCTTATTTTTTACTAACTGTATTTGGTATTTTAAGCGCAGCCAACTATTCTATTCTTTCATAATGGACAAAAAGATTCAGAAATTGTGGGTGCTGATCTGGAAAAGCTGAAGGTGACAATGGAAAGACTTTACAAGTAATTTCTCTGAATCTGGTTTCAGCCCCCTTTAAAACTTCAAACAAAAAACATGAAACTGCATACTTAAATATTTGTAAAGAAACTTGTTTAATGTGTGGTTTAATTATGCCCCCAACAGAAATCCTATACATATTTGTCATCTGCTATAAAATGCACCCCCTCAGTTTTGTCGTCGAGGAGCTTGACATCCTGATAGAGACTGAAGCCGGGTCGTCGGGGTCGTGTTTTAAAAAAATGTATGCAGCAGCTTTCCCGCTTGCAGTTAAGCGTGGTGAGCAGCTCCTGGCGTCCAAGCGCGATGCAGTGGCTTTGCCGAATTTGCGGATGTTCGAAACTGCACAAGTTTGCATCGAAAATTCTTTCATCGGATGTGTAGTGTAGGGCGACCATGGCATTGCAGCAAGTGGGGATATCGTATTTATTTGCAGGCCTGCAAATAATTTTTTTTAAAAAAACATTGCTCGATTAATTTCGTTAAAAATAAAATATATATTTTTTGAAATAATTAAAGTTATTGAAATTAAATAATGGATTGCGTCAAGTTTTGAAGTGATTAATTAAACACCTTACAAAAATTTCCAGAACATCTATTATCACAAATGGAAGCCAATCATATCTATTGTATAACATTAATGTATTTCATAGTGTATATTTGCAACCATAATTTAGTCTGTTTTAATTTGTCGTCAATCAGCTATATTTTCAGTAGATATTAGATTTTAATAATGTATATTGTTTTTATTGATATTCAATTTCACGAGGTATATATATATATTTATTATATGTTTATAAATAAATTGACTAAACATTGATAGTCAAGAGCAAATGAAGACTATAAATGAAAGGATAATTAAATTATTTATTTTCTCAACTCTTGCCAAGTTTACCCGATATAAATTAAAATATTATGAAAATTATTTAGCTAGAAATGCTACACTCATACAAGTATATAAGTTAATTTGTTGCTATATTAACATGATATTATATATAGATGAGAGAGAGAGAGAAGAGAATAAGCACAACAATCGTTAAACATTGAATAGAGATAGAAATACTTGGTAGAGAGAGAGGGGGAGAGAGAAATGGATGATAGTAAGAGAGAGCTGGTGCTGCCAAGGTGGTTGAATGGATTGATAGGAGAAAGTTTCTATGGAGAGTGTTGGATTCACGAGAGCAGGATGCAGAAGGAGAAGAGTTTATACTGCCTACGCTGTTCCTGCAGCATGTGCACTCACTGCATCCCCTATCACCCCTCTCATCCTCTCCTCAAGGTCTCTCTCTCTTTGAACTCTTTGATTACTTTTTTTTACATATACTTAATAGTCCCTTCACAAGGACCCCCCCCCCCCCCCCCCCCCCCCCCCCCCCCCGACCACACACACACACCTCCCCCAACACAAGAATTTTGCAAAAATTGTGGATTTGAATTGCTCTCGTCCAACCAATGAATTCTGACTATTTACACATTAAAAATTGTTGCCTGATGAGAGAGAAATAGGTGTTCGATCAAAAAAATTGTGAAAGGAAGACAATGTCTGACCCTCACTTGTTGATATTTTTGATTCGCCCCTGCCCACGTAAAATTAATATCATTCATAATATATAAGGGTCATTTAATTATCTGGACAGCTGAATCTAGCTCCCCTGTAAGTTAATTTGCTGCATGTGATCGAGCTCAAAATTTTGGGATATTTTGTTTTAGGCATGCATGCTATGAAAGGTAAATTTACATGTGAGGGTTTTGTAGTTTTAAAATGGTCCCACCTGTAATTATGTTAATTCCCATGGGATATTTGAGTAATTAACATTTCATAATAATAATAATAATAATAATAATGCAAGCACGGCTATTCAAGTGGACGTTACCACTAGCTAGGTCACATAAGCAGCACCACTCTTACCCATTTTACCCGCACATTCACCTTGTTATCATAAATTTTACAGTAAAAATGTAATATTAAGAATAAGATTTGCAGCTATAGAATTATATATTTTTTAAAAATTATTCCTACAGCAATAATCAAAATCATCATATTATTATGACCTTAATTATTACTTATAGACAATAAATCAGCAATAATCAAAATTTCTTGAACATTGAACTCTACAAAAAGCATTGTGCCGATCATGTTCTATCAAAATTCAAAAGAAACAAAAGCCTTCTCTCGCAGACTCAGAACCTTGCACTGGGGTTCACTCTTTCTTCGGCTGTGTTTGGCGCGGCTTATCGCTCCTTATTTGCTCTTGTGAGGTTGGGCAAAAACATCATTGTCATTGAATGTATGTTTGGTATGACAAATGTTACTACCGTTAAAAAAAAATTTATTTAGCGCATAAGATTTTGACATGACAATAGCATTTTTGTCCAATCTCACAGGAGCAAATATTCCGCGCCAAACACAGCCTTCATCTCCTCGCTTTCACATACACTGCGGATCGAACGAATGAATGGCATTAATTGCACGTTTTGCAAATAATATGAATTTAACAATAATTTAATAAATGCTTTTTGCCAATATTCAGTTTATGTACATTAATTAATTCCAAGTTCATACTAATTTTCACAACCTGAATTCAGATCAGACGTTTCATAGCAAGAGACATGGTGAGATTGAATGAGCTTAAGAACCTCATTGACTGCTCCTTTATCAAGGTAAAATATGTGTGCTATGCCTATTTTAGTATTTTGTGTATTTTATTATATATATATATATATATATATATATAGTATTTAAATTACTTTTTTTTAATAATCAAGGCCATCTTAAAATAAAATAAAATAAAAAAATTGAACATTGGGACTGATGCTACTTGTCAAGTAAACTTTATTAGAGAACAGAGATTTTTTTTACCTGTTTAATTATGTGATATTTTTGGCCTTTTGGATTTCTTTTAATTAAATAAATAATTTAAGAAATTAGTTGACGATTGAGGAAGAATTGAAGGAGCAAGGCTGTGTTTGGCACTGTGGTATCCGTCGTGAACATAGTGATTAAGAAGTGTCGTCCGAGAACGCCCGATCTCACTTGAGGAACTCCATATGTTCACTCTTACGTGCAAAACTAGTTTTCTTTTCTTGATGGTGGTTATAACTGTAGTCACCCCAAACATTCATTCTATGACGGCGGTGTCTTGTCCAAACTCATTGGAGCAAAAACTTCGCCAAACAGAACCTAAATGTTAAGTAAATCGTGCTGACATTTAAGTTGGGTGGCCAAAAAATTTAAAATTTTCAATTCTATCTAATTATATGATTTTACAAAAAAAATATTGTTTGAACATAAAAAAAAAATAATCTAGACAATTGTTAAGAATTTTGTAAAAAGAAAGAAAGAAAATTGAAGTCATTTTGAACACATAAAAATTACACTTATGTAAATGTAAAAAAGTTTATACATTTACTTCCAAACAACATGCACTTTGATTCAAAATGACTTATAATTGAAAATTTTCCAAATCTATATATGCATGGAAATTACGCTTCTATCATTTTTAAAGGTTTCAACATACATACATTTTTTTGTTACATATATATATATATATATATATATATATATATATATATATATATATACATATAACACTCTCAGCACTCAAGTCTTTATCCCACTATATTGGGGTCGGCTATATGGATCCTTTGCCGTTATTGTGCTCTATCGTTTGTCACGATCTCATTAATGCCTAAGTACATCATGTCTTTCTTTACAGTTTCATTACAAGTCTTTATTGTTCTACCCCTCTTTTATTTAACATGTCTAGTGAATAAACTCTCACAACAAATATATATATATGCATGGAAAATTGAACTCATGTAGAACTTTCTAGCTTATTGTAATGAATATTCTAATAGCAAAGAGTTGTCTCTAATACATTATTCATTCATGGGTAGAGTTGTTTCTGAACATGTTTCTTGTAATTGCTACATCAGCCAAATATTATACATAATGCGGAGACTATCTTTCTTAAGACAATGCATAAAACGGGAAGTAGGCGTCGCTCAAAACACGACTGTCTCACTTGTGAGTTAAATGTCGGGGAGGAATTTCGCTACTGCTCCCTCACTTGCAAGGTAAGACTGTTTTATTCATAATTCGAAAATTTTATTAAATTTGAAGATTAAACATCAAATTCCAATTCTGCCCTACGACGGGTGTATGCATAATGTGGGAGGGTAACACCAACAATTTAACTTTGCAAATGGAATGCAGGTGGATCATGTACTAATGCAAGAAATTGACATTCAAAAGGCGTTGTTTTCATTCGATGAGCCGAGATTCAAACCCTCCAAGTTAAGTAGTTCGTCAATAGATGACTACGATGGTGAGGATTTGGATCTGCATCAGACTCCACCGATTTTTGACAGACCTGATGAGACAAAGATGAAGAGGGGTAACGTAAAATTGGATATGTATCAGACTCCACGAAATTTTGAGACACCTGATGAGGCAAAGACGAAGAATGATAGTAAGAAATTGTGTGTGCATCAGACTCCACAAAATTTCGAGACCCCTAATGAGGCAAACATGAAGAATGGTGGCCAGAATTTGGATCTTCCTCAGACTCCACACATTTTTGAGACACTTGACGAGACAAAGGTGAAGAATGGCGGCGAAAATTACATCACGGTAGTGTCTCCGAGGAAAATGGGATCGGCCAGGAGGAAGGGAATTCCTCATAGGTCTCCCTTTAGTTAATTAAGGGACAAAATGGTTTAGGGTATTTTATTGGATCATATCCTTCTCATAATATCCCAATAAGGGTCATTGTAAAAAGGGTGGCCCAAATAATTCTCAAGTGATTAGGTGAATCATGAACACCTTGAAGTCTAAAATTAGCTGAATTGTATTTCATTTGTTCATGCTTGTTTTCAATGTCTATATTAGTCAGCTATATTTAGTAAGTTCTAATTAAACAGTGAGATCATATCCCCTTTTAATCATAAGTAATAACTATTTAAATATGTATTATCTTATATTTTATTAATTATTTTCAAGAAATTCTTAATTAGCGTCCGTTTGTTTTGACGGAATTAGCTTTCTGAAATTAGTATTTGGATATTAGAAATTCAATTATAGCGTTCGTCGTGACGAAATTTACGTGGGTATTGGCCTTTAAGTCCATGTCTTTGACATTGAACTAAAAATCAAATCGCCAATTCTTACCTCCGCTCATGGGTTTTCCGAATAATTGAGTGTTTTCGCTCGGGCACGCGGTATTTTGCTCGGGCAAGCGTTTTTCGCCCGCGCACGTGCTTTTCGCCCGTGTGCATGTTTTTTCGCCTGGTCACACGTTTTTTCTCCCAATGCATGTTTTTTGCCGGGGCGTGAGTTTTTCACCCGGGCACTTGTTTTTCGCCAGGGCGAGCGTTTTTTTGCCCAGGCGCACGTTTTTTTTGCCCAGGCCCACGTTTTTCGCCCGAGTGCAAGTTTTTACACCTGCGCACAGGTTTTTTATCCTAGCGGCTATTTTCGACTCGCCCTACATTTTTCGCTCAGGCAAAAAAATGTGCGCAAGGGCGAAAAATGTGCGTCCGAGCCGAAAGTAGCCAGCATGGGAGAAAAACGTGCGCCCGAGCGAAAAATACGCGCCCTTGAAAAAGATGCGCATCCGGGCGAAAAATACGCGCCCGGTCTAAAAATGTGTGCCCGAGCAAAAAAACGTGTGCATGTGCGAAAAATGTGCGCTTGAACCGAAAAATGCACATCTGGGAAAAAAAACATGCGCATGAAAAAAGTGTGTTTAGGCGAATAACTCGCATCTTAAAACATCTTAATACAATTTCATGCGTTCGACGTTGACACGCATAATTTCAATTTCAATACCAATTTCATCATTCAGCCAACAACTTTTGTGCCTGAATTACAATTCTGTTGACTGAATTAAATCCTGCAGTTGAGCATTGTAATTAAAATTCTGAACAAAATCAATTACTGCAGTAATAAATAAACTATTCAAACTGTCTATCAAGATACAAATTGTTATTTATTCCCGTAAAAATAAGCATATATAGCCAGCAAGTAATCTCCAGTCTTGATAACGCGCGGATGCACCCGCAATCCAAACGAAAAAACAATTCAGCACTTCTTCAACCAAACTATATTTATATATTGACACTAGCTAGTTATAAAAAAAAGAATGAAAAAGAAGAAGAAGAGAATGAGAATTAGTTTTATAACATATTGCGCGCTAATAGCGCATTAGTAGCTAGCAATATTACATAAACCGGCCAGCTTAATTTCTTAATGAATAAACTTAAAGAATTAGGAATTTGTGCTTTCATGGTTAATTAGGATCTTGTTTATTTAGAGATCGATACTGTAGAGCTGGTTCCTTCGCCCTCATCGCCGGCCACTTGTCTCTTGCCCCTTCTCTTCAAATTTTGTTCTAATTTATCATCACCGCCGACCTCCGCCGCCGCAGGTGAATTATTAAGGTCGAAGGCATTGAACTTCGTCTTGAATTTAGCCACCAGGCTTTCTACGTCGACTCCCAGCAGGAGGTCATGATCGATCTGCTTAATTAATATAACTGAAATTATTAAGGCTCCGTTTGGCACAATAGTCGCGGTCTTGAACGCATCGGTTAAATTGTCATTTGTTAAGGATCACCTAACAAGCTATCATCCATTTGAGCATAAAAGCGGATGAAGTTTCTTAAATAGGCGTTAGCGAATGACAATTTAACCCCCGGAGCCTAAAATTTGAAATCTCTAATTAAAATTAATTAATGTGAGCTTAATTAATTACCTTGCAAGCGAGAGAGCAGTATAGAAATGATTCTTGAAGGTACTTGTGGCAACTACGGCACTTATTTTCAAACGGATTGGGAGGCAACTTGTAAATTTTAGGCCTTTGCTTCAAAATTATTACGTATTGGCCACCACAAATATACGGCTGCTCAAAATAAATAGCAATTTAATTAGAAATGTAAATATTAAATTACTATTCCAATATTATAGAAAAAAAAAGATGCATGTTAAGCTTCTCATCATTTTGACTTCGAGCAAGACCTCTGTATGTGCGCACGCGCACCTGTGTATATTTGTGTCGATCTGTGTCTGTTCGTGTGTGTGTGTGTGTGATTATTATGGAGTATTGTAAATAATATTTGATATATTACTTAAATTGATACAAAATAATTAAACTATTATAAAATAAGCTAGGCATGCATGAAGTGTACCTTGATAGAAGCCCACTCAATAAGCTCCCCTAGTTCAGCGGCTGCCACTGAGCTGCACTCCAAGACACGTTTTACCTATATTCCAGAATTTCATTTTAATTTGAATTTTTAAACTATACTTATATATGGTACTATTGAATGATTAAGCAATTAAAAACAATATTAATAGCCCTCCATAGGACTTTGGTCTATTATGGGGCTTTGGCTCGTCATATAGGAAAAATCTTAGAAATGATGCTCTCCTTCTATAATGAAATATATTTTTCTAAAAAACTATAAATTGATGAGTTTTCAAATATAATATTGTAATGATCGCTTGTTTTTGTTAGGAGGGACGACTTCCAAAGCAATCACAATAAAAACGTAGAAAATAACGGAGAACATATAGATATAATGTGAAAAAATCTGAAATACTGGAAGAAAATTAAACCCACAAAAATCCACTATATATGAAGAACGATCAAAAAATACACCGCTTCTCTTCTTTTAGTTTTTCACGCAAAGAAATCCTAGACTGAAAACAGATCTTTTATACCCATAGTATAAAATAAGGAGAAATTACATAAATATTTCTGACAAAAATCTCAATCAATACTCCTAAACGCAATCAGGCTTCACAAACTAAAACTCGGATTCTCATATTTTACATTCACGCATTTCTAACATATAAACTAGATAGAGGTAAGCATTTATTATAAAAGTATATATTGACACTTTTTGGAGAACTCATATGTAAGTAAATAAATTTAAAATTAAAATTAAAAAATATATATTTGCCAATTATAAACCGAAAGAAATAATTTAGGAAATTGAAAACATTAGTTTTGATGATATATGAGACTATGAGAGGAAGTTTGAAATAGAACCCTATGTCCCTATCGAAACATGTTTGGAAACTTGTTAATTAAGGCTCTAATTAGGGGAGACTTATTTTCACCGGTCAAGCGGTTACAATCGCATTAATCGAATCTTAATTAAGATCCGATTCATGCGTTTGTAACCGTTTGACCGATAAAAATAAGTCCCTCCAAACGGAGCCTAAATCTTAAGAGAACATGAAAGAGACTAAAGAGACACAAAAATGAGGCATGCATGCTTGAAAAAGTCACCAAAGAAATTAAGGAACCTGGAGAATGCGATGCGAGTCATGAGTGTCGGCGCATTTATCGCAAAAGTTGACACAGCAGTGAAGACAATAAATGTTCTTAACATTGTTAGGCATCCTCTCATGTCTCTCACATTTCTCATCAAATTTCAATTCTAGCAATCCATTGAGCCACCCTGGTAATTTTTCCTCTCTATTCATTTTTCTCTTTAACACACAACAATTCTCTCTCTCCTCTAATTATCTATTAATAATTCTTTTTTTTTCAGTATATCTTTATTTGTAGTATGCTTTCTCTCTTTAGTTAAACCCATATTTATGTATATATATATACTAACTGCTTGACTCGGAAGCTACCTTTTTAATGTAGTATATCTTTTATCATTTATTTTATTTTTTTACACTATAAAAAGGATGTATATATATATAGTATAAAAATAATATATATGTATATAGTTCTTCCAATGATACTAAAAGGCATCTAAAACATTTACTTAATAATTTTCACTGCAAATCTTTGTATCAACAATTAATTATTAAAAAATATAGTTCTCATTGAACATAGAATATATATCCATTTTATATATTGTTGACTTTTGTTTGAAATTACAAGGTTTGATCACATATTTAAAAATATGTAATATTAAACTTCAATGATATAACAAATTATACAAAAAAAACTATAAAACAATCGGTATCGCATTAATAATATAATCCAACTTATTTAGTGTTTTTAAAATAAGTTGTTTATGTCGCACTCGTCGAAGTATACTTCCTCCAAGATCCTCGGGACTTCTTTCTCCAGCACACATCGGGCTAGGTGTAACACCTCCATCCGTCGTATGACATATAGCAGAAGGTCCAGCTGGAACCCGACGCCATATATCACGGACAGTCGGAAGGATTATATAAGAATATCAAAAATAAACTACAACTACTCACTCTAACTCAGAGCATTCTAGCGAAAGCTTTTAAACAGTTTGAAAGAACTCATAATTGAATAAAAACTATCATGAATGTCTACTTACCACCATAGGAATGAAATAACAAATACACTGAAAGTACTTGGCTTTATGATCTTACAAGAGTTCACTTAACAAAGTAATGTTTTACATACATCGGCTCGCAGGTCGGTCACACATGACAAAAGTAAAACAACAATTCGCTTTGGCCTTCGAGGGCCAGCTCAGCAGCATGGGCTTCAGCCCGCTATTTGGTACCTGGCTCCGCAGCACCTGCAAGCAACATTCCACCGCACGGTGGCAAACAAAACAACGGTCAGCTAAAGCTGACCAAATTATATCGACCACGCCCCTTACTCGGGACACGGCGGTGCTCCTTCCCTGCATTTCATTAGCCCAGCTAAACAACAAAGTGCAAACATACTTCGCCACAGGTGTAGGCTCGCATGGCTAAACACCTCGTGCACTCAGGGCAAATTTTCGGTGAATCCGGTCAATTCCGTGGCTTCACCACCATCCCCGGGATGACAACATCGTGAGCATTTTAGTCTTTCTGACCACCGTCTAAGACTCCCGATTATGCCAACGGCCAGTTCCACTTTTGGGCCTCTAGCACCGTACCGCATAACACATGTCTGCTTCCACTTGCCCATTGCTCACTCCGCCTAGTCACTTTAAGACGTACGCACGGGCCAAGCTTCTCCCGGATCCTAATACATTCTCAATCATCACATAACCCAGTTATGTACAAGGCTGGCTCCCCGGCCGCCAAGTTAGCAGAACTACGTTTTCGCTCAGTTTTCTGGGTGCGCCTTAGAGTTAATCCCCAAGAATCTCTGTTGCAATCTACCGTGTAGAAATCCGAAAAATACATAGCACGGAGTCTTCTCCGGCAATCCATACAATATGCAACATCACCGATCCAGACCAACATGTCCGAGTAGGCTTCACACACAATGCCTATGTCCGTACTTCGATTCCGAACTCTATATGCAACACAAGGGGGACTATTCACATCTACCCCAAGGAACACCGCACACTCGCGGTAGCGGGTTTCCTATGCAAAAAGAAAGAGAGCTTCACATGCTCAAGTAGAGAATCGTTATCCTTAAAGTTCGCTTTGAGGAAATGGAGTAGGCTCTCGCGTTGGTAGTCTCGTCGTGGTGGTGTGAAGCTTGCGGAGGAGCTCGGAGTAGTGGTGGTCTCTCCGGGGTGTGCTAAGCGTTTCCAACAACTGGTATCAGAGGGAGGTTGCAAACCTTTACGGTGACTCGGAAGGTTTGAAGTAGAGGAGAGATGGAGTTTGGAGGGGCCATGCCGGGGCAAGTCCCCAAGTTGACAAAGACCAATTACGGTAATTGGAGCATTCAGATGAAAGTACTACTAGCATCGAAGGAGTTATGGGAGATCGTTGAAGATGGGTATGAAGAGCTTACTGCCGAAGCAGAAGCGGCGTTGACCAATGCCCAGAAGACAGCATTAAGGGAAGCGAGAAAGAAGGATAAGAAGGCGTTGTTCACGTTATACCAAGGAGTGGATGAAGCTAATTTTGAGAAGATTTCAGAAGCTGTGAGCTCAAAAGAAGCATGGGAGGTGTTGCAACGCTCCATGCAAGGAGTAGACAAGGCGAAGAAAGTGAAGCTGCAGTCCCTCCGGGGCGAGTATGAAATGTTGAGGATGCAGGCCACGGAGAAGGTCGGAGACTTTGTGACCCGTCTGCGGACGCTCACAAACGAGATGAAGAGAAACGGAGAGACGATAGATGATGTGAGTCTTATGGAGAAGCTCCTGAGGGCCATGTCAAGGAAGTTCCGACACGTGGTGGTGGCAATCGAGGAGTCGAAGGATCTCACCCAGATGACCGTAGACGAGCTTGTAGGCTCATTGCAAGCTCATGAGTACAGGATGATGCAAGATGATGAAGAAGCGAGTGGCTTGGGAAAAGCACTCCAGAACCAGCTGAACTTCGGAGAGAGCTCCGGAAGAGGAGGCGGCCAGTGTGGCCGAGGTCACCAAGGCAGAGGCCGAGGTAGAAGAGGAGGTAGAGATCAAGGGAGGAACCAAGGTTTCCAAAGAGAGGCGGAGCGACATCAAGGAGGTTGGCAAGAAGGAAGAGGAAGAGGAAGAGGCCAAGGAAGAGGCCGAGGAGGAAGAGCCCAAGTTCAGTGTTACAACTGCAACAAGTTTGGGCACATGAACTATGACTGTTGGGCTCCGAGGAAGACAGAAGAAGCCAACCATTATGCGGAGGCTAGGAACAAGGGGAACGATGCTGGGGGTGGAGACCCAATGATGTTTCTAACCTACCGAGGCGTGGAAGAAGGAAGGAATGAAGTGTGGTACCTGGACACAGGGGCGAGCAACCACATGTGTGGAGATAAGGAGATGTTCTCCAACCTTGAACCCAGTAGGGGTGAAGTTAGCTTCGGGGATGCTTCGAAGATTTCCTTGGAAGGAAAGGGCCTGGTGGTAGTGAAACTGAATGGGGAGAGAGTACACCTGAATTATGTGTACTACGTGCCAGGGTTGAAGACCAACATCTTAAGCATTGGGCAGTTAGTGGAGAGAGGCTACTGCGTGCAGATGAAGGATGGGTCTCTAGCAATGAAGAATGATCAAGGGAAGGAGGTCGTGAAGGTGAAGATGACGACGAACCGTCTCTTCACGCTGAAGATGGATGCTCAAGAGACGGTTTGTCTCGCGAGAACAAAAGAAGAGGAAGAAGCATGGCTATGGCATCATAGGATGGGCCATTTGGGCTTCACAGGGTTGAAGCTACTATCCCACTCCAAGATGGTGGCGGATCTGCCTTTGATCTCCCCTCCACAGAAGGTGTGTGAGGCGTGCACGAAGGGGAAGCTCAAGAGGCAGACATTCGAAGGAGGAAAGTCCTGGAGAGCAAGGCGGCAACTTGAACTGGTTCACTCGGACATTGCGGGTCCGTTTGAGACCACCTCAATAAGTGGAAGCAAGTACTACATCACCTTCACGGATGACTATAGTCGGAAGTGTTGGGTGTATTTTCTGAAAGAGAAGTCTGAGGCCCTTGAAAAGTTCAGGGAGTTCAAGGCGATGGTCGAGAAGGAGAGTGGGCAACCATTGAAGGTGCTAAGGACAGATCGAGGTGGGGAGTACACCTCGAGGCTGTTCGATAGTTTCTGCAAGGAGAATGGGATATCACACCAGCTGACGGCGGCGTACTCACCGCAGCAGAACGGAGTGGCAGAGAGGAAGAATCTCACCATCATGAACATGTCAAGGAGCATGGTGAAGGAGAAAGGGCTACCGAAGATGTTCTGGGCGGAAGGAGTGCAATGTGCGGTGTATCTACTGAACAGATGCCCCACAAAGAGTGTGAAGTTCATGACGCCTTTTGAGGCATGGAGTGGCTGGAAGCCAAGTGTGAAGCACCTAAGGGTCTTCGGGTGTGTAGCTCATGCTCACATCCCGGACCAGAGAAGGAAGAAGCTCGATGACAGGAGCGAGAAGTGCATCTTCGTGGGCTATGCTCCGGAGAGCAAGGCGTACACGTTTTACAACCCGGTGACTGGGAAGGCCATAGTCTCGAGAGATGTGGTGTTTGAAGAAGATAGCTGCTGGAGCTGGGATGAGGAGACAAGGAATATGAAGGGGATGTTCTTTGAAGATGAGGAAGAAGGTGGTCATAAAGAGGAAGCTGAGGTTGGTGGAGCTGAGCCACCATCACCACCGAGTGGAAGTTCAGGGGGAGCTTCTACTCCATACTCAAGAGGAGCGAGCACGAGTGGAGGATGTTCTAGTGGAGCGAGCACTAGCAGAAGTAACTCTGATGGTCCTCAACCTAGGATGAGGAGGTTGGAGGAGATTTACGAGGAGACGGAGCCGACACTTAACAATTTTTCTTTATATTGTCTGTTGGCAGATTGCGAGCCGCACTCCTACGACGAAGCTGCCAAGGAGAAATCTTGGAGAATGGCAATGGATGCTGAGATAGCATCTATCAAGAAGAACGATACTTGGAAGCTGGTTGATCCACCCGCTAGCCACAAACCCCTCGGGGTAAAGTGGGTCTACAAGATTAAGAAGAACAAGGCTGGAGCTGTGGAGAAGCACAAGGCTAGGCTCGTTGTGAAGGGCTACAGGCAAGTTCAAGGAGTAGACTACGACGAGGTCTATGCCCCAGTGGCGAGGATTGACACCATCAGGTTGATCATCGCACTGGCAGCTCACTATGGGTGGACAATCATGCAAATGGATGCGGTGGCGGCGTACTTGAATGGCTACCTGGAGGAGGATGTGTGCATCGAGCAGCCTCCAGGGTATGTTGTGAAGGGCCAGGAGAAGAAGGTGTGCAAGTTGAGAAAAGCATTGTACGGGCTGAAGCAAGGGGCAAGAGCTTGGAATGGGAGGATAGATACATTCCTCCAAAAGCATGGCTATGTGAAGTGCCCATATGAGTATGCTCTCTACATGAAGGTGGAGAAGAGTGGGGATATCATGATCCTATGTCTATACGTGGATGACATGATATTCACCGGGAGCAACCCTGCGATGTTCGAAGAGTTCAAGAGGCTGATGAAGAAGAAGTTCGAGATGACGGACTTGGGAGAGCTGAGCTACTTCTTGGGAGTTGAGGTACAATAGAGAGAAGATGGGATCTTCATCGCGCAGAAGAAGTACGCGGAGGAGATCTTGAAGAAGTTTAGGATGGAGAATAGTAAGCCTATCTCCACTCCTGCGGACCCTGGAACAAAGCTGAGGAAGGATTCTGAAAAAGAAGAAGAAGGAGTGGACCCAACTATGTTCAAGAGTTTGGTTGGGAGTCTAAGGTATTTGACTTTCACCAGACCGGACATCATGTATGCGGTTGGGGTAGTAAGCAGGCACATGGAGGAACCCAAGCAGGACCACTTCACAGCAGCGAAGAGGATCCTGAGGTATGTGAACGGGACTCGGGACCATGGCTTAATGTATTCATCTGCTGGAGAGTTGAAGCTAGTCGGCTACTCGGATAGCGACTATGGAGGAGATGTGAACGACCAGAAGAGCACTTCCGGGTATGCGTTCAACATGGGAACCGCAACGTTGATACGCCCAAAATAGATTTACGTAGTGACGCAAGTATACGTGCCGAATCAAGTAATAAAGTGATGAGATAAGTGATCGTTCCCACGAGGAAGTGATTGATTAGTGCTCACAATTACTAGCTCCTCCTATTCTTTAAATTCAAGTGAGATATTTAAGGTGATTTAATTGCGAGAATTTTAGAAACTATAATGATAATAATAATAATAATAGTAATAATAACTAGTCTGATCTTACTTCGTTTACTTTTCTGAATTGGAGAATTAGTCTCATATGTTGTTTTCCTTAGACTATTGTGACGAATTTTTTTAGTGACCTCTCATGATTGGTTGATTACTATCCTGCAACGATTTTTAAGATGGATGACATTATCTCTCGATCTCTGAAATCCGCTTATCCTAATTCCCCTAGTTATCTCTAACTTAGACGGATTTAGGATAACATGAAGGTTTAAAATCGATGTTGCTAACACAAGACGAAATCTCTTCCTCTCTTGACGTTATATTAGGGTTTACGTTACACTTACACCGCTCCTCTCTCGAATTTTGCAGTGCAGTAAAAAGATGGAGTTTTGACTAAAAGAATTACGCGACTCCTCTCTCGAATTTTGTCGCATAAAATGAGGATTCAACCCTAGACTAGCGAGACTCCTCTCTCGAATCTTGCCTCACTATCTAGAAGAAGAACACTTACTCAAAGATTCCACAAATAAAGCACATAAACCTAATAAAAATAGATCATCAACCAAATATGAAAGTAGAATTGAAATCCAATCATCACAAAGAGTCTAAGTACTCACAACACACAAGACTTGTGAAATTAGTTCATAGCGGAAGGGAAGAACACCACAAAAATAGGAAAGATCTTACAGCACATGATGATAAAAGTGCAAAATATTGCAGGAAATGCTCTCCTATTCGCGTACAAGCAACCCTTCTCCAAGATCCGGCCTTGCCCTAGGTCTTCTCCTTTTTCCAAGATGATGGCCTTCTCTCCTTTTTCTCCAAGGATGAATAATGATCTCTATGGTATGAGATTCCACTCATAAAAACGTACAGCCCTTTACCAAAAGTTGCCTCTTTTCATTTTTCATTTTGGCGTAAAATTCGAATTTGAACTTCAAAATCCGTCCAGCAGTTGTTGCAACAACTTTTTCTGGTTGTTGTAACAACCTGCGCAGCCCAAAAATAATTCCAACTTTGCTTCTCCGGATCGATTTCTTCAGCATTTCTAGTAAGAAAACAATGAAAAATTAGACATATTAACCACAAATAAAGTAAATATGAATTTTCTTATATTTTTGCTTATTTAATTCATTTTTTAATCAATAAGATGAATATTAAAATATAATAAAGTAATTGATAACTTCTTTTCGGGAAGTTATCACACCTCCACACTTAAGACTTTGCTAGTCCCTAGCAAAGATATTTCATAACGATCTGAATGATTGAAGAAATAATAAGATGTAAAATTAAATGATCTTTAATTCTTGAAAACAACTTAATCAAAATATACTCAAGACATTCGTTTTACTTAACTGATAAGCCTATCAATCAATTAGAGATCAAACATTCACAAATCCATTAGTTAGATGTAAGATAGAGCTCAAACAAGTATCCTAGTGCGGTGCATGCTTTTCTTTAAAAATAGTTTACTTCCATGCAAAATTTTATATTGAACCTCCACATTTATTGAAGAGGATGAAAATAAGCTAAGTTTACAATTTAACCTCTACAAGAGTTAGTAGTTCAAATGAAAGTAGGATAGTTTTGGCTTGATTAGGAATTTATGGATAACTTTGATAATAGTATGACGTTCTCTAGTTAGTATTCTTAATAATTCACCATGTTATGGGGTCATACATCATTTTTTTTAATCACGCTCTATTCATAGTAGGGATCATTCTAAGTATAAGTGCACATACCCGGGCCACATATCACTATGATGTTTCAATCATTTTTTAGTCCTCTTTTTTTTTAAATCATAGTTGGGATCATTCTAAGTATGCATACACATACATAGGCCGCATATCACTATGACGCAAATTTCTTTTCCCATTTTTTTATCATAGTTGGGATCATTCCAAGTATGTAGACATATACCTAGGCCACATATCACTATGAAATTTAACCAATTTTACGAGAAATTCGACACCCATAAATGGCTTACTTACTAAGGTACAACTAGTAGGAACAAATGACATGTAAGCATGGAATAATGTGTATGACAAAGTTCAAGCTCAAACATTTTAGTGGATGATCAAAAGGAATACTACCTAAACTCATGTCTAGGCTTACATCATGGACTTAGTTCTTGCTCACCCCTCCCCGTTATTTTAAAGGTAAATATCATAATATTGCAATGGAAGTAAACAATTATTTTGTATAAAAAAAATGCTTGAGCGAGCTTTATCAGAAAAAATCTTACTAACTTCAAATTCATAGAATGAACTCTTTAAATTGTTCAGTCATACCAATTAATTATCATTGAATATGTCTTGAATAGCCTAATAATTAATTAAAACAAGAATTAAGATCATTCAATATTTGGTTAAATAAATTATTCTTCAATCAATTGGTAGGGGTTATAACACCCCCACCTCCACACTTAGGTCCTTTGCTAGTCCCTAGCAAAGATATCTTGTTATCATGAGGATACTCTAAGTTATTTTAATAATAAGTAAATACTTTTCAGGGAGACAGAAACTTGAAATTTAAATAACTCCCCTGAATTAGATGTGTTGAAGTGGTTGTCTATTACTTCATTTGCTTCTTGTTAGTGTATTCATGCTACTCTCCTCATGTGATAATCCTCAAAAACTCAACCATTTAGTCCAACCTGCATAACCTTCATCCTCAAAGTGCACATGATAATTGGCATGTGATCAAGTTGTGTTATAATCGATAAGTATAATTAAAAACCACACAACTATAGCACATGCGCACAATGACTATCATTCCATAAGAGTTAATTCATAACATCATAGTTGTCATAAAATAAATAACATTAGGATTAAAAAATATTGGGGCCTAAATAGTTCATCATTCTATAAAATTTTTAAGTTAGTGCAACACAGGTGACACAAGAATACAATTCTCAACAAAATAAATGAGACGAAGCATGATACATATAGCATATTTAAATACTTAATTTCAGATCAGTGTCAGAACAACATTAAAAAAAATGACAGTAGGTAGCATCATACAACATCAAAATCATATAAGTGAAGCATAAAATATACTATCTAAGGTGTCACATCACAACATATGTATCACCAAAACATATTCCAGAGAATTACATAACCAAATATTTTCTAGAGTAAAATATAAATCTAACGATGCAAAAGTAAAGCTGGATAGAAGATAATCCTACTCGTCCTCCTCTTCGTTGTCTTCTACGTCATCGTCGTCTTCTTCATCTTCCTCTCCCGCAGCAAGGTGAGGAGTCGGGATATGGAGTCGTCCCTTGCTTAGAAACCGCCACAGGTGTCGCGCGGCGTTTGGAGTCGGAATGCAGAGCCGCCGCCTTCTTCGCTCGATACCGCAGGAAGTGTGGAGGAACGGGTTGCGGCATATTGGGGAAGAACCGAGTCACTTGGAGCGAGAGTTTTTTTTTTGTCTTTTGTTAACCTAGCCGGAAAGATCCGGAAGTGCACAAAACGGGCGGTAGAAATTGAGGGGATTTACATAATTTAATTAATGTAAATCCGTCGCTTCTAATGTTTAAACCATCATTGTTTTAATTAGGTGAGTTGATTTATATTCCAAATTCTAGCATAAAGCTGACCGAGTGCCGGTTCAGCCAAACCAAAAAAAAATGAATAAATAAAAATAAACCACTGCTCAACATTTCCCTGCGCGCGTAGGCAGTAAAACTAAAATTGCAACGAGCCCTTTTTGAGTTGCAACAACTGAAACTGAGCTTAAAAACCATTTGCCCAATAGCACGGACAGCAAAATAAGTGTTGCGACGACCTTTTTAGGCTGTTATAATAAATTTGTTGCTGTAATAAACGTTCATCCCCTCATTTTTTTTTGTAGATTATTACTCTTACCAATTTCTATGTTCTTCCTACTTAAAAAAAAATGGCGTCACTTCGAATCACGCGGCATTGCTTCCTCCGGTTGTCTGTCGAAACTAACGACAATAACATAATCTATTTATTTATTTATAATTATATATAGTTATATATTTAAATTAAGATAAGATAATATGAGATGGGTTGCCTCCCACCAAGCGCCTCGTTTAAAACGTCCCGGCCGGACGTTTTTCGCTCGAAATTTTTTTTATTGAAAGTTTATGACCGTCGTCTCGCGATGGTCGTTGTTCTCAAAATATTCTTTTAGTCTTTGCCCATTTACCTTAAACTCGGACTCGTCTTTCTCATTGCCAATCGTGACTACTCCGTACGGATGCACCTCTTTCACAAGAAAGGGTCCAGACCACCTAGATTTTAATTTTCCAGGGAATAATCTCAGTCTTGAATTATACAAGAGGACCAGTTGTCCTACTTTGAACTCCCGTATTTTTAACCTAGCGTCGTGCCATTTTTTTGTCCTTTCCTTGTATAACCTAGCATTTTCATAAGCGTTAGATCTAATCTCCTCCAACTCGTTCAGATGAAAAAGTCTATTCTTGCCCGCTTCTTGTAGATCGAAATTCAATCTTTTTATTGCCCAGTACGTTTTATGCTCCAATTCTACGGGTAAGTGACAAGCTTTTCCATACACCATTCTAAAGGGAGTCACACCTATGGGCGTTTTGTAGGCAGTCCTATAGGCCCATAGCGTATCGTTCAACCTAAATGCCCAATCCTTCCTAGTTGTACTCACCGTCTTTTCTAAAATAGACTTGATTTCTCTATTGGAGATTTCGGCTAATCCATTGGTTTGCGGGTGATATGCTAAGGCCACTTTATGTGTTACACCGTATTTCTTTAGAAGTGATTTAAATTGTGTATTACAAAAATGTGAACCTCCATCGCTAATTATCGCCCTAGGCGTGCCGAACCTCGTAAATATGTTTGCTTTTATGAACTTGAGTACAATCTTGGCATCATTTTTCGGTGTGGCAATGGCCTCTACCCACTTCGACACATAGTCTACTGCCAACAAAATGTACAAATTTCCTCCCGAACTCACAAACGGTCCCATGAAGTCAATGCCCCAAACATCGAATACTTCTACCTCCAAAATATTGGTCATAGGCATACTTGCCCCTCGATGAATATTGCCCGTCTTTTGGCATCTATCGCACTCCTTAGCATATAAGTGAGCGTCCCTAAAAAGTGTTGGCCAATAGAAACCAGCCTCTAGTACCTTCATAGCAGTTCGCTTTCCCATGAAGTGTCCTCCGTAAGGAGATGCATGACACTTTTCTAGGATATCATGAACTTTTATTTCTGGTACACACCGACGAATCACTTGGTCAGCACATATCTTAAATACATATGGGGCATCCCATAGATAAAACTTAGCCTGATGAAGAAACCTTTTCTTCTGTTGATAATCTATA
The DNA here is from genome assembly GCA_039513925.1 of Platanthera zijinensis. NCBI lineage: Eukaryota > Viridiplantae > Streptophyta > Magnoliopsida > Asparagales > Orchidaceae > Platanthera > Platanthera zijinensis. Next base: position 11,301,673 of record CM077080.1, on the reverse strand, counting down.
TCTGGAGGCAAAATGTTACTCACAATGAAATTGACAAAATCAGCATACCATGGAATACTCGCCTCAGATATTGCCAGCAACCTCTCATCAGGAAAATTCTCTCTAATCTCTATGTCTACAACCTTCTCACGCTCATACTCTAGACGTGATAGGTGGTCTGCTACAGGATTCTCCGCCCCCTTACGATCCTTAATCTCCAAGTCGAACTCTTGTAAGAGGAGAACCCACCTAATCAGTCTAGGTTTAGCGTCCTTTTTCTCTACTAAAAATCGGATAGCTGCATGGTCCGTATAAACAATCACCTTAGAGTTTACCAAGTAGGAGCGAAATTTGTCAAATGCGAAAACGACTGCTAATAACTCCTTCTCGGTAGTTGTATAGTTTACTTGTGCATCAATCAGCGTCTTGCTAGCGTAGTAGATCGTGTGGAAGACCTTGTCGCGCACTTGTCCTAAAACTGCGCCCACAGCAAAGTTGCTAGCATCACACATAATGGTGAATGGTAAAGACCAATCGGGTGAGATAATAATGGGTGAAGAAACCAGACTTTGCTTCAAAGAATGAAAGGCGACTAGACATTCCCCATCAAAATTAAAGTGCGAATCTTTTTCTAATAAATGACTTAACGGCTTAGAAATTTTAGAAAAATCTTTAATGAAACGACGATAGAATCCCGCATGTCCTAAAAAACTACGCACTCCCTTAACATTAGTTGGTGGGGGCAATTTCTCTATAACCTCTGTCTTCGCCCGATCTACTTCCAATCCCTTCTTCGACACCTTGTGTCCTAAAACAATTCCTTCTTTGACCATAAAGTGACATTTTTCCCAATTTAGGATCAAATTGGTTTGAATGCACCTATCCAAAGCCTTCTTCAACACTTCCAAACATGCTTCAAACGATCTCCCAAATACTGAAAAATCATCCATAAAGATCTCGATGCCCTCTTCAATCAGATCGGTAAAAATAGCGATCATGCAGCGCTGGAATGTGGCAGGGGCGTTACACAATCCAAAAGGCATTTTCCTAAATGCGAATGTCCCAAAAGGACAGGTAAAAGTAGTCTTCTCCTGATCCTCGGGAGCTACCATGATCTGATTATATCCTGAGTAACCATCTAAGAAACAGAAATACTCATTCCCTGCTAACCTATCAAGAACCTGATCAAGGAATGGAAGTGGAAAATGATCTTTCCTAGTTGCTTTATTCAATTTTCTATAATCCATACAAATCCTCCATCCAGTTACCGTTCTGGTGGGAATCAACTCATTGCTCTCATTTTTAACTACCGTAATGCCCCCCTTCTTGGGCACGCATTGAACAGGACTTACCCACCGACTATCAGATATAGGATAAATAATACCCGCATCTAACCATTTGATTATCTCCTTCTTAACTACTTCTTTCATTGGTGGGCTAAGTCTTCGTTGGGGTTCGATTGATTCTTTTGCTTCTTCCTCTAAAAGAATTTTGTGCATACAAATTGAGGGACTTATCCCTCTAATGTCTGCAATGGTCCAACCCATTGCCCCCTTATACTCACGAAGAACCTCAAGCAATTTCTCTTCCTTCTCCTTTACTAAAGATGCATCAATGATGACCGGTAGTGTGTTATCCTCACCTAGAAAAACATATTTTAAGTTTTCAGGTAGCGGTTTTAATTCAAGCGTAGGTGGTTCTAAGATAGAAGGCTTAGTGACCTCAGAATCTCTTGGTCTACTTATTAATTCAAACATGTTAGCAGTTGATGTGTGCTCACACATATTTATAGTTTCTACAGTTTCCGTTAAGTCCGGGTCCTCTTCTATTTCTTCATTCGTTAACACACTAAGGATTTTATGCTCCCAATCATTCTCATTATACATCATATGTATAGGTGCATTCACTTCCTCAATGGAGAAACATTCCTCCTTATCATCCGGAAATTTCATAGCCTTGAGGATGTTGAATGTCACATTCTCATCATTAACTCTCATCGTAAGCTCACCCTTCTGGACATCAATGAGTGTTCGTCCGGTGGCTAAGAATGGTCTACCAAGAATGATGGGGACATCCTTGTCCTCATCCATATCAAGCACCACAAAATCAGCGGGGAAGATGAATTTATCCACCTTAACTAACACGTCCTCTACAATCCCCTTGGGAAATGCTAGAGACCTATCAGCTAACTGTAGAGTAAGAGATATAGGTGTGATCTCCCCTAGACCCAACTTCTTATAGATGGATAATGGCATCAAGTTGATGCTGGCCCCAAGGTCACATAAAGCTCTCCCAATAAACTTTAATCCGATAGAACAAGGAATTGTGAAGCTACCGGGGTCCTTAAGCTTGGGTGGCAACTTCTTCTGCAATATAGCACTACACTCCTCAGTCAACGCCACTATCTCTTTATCAACAAACTTCCTTTTCTTTGCCAGGATATCCTTCATAAACTTGACATAACTAGGCATTTGCTCAAGAGCCTCAGCAAATGGGATATTTATAGTTAGTTTTTTGAAAATCTCCATAAACTTTTGGAATTGTATGTCAAGTTTAGATTTAGCAAGTCTAGCCGGAAATGGGGGTGGTGGATAGACTACTTCTCTCTTTTGATTTTGTTTCTCTCCCACATCCTTTTTCTCACCCAACTCGTCTTTCTCTAATATGCTCGACTCACTTGGCTTCTTACTCGTTTCTTCTTCCCTAATTTTCTCATGCAACCCCTCCCCACTTGGAATCTCTACACCACTCCTCAGTGCAATAGCTTTGCATTGATTATTATGATTATCTTTTGTTGGATTGGGTGTGGTATCAGAAGGTAGAGTTCCAATGGGTCTTTGACTTAATGAATTAGCAAGTTGTCCCATAGTCGTCTCTAGTGATCTTAACGATGATTCTATTCCTACCATTTTCGAGTCATACTTTTGGAACATGCCTAAGATGAATTCGTCAGTCATTTTCCTTTGATTTAATTGTTGAGGTTGAGAGTTGTTATTTATAGGTAGGGGATTTATATTTTGATTAAACCCTTGTGGTTGAGTCATCCCTTGATTATTTTTCCAGGAGAAGTTTGGATGATTCCGCCACTCGGGGTGATAATGATTGGCAAATCCGGGTGGAATTTGCCTTTGTGCTCCTCCGACATAATTTGCCTCTTCAGAAATTTGATTTAATTGCTCCACCGTCAATGGAGCACTAGATGAAGGTTGTGATAATGAATCTAATCTCTTATTGATTAGATTAAACTGTGATGCCATTTGAGCGGCCAAGGATGTGATTTGGTCCACTTGGTGGATACCAACCGGATTGTTGTTCCCTTGACGCTCATAGGCTTGGTAATTATTTGCAGTGAGGTCTTCAAGGATTGCATACGCATCCTCGGGATACTTCTTAAGCAACGATCCTCCAGCAGCGCCGTCTACTAAAATCATGGTTGCAGTTTGCAAACCATTATAGAAGGTGGAAACTTGCTGATGTAGGGCTAACCTATGATGGGGACATTTTCTTAACAGCTCCTTAAAACGCTCCCAGGCGTCGTACAGTGTCTCTCCGTTACCCTGTGTGAATGTGGTTATATCCCTTATCAGCTTTGCAGTTTTAGATGGCGGAAAATATTTATGCAAGAATTTTTCCACCAACTGCTCCCATGTCGTGATAGAATCGTTAGGCAAAGAGTCTAATCAATCCTTCGCTCTCCCTTCTAAAGAAAATGGAAACAATCTTAACATTATTGCATCTTCTGATGCTCCGTTGAACTTAAACATATCGCAAATTGCTAAGAAGGTTCGTAAGTGAGAATTTGCATCTTCATGACCTAGACCCCCAAACTTATTATTTTGCACTTGTTGCATAATTAGTGGGTCCATTTTAAAATTATTAGCAGCAATTGCTGGTCGAGCAATGCTGAAGTGCACACCTCCCCTTAGAGGTGTATTATACTCGTGACAAGTCATACGTGGTACCGCAGGTTGGCCATTTTGATCCACCTGACCATCATTATTATTAGCATTATTAGCATTATTTGGTGCAGGATTATCCATCGCAGGATGAATAATATTCACGTTTCTAGCTTCTCTTCTGTTTTGTCTACAGGAGCGCTCGATTTCAGAATTCAAAGGCAATAATTCTACTTGCCTATACCTGGACATACACCGCACCAACTCCTAATGATTTAAAAATAAACAAACAACAAGCAAACAAATACTTGATCTCTAAATACTAAGGATTCACTAATATTATAAGAAATAACACTAAATCAAAAATACGCCTCCCCGGCAACGGCGCCAAAAACTTGATACGCCCAAAATAGATTTACGTAGTGACGCAAGTATACGTGCCGAATCAAGTAATAAAGTGATGAGATAAGTGATCGTTCCCACGAGGAAGTGATTGATTAGTGCTCACAATTACTAGCTCCTCCTATTCTTTAAATTCAAGTGAGATATTTAAGGTGATTTAATTGCGAGAATTTTAGAAACTATAATGATAATAATAATAATAATAGTAATAATAACTAGTCTGATCTTACTTCGTTTACTTTTCTGAATTGGAGAATTAGTCTCATATGTTGTTTTCCTTAGACTATTGTGACGAATTTTTTTAGTGACCTCTCATGATTGGTTGATTACTATCCTGCAACGATTTTTAAGATGGATGACATTATCTCTCGATCTCTGAAATCCGCTTATCCTAATTCCCCTAGTTATCTCTAACTTAGACGGATTTAGGATAACATGAAGGTTTAAAATCGATGTTGCTAACACAAGACGAAATCTCTTCCTCTCTTGACGTTATATTAGGGTTTACGTTACACTTACACCGCTCCTCTCTCGAATTTTGCAGTGCAGTAAAAAGATGGAGTTTTGACTAAAAGAATTACGCGACTCCTCTCTCGAATTTTGTCGCATAAAATGAGGATTCAACCCTAGACTAGCGAGACTCCTCTCTCGAATCTTGCCTCACTATCTAGAAGAAGAACACTTACTCAAAGATTCCACAAATAAAGCACATAAACCTAATAAAAATAGATCATCAACCAAATATGAAAGTAGAATTGAAATCCAATCATCACAAAGAGTCTAAGTACTCACAACACACAAGACTTATGAAATTAGTTCATAGCGGAAGGGAAGAACACCACAAAAATAGGAAAGATCTTACAGCACATGATGATAAAAGTGCAAAATATTGCAGGAAATGCTCTCCTATTCGCGTACAAGCAACCCTTCTCCAAGATCCGGCCTTGCCCTAGGTCTTCTCCTTTTTCCAAGATGATGGCCTTCTCTCCTTTTTCTCCAAGGATGAATAATGATCTCTATGGTATGAGATTCCACTCATAAAAACGTACAGCCCTTTACCAAAAGTTGCCTCTTTTCATTTTTCATTTTGGCGTAAAATTCGAATTTGAACTTCAAAATCCGTCCAGCAGTTGTTGCAACAACTTTTTCTGGTTGTTGTAACAACCTGCGCAGCCCAAAAATAATTCCAGCTTTGCTTCTCCGGATCGATTTCTTCAGCATTTCTAGTAAGAAAACAATGAAAAATTAGACATATTAACCACAAATAAAGTAAATATGAATTTTCTTATATTTTTGCTTATTTAATTCATTTTTTAATCAATAAGATGAATATTAAAATATAATAAAGTAATTGATAACTTCTTTTCGGGAAGTTATCAAACGTTCTCATGGAGTTCTAAGAAGCAGGCTACTATAGCTTTATCATCATGTGAGGCAGAGTACATTGCAGCTGCGGCATGTGCTTGCCAAGCTATCTGGCTGAGAAATCTTCTGGAAGAGTTACATCATGTGCAGGATGGCCCAACGACATTGTTAGTGGATAACATGTCCGCCATCCAGCTCGCGAAGAATCCTGTGTTGCCTGGGCGCAGCAAGCATATCGAGACGAGGTATCACTTCCTTCGCGAGCAGGTGGAGCAGAAGACGGTGGAAGTTGTGTATTGCCCAACCGGAGAGCAGATCGCGGATATATTCACCAAGGCGTTGAAGGTGGAGACGTTCGAGAGGCTCAAAGGCAAACTCGGCATGTGCTGTCAAGTTTGAGGGGGAGTATGTTGGCTTGTTTTTATGTTGACTGGGTCAACGATTTATTTTATATTTTATTGTGAAATGGCAGAGGAGAGAGAGTAAGAAACTTTATTGTAATAATTTAAGGATGGCAGGTGGCGGGCCCCAATTAGATAGTATTTCCTATAAATCTTTACTTGCTGTAGTGTTAAAAAATGAGTAGAGTTGAAAAAGTTATTTTTCCTTCATTTGTTGTGTACTCTGGCAGAGAGAGTTAGAGAGAGAGAGTGGCGAGAGAGAGAGAGGAACAGAGAGAGAGAGTGAAATAGTTTGGCGGGTGAGTGTAACAGTGAGAGAGCGAGAGAGAGGTAAGCGAGAGATAGAGAGAGAGTTGTCAGTTCCCGCAGGAACTAGTTTTGCTGCCGCTGTACCCGCCCGTCACAGGTGGTAGAGAGAGAGAGAGGGAGAGTGTTGTTTCCGCTGCCGCTGAAAGCTCTCGCCGGAGCAGCTCTCGCCGGCCCGACTCGCCGGAGCATCTCATGGTGATCTCGCCATTGTTGCTCTCGCCGGAGCAAGTCGTGCTGGAGGCTCTCGCCGGAGTAGGCTCTCGCGTTGGTAGTCTCGCCGTGGTGGTGTGAAGCTTGCGGAGGAGCTCGGAGTAGTGGTGGTCTCTCCGGGGTGTGCTAAGCGTTTCCAACATATTTGTCTAGTTTTATTACTTCCGCCACTGTGACGTCTCGCCGATTCTTGGAGTTCCCGCAGGAACAATTTTTTTTTTCTTTTCGCTGCTGTAGTACTCGCCAGTCGCAGCTTTCTCGCTGGAGTCCCGCCTGTCTTGAAGCTCTCGCCGGAGCTGGAGTCCCGCCTGTCTTGAAGCTCTCGCCGGAGTTGGAGAAGTGTGGGTGCCCTGTTCTCGCTTCCAACATGGAGATCTGCTCGACGATGATGCTTGCTACTTTGTAGTTCTCTTGTTGCGCTGCCTCAGAGCATGTCGTTGTGGGCGTCAATTAGACGGATGTTTGTAACGTCCCAATTCGCGCTAGGCCCCTTGATTGCGTATTTGAGTCAAGGGGGCTGTGGTGAGCCCAATGGGGGATGTGGGTGAACAGGTGCGGACGTGCGGAAATGAGGAAAACAAGGCAAAACAGCATTTTTGGCTGACACGGGTATGGACACGGCCGTGTCCATACCCGTGTGCCTCATAAAAATAGGTTTACCAGTCAGAGAGGTACACGGGCATTGGGACACGGGCGTGTCCCTAGCCGTGTGCCAAGGACACGGGTCGGGACACGGCCGTGTCTCTACCCGTGTGCCGCAACCCTGACCCGGCAGAAAGTGGTTCTGGGAGGAACACGGCCCTAGACACGGCATGCCACACGGCCGTGTCACCTGAACACGGGTAGGAACACGGCCGTGTGCCTACCCGTGTCTGCGATGTATAAAAAGGAAAAGTTGGGAAACCCTAGCATTTCATCTCCTTTCTTCTGCCCCGAAATTCCTGAGAGGGTTCTTGGCTGGAGGAGGAGGAAGAGCTTGCCGGAGCCATCCTTGGAGGAATCAAAACGCCGCCGCCGTCAAGGGAAAAACAATGCCGCCGCGAAGGAGTGCGAGGCTCATGGCCGGCCATGGTGGTACCGCTGGACTTGAGGTGAGCTTCCTCCCCTCTCCCTTGGTGCTAGATCTATAGCTATTTTAGGAGAGACATCGACTCCATAGAGTCTTGATGGTGAGGAGAAGAGTTCTTAGGTTAAGCCATGCCTAGGTTTTCTAGGCTTAGTATTCCTCAACCTTCTCATCGTTCAAAGTGGAGATGAGAGGGATTTTCGTTGAGGGTTTGGCTTGAAAGGAGGAATAAGGTTGGGTGTGATTTCTGGAGAAGTTTATGCGAGGTCGTTGCAAGGAAGAAGATGAACGGATGCCGTTCATCTCGCCTTAAGATGCGTGCAGAAATCTGATTTCTGCACGCAGCGACCTTCGTGGCCAATTTCGGAGGTGTTCTGGCCATATCTGGGTGAACGACTCAACACAAAAGTTGTAGCCCTTGAAATTACCTTTCCAACGAGTGGTTGCTCGTTTCCATGCGATACCTGTAGCCACGGGAAAGCTGGTTCGAGTCCGCTGCGTTCGGGAAAATTCCTGTACAGGAAACTGTTTCCTGTACGTGTTCGAGTTGAATTTCTGGTAGGTTGCGACCAGATCTGGGCGATCGACTCAACACGAAAGTCGTAGCCCTCGCGAATACCTTTCCAACGAGGGGTTGTGCGTTGTGATCGGATTCCTGTAGCTCCGGGAATCCCAGTTTTAGTATTGGGCTATCCTATGTTAATGCACTTGTTAATTTATAATGTTAGCTCTCTTGCAATGATTGTGATTTGCTCATTTGATATCTTGCTCCCATATAGCTATAATGTTGTTGTTACTATAATTTAGCATGGTTATTCATTTGGTTGTGTAATAAGGTATAACCATGTATTGGTAGAGAAATGGGTTGGATGGGAAGGCTAGATATTAGGAGTTGAGATCGGTATAGGATATACGTATACAATTTGGTGTTGAATATATCTATTGTGCGTAGTGTTGAGGTGAAGTTATCGAATAGGTGGGCGTGAAAATGATGAACACTATGTGAGGAGTATTTTGTAACCGTAATCCGAGCCCAAGGGGTTATTAATAACCGATGCTTAGAGTTGAAGTCTCCCTACGGGTAGCATCGAGTGAGTTGTTTTGGGGCATGTAATGTGCGACGATTCATCGTGTCGCGATATTGAGATAATGACTGTGGCAGGTCTACGGGTTCGCCAGTCGTCACACCGATGGGAGCCAATGGGTAGACCTTGGGCGGTAGGGTTAGATACTTGGTGTCCATAAACCGAGATCTCCTCCGCGCCATGAGAACGGTTGGGCTTGCACCTCGTGTGCTTCCGAGGTTCCATCCGGTTCGAAATCAAAGGCCAGGTTGGGCTGTGTTCTTGGTGCACATTTACCCAAGACCCCTTCTGAGCCGTAGTACGCAGGTGAGCTCCGTTGTTGTGTTCTTAGCGTTGAGGCGTACGGGGGCCTAGGATAGGTAGTGTGATACCACCTAGTAGTGGAGACGCCCGCTCCACTGTCGCCGTCTGGCCACGACGGACGACGCCTGAGAGGTTAGCTACCTGCTCGAAAAGTGGGAACTTCAAGTCTGTGTCGACATAGCAACTTGCATGTGCGTGCGCATGAGTCGGTCATACCATAACATTCATATCATGTCATTCATTGCATACACAAGATCCTCACCGTATAAGTTTGTATGGGCACTCCTATACGATGAGTTACTTTATTGTTAAGCCGATCCTTAACTTATAAGTTTGTATGGGCACTCTTATAAGTTAAGTTACTATTCTGATTAATTATACCTGCTGTCATATACTATTGATATTTGTAGAACTGCTAGTTGTGTAGCGTAGTTTATACTCCACTATTTTTACAGTCACCTGCTTGTTTACTTGCTTATATATAATCATATTGTACCTTGTTCCTTTCTCCGCCCGGTGCCGAGGAGTCGCCGGGGGAGCGGATGTGAAGCCACTTAGTCTTATGACTAACGGTTGCTACGTCTTCCTTTTTAGGAGGAAACCCCGCAGGTAGAGCAGCGACGGACTATGCAGCAGGACAGCCAGGCCCGGATGATAGGACCTGAGGTGGTGGTGCCATCGGCACCGTCAGTGACAGTCGTGAGTGTTTTCATGTAGCCGTTTGGCAAAGCATTTCTAGACTCTTGTTCCTTTTGTACAAGCCTGTTGTGCTTGTTATCTTCCGCTACTTTTGGACTTTAACTTAGCTGTGAACTGAACTGCTTTTGCTTTTACTTTTCTGTTATGGTTGGGTTGGCATGTTTGTTGTGATATGGATGGTAGCCGGCGGAATAGGCGTCTTGTGGTAAAGGCTAACCCGTGTGTTAGTGCTACCGCAAGGCGGCTATTTCGGGCATAAGACTCCCCTCGTGCCGTGTGTTGTGTTCCGGGAGGGGGGTCTTACAAATGGTATCAGACTTAGCCGATCTTCACCTACAGCAGTCAGGTAACAATGGGCCACTCCCGTTCGATTAGTCGGTTTGGGGACAAACCGACTTAGCGGAAGCAGTGGTGTGCCCATATGTAATTCACACTAAGTTGTCCAACTTTGACATTAGTTTTAGCCAACCTGACCCTAATTTGTACCTTGCGTATAGGTCCCAGCGCAGGTGGAGCCGGTTGGGGGCACTCCTACCCCTTCCGTTCCTTCACAATTCCAGCAGTCGGAGCTGGGACAAACGCTGTCAGCCATATTGGATGCATTTAAAGCCCAGCAAGCTCCGGTGCAACAACAAGCGCCAAGCTCCAACTGGTTGAGCACCTTCCGTGCCCTGTCCTCTCCTGCCTATCTTGGGACAGAATCGCCGGTGCGCACCGAGGAATGGCTTGATACCGTGCAGGAATTGATGGCTGGCATAAGATGTCCGAACAGCATGGCGGTGACATTGGTAGTGACGCTGCTAGAGCTGCACGCCAAAAGGTGGTGGAAGTCCCTCATGGGCTCCATCTTCCAAGGGCGGTTGTACACGGACATCGGTTGGAACGAGTTCACCGAGGCTTTTCTGGATCACTTCATCCCTTCTTCTGCTCGGGATGGACTTGAAGAAAAATTTCTGCAGCTGAAGCAAGGATCGAATTCGGTAACGGAGTACCAGAGGGAGTTCCAACACCTCGCTAGGTTTGCCGATTCCTATGAGTTGGACGATAGAGGCTACGCGAAGCGCTTCTACAAAGGGTTGAGGGACCCCCTGAGGCAGGCCCTTTTGTTTATAGCCGATGGAAGCCTGGCAGAAATCATTGACATGGCAAAGAGACTGGAGGCGGACCACATGGGATGTGGCAAGAGACCCGCGGAAGGAGTAATTGAAGTCGGCCCTAGTAATAGAAGGCGGAATGATCATGGCAGAGGAAGGGGAAACCACAGAGGCGGTCGGTGGGTCAACCGGAACTATCGGGTGGAGTACCCAATTCCGCAACCACTAGCTTTACCTCCACCACCGCAGCAGCAATATTATCAACAACCTGGGGGCCGACGTGAGGTGATATGTTTTGAGTGCAACCAACCGGGGCATGTCCGACGAGTTTGCCCGCGATTGATCGGGGATGCTCCTATTGCTCCCCCTCCAGTAGCTCCACGGGGGCGAGGGCACATGCGTGGCCGAGGAAGAGGACCACCAGGGAGAAATCAAGGACATGCGCGGGAGCAAGTATTCGCATTGGATATGACTCAGGAGAGAAATCCGCAGGAAGTCATCACCGGTACGTGCAAAATTTATTAATATTATATGACTTGTTAGATTTATGATACAAATGATACGCGCTATTCTGATTAGTGATTACCCTTTTGGAACCTAGGCACTGTCGTGGTTAGCGGGAGACCCGCCTATACGTTATTTGACACGGGTGCGTCTCACTCGTTCATTTCGGAGGACTTCGTGAAGGACTTGGAGGGAGTGCAACACTTCACGGGCATTACTCAAAGGGTGCGCCTTCCGGACGGCGCTGAGATGACGTCGTCAGCAAGTTGCGATTTCGACACCCTTATTGGAGGAAAGTTCTTTGAAACTCCGGCTACAGTGTTAAGAATCCCGGAGTTCGATCTCATCTTGGGCATGAAGTGGTTGGACTGGCACCACGCCAGGATCAATTGTGCGGAGAAGCAGGTTATGTTGAGGCATGGAGACTCGGAAGTCATCTTCCAAGGTATTAAATTCGCACCCCGTAAACTATTATCTTCAATCCAAGCTATGAAATCTCATATGGAAGGGGACGAGGTCTATGTAATCTGCTTTGAGTTGAAGAAATTGACATTAGAGGTCAAGGATGTGCGGGTGGTGCGAGAATTTCCCGAGGTATTTCCCGAGAAATTGCCGGGACTACCCCCGCATAGGGAAGTGGACTTCCAAATCAAGCTAATTCCGGGTGCCAAGCCCGTCTCGCGAGCTCCATACCGAATGGCTCCGAAGGAACTTGCAGAGTTTAGAGTCCAGCTTCAGGAATTGGTGGAAGCAGGGTTCGTTCGCCCAAGCTCGTCGCCTTGGGGAGCGCCCGTTTTGTTCGTCAAAAAGAAGGATGGCACCCTGCGGTTGTGCATTGATTATCGAGAGTTGAACCGGTTAACGGTGCGGAACACCTATCCCCTACCGCGCATTGATGAGTTATTTGATCAATTGGTGGGATCGTATTAGTTCTCCAAGTTAGATCTGCGTTCGGGATATTATCAGCTGAGGATACAAGAAGATGACATTCAGAAGACGGCGTTCAGTTCGAGATATGGTTTGTATGAATTCACCGTGATGCCGTTTGGGCTCACAAACGCCCCTTCCGCCTTTATGAGCTTGATGAACAAGGTGTTCAGCCCTTATTTGGACATCTTTGTCATCGTGTTCATCGATGATATCCTAGTCTACTCCAAGACTGAAGCAGAACACGCCGAACATCTAACTTTGGTGCTGAGGAAACTAAAGGAGCACGCTTTGTTTGCCAAGTTCAGCAAATGCGAGTTTTGGCTTCGAGAGGTCGCGTTCTTAGGCCATGTGATTAGTGGGGCGGGGCTAGCAGTAGATCCGGCCAAGGTGCGGGCCGTGAAGGAGTGGTCGCCATTGAAGTCAGCGGCCGACATACAGAGCTTTCTTGGACTTGCCGGGTACTATCGCAAGTTCGTGAAAGGCTTCTCGAAGATCGCCCTTCCCCTTACTACGCTGACCAAGAAGGGTGTGCCGTTTGAATGGACACCCCAGTGTGAAGCTGCATTCCAAGAGTTGAAAGACAGATTGACGACTGCACCCATCCTAGCTCTTCCATCTGGGAAGGAGGGCTTTCAAGTTTACACGGATGCGTCGTATCAAGGGATGGGAGCTGTGTTGATGCAGAATGGGCATGTGATCGCTTATGCTTCAAGACAGTTGAAGAAGCATGAAGCCAGCTACCCGGTGCATGATCTAGAGTTGGGAGCGGTGGTATTCGCCTTGAAGATGTGGAGGCATTATTTATACGGCGTCCACTGCGAGATCTACTCGGATCACAAAAATCTGAAGTACGTTCACACCCAAAAGGAGTTAAACTTGAGACAGCGGCGGTGGTTGGAGTTCTTGTGCGACTATGATTTCACCTTGAACTACCACCCCGGGAAGGTTAATTCCGTAGCTGATGCCTTGAGCCGGAAAGCGCCGGAAGCGAGCACGGAATCCCGCTTGATGAGGATGGAGTTAATCCGGACGTTGCAAGAGATGGAAATCACTTTGGTCTTTAAGAATCAACCGGAAGAGTATACCGAATATTTGGCCGCGATGAGTATAGTTTGCAACATACGAGACCGGATCCGTACGGAACAAAAGAAGGATGCGGCTTTAACCCCGGCTTTCAAGTCAATGGAGGAGGGGACTACGGAAGAATACTCCCTAAAAGACGGCCTCGTCCATTTTCGTGGCCGGCTTTACATCCCCGAAGGTGACAACATTCGGGAGGATATTCTAAAGGAGGCCCATTGCTCCAAGTACTCGGTGCACCCGGGGATCGCAAAGATGTACACCGATTTGAGAAAGACGATGTGTTGGCCGGGCATGAAGAGGGATGTCAAGTACTTTGTTACTCATTGTGTGGCCTGTCAAATGGTGAAGGCGGAGTGCAGAAGCCCCGGTGGAATGCTACAGTCGTTGCCCATCCCCGAATGGAAATTTGAGGACATCTCCATGGACTTCGTCCACGGGTTACCTCGCTCGCACTCGGGGAATGATTCCGTGTGGGTGATAGTTGACCGGTTGACCAAGGTAGCCCGATTTATCCCAATGAAGAAGGAGGCGCAAGTGGGCGTCTTAGTGCGTCTCTTTGTGGAACAATTTGTGCGGTACCATGGTGTGCCAAAGACGATCGTCTCCGATCGGGATGGCCGGTTTACTTCAAGAGAATGGAGGGCTGTACAGGCTTATTTGGGCTCGCGCCTTACCTTTAGCACGGCCTTTCACCCTCAAACGGACGGGCAATCTGAACGAACAATCCGAACATTGGAGGACCTTCTGCGGTTGTGTGTGCTAGATAAAGGAGAACCATGGGAGAGACTCTTACCTCTCGTGGAGTTCTCTTATAATAACAGTCATCAAGCCAGTATTGGAATGGCACCTCATGAAGCTTTGTATGGAAGGAGGTGTAGAACACCCTTGTCCTGGGTGCAAGACGAAGATCCGAAGACATTGGGAAATGAGTATATTGATGACACGGACGCGGTGGTTAGGTTGATCCGGAATCGAATGCTAGAGGCTCAAAGCCGACAGGCGAAATATTACAACGCAAGGCACCGTATGGTAGAGTTTCAAGTGGGTGATAAGGTGTTCCTGAAGATTCGACCGATGCACGGAGTGTCACGAGTACGTGGAGTCAAGAAGCTCAGCCCAAGGTATGTTGGGCCCTATGTTGTAGTGGAAAGGATTGGCCCTCTGGCCTATCGATTGGAGTTACCACCGGAGCTGGAGAACCTTCACGACGTGTTCCATGTATCGTCGCTTCGGAAGGCTTTGTTGCGACCTGAACAGTATATCCCCACGGCGGATGGTGCCGTGGCGTCTGATAGGTCTGTGCGACTGGAGCCGGTGCGGATCGTTGATAACGAGACAAGGACCTTGCGCCGCAAAAGTGTTCCCTTGGTGAAGGTGCTATGGTCTAATCACGGGAAGGAAGAGTGCACTTGGGAGCCAAGGGATTTGATGCAAGAGCGGTACCCGGAATTATTTACTCCAGGTAAAAATTTTATTTGAAAGCATAGTTCCCTTTTTATGTGTTTCACTCCCATAGCCTTACCCTGATTTCGGGGACGAAATCTTTTATTTTGTTTATAGGATTTGTAACGTCCCAATTCGCGCTAGGCCCCTTGATTGCGTATTTGAGTCAAGGGGGCTGTGGTGAGCCCAATGGGGGATGTGGGTGAACAGGTGCGGACGTGCGGAAATGAGGAAAACAAGGCAAAACAGCATTTTTGGCTGACACGGGTATGGACACGGCCGTGTCCATACCCGTGTGCCTCATAAAAATAGGTTTACCAGTCAGAGAGGTACACGGGCATTGGGACACGGGCGTGTCCCTAGCCGTGTGCCAAGGACACGGGTCGGGACACGGCCGTGTCTCTACCCGTGTGCCGCAACCCTGACCCGGCAGAAAGTGGTTCTGGGAGGAACACGGCCCTAGACACGGCATGCCACACGGCCGTGTCACCTGAACACGGGTAGGAACACGGCCGTGTGCCTACCCGTGTCTGCGATGTATAAAAAGGAAAAGTTGGGAAACCCTAGCATTTCATCTCCTTTCTTCTGCCCCGAAATTCCTGAGAGGGTTCTTGGCTGGAGGAGGAGGAAGAGCTTGCCGGAGCCATCCTTGGAGGAATCAAAACGCCGCCGCCGTCAAGGGAAAAACAATGCCGCCGCGAAGGAGTGCGAGGCTCATGGCCGGCCATGGTGGTACCGCTGGACTTGAGGTGAGCTTCCTCCCCTCTCCCTTGGTGCTAGATCTATAGCTATTTTAGGAGAGACATCGACTCCATAGAGTCTTGATGGTGAGGAGAAGAGTTCTTAGGTTAAGCCATGCCTAGGTTTTCTAGGCTTAGTATTCCTCAACCTTCTCATCGTTCAAAGTGGAGATGAGAGGGATTTTCGTTGAGGGTTTGGCTTGAAAGGAGGAATAAGGTTGGGTGTGATTTCTGGAGAAGTTTATGCGAGGTCGTTGCAAGGAAGAAGATGAACGGATGCCGTTCATCTCGCCTTAAGATGCGTGCAGAAATCTGATTTCTGCACGCAGCGACCTTCGTGGCCAATTTCGGAGGTGTTCTGGCCAGATCTGGGTGAACGACTCAACACAAAAGTTGTAGCCCTTGAAATTACCTTTCCAACGAGTGGTTGCTCGTTTCCATGCGATACCTGTAGCCACGGGAAAGCTGGTTCGAGTCCGCTGCGTTCGGGAAAATTCCTGTACAGGAAACTGTTTCCTGTACGTGTTCGAGTTGAATTTCTGGTAGGTTGCGACCAGATCTGGGCGATCGACTCAACACGAAAGTCGTAGCCCTCGCGAATACCTTTCCAACGAGGGGTTGTGTGTTGTGATCGGATTCCTGTAGCTCCGGGAATCCCAGTTTTAGTATTGGGCTATCCTATGTTAATGCACTTGTTAATTTATAATGTTAGCTCTCTTGCAATGATTGTGATTTGCTCATTTGATATCTTGCTCCCATATAGCTATAATGTTGTTGTTACTATAATTTAGCATGGTTATTCATTTGGTTGTGTAATAAGGTATAACCATGTATTGGTAGAGAAATGGGTTGGATGGGAAGGCTAGATATTAGGAGTTGAGATCGGTATAGGATATACGTATACAATTTGGTGTTGAATATATCTATTGTGCGTAGTGTTGAGGTGAAGTTATCGAATAGGTGGGCGTGAAAATGATGAACACTATGTGAGGAGTATTTTGTAACCGTAATCCGAGCCCAAGGGGTTATTAATAACCGATGCTTAGAGTTGAAGTCTCCCTACGGGTAGCATCGAGTGAGTTGTTTTGGGGCATGTAATGTGCGACGATTCATCGTGTCGCGATATTGAGATAATGACTGTGGCAGGTCTACGGGTTCGCCAGTCGTCACACCGATGGGAGCCAATGGGTAGACCTTGGGCGGTAGGGTTAGATACTTGGTGTCCATAAACCGAGATCTCCTCCGCGCCATGAGAACGGTTGGGCTTGCACCTCGTGTGCTTCCGAGGTTCCATCCGGTTCGAAATCAAAGGCCAGGTTGGGCTGTGTTCTTGGTGCACATTTACCCAAGACCCCTTCTGAGCCGTAGTACGCAGGTGAGCTCCGCTGTTGTGTTCTTAGCGTTGAGGCGTACGGGGGCCTAGGATAGGTAGTGTGATACCACCTAGTAGTGGAGACGCCCGCTCCACTGTCGCCGTCTGGCCACGACGGACGACGCCTGAGAGGTTAGCTACCTGCTCGAAAAGTGGGAACTTCAAGTCTGTGTCGACATAGCAACTTGCATGTGCGTGCGCATGAGTCGGTCATACCATAACATTCATATCATGTCATTCATTGCATACACAAGATCCTCACCGTATAAGTTTGTATGGGCACTCCTATACGATGAGTTACTTTATTGTTAAGCCGATCCTTAACTTATAAGTTTGTATGGGCACTCTTATAAGTTAAGTTACTATTCTGATTAATTATACCTGCTGTCATATACTATTGATATTTGTAGAACTGCTAGTTGTGTAGCGTAGTTTATACTCCACTATTTTTACAGTCACCTGCTTGTTTACTTGCTTATATATAATCATATTGTACCTTGTTCCTTTCTCCGCCCGGTGCCGAGGAGTCGCCGGGGGAGCGGATGTGAAGCCACTTAGTCTTATGACTAACGGTTGCTACGTCTTCCTTTTTAGGAGGAAACCCCGCAGGTAGAGCAGCGACGGACTATGCAGCAGGACAGCCAGGCCCGGATGATAGGACCTGAGGTGGTGGTGCCATCGGCACCGTCAGTGACAGTCGTGAGTGTTTTCATGTAGCCGTTTGGCAAAGCATTTCTAGACTCTTGTTCCTTTTGTACAAGCCTGTTGTGCTTGTTATCTTCCGCTACTTTTGGACTTTAACTTAGCTGTGAACTGAACTGCTTTTGCTTTTACTTTTCTGTTATGGTTGGGTTGGCATGTTTGTTGTGATATGGATGGTAGCCGGCGGAATAGGCGTCTTGTGGTAAAGGCTAACCCGTGTGTTAGTGCTACCGCAAGGCGGCTATTTCGGGCATAAGACTCCCCTCGTGCCGTGTGTTGTGTTCCGGGAGGGGGGTCTTACAATGTTGACCTCCTACATATCCACCAGCAGCTCCAGTTTCGTTTCACTTTGTTAAGAATTTTGTAAAAAGAAAGAAAGATAATTGAAGTCATTTTGAACACATAAAAATTACACTTATGTAAATGTAAAAAAGTTTATACCTTTACTTCCAAACAACATGCACTTTGAGTCAAAATGACTTATAATTGAAAATTTTCCAAATCTATATATGCATGGAAATTACGCTTCTATCATTTTTAAAGGCCTCAACATACATACATTTTTTTTTACATATATATATATATATATATATATATATATATATATATATATATATATATATATATATATATATAACATAATGGAACATCAGTAAGTATATGAGAGGAACAGGGAGAATAAGAAGGAAAGAACAAGGTTTCTCATATATTTTCCATAATTTGGTTACAGCAAAAACTGCTCTTTATATAGAGCTAATACAGCATTAATACAACATTAATAAGATAGTTATTTGGTGGCAGGTGGCGTATTTCCAACAGGAGCAGTAATGTCATTGACGGCGCTGATTTGTTTCCCAACACCCCTTCTCAAATTTGAGCCGTCCACGATTCTGAGTGCAGCCCTCAATTGGAGAAATCGGGCCCGTGGCAGAGGCTTTGTCAGTATATCAGCGAGTTGTTCTTCCGTGGGGCAAAAGGGTGTAGAGATCTCCTTATCTTCAACCTTTTCTCTCACAAAGTGATATCGCAAATCAATGTGTTTGCTCTTGTTATGAAATACGGGATTTCTTGTGAGAGCGATTGCAGATTGGTTATCGCAAAAAATGGGGACTACCTCTTCTTCATCTTCTATCTCCTTCTTCATTCTTTTTAGCCAAGTGGCTTCACAGGCGGCAGAGCATAGAGCGACGTATTCTGCCTCTGTGGAAGATAGAGCTACTGACTTTTGTTTTCTGGATGTCCAGGTGATGGGTTTAGATCCTAGGGTGAATATGTATCCCCCCGTGCTTTTTCGATCATCGACGGATCCGGCCCAGTCGGAATCACTGAAGCCTATCAGCTGGTTGTTTGCTTCTTGTTGGTAGAGGAGGCCAAAATTTCTGGTTCCTTTAAGATAGTGAAGGATCCTTTTTACAGCCATAAGGTGTTTGATCTTTGGTTTGTTCACAAAGCGAGATACCATACTTACGGCAAACTCGATATCGGGTCGAGTGTTTGTGAGATAGATTAAGGACCCAACAATGCTGCGATAGTATTCCGGATCTGCATTTTCTTCTTCTTCTTCTCCCTTTGACAATTTCTCTCCTGGCACCATAGGGGTAACACAAGGATTGCATTCTATCATAGAGGCCCTTTTGAGAATATCATCCACATACCTGGTTTGAGAAATGAACATTTGATTGGGTATGTACTGTATTTGTAGTCCTAGGAAGTATTGCAGATGACCAAGGTCGGTCATTTCATACTGTTCTTTCATGTTTTGTTTGAATTCCTGGATCATTTTTGTAGAGGTGCCGGTGATGATGAGATCGTCAACGTAGAGGCATACTAGCATAATTTCTTCTTCTTCCTTCTTGATATACAGGGATGCTTCACTTGGACTTTTCTGAAACTTTTGAGTGCAAAAATATGCATCAATGTTGGAATTCCATGCACGGGGTGCCTGTTTGAGGCCGTAGAGGGCTTTAAATAACTTGTAAACTTTATTCTTTTCTTCTGTTTCATATCCTGGTGGCTGATGGACGTAGACTTCTTCTTCAATTGTGCCGTTGAGGAAGGCAGATTTTACGTCGAGTTGAAAAATTGGGAGTTGTCTTTGAACGGCAAAAGCCAGAACAAGCCTGATTGTGCTCATTCGAACCACTGGGGCAAACGTTTCATCAAAATCCAGTCCAGGTATCTGTGAGTACCCTTTTGCGACAAGTCGTGCTTTGTATTTGACAGCATTGCCTTGATCATCAAGCTTGGTTTTGTAGACCCACTTTAGCCCAATGATTTCCTTGTTAGTTGGCCGGTCGACAAGCTTCCAGGTATTGTTTTTCTCAATCATTTGGAGTTCTTCATCCATTGCTTTGCGCCATGTGGAGTGAGCAGCAGCTTCTTTATATGTGGTGGGAGTGCCTGCAAATAATGCTAAATTACAATGTTCATAAATTTCAGTGAGGGTTTTAGTTCTTAATGGTGGCGATGAGGAGATATCTGAGAAAAGCTCTTGACTGTTTGTATTAACAGGATTAAGAGGAGATTTCACAGGTGTAGTCCCAATGACTCCTGTACTGTCAATCTCAGGGATGGATGTTGGTGTGTAAAGGAGGTCCTGGACAGAGTATTCTGGATGAAGGGGAACCGACACACCAGCAGGTGAAGTCTTCTCATTTTCTGACTGCTGCCAGTCCCACTTGGCTTCTTCATCAAAAATAACATCACGAGATATAATAAGTCTAGAAGTAAGGGGGTGAAATAATCTGTACCCTTTTGATTCACTGCTATATCCAATTAGGATGCATTTCTCACTTTTTCTGTCAAGCTTTCCTCTATTTTGGGGAGAGATATGGTGGTACCCAATGCTGCCAAAGATTCTTAAATGGGAGATATGGGGTTTTCTGTGATAAAGAGCTTCATAAGGTGTAGTATTGTGGAGAGAACGAGTAGGGCATCTATTGAGAATGTACACAGATGTGTTGCAAGCCTCGGCCCAAAGTATTTTTGGTAGGTTTTTTGCATGAAGCATGGATCGAGCCATTTCAAGAACTGTTCGATTTCTCCTTTCGACAGTTCCATTTTGCTGAGGTGTGTGGGCAACAGTTAGTTGTCTATTGATTCCATGTTCCAGGCAAAATGTGTTGAATTCAGTGGAGAGGAATTCACCATCTCTATCACTTCTTATAGTTTTGATGTCTGTGTTTAGCTGTTTTTTCAGCAAAGGTTTTGAAAACTTTGAACTTGGATAGGGCTTCAGATTTGGTTTTGAGGAAATATATCCAACTGTAGCGTGAGAAATCATCAACAATGAGAAGAAAATACTTTGTACCTTCTTGAGTAGCGGTGGTGGCAGGCCCCCAGAGGTCCATATGAAGAAGCTGTAGAGGTCTTGTGCTTTCCCAGGTTGACTTCTTTGGGAAAGGTTGACGAGCAGCTTTTCCATGACAGCATCCTTCACAAAAGGTTTTTTGAAAATTTAGTTTAGGGAGGCCAAGCACCAGGTTACCTTTGCTGAGATAGTTTAGAGACTTGTAATTTAGATGCCCATATCTTTTGTGCCAAAGTTGTGCTCCTGAAGGTTTTGTGGTGATGCAGGTGAGAGCTTGCCGCTGGGATGGAGCTTTGGTAGCTTGATGTTGGGTGGTAGTTGGCAGACAAATAGAATAAACCTTGTTGTTGGACCGCTGTGTGGTGAGGATGGTTTTGTTTGTGGAGTTGGAAATGATGTGGCAAATGTTATCCTTAAACCATAGGGAGTATCCCTTTTGAGTTAATTGCCCAACACTCAAAAGGTTTTGAGTGAGGCTAGGGACAAAATGAACTTCCTGGATTGTTTTGATCTCACCATTTTTTGTAGAAAACTGTATGGTACCTTTTCCCAAAATTTTCTTGGAGCTGCCATCACCGAGAAAAACTTCAGACTTGTAACTTTCATCAAGAGAAATGAAGTAGCCCTTGTGATGGGTCATGTGGTTGGAGCATCCTGAATCAAGATACCATTTTGTGATATCTTTGTTGTTTTCCTGAGCACAGGTAAAGAACATGGACTCTGTTCCATCATTCTCAGTGAAGTGAGCTTCCTCCTTGTGTTTGCTCCAGCAGTTTTGTTCTGTGTGAGTGGGATGTTTGCACCTCTTGCATCTGAAGAAACAATCCTTGTTTTCATGATTGTTCTTCTTGCATAGAGTACAAAACAGGTTCTTCTCATTTGGTCTGTTGGGCCGAGTGGTTCCTTTGCTTCGATTGTTGTTGTTGAGTAAACGAGAGTTTGAATGTTGTTGGCTTAGAAAAAGGTTTTCACTGGTAGTTTCAGGGATAGAGGAGATGAGGAGTCTGTTTTGAACTTGGGAAGGTAGGTCTTGATCTATTTGTTTCATCCGGTCCTCATGAGATTGCAAGGACCCCATAAGCTCAGGGATGGAAAGGGTTTCAATATCCTTGGACTCCTCTATGGCAGCAACAACATGGTTAAAGGACTTGTGTAGGGTGCGCAATATTTTGGGAACAATCTGTTGATCATCAATAAGGGTCCCCAGGTTTCTTATTTGGTTTACAATGGTAGTTACCCGGGCAAAGTAGTCTTGAATGGTTTCTCCATCTTGCATTTTCACAGCATCAAATTGTCTCCAAAGAGTTTGTATTTTTATTTTCATGACCTTCTTTGATCCTTTAAACTCTTCTTGTAAAGTGTCCCATGCCTCTTTTGCCGTTTGAGCTCCCATTATTCGAGGAAAAATGGCATCAGTGACACCTTGCTGGATGAGAAGAAGGGCACGAGCATCCCTCATCATTTCTTCAACGTCGGTTTTAGATGACTGCTTGTCTTTGGCTTTTGATGATTCAACATCGTTGTCTCCTGGTATTGTGATGTCAACGGAAATAGGACCATTCTGAACAATGGTCCAGAGGTTTTGTGATAAGAAAACTGTACGCATCTTGATGCTCCAATATTCATAAGAATCCCCATTGAAAATGGGTATGGAGGGAGAGGAGAAAGGGGTAGATGATGAGGCCATGAATCACGGCTCTGATACCACTAATGGAACATCAGTAAGTATATGAGAGGAACAGGGAGAATAGGAAGGAAAGAACAAGGTTTCTCATATATTTTCCATAATTTGGTTACAGCAAAAACTGCTCTTTATATAGAGCTAATACAGCATTAATACAACATTAATAAGATAGTTATTTGGTGGCAGGTGGCGTATTTCCAACAGGAGCAGTAATGTCATTGACGGCGCTGATTTGTTTCCCAACATAACACTCTCAGCACTCAAGTCTTTATCCCACTATATTGGGGTCGGCTATATGGATCCTTTGCCGTCATTGTGCTCTATCGTTTGTCACGATCTCATTAATGCCTAAGTACATCGCGTCTTTCTTTACAGTTTCATTACAAGTCTTTATTGTTCTACCCCTCTTTTATTTAACATGTCTAGTGAATAAACTCTCACAACAAATATATATATATATATGCATGGAAAATTGAACTCATGTAGAACTTTCTAGCCTATTGTAATGAATATTCTAATAGCAAAGAGTTGTCTCTAATACATTATTCATTCATGGGTAGAGTTGTTTCTGAACATGTTTCTTGTAATTGCTACATCAGCCAAATATTATACATAATGCGGAGACAATCTTTCTTAAGACAATGCATAAAACGGGAAGTAGGCGTCGCTCGAAACACGACTGTCTCACTTGTGAGTTAAATGTCGGGGAGGAATTTCGCTACTGCTCCCTCACTTGCAAGGTAAGACTGTTTTATTCATAATTCGAAAATTTTATTAAATTTGAAGATTAAACATCAAATTCCAATTCTGCCCTTCGACGGGTGTATGCATAATGTGGGAGGGTAACACCAACAATTTAACTTTGCAAATGGAATGCAGGTGGATCATGTACTAATGCAAGAAATTGACATTCAAAAGGCGTTGTTTTCATTCGATGAGCCGAGGTTCAAACCCTCCAAGTTAAGTAGTTCGTCAATAGATGGCTACGATGGTGAGGATTTGGATCTGCATCAGACTCCACCGATTTTTGACAGACCTGATGAGACAAAGATGAAGAGGGGTAACGTAAAATTGGATATGTATCAGACTCCACAAAATTTTGAGACACCTGATGAGGCAAAGACGAAGAATGATAGTAAGAAATTGTGTGTGCATCAGACTCCACAAAATTTCGAGACCCCTAATGAGGCAAACATGAAGAATGGTGGCCAGAATTTGGATCTTCCTCAGACTCCACACATTTTTGAGACACTTGACGAGACAAAGATGAAGAATGGCGGCGAAAATTACATCACGGTAGTGTCTCCGAGGAAAATGGGATCGGCCAGGAGGAAGGGAATTCCTCATAGGTCTCCCTTTAGTTAATTAAGGGACAAAATGGTTTAGGGTATTTTATTGGATCATATCCTTCTCATAATATCCCAATAAGGGTCATTGTAAAAAGGGTGGCCCAAATAATTCTCAAGTGATTAGGTGAATCATGAACACCTTGAAGTCTAAAATTAGCTGAATTGTATTTCATTTGTTCATGCTTGTTTTCAATATCTATATTAGTCAGCTATATTTAGTAAGTTCTAATTAAACAGTGAGATCATATCCCCTTTTAATCATAAGTAATAACTATTTAAATATGTATTATCTTATATTTTATTAATTATTTTCAAGAAATTCTTAATTAGGTCCGTTTGTTTTGACGGAATTAGCTTTCTGAAATTAGTATTTGGATATTAGAAATTCAATTATAGCGTTCGTCGTGACGAAATTTACGTGGGTATTGGCCTTTAAGTCCATGTCTTTGACATTGAACTAAAAATCAAATCGCCAATTCTTACCTCCGCTCATTGGTTTTCCGAATAATTGAGTGTTTTCGCTCGGGCACGCGGTATTTTGCTCGGGCAAGTGCTTTTCGCCCGCGCACATGCTTTTCGCCCTTGTGCATGTTTTTTCGCCCGGTCACACGTTTTTTCGCCCGATGCATGTTTTTTGCCGGGGCGTGAGTTTTTCACCCGGGCACTTGTTTTTCGTCAGGGCGAGCGTTTTTTCACCCAGGCGCACGTTTTTTTGCCCAGGCGCACGTTTTTCGCCCGAGTGCAAGTTTTTACACCTGTGCACAGGTTTTTTCTCCTAGCGGCTATTTTCGACTCGGCCCTACATTTTTCGCTCAGGCCAAAAAATGTGCGCACGTGCGAAAAATGTGCGTCCGAGCCGAAAATAGCCAGCATGGGAGAAAAACGTGCGCCCGAGCGAAAAATGCGCGCTCGAGCGAAAAATACGCGCCCTTGAAAAAGATGCGCATCCGGGCGAAAAACACGCGCCCGGTCTAAAAATGTGTGCCCGAGCAAAAAAACGTGTGCATGTGCGAAAAACGTGCGCTTGAACCGAAAAATACGCATCTGGGGAAAAAAACATGCGCACGAGAAAAAAAAAAGTGCGCATGAAAAAAGTGTGTTTAGGCGAATAACTCGCACCTTAAAACATAATGCAATTTCATGCGTTCGACGTTGACACGCATTTTTTATTTTATATAATTACTGTATAATTTCAATTCCAATACTAATTTCATCATTCAGCCAACAACTTTTGTGCCTGAATTACAATTCTGTCGACTGAATTAAATCCTGCAGTTGAGCATTGTAATTAAAATTCTGAACAAAATCAATTACTGCAGATATAAACTAACTATTCAAACTGTCTGCTGCTTTCAAGGTACAAAATTGTTATTTATTCCCGTAAAAATAAGCATATATAGCCAGCAAGTAATCTCCAGTCTTGATAACGCGCGGATGCACCCGCAATCCAAACGAAAAAACAATTCAGCACTTCTTCAACCAAACTATATATATATATATATATATATATTTATTTATTGACACTAGCTAGTTATAAAAAAAAAAGAAAAAAAAAAGAGAGAGAATGAGAATTAGTTTTATAACATATTGCGCGCTAATAGCGCATTAGTAGCTAGCAATATTACATAAACCGGCCAGCTTAATTTCTTAATGAATAAACTTAAAGAATTAGGAATTTGTGCTTTCATGGTTAATTAGGATCTTGTTTATTTAGAGATCGATACTGTAGAGCTGGTTCCTTCGCCCTCATCGCCGGCCACTTGTCTCTTGCCCCTTCTCTTCAAATTTTGTTCTAATTTATCATCACCGCCGACCTCCGCCGCCGCAGGTGAATTATTAAGGTCGAAGGCATTGAACTTCGTCTTGAATTTAGCCACCAGGCTTTCTACGTCGACTCCCAGCAGGAGGTCATGATCGATCTGCTTAATTAATATAACTGAAATTATTAAGGCTCCGTTTGGCACAATAGTCGCGGTCTTGAACGCATCGGTTAAATTGTCATTTGTTAAGGATCACCTAACAAGCTATCATCCATTTGAGCATAAAAGCGGATGAAGTTTCTTAAATAGGCGTTAGCGAATGACAATTTAACCCCCGGAGCCTAAAATTTGAAATCTCTAATTAAAATTAATTAATGTGAGCTTAATTAATTACCTTGCAAGCGAGAGAGCAGTATAGAAATGATTCTTGAAGGTACTTGTGGCAACTACGGCACTTATTTTCAAACGGATTGGGAGGCAACTTGTAAATTTTAGGCCTTTGCTTCAAAATTATTACGTATTGGCCACCACAAATATACGGCTGCTCAAAATAAATAGCAATTTAATTAGAAATGTAAATATTAAATTACTATTCCAATATTATAGAAAAAAAAAGATGCATGTTAAGCTTCTCATCATTTTGACTTCGAGCAAGACCTCTGTATGTGCGCACGCGCACCTGTGTATATTTGTGTCGATCTGTGTCTGTTCGTGTGTGTGTGTGTGTGATTATTATGGAGTATTGTAAATAATATTTGATATATTACTTAAATTGATACAAAATAATTAAACTATTATAAAATAAGCTAGGCATGCATGAAGTGTACCTTGATAGAAGCCCACTCAATAAGCTCCCCTAGTTCAGCGGCTGCCACTGAGCTGCACTCCAAGACACGTTTTACCTATATTCCAGAATTTCATTTTAATTTGAATTTTTAAACTATACTTATATATGGTACTATTGAATGATTAAGCAATTAAAAACAATATTAATAGCCCTCCATAGGACTTTGGTCTATTATGGGGCTTTGGCTCGTCATATAGGAAAAATCTTAGAAATGATGCTCTCCTTCTATAATGAAATATATTTTTCTAAAAAACTATAAATTGATGAGTTTTCAAATATAATATTGTAATGATCGCTTGTTTTTGTTAGGAGGGACGACTTCCAAAGCAATCACAATAAAAACGTAGAAAATAACGGAGAACATATAGATATAATGTGAAAAAATCTGAAATACTGGAAGAAAATTAAACCCACAAAAATCCACTATATATGAAGAACGATCAAAAAATACACCGCTTCTCTTCTTTTAGTTTTTCACGCAAAGAAATCCTAGACTGAAAACAGATCTTTTATACCCATAGTATAAAATAAGGAGAAATTACATAAATATTTCTGACAAAAATCTCAATCAATACTCCTAAACGCAATCAGGCTTCACAAACTAAAACTCGGATTCTCATATTTTACATTCACGCATTTCTAACATATAAACTAGATAGAGGTAAGCATTTATTATAAAAGTATATATTGACACTTTTTGGAGAACTCATATGTAAGTAAATAAATTTAAAATTAAAATTAAAAAATATATATTTGCCAATTATAAACCGAAAGAAATAATTTAGGAAATTGAAAACATTAGTTTTGATGATATATGAGACTATGAGAGGAAGTTTGAAATAGAACCCTATGTCCCTATCGAAACATGTTTGGAAACTTGTTAATTAAGGCTCTAATTAGGGGAGACTTATTTTCACCGGTCAAGCGGTTACAATCGCATTAATCGAATCTTAATTAAGATCCGATTCATGCGTTTGTAACCGTTTGACCGATAAAAATAAGTCCCTCCAAACGGAGCCTAAATCTTAAGAGAACATGAAAGAGACTAAAGAGACACAAAAATGAGGCATGCATGCTTGAAAAAGTCACCAAAGAAATTAAGGAACCTGGAGAATGCGATGCGAGTCATGAGTGTCGGCGCATTTATCGCAAAAGTTGACACAGCAGTGAAGACAATAAATGTTCTTAACATTGTTAGGCATCCTCTCATGTCTCTCACATTTCTCATCAAATTTCAATTCTAGCAATCCATTGAGCCACCCTGGTAATTTTTCCTCTCTATTCATTTTTCTCTTTAACACACAACAATTCTCTCTCTCCTCTAATTATCTATTAATAATTCTTTTTTTTTCAGTATATCTTTATTTGTAGTATGCTTTCTCTCTTTAGTTAAACCCATATTTATGTATATATATATACTAACTGCTTGACTCGGAAGCTACCTTTTTAATGTAGTATATCTTTTATCATTTATTTTATTTTTTTACACTATAAAAAGGATGTATATATATATAGTATAAAAATAATATATATGTATATAGTTCTTCCAATGATACTAAAAGGCATCTAAAACATTTACTTAATAATTTTCACTGCAAATCTTTGTATCAACAATTAATTATTAAAAAATATAGTTCTCATTGAACATAGAATATATATCCATTTTATATATTGTTGACTTTTGTTTGAAATTACAAGGTTTGATCACATATTTAAAAATATGTAATATTAAACTTCAATGATATAACAAATTATACAAAAAAAACTATAAAACAATCGGTATCGCATTAATAATATAATCCAACTTATTTAGTGTTTTTAAAATAAGTTGTTTATGTCGCACTCGTCGAAGTATACTTCCTCCAAGATCCTCGGGACTTCTTTCTCCAGCACACATCGGGCTAGGTGTAACACCTCCATCCGTCGTATGACATATAGCAGAAGGTCCAGCTGGAACCCGACGCCATATATCACGGACAGTCGGAAGGATTATATAAGAATATCAAAAATAAACTACAACTACTCACTCTAACTCAGAGCATTCTAGCGAAAGCTTTTAAACAGTTTGAAAGAACTCATAATTGAATAAAAACTATCATGAATGTCTACTTACCACCATAGGAATGAAATAACAAATACACTGAAAGTACTTGGCTTTATGATCTTACAAGAGTTCACTTAACAAAGTAATGTTTTACATACATCGGCTCGCAGGTCGGTCACACATGACAAAAGTAAAACAACAATTCGCTTTGGCCTTCGAGGGCCAGCTCAGCAGCATGGGCTTCAGCCCGCTATTTGGTACCTGGCTCCGCAGCACCTGCAAGCAACATTCCACCGCACGGTGGCAAACAAAACAACGGTCAGCTAAAGCTGACCAAATTATATCGACCACGCCCCTTACTCGGGACACGGCGGTGCTCCTTCCCTGCATTTCATTAGCCCAGCTAAACAACAAAGTGCAAACATACTTCGCCACAGGTGTAGGCTCGCATGGCTAAACACCTCGTGCACTCAGGGCAAATTTTCGGTGAATCCGGTCAATTCCGTGGCTTCACCACCATCCCCGGGATGACAACATCGTGAGCATTTTAGTCTTTCTGACCACCGTCTAAGACTCCCGATTATGCCAACGGCCAGTTCCACTTTTGGGCCTCTAGCACCGTACCGCATAACACATGTCTGCTTCCACTTGCCCATTGCTCACTCCGCCTAGTCACTTTAAGACGTACGCACGGGCCAAGCTTCTCCCGGATCCTAATACATTCTCAATCATCACATAACCCAGTTATGTACAAGGCTGGCTCCCCGGCCGCCAAGTTAGCAGAACTACGTTTTCGCTCAGTTTTCTGGGTGCGCCTTAGAGTTAATCCCCAAGAATCTCTGTTGCAATCTACCGTGTAGAAATCCGAAAAATACATAGCACGGAGTCTTCTCCGGCAATCCATACAATATGCAACATCACCGATCCAGACCAACATGTCCGAGTAGGCTTCACACACAATGCCTATGTCCGTACTTCGATTCCGAACTCTATATGCAACACAAGGGGGACTATTCACATCTACCCCAAGGAACACCGCACACTCGCGGTAGCGGGTTTCCTATGCAAAAAGAAAGAGAGCTTCACATGCTCAAGTAGAGAATCGTTATCCTTAAAGTTCGCTTTGAGGAAATGGAGTAGGCTCTCGCGTTGGTAGTCTCGTCGTGGTGGTGTGAAGCTTGCGGAGGAGCTCGGAGTAGTGGTGGTCTCTCCGGGGTGTGCTAAGCGTTTCCAACAACTGGTATCAGAGGGAGGTTGCAAACCTTTACGGTGACTCGGAAGGTTTGAAGTAGAGGAGAGATGGAGTTTGGAGGGGCCATGCCGGGGCAAGTCCCCAAGTTGACAAAGACCAATTACGGTAATTGGAGCATTCAGATGAAAGTACTACTAGCATCGAAGGAGTTATGGGAGATCGTTGAAGATGGGTATGAAGAGCTTACTGCCGAAGCAGAAGCGGCGTTGACCAATGCCCAGAAGACAGCATTAAGGGAAGCGAGAAAGAAGGATAAGAAGGCGTTGTTCACGTTATACCAAGGAGTGGATGAAGCTAATTTTGAGAAGATTTCAGAAGCTGTGAGCTCAAAAGAAGCATGGGAGGTGTTGCAACGCTCCATGCAAGGAGTAGACAAGGCGAAGAAAGTGAAGCTGCAGTCCCTCCGGGGCGAGTATGAAATGTTGAGGATGCAGGCCACGGAGAAGGTCGGAGACTTTGTGACCCGTCTGCGGACGCTCACAAACGAGATGAAGAGAAACGGAGAGACGATAGATGATGTGAGTCTCATGGAGAAGCTCCTGAGGGCCATGTCAAGGAAGTTCCGACACGTGGTGGTGGCAATCGAGGAGTCGAAGGATCTCACCCAGATGACCGTAGACGAGCTTGTAGGCTCATTGCAAGCTCATGAGTACAGGATGATGCAAGATGATGAAGAAGCGAGTGGCTTGGGAAAAGCACTCCAGAACCAGCTGAACTTCGGAGAGAGCTCCGGAAGAGGAGGCGGCCAGTGTGGCCGAGGTCACCAAGGCAGAGGCCGAGGTAGAAGAGGAGGTAGAGATCAAGGGAGGAACCAAGGTTTCCAAAGAGAGGCGGAGCGACCTCAAGGAGGTTGGCAAGAAGGAAGAGGAAGAGGAAGAGGCCAAGGAAGAGGCCGAGGAGGAAGAGCCCAAGTTCAGTGTTACAACTGCAACAAGTTTGGGCACATGAACTATGACTGTTGGGCTCCGAGGAAGACAGAAGAAGCCAACCATTATGCGGAGGCTAGGAACAAGGGGAACGATGCTGGGGGTGGAGACCCAATGATGTTTCTAACCTACCGAGGCGTGGAAGAAGGAAGGAATGAAGTGTGGTACCTGGACACAGGGGCGAGCAACCACATGTGTGGAGATAAGGAGATGTTCTCCAACCTTGAACCCAGTAGGGGTGAAGTTAGCTTCGGGGATGCTTCGAAGATTTCCTTGGAAGGAAAGGGCCTGGTGGTAGTGAAACTGAATGGGGAGAGAGTACACCTGAATTATGTGTACTACGTGCCAGGGTTGAAGACCAACATCTTAAGCATTGGGCAGTTAGTGGAGAGAGGCTACTGCGTGCAGATGAAGGATGGGTCTCTAGCAATGAAGAATGATCAAGGGAAGGAGGTCGTGAAGGTGAAGATGACGACGAACCGTCTCTTCACGCTGAAGATGGATGCTCAAGAGACGGTTTGTCTCGCGAGAACAAAAGAAGAGGAAGAAGCATGGCTATGGCATCATAGGACGGGCCATTTGGGCTTCACAGGGTTGAAGCTACTATCCCACTCCAAGATGGTGGCGGATCTGCCTTTGATCTCCCCTCCACAGAAGGTGTGTGAGGCGTGCACGAAGGGGAAGCTCAAGAGGCAGACATTCGAAGGAGGAAAGTCCTGGAGAGCAAGGCGGCAACTTGAACTGGTTCACTCGGACATTGCGGGTCCGTTTGAGACCACCTCAATAAGTGGAAGCAAGTACTACATCACCTTCACGGATGACTATAGTCGGAAGTGTTGGGTGTATTTTCTGAAAGAGAAGTCTGAGGCCCTTGAAAAGTTCAGGGAGTTCAAGGCGATGGTCGAGAAGGAGAGTGGGCAACCATTGAAGGTGCTAAGGACAGATCGAGGTGGGGAGTACACCTCGAGGCTGTTCGATAGTTTCTGCAAGGAGAATGGGATATCACACCAGCTGACGGCGGCGTACTCACCGCAGCAGAACGGAGTGGCAGAGAGGAAGAATCTCACCATCATGAACATGTCAAGGAGCATGGTGAAGGAGAAAGGGCTACCGAAGATGTTCTGGGCGGAAGGAGTGCAATGTGCGGTGTATCTACTGAACAGATGCCCCACAAAGAGTGTGAAGTTCATGACGCCTTTTGAGGCATGGAGTGGCTGGAAGCCAAGTGTGAAGCACCTAAGGGTCTTCGGGTGTGTAGCTCATGCTCACATCCCGGACCAGAGAAGGAAGAAGCTCGATGACAGGAGCGAGAAGTGCATCTTCGTGGGCTATGCTCCGGAGAGCAAGGCGTACACGTTTTACAACCCGGTGACTGGGAAGGCCATAGTCTCGAGAGATGTGGTGTTTGAAGAAGACAGCTGCTGGAGCTGGGATGAGGAGACAAGGAATATGAAGGGGATGTTCTTTGAAGATGAGGAAGAAGGTGGTCATAAAGAGGAAGCTGAGGTTGGTGGAGCTGAGCCACCATCACCACCGAGTGGAAGTTCAGGGGGAGCTTCTACTCCATACTCAAGAGGAGCGAGCACGAGTGGAGGATGTTCTAGTGGAGCGAGCACTAGCAGAAGTAACTCTGATGGTCCTCAACCTAGGATGAGGAGGTTGGAGGAGATTTACGAGGAGACGGAGCCGACACTTAACAATTTTTCTTTATATTGTCTGTTGGCAGATTGCGAGCCGCACTCCTACGACGAAGCTGCCAAGGAGAAATCTTGGAGAATGGCAATGGATGCTGAGATAGCATCTATCAAGAAGAACGATACTTGGAAGCTGGTTGATCCACCCGCTAGCCACAAACCCCTCGGGGTAAAGTGGGTCTACAAGATTAAGAAGAACAAGGCTGGAGCTGTGGAGAAGCACAAGGCTAGGCTCGTTGTGAAGGGCTACAGGCAAGTTCAAGGAGTAGACTACGACGAGGTCTATGCCCCAGTGGCGAGGATTGACACCATCAGGTTGATCATCGCACTGGCAGCTCACTATGGGTGGACAATCATGCAAATGGATGCGGTGGCGGCGTACTTGAATGGCTACCTGGAGGAGGATGTGTGCATCGAGCAGCCTTCAGGGTATGTTGTGAAGGGCCAGGAGAAGAAGGTGTGCAAGTTGAGAAAAGCATTGTACGGGCTGAAGCAAGGGGCAAGAGCTTGGAATGGGAGGATAGATACATTCCTCCAAAAGCATGGCTATGTGAAGTGCCCATATGAGTATGCTCTCTTCATGAAGGTGGAGAAGAGTGGGGATATCATGATCCTATGTCTATACGTGGATGACATGATATTCACCGGGAGCAACCCTGCGATGTTCGAAGAGTTCAAGAGGCTGATGAAGAAGAAGTTCGAGATGACGGACTTGGGAGAGCTGAGCTACTTCTTGGGAGTTGAGGTACAATAGAGAGAAGATGGGATCTTCATCGCGCAGAAGAAGTACGCGGAGGAGATCTTGAAGAAGTTTAGGATGGAGAATAGTAAGCCTATCTCCACTCCTGCGGACCCTGGAACAAAGCTGAGGAAGGATTCTGAAAAAGAAGAAGAAGGAGTGGACCCAACTATGTTCAAGAGTTTGGTTGGGAGTCTAAGGTATTTGACTTTCACCAGACCGGACATCATGTATGCGGTTGGGGTAGTAAGCAGGCACATGGAGGAACCCAAGCAGGACCACTTCACAGCAGCGAAGAGGATCCTGAGGTATGTGAACGGGACTCGGGACCATGGCTTAATGTATTCATCTGCTGGAGAGTTGAAGCTAGTCGGCTACTCGGATAGCGACTATGGAGGAGATGTGAACGACCAGAAGAGCACTTCCGGGTATGCGTTCAACATGGGAACCGCAACGTTCTCATGGAGTTCTAAGAAGCAGGCTACTATAGCTTTATCATCATGTGAGGCAGAGTACATTGCAGCTGCGGCATGTGCTTGCCAAGCTATCTGGCTGAGAAATCTTCTGGAAGAGTTACATCATGTGCAGGATGGCCCAACGACATTGTTAGTGGATAACATGTCCGCCATCCAGCTCGCGAAGAATCCTGTGTTGCCTGGGCGCAGCAAGCATATCGAGACGAGGTATCACTTCCTTCGCGAGCAGGTGGAGCAGAAGACGGTGGAAGTTGTGTATTGCCCAACCGGAGAGCAGATCGCGGATATATTCACCAAGGCGTTGAAGGTGGAGACGTTCGAGAGGCTCAAAGGCAAACTCAGCATGTGCTGCCAAGTTTGAGGGGGAGTATGTTGGCTTGTTTTTATGTTGACTGGGTCAACGATTTATTTTATATTTTATTGTGAAATGGCAGAGGAGAGAGAGTAAGAAACTTTATTGTAATAATTTAAGGATGGCAGGTGGCGGGCCCCAATTAGATAGTATTTCCTATAAATCTTTACTTGCTGTAGTGTTAAAAAATGAGTAGAGTTGAAAAAGTTATTTTTCCTTCATTTGTTGTGTACTCTGGCAGAGAGAGTTAGAGAGAGAGAGTGGCGAGAGAGAGAGAGGAACAGAGAGAGAGAGTGAAATAGTTTGGCGGGTGAGTGTAACAGTGAGAGAGCGAGAGAGAGGTAAGCGAGAGATAGAGAGAGAGTTGTCAGTTCCCGCAGGAACTAGTTTTGCTGCCGCTGTACCCGCCCGTCACAGGTGGTAGAGAGAGAGAGAGGGAGAGTGTTGTTTCCGCTGCCGCTGAAAGCTCTCGCCGGAGCAGCTCTCGCCGGCCCGACTCGCCGGAGCATCTCATGGTGATCTCGCCATTGTTGCTCTCGCCGGAGCAAGTCGTGCTGGAGGCTCTCGCCGGAGTAGGCTCTCGCGTTGGTAGTCTCGCCGTGGTGGTGTGAAGCTTGCGGAGGGGCTCGGAGTAGTGGTGGTCTCTCCGGGGTGTGCTAAGCGTTTCCAACATATTTGTCTAGTTTTATTACTTCCGCCACTGTGACGTCTCGCCGATTCTTGGAGTTCCCGCAGGAACAATTTTTTTTTTCTTTTCGCTGCTGTAGTACTCGCCAGTCGCAGCTTTCTCGCTGGAGTCCCGCCTGTCTTGAAGCTCTCGCCGGAGCTGGAGTCCCGCCTGTCTTGAAGCTCTCGCCGGAGTTGGAGAAGTGTGGGTGCCCTGTTCTCGCTTCCAACATGGAGATCTGCTCGACGATGATGCTTGCTACTTTGTAGTTCTCTTGTTGCGCTGCCTCAGAGCATGTCGTTGTGGGCGTCAATTAGACGGATGTTGACCTCATACATGTTGAAGCCAAAAATGACCTCAACAAATGTTCACGAACCAAAGCGCAGTCAATGCCTACTTCTCTCAAACCTCGACCCCTGACAGGTTGCTAAGGCCCTAACACTGACCCAAAGCCTCAGCTGGGAGGTCCCACCACACACCCGGAAGATCTCTGAGAGCTTCCCCTCCAAAGCCGAATGCTGGGCTGGGAGCTCTTCAGAAGGCACTAGGGCTAGAGGAAAATGATCAACTTGCCTTCCAAAGAGCCCTTATGGGTCTTTTTATAGTCTTCCTTTGACCTAAAAATACTGAAATACCCCTGAGGGGTCTGCCAATAGACAAATCCCGCTGTCCTTCAAAGGGCATTTGGGTAATTTTACCTCGGGATAATATATTATAAAATAATCCTCTTTCTGAGCGCCGGGCCCCACCACGTGGGCCCACTTGGCGAGAACCCTGGCCGTGAAGGCTCTCGCTGGACCCCCCACTGGGCCAACCTTGGCGAGACCCCTTGCCAGGGAGGTTCGCGCCCCTCACAGTCTTGAAACTATCGCGACTGAAGGCTTACTTAGAGCCTTCTCGCCTGCCCTGGGCGGGAGCTTTCCCTAAGGCGGGAGCTTCCGTAGTCAGGCCCTCTGCTTCGGTCGGTCGACGATCTCTCCCGCCGAGAGGTCGACTATCTGCCCTGGTCGGTCGACGATCTCTCCTGCCGAGAGCTCGACTTTCTGCCCTTGTCTGTTGACGATCTCTCCTGCCGAGAGGTCGACCATCTGCCCTGGGCGAGAGCCCCTTCAGGGCGAGAACTCTATAAGTATGTCTTAGGGCTGACCCAGGGCTAACCTGAGCCTAGCCCAATTCCTCAGTGGTGTCTCCGGGTCCCACCCAGCGAATATGGGGTTGTACACAATCCCCGCTCTTTTCGAGCTAGCCCTGCGCTCGACAAGACAAGTCCAACCCCCAAAATATTCGCTGGACACGTGCCCGCCTATCGAGGGAATCTTTTGGCGGGTCCCACTGCGGCTATAAATATGTACTGATGGACGTCCATACGCCCTGCCCTTAAAATACGACTCTCTGACTGAGCTCTCGCCTCCAGGATTCTCGCGCGAGCTCACCATGCATCCCAAGCGTGCTGCCAAACCGCTTCCGCAGGACCTCCAAGACCGGTTAGCCGCTGCCCAAGCGCGGGCCTTGGCTAATTGTGCGGCGGTGGCTCCATGGTTAGCGAAAAAGACTTCAACCGCCGGGCCTTCGGAGCCGAAGAAGAAGGAAAAGAAAAGGGCGAAGGCGGTCCGGCGGGACCTTTCTCGCGAGAACAGGGATCCTCCTTCCCCCACTCCCAATCCTGCCGGAGATTCTTCCCTACAGAAGGTGAGCCTTTCGCCCGTGCCTACCGAGCTAACTGTGCATTAGATTCGATGATTAAAGTATGCTTTCGCAGGAGTCCGCTCCCGATAACGACGCCGAAATTCCGCCCAGCTCTTCGAACCTACCCGCTCATCCCCCCGAGGGCCAAACACGGGTCTCGGAAAGGATTCTTCCCGTCGAGACCGGAACGATAGGTACATCCTCCCTTGTCAATATTTCAACCAGACCCTTTCTTTTCTGAACCGTCTTCTCGCAGTGCCAGCTCCCGCCGACCCGGGTCTATCCACCCGGGAAGATGAGACGAGAACCGCTGACGTGCCTCCCGCGGTGGCCAATCCTCTCCTGCAGGCGGGGGGGGGCGACTTCTAAACCTTCCGCTACTCTCAAGGATGCTGATCGCCCCTTGAGAGAAGACCACTCCCCTCATGCTTCCGGCCAGGCCGGGATCATCGTGCGCGAGCCCTTCCGCCCGGGGCTGGGCAAGCCTCTTCACCTCCTTTACGGAACCAACGGAGGGACCGGGCCTTCTCGTCCAACTTTGGCTGACGGTTCTCGCCCAGCCGCAGGTATGCGAAAACTTTGTCGGACTGTCGATCGTCATGTCTTGACCAAAATTCTCGCGTGTTTCTTCCGCAGGTGATCCTGGCTTGGAAGTCAATGAGGAAGGAGAGGAAGAGGAAGAAGAAGACGAGGAAGAAGAGGATGAAGAGTCCCCCCTCCCTTCGTCTGGCGAGATAGAGGAAATCCTGAACAGTGCAGGGAGCGCGAAGGGGAGACGGAGGAAGATCTCGGCCATCCTGGCCAAGCTTGTCCGGCGAGACCGTGCCCATGCTGCCGCGGCGAAAGCGTTCCGCGAATCCGTGGAGCAAAGGCTGGAGGCTCTGGAGCGGGACTTCTTCTTGGGCGAGACTGATTGCCCGCGCGGGCCTTCCGCCGAGTCTTCGCCAGGGAGGTGCATCTCGCAGATCCGGGACTACGCCAGGCGGATCAACCTTGGGTGTACCACGCTATCGTCTTACTTCAACCCGTTGGCGCCCCCAAGGACTAGGCGGCGAGAACGGGGACGATGGAGCTGGAAACCCTACTAGCTTTCACGCTCTGAAACTTAATGTATCTCTTTTTTCTTCTCCCCTTCTCTTTTTCAATGTCTGTAATAAACATTATTATTAATTAAGTTTTTATCCAGCTTGCGCTAGCGAGAGTCTCGCTTCTACCCATGTCTCTCTTTTCCCTTTCCTTTTTATCGTTCTGCGGGGCTTTTTAGTCAAGACGCTTACCCCGATCTGGGATGCTTGCGCTGATTTAGGAGGTTCGCGTTAACCCAGGAGGCTTGCGCCAGTCTAGGAGGCTTGCGCCGATCCAGGCAGTCGCGTCGAAACCCGAAGCGACCGTTGACCGCCGTCATCCTGAGGGGGAGAACCGAGGCGCCGTTAGCCCGGATTCTGACAGCTGTACTCCACTGTCACTTTCTCTCTCCGCCGGATGAACTCATGATGACTTCGATTCCCTATAAATAGAGAAGCCCACCAACCGCATTTATTTCTCCGATCCGGAACCTCAGCCTTCCCTCCGCGCTCTCGCGTTCTTGCTTCCGCTTCGACTCCCCTACAGCTCTCGCTCTTACTCACGAACTAGCCATGCCTGGCGAGAGCAAGGGTCGCGCCCATTGCGCGGAAGCCTTCCAAAAACATCTCTTCCCTTCCTGCAAGCTCACCCTCGACGAATACAACGTGATCGTCGACCGCTACGTTCCCGCCGGCTTCTCGGCGCGGAACCCGGGGAATCATGACAGGGTGAATACCCCCGGGGCGGGAGAGCTTGCCATCCCCCTCGAGCATTTCGAGGTGGGCTTCCGCCTCCCCCTGTGGCCGGAGGTTCGGTTAGCTCTCCGCTATTATGGGGTGGTGCCCGCCCAGCTAAACCCGAACTCTGTCGCGATCCTTATAGCATTCATATGCTATATGCGATCCGAGAGGATCGAGTTTAGTCTGCCCATCTTCCGGAAGCTATTCAACTTCTGTGCCAAGGGGGGGGGGTAGTTTTCTTCTCCGGGCAACAGCTCGAGGTTACCGGTCTCGCCAATAAGCACCACCATTGGGGCGAGAAGTTCGTTTACGTCAGCGGGGACTTCGGCAACGTCCCGCTTCAGCCCGTCCAGTATGAAGACGCTGCCTACAAGCCGCCCGCCCTGGGATCGCGCGAGAGCGCAATCCTGGAGTTCTTTGGGACCAAGGAGTTCGACGTCCCCTATCTTCTGCGGGACGTCGACTCCCTTCCTTTTGTTCAATCGGGCGAAGGTACGGTCTCGCCTCAGATTCTCTTTTTTATCAAAAATTTTTTTACGCTGGAGGGCTAAAGCGTTTTTACTTTGCAGGAGAGCGGGAGGTCCCTCTGCGCCAACCCTTCGCCGCAGGCCGGGGTGTCGAGGGTCTGGCAGCGAGAGGCCCCCTTGCGCTCGCGGAGGCTAGCGCCAGCGCCTGCCGAGAAGATCCAGTCCCTTCCCTGCCGCCAGCGGCCAAGAAGCGGAAGGCCACCCTTCCTCCTCTCCGCGCGTTGAAGAGGCCCAAGCCTTCTGCCGTCGACAAGGGGA
Source organism: Platanthera zijinensis (assembly GCA_039513925.1). Lineage (NCBI taxonomy): Eukaryota > Viridiplantae > Streptophyta > Magnoliopsida > Asparagales > Orchidaceae > Platanthera > Platanthera zijinensis. The sequence goes on along the minus strand of CM077080.1, from coordinate 11,262,714 downwards.
AATCGTTGGCGGTCTCGCCCGTCCAACCTCCTCCTGAGGGCAGGTCCTTTGAAGCGATCCTTCAGAGGGCCAGTGAGATGGATGCCGCCGCCGCCGCCAAGAGCCGTGCCGAGGCTTCCGCCAGGAACACATCGGCCGTAGGCGAGGCTGGGGGAGAAGTGGTTGCCGCCGAGACCTCCGCCAACGTCCCGCCCCAGGAGGTGCCGAGAGGGCACCGGAACTTTGGTTTGGGCGTCAGGTACGCCGACTCGGAGGGGAAGCCCCAGATGGAATGGGACCCCAAGACAAACTCAATCAGGGTCTCGACCCTCCTTCCCCGATGGGCGGAGGGGGAAAATGTGACCGGCGAGGCCTTCTCGCTTGGGTATGGTCTATACAGCCGGGAAGATGCCAGCGTGTTCGACCAGACGCCTACCTGCCTTCTAGCCTTCGACGCCACCCGGGCCGTAATGCGCGGGTTCGAGCTTACACATATGTGTGCGCGTCGAAGCATCACCATTGACAAGAACTTCACAGATATGCGCAAGGCGAGGGAGGACGCGATAGCTCGCGCGCATGCCGCGGAAGAAGAACTCGCGAGAGCTCAACAGGAGCTCGCGGATGCCAAATTGGCGCTGTCTCTGCGCCCCGCGACCGAGGTAGGCGAGACCTTCCTGAGCCCTTGCCCCCGTTTCCTCGAAGTTTCTACGGTGTAATGCGTCTAGACTTAAATCTTTTATCCCTTTTGCAGGATTCCGCCCAAGTCAGGGAGCTTCGCGCAGAGCTGGCCAACGCGCGCTGCGAGAGCGTCCTCCTGAGGGAACAGCTCCGCGCAGAGCTGGCGAAGGTCCCGCCCCCAGAGCTAGATGCGAGGTTGCGGAGTCGCTACCTCTCGGAGTATGACGTCGATAAGCTGCTTCAAGCCAACGCTCAAGCGACCGTCAGGCTGACGCTCGAGACGCTGCGAGACGTCGAGCTGCTCCGGGAGGACGGCGCGACCATCGACGCTCGCCAACTTCTCCCTTGGCTTTACGACCCAGTTCCCAAACCCCCGGGCGCGCCGGACTCGCCGCTCTCAGACGTCCCGAGGTTCTCTACCGCTGTTGACGAGACGTCCGGGGAAGGCTCTGGCGATGATTCAAGCGAGAGCACCAGTGGGGACTACAGCGCGTCTCCTTAAGTTGTCTTTTATTTTGAATATCCTTTTGTAATGAGCGAGAAGCTCCTCACTTTTGTAATTAACCTTATATAAAGTAATGTTTCATTTCTTCACTGTCATTGTGTTTTTTAAGCGTATATTACTATGCCGAATGACCTCCACGCGAGCTTCCGCCGAGACCCTCAGTCTCTTTAGGGCGACCTCACTTAGAGATCAGCTAGGCGGAAACCTCGCATCGTCGATTGAATCGTCCTGCCTGGGCCCGCCGGGAGCTTTCTTTTTGCGAGAGCCTCCTTTAACCGAGACCTTTGCTGGCCGAGACCTCTGGGCCGGGATCCTCACTGGCCGAAACCTCCGGGCCGCGATCTGCTGAGACCTCCAAGCCAAGACTTTTACTGGCCGAGCCCCCTGAGCCGAGACCTTTACTGACCGAGACCCCTGAACCGAGACCCTTCAGGGATTTGCCCCCGGTCTAGGTCAGGGTCCTGCCCACATATTTTTTCGACCAATCAAACCCCTACCCCGTCGGCGAGCCGTTGGACCTGCTAGCTCACATGGGTGCCCGCGCAGCGGGTCTACCGGGGTTTGAGCCGAGCTCGTTGTAACGTAGTAGCTACCAATCAAGAACCAAGGATCAAAAGGTCAAGGACTTCACCTATCCCCCGTAGGCGAGCCTTCGGACCTGCCAGCTTGGTGAGAGCCTGCGCAGCGGGCCTACCTGGGGCCGAGCCGAGCTCGGGGTGTCGTTGAAGTGGCTAAGAACAAAGTATCACAAGAGCCAACCTATCCCCCACAGGCGAGCCTTCGGACCTGCCAGCTAGATGAGAGCCTGCGCAGCGGGTCTACCTGGGGCCGAGCCGAGCTCGGGGTGTCGTTGAAGTGGCTAAGAACAAAGTATCACAAGAGCCAACCTATCCCCCACAGGCGAGCCTTCGGACCTGCCAGCTAGATGAGAGCCTGCGCAGCGGGTCTACCTGGGGCCGAGCCGAGCTCGGGGTGTCGTTGAAGTGGCTAAGAACAAAGTATCACAAGAGCCAACCTATCCCCCACAGGCGAGCCTTCGGACCTGCCAGCTAGATGAGAGCCTGCGCAGCGGGTCTACCTGGGGCCGAGCCGAGCTCGGGGTGTCGTTGAAGTGGCTAAGAACAAAGTATCACAAGAGCCAACCTATCCCCCACAGGCGAGCCTTCGGACCTGCCAGCTAGATGAGAGCCTGCGCAGCGGGTCTACCTGGGGCCGAGCCGAGCTCGGGGTGTCGTTGAAGTGGCTAAGAACAAAGTATCACAAGAGCCAACCTATCCCCCACAGGCGAGCCTTCGGACCTGCCAGCTAGATGAGAGCCTGCGCAGCGGGTCTACCTGGGGCCGAGCCGAGCTCGGGGTGTCGTTGAAGTGGCTAAGAACAAAGTATCACAAGAGCCAACCTATCCCCCACAGGCGAGCCTTCGGACCTGCCAGCTAGATGAGAGCCTGCGCAGCGGGTCTACCTGGGGCCGAGCCGAGCTCGGGGTGTCGTTGAAGTGGCTAAGAACAAAGTATCACAAGAGCCAACCTATCCCCCACAGGCGAGCCTTCGGACCTGCCAGCTAGATGAGAGCCTGCGCAGCGGGTCTACCTGGGGCCGAGCCGAGCTCGGGGTGTCGTTGAAGTGGCTAAGAACAAAGTATCACAAGAGCCAACCTATCCCCCACAGGCGAGCCTTCGGACCTGCCAGCTAGATGAGAGCCTGCGCAGCGGGTCTACCTGGGGCCGAGCCGAGCTCGGGGTGTCGTTGAAGTGGCTAAGAACAAAGTATCACAAGAGCCAACCTATCCCCCACAGGCGAGCCTTCGGACCTGCCAGCTAGATGAGAGCCTGCGCAGCGGGTCTACCTGGGGCCGAGCCGAGCTCGGGGTGTCGTTGAAGATAACCAAACCTCTCCCCCACAGGCGAGCCTTCGGACCTGCCAGCTAGATGAGAGCCTGCGCAGCGGGTCTACCTGGGGCCGAGCCGAGCTCGGGGTGTTGATGAAGATAACCAAACCTCTCCCCCACAGGCGAGCCTTCGGACCTGCCAGCTAGATGAGAGCCTGCGCAGCGGGTCTACCTGGGGCCGAGCCGAGCTCGGGGTGTTGATGAAGATCCCTTCAACCAGGCCTATTCTATCACTGAGATGAGGGATCATAGCCAGTTAAAACTAAAACATAAAGATTGCCTATTCAGCGACAGTCAACCTTTTGAAATAAACTTATTGAAAATGCAACAGTTGTTTACAACACTACAATCCTTCTTTCCCTCCTACGGGTAGAAGCGCTTCAGGTCATCACCATTCCAGGTGTGACTCAAGGTCCTTCCCTCCGCGTCCTGGAGATAGTAGCCTCCGTTAACCAGAGCCTTCTCTACTATGTAAGGCCCTTCCCAGCTAGGGTTGAGCTTACCAACCGCGGCCGACCTTCCCGCTGCGTCGACCTTTTTCAGTACTAGATCCCCCTCAGCGAATTGCTTGACTCTGATGTGCTTATCGAAGTACCGAGCCATTCGCCGTTTTATTTCTTCTTGCCTGATGGCGGCAACATCCCGCAGCTCTTCCACCATATCTAATGAGAGGCGCAACCCTTCCTCATTCTCCAACCTCCAAGCTTCGCTTCCCTCCGCTGCGGCCGCGATCCTCGGGGACCGAACCTCGAACTCCACCGGGAGGACAGCCTCACACCCGTGAGAGAGCTTGAAGGGGGTCTCTCCAGTGGCCGTGTTCGGAGTTGTTCGCAAGGCCCACAGGACGGAAGGGAGCTGTTCCACCCAGCTACCCTTCAGGTTCTCGACCTTCTTTTTGAGCAAGTTGACGATGACTTTGTTTGCCGCCTCCACCTGACCATTGCTCCGAGGATGGTGGACAGAGGCGAACCTGAGATCGATCCCCAATTGGGTGCAGAAGCTGATGAATTCTTCGCTGGCAAACTGAGGACCGTTGTCTGTCACTATCGCTTGGGGCAATCCGTGCCTGCAAATGATTTCCCCCCAAACGAAGTTTCTGATGACCTGGGAGGTTACCTTGGCTAACGGCTTGATCTCCAGCCATTTGGAGAAGTAGTCAATCATCACTAGGAGGAACCTCCTTTGCCCGCTAGCTGGAGGGAAGGGTCCAACCAGGTCCATCCCCCAAATGGCGAAGGGCCATGGCGTCGTGATGCTTCGAAGTCTTTGGGCGGGCAAGAGCTGGAGAGGAGCATGTACTTGGCACTTCTGACACCTCCTTGCGAATTCAGCTGTATCCCTCCTTATGGTCCGCCAGAAATATCCCTGCCTTATCACCCTTGCTTCCAATGTCCTTCCCCCTGAATGGCTGCCGCACTCTCCAGAATGCACCTCTTCCAGGATCCTCGGGACTTCCTCTTCGGTTACGCATCTCGCGAGGAGCCCTGACAACATCTTCCGATGCAAGCTCCCTTCCAGCATCAGGTAATGAGCCGCCTTGTGCCTGAAGCTCTTTGCATCCTTGACTTCTTCCGACAGTTCTCCTGTGGTTAAGAAAGTCACCAATGGATCCATCCATGAGGACCGCCGATTCACCTCCATCAACTCCCCCTCTTCAATGGCTGGTCGGAATAGTTCGGTTAGGGTACCTCCACCCCGAGGCCCGAACTTTGCTAATCGGTCAGCTGCCATGCTTTCCTCCCTGGGAACATGTTGAATAGAAAAAGAACGGAAACCTCCAATAATAGTTCTTACCTTTGATAGATATCTTGCGAGGGTAGGCTCCCGGGCCTCAAACTCGCCTCGGATCTGCGATGCTACCACCATTGAGTCGGTGAAGGCCTCCACATCCTGGATTTCCAGCTCCTTTGCCAAGCGAAGGCCAGCTATCACAGCCTCATACTCCGCTTGGTTATTGGTTACAGGGAAGTGGAAGGTCACTGCTTGCTCTATGGTAACTCCCTGAGGACTTACCAACACCACACCTCCTCCCAGGGAGTGCCTTCCTGAGGCCCCGTCAACCACCATCTTCCACACTTCTTGCGGCCTTGGTTCTTCGACCTCGGCCTCGGTAACATAGTCCGCCAGAAAATCCGCTACGGCCTGGGCTTTGATGGAGAGCCTCGGGATGAAAGAGATGTCAAACTCGCTTAGCTCGGAGAACCTCGACCTCGACCTACGGCCTTGGAAAATTCACACCCCCTCCAAGACCTTGCGAAGGGGATGGTCTGTTACCACCCTAATCGAGTGTGCTTGAAAGTAAGGGCGAAGCTTCCTAGCTGAGATGACCAAAGCATATGCTAGCTTCTCCAGGATGGGGTATCGGAGCTCTGCCTTTTTTAAGATTCGGCTGACATAATAGACAGGTAACTGCTTCTTCCCCTCTTCCCTAACCAAGACGGAGCTCACCGCCTCTCCTCCCACTCCTAAATACAAGGCTAGGTCCTCCCCCTCCTTTGGGCTTTGAAGTAACGGAGCTTGGGAGAGTTGCCTCTTCAGCCCCTGAAAAGCCTCTTCGCATTCGGCCGTCCATTCGAATGCTTGGTTGCCACGAAGTACTTTGAAGAAGGAGGAACATTTATCCCCTGACCGCGAGAGGAACCTGCTTAACCCGGCCAACTTCCCGGTCAAGCGCTGGATCTCCTTGGCGTTGCGAGGCGATTCTAGGTCTAGGATAGCCTTAACCTTATCAGGGTTGGGTTCTACCCCCGCGGGAGTCAAGAGGTGCCCGAGGAATTTGCCGCGACTAGCCCCGAAGACGCACTTCAAGGGGTTCAACCTCATCTTGAACTTCCGCAGGGTGGCGAACGTCTCCTCCAAGTCTCGCAAGTGGGAATCAACACACTTGCTCTTGACCATGAGGTCATCCACATAGACCTCCAGGTTCCTTCCCCTTTGATCTCGAAAGATTCGATCCATCATGCGTTGGTATGTTGCCCCTGCATTCTTTAATCCGAAGGGCATCATCTTATAGCTGAAGCATCCCTCTCTTGTGATGAAGGAAACATCCTTGACATCAGGAGGGTGCATCCGGATCTGGTGGTAACCTGAAAATGCATCTAAAAAACTCATAAGAGAAAAACCGACGGCTGAGTCAACCAGCGCGTCGATTCGAGGCAAGGGGTAACAATCCTTGGGGCATGATTTATTTAATAAGGAAAAATCGATACACATGCGCCATTTTCCTCCTCCCTTCTTTACCATTACTACGTTGGAGATCCAGCCTGGATACTGGATCTCTGAGATGAAGCCCGCGTCCAGGAGCTTTTGGACCTCCTCTCGGATGGGGGCTTCTAGCTTGGTGGCGATGGCCCTCATCTTTTGGCGTATGGGGCGGGCTCTGGAATCCAGGTTCAAGCGGTGACAGGCCACGTCCGCGTCGATGCCCGGCATGTCTGCCGCGCTCCAAGCGAAGATGTCAACGTTGCCCTGGATGCAGGCTCGCATCCGCTCCTGATCCTCAAGGCTCAAGCCTCCGTTGATCCGAATCCTTTGCACCTCCCCCGCTCTTGTAAGCACCTCCATCTCCACCACTTCTTCGGCCGGCTCCAGCCCCGACCGCTCCCAACTTACCCTTGCCTCTTCCCGCTCAAACTCGAGCTCTTCTCCCCCAACCTCATCAACTTCCATCGCCTCCTCCAGGCTCTCCTCCTGCCTCTGCTCTTCTTCATCCACCACTCCTCTCGCCTCTTCTGGGCTGATTTTCCCCGACTCCTCCGCCTCCGCTATCTCCTCAGCAACCTCCATCGCCTCTCCCAGGCTCATCCCCCCTTCCCCAACTCCTTCCTGCTCAGCCATCTCCCTCTCCAACTCCTCTGCCTCCTCCATCCATGACACGGTGTTAACCGCCGTCACATAGCACTGCCTTGCCATCTTCGGATCCCCCCTGATCCTAACCTGCACCCCTCCATTGTTGAACTTGAGGCATTGGTGGTACGAGGAGGGTACACAGCGAAAGGCGCTGATGAGGGGACGTCCGAAGATGGCATTGTAACTACTCGGGGTGTCCACGATCACGAACCGACAGTTCCGTGAGACGCCCCCAAGCCTCACATGCAGGCCCACTCCCCCTTCCACTTCTTTCCTTTCTCCGGAGAAGCCAAAAAGCGGTCCATCAGAAGCCAGGACCCTTTTTCCTTCCACTCTCATCTCATCGAAGGCCTTCTTGAAGATCACATTCACCGAGCTCCCATTATCCACCAGTATCCGGGAGACGGTGTAGTTTTCTACCGCTGTCTGGATCACAAGCGCGTCGCAGAACGGGTCCTCGTAGTCTGGCATATCCGCGGACGAGAAAGTGATCTTCTCCTCTGGGGGGGGAGCCTGAGAGGTCGAGGCGACCCCTCGGCGGAACATGGTTTGAAGGCTCCCCTTGCGGGTGGCCTCGATCCCCACCCCCCCGTGGATCACTCTGATCCCTCCTCGGGTTCCCACGTCAATCCTGTCTTCGCATCTGTCCTCCGCCTCTTCCCGCTGTACTTCCACGATCCTTACGGGCGGATCCTGCCTTCCGGCCCCTCTGGCCCCTCTGATCTCCAGAAACTCTGGGCAGGTGGCCGTTGCGTGACCTTCCTCCTGATGGAAGTCGCAATAGGGCAACGCCACCCTGCCCCCTCTTCCTTCTCCTCCTCCCCTTCTTCCGGCTCCCCGAAATCTTCTACCTCTTCCTCTTCCCACCTCCATGGCCTCCTGCGGCGGTGGGAAATGACCCCTTGGTCCCTGTCGCCATCCTCCCTGCTCCAGCCTTCTGGGCTCCCGAAAGTTATCTCTTATCTGAAGTCCTCCCTGGCCCTGGGGGCGACCCTCCTGAGGCCTCCAACCCAGTCGGTTGTTTGGCTCCCTGGCCCCCCCATGCTGTTGCCCCTGCCCTCGGGGCTCTTCTCTTCTCCTATCTTCCCTCGGCTCCCTCTGCTCCCTCTGCTCTCTCTGCCTTCCCGCCACCGGCTCCTTCACGTCGTCCTCGGCCAGCCTGGCCAGCTTCCTCGCAAACGCCGGGTTTGCCCTCTCGAAGTCTATCTCCTTCGCCGCCCTCTCCATGAGCTCCTCAAAAGAGAGAGGGGGCACTCTCTTCAACTCCATGCTGAAAAACCCTGGCCTCAGCCCCAGGGTGAAGGCTAGCATCAGCGCATACCCCGGGACCTCCTGGACCAGGAGAACCTCCTCTTGGAACCGGTCGACATAGCGACCCAATGTCTCCTCCGGCCCCTGCCTCACTGCAAACAGGCACTCAGCCTCCTTCTTCCTTTTCTTCGAAGTTGAGAATCTCAACAGAAAACCCCTCCGCAGATCCTCAAAGCTGTAGATGGAACTTGCCGGCAACTGGTGGAACCAGTCCCTGGCCTTTTCTTTCAGAGTGATGGCAAAAAGCCGACACTTGAAGGCATCCGACATTTGCCTGATGGACACCACGTCCTCGAACCATTGCACGTGCTGGACCGGGTCATCCTTCCCGGTGTAGTAGGTCATGTCTGGCTCCCGGAACCCCTCCGGCACTGGAGCCGAGACAATGAGCTCACTAAAGGGGGTCTCGCCCCCTGCCTGGCGAGAAGGCACGTCCCGCGATCTCGGTTGGCTGGACCGATCCGCGAGACCTTGCCCAGGGAAGAGCTCCCGCACCGTCGCCTCCTTCTCGCCCAGATCCGCCGGAAGCCCCTTCTCGAGACGCTGGCCTAGGAAAAGCTCCCGCGCGGCCACGTCCCTCTCGCCTGCCTCCACCAGGACCTCCTTCCCGGGGCGCTGCCCTGGAGCATTCTCGCCTAGCAGCGGAACCACCTCCACCGGAACCTGCGGCGTCTCCCACTCGTTCCTTGCCGAGAAGGCCAAGTTGATCGTCTGCATGACTTCTCGCCTGAAGTCCTCAAACATTTTCCTCGTCGCCTCGTCCACCCGGGTGGGGGATCCTCCCGCGCCTGATCCTTCACCCTCGCCTCCTGCCATGGGACTTAACTCAAGATTTTCTTACACCGACTGCTTCCACGCTCACCGCACCAGAACTGTTGAAGCCAAAAATGACCTCAACAAATGTTCACGAACCAAAGCGCAGTCAATGCCTACTTCTCTCAAACCTCGACCCCTGACAGGTTGCTAAGGCCCTAACACTGACCCAAAGCCTCAGCTGGGAGGTCCCACCACACACCCGGAAGATCTCTGAGAGCTTCCCCTCCAAAGCCGAATGCTGGGCTGGGAGCTCTTCAGAAGGCACTAGGGCTAGAGGAAAATGATCAACTTGCCTTCCAAAGAGCCCTTATGGGTCTTTTTATAGTCTTCCTTTGACCTAAAAATACTGAAATACCCCTGAGGGGTCTGCCAATAGACAAATCCCGCTGTCCTTCAAAGGGCATTTGGGTAATTTTACCTCGGGATAATATATTATAAAATAATCCTCTTTCTGAGCGCCGGGCCCCACCACGTGGGCCCACTTGGCGAGAACCCTGGCCGTGAAGGCTCTCGCTGGACCCCCCACTGGGCCAACCTTGGCGAGACCCCTTGCCAGGGAGGTTCGCGCCCCTCACGGTCTTGAAACTATCGCGACTGAAGGCTTACTTAGAGCCTTCTCGCCTGCCCTGGGCGGGAGCTTTCCCTAAGGCGGGAGCTTCCGTAGTCAGGCCCTCTGCTTCGGTCGGTCGACGATCTCTCCCGCCGAGAGGTCGACTATCTGCCCTGGTCGGTCGACGATCTCTCCTGCCGAGAGCTCGACTTTCTGCCCTTGTCTGTTGACGATCTCTCCTGCCGAGAGGTCGACCATCTGCCCTGGGCGAGAGCCCCTTCAGGGCGAGAACTCTATAAGTATGTCTTAGGGCTGACCCAGGGCTAACCTGAGCCTAGCCCAATTCCTCAGTGGTGTCTCCGGGTCCCACCCAGCGAATATGGGGTTGTACACTACATATCCACCAGCAGCTCCAGTTTCGTTTCACTTTGTTAAGAATTTTGTAAAAAGAAAGAAAGATAATTGAAGTCATTTTGAACACATAAAAATTACACTTATGTAAATGTAAAAAAGTTTATACCTTTACTTCCAAACAACATGCACTTTGAGTCAAAATGACTTATAATTGAAAATTTTCCAAATCTATATATGCATGGAAATTACGCTTCTATCATTTTTAAAGGCCTCAACATACATACATTTTTTTTTACATATATATATATATATATATATATATATATATATATATATATATATATAACATAATGGAACATCAGTAAGTATATGAGAGGAACAGGGAGAATAGGAAGGAAAGAACAAGGTTTCTCATATATTTTCCATAATTTGGTTACAGCAAAAACTGCTCTTTATATAGAGCTAATACAGCATTAATACAACATTAATAAGATAGTTATTTGGTGGCAGGTGGCGTATTTCCAACAGGAGCAGTAATGTCATTGACGGCGCTGATTTGTTTCCCAACACCCCTTCTCAAATTTGAGCCGTCCACGATTCTGAGTGCAGCCCTCAATTGGAGAAATCGGGCCCGTGGCAGAGGCTTTGTCAGTATATCAGCGAGTTGTTCTTCCGTGGGGCAAAAGGGTGTAGAGATCTCATTATCTTCAACCTTTTCTCTCACAAAGTGATATCGCAAATCAATGTGTTTGCTCTTGTTATGAAATACGGGATTTCTTGTGAGAGCGATTGCAGATTGGTTATCGCAAAAAATGGGGACTGCCTCTTCTTCATCTTCTATCTCCTTCTTCATTCTTTTTAGCCAAGTGGCTTCACAGGCGGCAGAGCATAGAGCGACGTATTCTGCCTCTGTGGAAGATAGAGCTACTGACTTTTGTTTTCTGGATGTCCAGGTGATGGGTTTAGATCCTAGGGTGAATATGTATCCCCCCGTGCTTTTTTCGATCATCGACGGACCCGGCCCAGTCGGAATCACTGAAGCCTATCAGCTGGTTGTTTGCTTCTTGTTGGTAGAGGAGGCCAAAATTTCTGGTTCCTTTAAGATAGTGAAGGATCCTTTTTACAGCCATAAGGTGTTTGATCTTTGGTTTGTTCACAAAGCGAGATACCATACTTACGGCAAACTCGATATCGGGTCGAGTGTTTGTGAGATAGATTAAGGACCCAACAATGCTGCGATAGTATTCCGGATCTGCATTTTCTTCTTCTTCTTCTCCCTTTGACAATTTCTCTCCTGGCACCATAGGGGTAACACAAGGATTGCATTCTATCATAGAGGCCCTTTTGAGAATATCATCCACATACCTGGTTTGAGAAATGAACATTTGATTGGGTATGTACTGTATTTGTAGTCCTAGGAAGTATTGCAGATGACCAAGGTCGGTCATTTCATACTGTTCTTTCATGTTTTGTTTGAATTCCTGGATCATTTTTGTAGAGGTGCCGGTGATGATGAGATCGTCAACGTAGAGGCATACTAGCATAATTTCTTCTTCTTCCTTCTTGATATACAGGGATGCTTCACTTGGACTTTTCTGAAACTTTTGAGTGCAAAAATATGCATCAATGTTGGAATTCCATGCACGGGGTGCCTGTTTGAGGCCGTAGAGGGCTTTAAATAACTTGTAAACTTTATTCTTTTCTTCTGTTTCATATCCTGGTGGCTGATGGACGTAGACTTCTTCTTCAATTGTGCCGTTGAGGAAGGCAGATTTTACGTCGAGTTGAAAAATTGGGAGTTGTCTTTGAACGGCAAAAGCCAGAACAAGCCTGATTGTGCTCATTCGAACCACTGGGGCAAACGTTTCATCAAAATCCAGTCCAGGTATCTGTGAGTACCCTTTTGCGACAAGTCGTGCTTTGTATTTGACAGCATTGCCTTGATCATCAAGCTTGGTTTTGTAGACCCACTTTAGCCCAATGATTTCCTTGTTAGTTGGCCGGTCGACAAGCTTCCAGGTATTGTTTTTCTCAATCATTTGGAGTTCTTCATCCATTGCTTTGCGCCATGTGGAGTGAGCAGCAGCTTCTTTATATGTGGTGGGAGTGCCTGCAAATAATGCTAAATTACAATGTTCATAAATTTCAGTGAGGGTTTTAGTTCTTAATGGTGGCGATGAGGAGATATCTGAGAAAAGCTCTTGACTGTTTGTATTAACAGGATTAAGAGGAGATTTCACAGGTGTAGTCCCAATGACTCCTGTACTGTCAATCTCAGGGATGGATGTTGGTGTGTAAAGGAGGTCCTGGACAGAGTATTCTGGATGAAGGGGAACCGACACACCAGCAGGTGAAGTCTTCTCATTTTCTGACTGCTGCCAGTCCCACTTGGCTTCTTCATCAAAAATAACATCACGAGATATAATAAGTCTAGAAGTAAGGGGGTGAAATAATCTGTACCCTTTTGATTCACTGCTATATCCAATTAGGATGCATTTCTCACTTTTTCTGTCAAGCTTTCCTCTATTTTGGGGAGAGATATGGTGGTACCCAATGCTGCCAAAGATTCTTAAATGGGAGATATGGGGTTTTCTGTGATAAAGAGCTTCATAAGGTGTAGTATTGTGGAGAGAACGAGTAGGGCATCTATTGAGAATGTACACAGATGTGTTGCAAGCCTCGGCCCAAAGTATTTTTGGTAGGTTTTTTGCATGAAGCATGGATCGAGCCATTTCAAGAACTGTTCGATTTCTCCTTTCGACAGTTCCATTTTGCTGAGGTGTGTGGGCAACAGTTAGTTGTCTATTGATTCCATGTTCCAGGCAAAATGTGTTGAATTCAGTGGAGAGGAATTCACCATCTCTATCACTTCTTATAGTTTTGATGTCTGTGTTTAGCTGTTTTTTCAGCAAAGGTTTTGAAAACTTTGAACTTGGATAGGGCTTCAGATTTGGTTTTGAGGAAATATATCCAACTGTAGCGTGAGAAATCATCAACAATGAGAAGAAAATACTTTGTACCTTCTTGAGTAGCGGTGGTGGCAGGCCCCCAGAGGTCCATATGAAGAAGCTGTAGAGGTCTTGTGCTTTCCCAGGTTGACTTCTTTGGGAAAGGTTGACGAGCAGCTTTTCCATGACAGCATCCTTCACAAAAGGTTTTTTGAAAATTTAGTTTAGGGAGGCCAAGCACCAGGTTACCTTTGCTGAGATAGTTTAGAGACTTGTAATTTAGATGCCCATATCTTTTGTGCCAAAGTTGTGCTCCTGAAGGTTTTGTGGTGATGCAGGTGAGAGCTTGCCGCTGGGATGGAGCTTTGGTAGCTTGATGTTGGGTGGTAGTTGGCAGACAAATAGAATAAACCTTGTTGTTGGACCGCTGTGTGGTGAGGATGGTTTTGTTTGTGGAGTTGGAAATGATGTGGCAAATGTTATCCTTAAACCATAGGGAGTATCCCTTTTGAGTTAATTGCCCAACACTCAAAAGGTTTTGAGTGAGGCTAGGGACAAAATGAACTTCCTGGATTGTTTTGATCTCACCATTTTTTGTAGAAAACTGTATGGTACCTTTTCCCAAAATTTTCTTGGAGCTGCCATCACCGAGAAAAACTTCAGACTTGTAACTTTCATCAAGAGAAATGAAGTAGCCCTTGTGATGGGTCATGTGGTTGGAGCATCCTGAATCAAGATACCATTTTGTGATATCTTTGTTGTTTTCCTGAGCACAGGTAAAGAACATGGACTCTGTTCCATCATTCTCAGTGAAGTGAGCTTCCTCCTTGTGTTTGCTCCAGCAGTTTTGTTCTGTGTGAGTGGGATGTTTGCACCTCTTGCATCTGAAGAAACAATCCTTGTTTTCATGATTGTTCTTCTTGCATAGAGTACAAAACAGGTTCTTCTCATTTGGTCTGTTGGGCCGAGTGGTTCCTTTGCTTCGATTGTTGTTGTTGAGTAAACGAGAGTTTGAATGTTGTTGGCTTAGAAAAAGGTTTTCACTGGTAGTTTCAGGGATAGAGGAGATGAGGAGTCTGTTTTGAACTTGGGAAGGTAGGTCTTGATCTATTTGTTTCATCCGGTCCTCATGAGATTGCAAGGACCCCATAAGCTCAGGGATGGAAAGGGTTTCAATATCCTTGGACTCCTCTATGGCAGCAACAACATGGTTAAAGGACTTGTGTAGGGTGCGCAATATTTTGGGAACAATCTGTTGATCATCAATAAGGGTCCCCAGGTTTCTTATTTGGTTTACAATGGTAGTTACCCGGGCAAAGTAGTCTTGAATGGTTTCTCCATCTTGCATTTTCACAGCATCAAATTGTCTCCAAAGAGTTTGTATTTTTATTTTCATGACCTTCTTTGATCCTTTAAACTCTTCTTGTAAAGTGTCCCATGCCTCTTTTGCCGTTTGAGCTCCCATTATTCGAGAAAAAATGGCATCAGTGACACCTTGCTGGATGAGAAGAAGGGCACGAGCATCCCTCATCATTTCTTCAACGTCGGTTTTAGATGACTGCTTGTCTTTGGCTTTTGATGATTCAACATCGTTGTCTCCTGGTATTGTGATGTCAACGGAAATAGGACCATTCTGAACAATGGTCCAGAGGTTTTGTGATAAGAAAACTGTACGCATCTTGATGCTCCAATATTCATAAGAATCCCCATTGAAAATGGGTATGGAGGGAGAGGAGAAAGGGGTAGATGATGAGGCCATGAATCACGGCTCTGATACCACTAATGGAACATCAGTAAGTATATGAGAGGAACAGGGAGAATAGGAAGGAAAGAACAAGGTTTCTCATATATTTTCCATAATTTGGTTACAGCAAAAACTGCTCTTTATATAGAGCTAATACAGCATTAATACAACATTAATAAGATAGTTATTTGGTGGCAGGTGGCGTATTTCCAACAGGAGCAGTAATGTCATTGACGGCGCTGATTTGTTTCCCAACATAACACTCTCAGCACTCAAGTCTTTATCCCACTATATTGGGGTCGGCTATATGGATCCTTTGTCTGTCATTGTGCTCTATCGTTTGTCACGATCTCATTAATGCCTAAGTACATCGTGTCTTTCTTTACAGTTTCATTACAAGTCTTTACTGTTCTACCCCTCTTTTGTTTAACATGTCTAGTGAATAAACTCTCACAACAAATATATATATATATGCATGGAAAATTGAACTCATGTAGAACTTTCTAGCTTATTGTAATGAATATTCTAATAGCAAAGAGTTGTCTCTAATACATTATTCATTCATGGGTAGAGTTGTTTCTGAACATGTTTCTTGTAATTGCTACATCAGCCAAATATTATACATAATGCGGAGACAATCTTTCTTAAGACAATGCATAAAACGGGAAGTAGGCGTCGCTCGAAACACGACTGTCTCACTTGTGAGTTAAATGTCGGGGAGGAATTTCGCTACTGCTCCCTCACTTGCAAGGTAAGACTGTTTTATTCATAATTCGAAAATTTTATTAAATTTGAAGATTAAACATCAAATTCCAATTCTGCCCTTCGACGGATGTATGCATAATGTGGGAGGGTAACACAACCAATTTAACTTTGCAAATGGAATGCAGGTGGATCATGTACTAATGCAAGAAATTGACATTCAAAAGGCGTTGTTTTCATTCGATGAGCCGAGGTTCAAACCCTCCAAGTTAAGTAGTTCGTCAATAGATGGCTACGATGGTGAGAATTTGGATCTGCATCAGACTCCACCGATTTTTGACAGACCTGATGAGACAAAGATGAAGAGGGGTAACGTAAAATTGGATATGTATCAGACTCCACGAAATTTTGAGACACCTGATGAGGCAAAGACGAAGAATGATAGTAAGAAATTGTGTGTGCATCAGACTCCACAAAATTTCGAGACCCCTAATGAGGCAAACATGAAGAATGGTGGCCAGAATTTGGATCTTCCTCAGACTCCACACATTTTTGAGACACTTGACGAGACAAAGGTGAAGAATGGCGACGAAAATTACATCACGGTAGTGTCTCCGAGGAAAATGGGATCGGCCAGGAGGAAGGGAATTCCTCATAGGTCTCCCTTTAGTTAATTAAGGGACAAAATGGTTTAGGGTATTTTATTGGATCATATCCTTCTCATAATATCCCAATAAGGGTCATTGTAAAAAGGGTGGCCCAAATAATTCTCAAGTGATTAGGTGAATCATGAACACCTTGAAGTCTAAAATTAGCTGAATTGTATTTCATTTGTTCATGCTTGTTTTCAATATCTATATTAGTCAGCTATATTTAGTAAGTTCTAATTAAACAGTGAGATCATATCCCCTTTTAATCATAAGTAATAACTATTTAAATATGTATTATCTTATATTTTATTAATTATTTTCAAGAAATTCTTAATTAGCGTCCGTTTGTTTTGACGGAATTAGCTTTCTGAAATTAGTATTTGGATATTAGAAATTCAATTATAGCGTTCGTCGTGACGAAATTTACGTGGGTATTGACCTTTAAGTCCATGTCTTTGACATTGAACTAAAAATCAAATCGCCAATTCTTACCTCCGCTCATGGGTTTTCCGAATAATTGAGTGTTTTCGCTCGGGCACGCGGTATTTTGCTCGGGCAAGTGCTTTTCGCCCGCGCACGTGCTTTTCGCCCTTGTGCATGTTTTTTCGCCCGGTCACACGTTTTTTCGCCCGATGCATGTTTTTTGCCGGGGCGTGAGTTTTTCACCCGGGCACTTGTTTTTCGCCAGGGCGAGCGTTTTTTCGCCCAGGCGCACATTTTTTTGCCCAGGCGCACGTTTTTCGCCCGAGTGCAAGTTTTTACACCTGTGCACAGGTTTTTTCTCCTAGCGGCTATTTTCGACTCGGCCCTACATTTTTCGCTCAGGCCAAAAAATGTGCGCACGTGCGAAAAATGTGCGTCCGAGCCGAAAATAGCCAGCATGGGAGAAAAACGTGCGCCCGAGCGAAAAATACGCGCCCTTGAAAAAGATGCGCATCCGGGCGAAAAACACGCGCCCGGTCTAAAAATGTGTGCCCGAGCAAAAAAACGCGTGCATGTGCGAAAAACGTGCGTTTGAACCGAAAATGCGCATCTGGGGAAAAAAACATGCGCACGAGAAAAAAAAAAGTGCGCATGAAAAAAGTGTGTTTAGGCGAATAACTCGCACCTTAAAACATAATGCAATTTCATGCGTTCGACGTTGACACGCATTTTTTATTTTATATAATTACTGTATAATTTCAATTCCAATACTAATTTCATCATTCAGCCAACAACTTTTGTGCCCGAATTACAATTCTGTTGACTGAATTAAATCCTGCAGTTGAGCATTGTAATTAAAATTCTGAACAAAATCAATTACTGCAGATATAAACTAACTATTCAAACTGTCTGCTGCTTTCAAGGTACAAAATTGTTATTTATTCCCGTAAAAATAAGCATATATAGCCAGCAAGTAATCTCCAGTCTTGAAAACGCGCGGATGCACCCGCAATCCAAACGAAAAAACAATTCAGCACTTCTTCAACCAAACTATATATATATATATATATATATATATTTATTGACACTAACTAGTTATAAAAAAAAAGAAAAAAAAAAGAGAGAATGAGAATTAGTTTTTTAACATCTTGCGCGCTAATAGCACATTAGTAGCTAGCAATATTACATAAACCAGCTTAATTTCTTAATGAATAAACTTAAAGAATTAGGAATTTGTGCTTTCATGGTTAATTAGGATCTTGTTTATTTAGAGATCGATACTGTAGAGCTGGTTCCTTCGCCCTCATCGCCGGCCACTTGTCTCTTGCCCGTTCTCTTCAAATTTTGTTCTAATTTATCATCACCCTCCGCCGCCGCAGGTGAATTATTAAGGTCGAAGGCATTGAACTTCGTCTTGAATTTAGCCACCAGGCTTTCTACGTCGACTCCCAGCAGGAGGTCATGATCGATCTGCTTAATTAATATAACTGAAATTATTAAGGCTCCGTTTGGCACAATACTCGATCGCGGTCTTGAACGCATGGGTTAAATCGTCATTTGTTAAGGATCACCTAACAAGCTATCATCCATTTGAGCATAAAAGCGGATGAAGTTTCTTAAATAGGCGTTAGCGAATGACAATTTAACCCCCGGAGCCTAAAATTTGAAATCTCTAATTAAAATTAATTAATGAGAGCTTAATTAATTACCTTGCAAGCGAGAGAGCAGTATAGAAATGATTCTTGAAGGTACTTGTGGCAACTACGACACTTATTTTCAAACGGATTGGGAGGCAACTTGTAAATTTTAGGCCTTTGCTTCAAAATTATTACGTATTCGCCACCACAAATATACGGCTGCTCAAAATAATTAGCAATTTAATTAGAAATGTAAATATTAAATTACTATTCCAATATTATAGAAAAAAAATGCATGTTAAGCTTCTCATCATTTTGACTTCGAGCAAGACCTCTGTGTGCGCGCGCGCGGCTGTGTATATTTGTGTCGATCTGTGTCGTGTGTGTAATTATTATGGAGTATTGTAAATAATATTTGATATATTACTTAAATTGATACAAAATAATTAAACTATTATAAAATAAGCTAGGCATGCATGAAGTGTACCTTGATAGAAGCCCACTCAATAAGCTCCCCTAGTTCAGCGGCTGCCACTGAGCTGCACTCCAAGACACGTTTTACCTATATTCCAGAATTTCATTTTTATTTGAATTTTTAAACTATACTTATATATGGTACTATTGAATGATTAAGCAATTAAAAACAATATTAATAGCCCTCCATAGGACTTTGGTCTATTATGGGGCTTTGGCTCGTCATATAGGAAAAATCTTAGAAATGATGCTCTCCTTCTATAATGAAATATATTTTTTTAAAAAATATATAAATTGATGAGTTTTCAAATATAATATTGCAATGATTGCTTGTTTTTGTTAGGAGGGACGACTTCCAAAGCAATCACAAGAAAAACTTAGAAAATAACGGAGAACACATAGATATAATGTGAAAAAATCTGAAATACTGGAAGAAGATTAAACCTACGAAAATCCACTATATATGAAGAACGATCAAAAAATACACCGCTTCTCTTCTTTTAGTTTTTCACGCAAAGAAACCCTAGACTGAAAACAGATCTTTTATACCCATAGTATAAAATAAGGAGAAATTACATAAATATTTCTGACAAAAATCTCAATCAATACTCCTAAACGCAATCAGGCTTCACAAACTAAAACTCGGATTCTCATATTTTACATTCACGCATTTCTAACATATAAACTACATTGTATCGTAGATAGAGGTAAGCATTTATTATAAAAGTATATATTGACACTTTTTGGAGAACTCATATGTAAGTAAATAAATTTAAAATTAAAATTAAAAAATATATATTTGCCAATTATAAACCGAAAGAAATAATTTAGGAAATTGAAAACATTAGTTTTGATGATATATGAGACTATGAGAGGAAGTTTGAAATAGAACCCTACCGAAACATGTTTGGAAACTTGTTAATTAAGGCTCTAATTAGGGGGGACTTATTTTCACCGGTCAAGCGGTTACGATCGCATTAATCGAATCTTAATTAAGATCCGATTCATGCGTTCGTAACCGTTTGACCGATGAAAATAAGTCCCCCCAAACGGAGCCTAAATCTTAAGAGAACATGAAAGAGACTAAAGAGACACAAAAATGAGGCATGCATGCTTGAAAAAGTCACCAAAGAAATTAAGGAACCTGGAGAATGCGATGTGAGTGATGAGTGTCGGCGCATTTTTCGCAAAAGTTGACACAGCAGTGAAGACAATAGATGTTCTTAACATTGTTAGGCATCCTCTCATGTCTCTCACATTTCTCATCAAATTTCAATTCTAGCAATCCATTGAGCCACCCTGGTAATTTTTCCTCTCTGTTCATTTCTCTCTTTAACACACAACAATTCTCTCTCTCCTCTAATTATCTATTAATAATTCTTTTTTTTTTCAGTATATCTTTATTTGTAGTATGCTTTCTCTCTTTAGTTAAACCCATATTTATGTATATATATATACTAACTGCTTGACTCGGAAGCTACCTTTTTAATGTAGTATATCTTTTATCATTTATTTTATTTTTTTTACACTATAAAAAGGATATATATATATATATAGTATAAAAATAATATATATATGTATATAGTTCTTCCAATGATACTAAAAGGCATCTAAAACATTTACTTAATAATTTTCACTGCAAATCTTTGTATCAACTTAATTATTAAAAAATATAGTTCTCATTGAACATAGAATATATATCCATTTTATATATTGTTGACTTTTGTTTGAAATTACAAGGTTTGATTACATATTTAAAAATATGTAATATTAAACTTCAATGATATAACAAATTATACAAAAAAACTATAAAACAATCGGTATCGCATTAATAATATAATCCAACTTATTTAGTGTTTTTAAAATAAGTTGTTTATGTCGCACTCGTCGAAGTATACTTCCTCCAAGATCCTCGGGACTTCTTTCTCCAGCACACATCGGGCTAGGTGTAACACCTCCATCCGTCGTATGACATATAGCAGAAGGTCCAGCTGGAACCCGACGCCATATACAACGGACAGTCGGAAGGATTATATAAGAATATCAAAAATAAACTACAACTACTCACCCTAACTCAGAACATTCTAGCGGAAACTTTTAAACAGTTTGAAAGAACTCATAATTGAATAAAAACTATCATGAATGTCTACTTACCACCATAAGAATGAAATAACAAATACACTGAAAGTACTTGGCTTTATGGCCTTACAAGAGTTCACTTAACAAAGTAATGTTTTACATACATCGGCTCGCAGGTCGGTCACACATGACAAAAGTAAAACAACAATTCGCTTTGGCCTTCGAGGGCCAGCTCAGCAGCATGGGCTTCAGCCCGCTATTTGGTACCTGGCTCCGCAACACCTGCAAGCAACATTCCACCGCACGGTGGCAAACAAAACAACGGTCAGCTAAAGCTGACCAAATTATATCGACCACGCCCCTTACTCGGGACGGCGGTGCTCCTTCCCTGTATTTCATTAGCCCAGCTAAACAACAAAGTGCAAACATACTTCGCCACAGGTGTAGGCTCGCACGGCTAAACACATCGTGCACTCAGGGCAAATTTTCGGTGAATCCGGTCAATTCCGTGGCTTCACCACCATCCCCGGGATGACAACATCGTGAGCATTTTAGTCTTTCTGACCACCGTCTAAGACTCCCGACTATGTCAACGGCCAGTTCCACTTTTGGGCCTCTAGCACCGAACCGCATAGCCCATGTCCGCTTCCACTTGCCCATTGCTCACTCCGCCTAGTCACTTTAAGACGTACGCACAGGCCAAGCTTCTCCCGGATCCTAATACATTCTCAATCATCACATAATCCAGTTATGTACAAGGCTGGCTCCCCGGCCGCCAAGTTAGCAGAAATACGTTTTCGCTCAGTTTTCTGGGTGCGCCTTAGAGTTAATCCCCAAGAATCTCTGTTGCAATCTACCGTGTAGAAATCCGAAAAATACATAGCACGGAATCTTCTCCGGCAATCCATACAATATGCAACATCACCGATCCAGACCAACATGTCCGAGTAGGCTTCACACACAATGCCTATGTCCGTACTTCGATTCCGAACTCTATATGCAACACAAGGGGGACTATTCACATCTACCCCAAGGAACACCGCACACTCGCGGTAGCGGGTTTCCTATGCAGAAAGAAAGAGAGCTTCACATGCTCAAGTAGAGAATCGTTATCCTTAAAGTTCGCTTTTGTGTCATGGAAATCTATCCGGATGAAAAGCTTCGCAAGGTAATTTCCTCTGCGGATCCGATCTCAGTTCTCGACTTGGTGCTCCGATGCTCCGCCGTAGGCCGGATTCCTCCTCTTTCTTCCTCAACTGGTCTCTCCTCTCTCTAACTCCTTAGAAAGAGAATGCTTAAGATATATTGAGGAATTAATCATCTATTCCCGGCCTTATTAAAGCAGGAACACATCTGGGCCGTCAGATCTTGTTTAAAGAAAACGAACGGCTCGAATTCGCCTGAAATCTCTCAATCCTGGGCCAAACACGGCCTTGCACACGGCCGTGTTCCAGGCCGTGTGCCCCGATCCAGGAACGATCGTCGAGCACAGAAAAAGACACGGGTTGAGACACGCCCGTGTCTCAACCTGACACGCCTGTGTCGGGTCCCGATACGCCCATGACCTTGGGGCGTGTCACAGATAACCGCCACGCCAACCGTCACGTCGCTTGGTGGACACGGGTGGTGATACGGGTATGGACACGCCCGTGTCACGCTTGGCACGCCCGTGTCACTACTGTTCATAGTCGTGTTTTCTGTCGTGTCCTTTACTGTACACAGCCGACCAACACAGAGAAAGACACGGCCTTGGACACGCCCGTGTCCCAGGCCGTGTACCCCTATATAAGCACCAAAAATTCCTTAGGATGCGACCGGTTCGATTACAATTTTCGGGGCGTTACACTAGGAATCCTGAAAGGATCTTCTGGTACAACCCTCCTTCATGCATTAGATAATAAGCTGACTTGTGTCTGAAGCGTTTTTTGTCTCGGATCTCCTCCGGTAGTTCACTTGTTGTTAAGAAAGTTACGAAGGGGTCTACCCATTAGGAGCGCTGGTCCACCTCCATCAATTCGCCCTCCTCGATGGACAGGCGAAACAGTTTCGTTAAAGTCCCGTCTGTTCGGGGTCCGAACTTGGCCAACCGATTAGCTGCGACATTTTACTCCTAGGGAATATGTTGAATGGAAAACGCCCGGAAACCTCTGATGATCCCCATCACCTTGTTTAAGTACCTCATTAGGGTGGAATCCATCTCCTTGTACTCTCCTTTTATTTGTGACGCCACCATCATTGAATCCGTGAACACCTCCACATCTTGAATGCCAACCTCCTTGGCCAGACGTAGCCCGACTATCACAGCCTCATACTCCACCTGGTTGTTAGTGACTTGTAAATACAGGGCCGTGACCTGCTCTATTTGAGTCCCTCAAGGGCTTATCAACACTACTCCACCTCCCAAAGAATGCTTCTTAGAGTCTCCATCGGCCAGCACCTTCCATGCAATATGTTGCGAGGGCCTTTCACATTCTACCTTGACGGCATAATCAACCAAGAAATCGGCTACCGCATGCGCCTTAATCGAGAGCTGAGGTACAAAGGAGATGACGAACTCACTTAGCTCTATAGACCACTTAACCAATCTTCCTGAGTGCTCCACCCCTTCAAAGATCCTGCGAAGAGGTTGGTCTGTCACCACCTTGATTGAGTGCGCTTGAAAATACGACATGAGCTTTCTAGCCGAGACAAACAAGAAGAAAGACAACTTTTCTAGGATCGGGTAACGGAGCTCTGCCTTCTTTAGGATCCTGCTGACATAATAAATGGGCAGCTTCTTCTTACCCTCCTCCCGGACCAGGACAGAACTTACAACCTGAGCTCCCACTCCAAGGTACAAAGCCAGGTCCTCAATGTGTACAACCCCATGTCCGGTGAGCGGGATCGATAGGAGCCGACCCCGTTACGTGGCGCAGTTCGAATCTCAGGCATGTCGGTCAGTGGGTGCGAGTGCATCGGTACAGCTCAGCTCGCCTAGATTGGGGTAAGGCGGGCACGGGGCAAGTAGAGCAGGCCATGACCGCGCTAGCCCCATCGAGCATTCGCCGCCCTATACGGGTGGAAGCTTCAAGGACAAGGCGCTCAGTAACATGTGTAATCCAGTATTTGCCGAACAAGTCGCACGAGTCAGTTCCTTGGCGTTGAGTTAGGTGTGCCCTGTCGACGCCTTCTGCTCTTGGCATTGAGTGAGGCGTGCCCTGTCGGCGCCTTCTGCTCTTGGAGTTGAGTGAGGCATGTTTTTTCGACGCCTTATACTCTTGGCATTGAGTGAGGCATGCCCTGTCGACACCTTCTGCTCTTGGCATTGAGTGAGGCGTGTTCTGTCGACGCCTTCTGCTCTTGGCGTTGAGTGAGGCGTGTTCTGTCTACGCCTTCTGCTCTTGGCGTTTAGTGGGGCTGGTTCTGTCGGCGCCTTCTTATCTTGGCTCAAGAAGGTAAGCGAGACCCTTCCAGAATAGCATTCGCCCAAGGAGGGCAAAAGGGCTCCCGCCCACAGCAGACGGGGTGGCTATTGCCCAAAGAAGGCGTGAAAAGTCTCGTCAGTACTAAGCAAGTGGCATTTAGATCCCGCATTCATCCATAATACAGTGTCGCGAAGGCGAGTGCCTAGCTTACCTTGCACCCGCCCCTTTAGGCGAGTGACGCCTTCATGGGACACTCGCATAGTGGGATCTAGAGGTAAAATTACCTGGATGCCCTTGCAGAGCTGCAAATAGACTTCCAAAACAATGGAGTTTGGTTGTTGGCAGATCGCTTTTGGCTGCATATTACCATTCAGAACAACCGAGTTACACTATTTGTAGGCCATGTTTTAAAAACTATAAATAGGCCCAAGGTGGTACCTCAAAAGGCAAGTTTTCCAGTTCTCTTACTCTCTTGTCTTATAGCACTTTTTGAGGTGCCCTTAGCTCAGCACAGGCTAAGGAGGGGAAGCACTCTAAGATCTTTCGGGTGTGTGGTGGGACCTCCGTACTGGAGCCTTGGGTCAGTTTCAAGTTCTAAGTCTTCGGCCAGCCGAGTTTGTTAGGCAAAGTAAGTGTGCGGTCACCCCTTCCCCAAGGGTTCAGACTCCACAAAAGTCGAGTTCCGGTTTCAACACTCCCCCTCCTTAGGTCCCTGGAGGAGTGGAGCTTGGGCGAGCTGACTCTTCAATTCTTGGAATGCCTCCTCACATTCTTTTGACAATTCAAACTTTTGATTCCCCCGCAACACTTTGAAGAAGGGTGAGCACTTCTCTCCTGCCCAGAAGAGAAACCTACTCAACTTGGCGAGCTTCCATGTCAAGTATTGAAATTCCTTGGCATTTTGTGGTGATTCCAACTCCATAATAGCCTTCACCTTGTCAAGGTTGGGCTCCACCCCTGCTAGAGTGAGGAGATGATCCAAAAACTTCCCCTTGTTTACCCCAAAAACACACTTTAAGAGGTTCAGCTGCATCTTAAAATTTCATAGGGTAGCGAACATTTCCTCAAAGTCTAGTAGATGAGAGCTCACATCTTTGCTTTTTACCATGAGATCGTCCATATACACTTACAGGTTCCTCCCCCTCTGCTCTCTAAAAACCCAATCCATCATCCGATGATATGTTGCTCCTGTATTTTCAACCTGAATGACATCATATTATACCTGAAACATCCTTCTCTCGTGATAAAGGAGACATCCTTGATGTCGGGTGGGTGCATCCTGATTTGATGATAACCTGAAAAAATTATATAAGAAACTCATCACAGAAAAAATCGATGACTGAGTCAACCAGCGCGTTGATTCGAGACAGAGGATAACAATCATTGGGGCATTTATTCAAAAGAGAGAAGTCTACACACATCCTTCATCGTTCATCATCTTTCTTAACTATTACCCCATTGGAGACCCAGCATGTATACTAAATTTCTGACACAAAACCTGCCTTGAGGAGCTTATCCACCTCCTCCTGAATGGGCTCCTCTAGCTTGGCGACGACGGTCCTCTTATGGCTGATGGGGATTGTCTTTGGGTCGAGGTTCAAGCGGTGACATGCCACATCTGCGTCAATGCTTGACATGTCCACCGAACTCCACGCGAAGACATTGATGCTCCTCTGGATGCACTCTCGTATCTTCTCCTAATCCCCGAGGTTTAACCCGTCGCTGACCCGTACCTTCTCTGTCCTCCCAACCATGGCGATGACTTCCATCTCTACCACCTCCTCTGCTGCCTCTCCAGCCTGGATTGCTCCCACTCACTTCACAATATCCCCCCTATGCAAGTACCTCCTCCTCCACTTCCTCTGCCTCCATCACTCTAGACCCCTTCTCCAACAACCTATCCTCCACTTCTTATACCCCCTCTTCCATCACCTCCACTCCTTCCCATACCTCTAGCTCCTCCACTCCTTCCCCAACTGCTTCTACACCATCTCCCTGCCCCACCTGCACCTCCAGCGCTCTCCCAATCTCCCCGGCCTATGCCAACCAAGAAATAGTGTTAACCGCAGTCACATAACTCTGCCTTGCCACCTTCGGATCCCCCCTGACCTGGACCTGGACCCCTTCGCTGTTAAACTTGAGGCACTGATGAAAAGATGAGGGGACGCAGGGGAAATCACTGATGAGGGGGCGCCTGAAGATGGCATTGTAGTTGCTCGGAGCCTAAACAATGACGAACCAACAATTCCTCAACACCCCCAGTGTCACATGGAGACCAACTCCTCCTTCAACTTCTTCCTTTCACCGAAAAAACCAAACAACTACCCATCTGAGGTCAACACTCCTCCTAGCTTCCACCTTCATCGCATGAAAGGCTCTTTGAAGATCACATTCACTGAGCACTCATTGTCAACCAGAATCTGGGAGACCGTGTAGTTTTCAATCACCGTCTAGATCACCAGGGCGTCATAAAATGGATCCTCGTAGTCGGGCATGTCCTTTGATAAGAAGGCAATCTTCTCCTCCGGGGTGGGGTTTGGGAGGTTGAGGCGACACTCCTCCTAAATATGGTCTAGAATCTCCCCTTGTGTGGGGCTTCGACTCCTACCCCCACCCCCATCGATCACCCAGATTCCTCCGCGGGTCCCTACGCCAACCTGATCCGTAAATCTATCCTCCTCGATCTCCTCCCGGCAGAACTTCCTCGATCTGCACCGGCGGTTGCTGCTGAAGCTGGCCTCGGGCCCCCCTCATCTCCAAAAACTTCGGGCAGGTGGCCGTTATGTGACCTTTCTTTTGATGGAAGTCACAAAATGGCAACGCTACCCTCTCCCCTTCTCTCCTTCCCCTTCCATTTTCTCTTCTCATCCCTCTCCCCCAGGCGATCGACATTGCTTGCCGCTACGACGGGAGGGGAGTCCTCTGATCCTGCCTCCATCCAAGTGGGTTGAACCTCCCTTGACCTCCACAGTAATTCTCTCCATCTTGAAATCCTCTCCCCTACCCCTGGGCAGGCCCCTCTCCGGGTTTCCAGGTCAATCGGTTGCTCGGCTCCTTATACCCCAACCCTGTTATTGCCCCTGGTTTCCCTGACTTCGGGGCTCTTCCCTCCTCCTCACTTCTTATTGCCTTCCTGCTCCATCACCTCATCTTCCGCCAACTTGGCCAGCTTATTGGCGAACGCTAGGTTTGTCATCTTCCCCTCTATCTCTTTTGTCGCCCTCTCTACCAACTCTTTAAAAGATAGGGGGTGATACCCTCTTCAGCTCCATGCTAAAGAATCCTTGCTGAAGTCCCAGTATGAAGGCGAGCATTAGGGTATACCCTGGAACCTACTGGACCAAAAGGATCTCCTCCTGGAACCGATCGACGTAATTCCCCAATGCCTCCTCCATCTTTTGCTTGATCGTGAACAGACACTCTGCTCCCTTCTTCCTCTTTTTGACGTCGAAAACCTCAAGAGAAACCCACGTCGCAAGTCCTCAAAGTAGTAGATTGAGCTTGTTGGAAGCTGGTAGGACCAGTCCACAAACTTCTCCTTTAAGGTGATGGCGAAAAGTCAGCACCTGAAGGCATCCA
The DNA here is from genome assembly GCA_039513925.1 of Platanthera zijinensis. Taxonomy (NCBI): domain Eukaryota; kingdom Viridiplantae; phylum Streptophyta; class Magnoliopsida; order Asparagales; family Orchidaceae; genus Platanthera; species Platanthera zijinensis. The sequence goes on along the minus strand of CM077080.1, from coordinate 11,235,144 downwards.
TCATCTGTCTGATGGAGACGACATCCTCGAACCACTAGACATGTTTTACTGGATCATCTCTACCCGTATAGTAGGACATCTCCGGCTCTCTGAACCCCTCAAGAACCGGGGTCGAGACGATCAACTCACTGAAAGGGCTTCCCCCTCTCACCGGCAAGCTGAACCATCTCGTGCCCTGGGCTCGCTGACACTGTCAGTACTCTCCTATCCTAGGAATAGTTCCCGCCTGACGAGATCCCTCTCACCGCTTTCGACTGACACCTCCTTCCCAGGTCGCTGACTAGGGGTGTTCTCGCCCAAAGATGAGGTCGCAACCACCGGGACAGAGGGCGTTGCCTACTCGCTCCTTGCGACGAATGCCAGGTGAATGGATTGTCGGACCTCCCTCTTGAAATCTTCTAACATCCCGACCGTGACACCACTTGCCAGAGGCGGTGAGTTTCCTGAGCCAGCTCCTTCTCCCTCGCCTCTAGCCATGAAGTTTAACCCCAGATTTTCTTGTGCAGGCTACCGTCCACGCTCACTACACCAAAAATGTTGTAGTCAGAACTTGGTCTCAACGAGAGTTCGGACCCAAGGGGGTAGCTTGCACTTATTTCTTCCGAACCGAACTCCTGACCAGACACTCGGAACTAAAAAACTAACCTTGGGGTGCAGCGTAGAGGTCCCACCATATACTCGGAAGATCTTAGAGAGCTTCCCCTCCTAAGTCAAAACTGAGTTGGGCACCTTGGAGGGCTCTCACATCCAACCAAAACTATCTGAGGAGAAAGAAACCAAAAGAATCAAATCCCCTCCAAAGGTTACTATTGGGTCTATTTATAGAATTCCAAGTTTGGTCTGCAAACAGCGTAACTCCGATGTTCAGAATTGTTATACGCAGCCCGAATTAGTCTGTCAATAGCGTAACTCCACTGTTCGGGATGACTAATAGCAGGATAAAACATAACTCTATGAAGGGGAGACGAATGCCTAGGCGAGAAGAAGAGCACTCGCTTATGCCTGCCTGAGGGTGAGTGCCCGATGGAACCCACACTCTCCTACCTCCCACTCTCTGCCCTAAGCGAGTGCGAACTGACCATCGCACTGGCCAACTGCGCGCAAGACTCAGGTCCTAAACGAATGCAAACCTGAATTCCTCATTCGCTGGGTCACCGCACTCATACGGTCCTAGGCGAGTGCGGGTCCGACTACCCTACTCACCTGCCTCACTCCCTTGCTCGACCACCCTGAGCTATGAAGCCCTTTAGCCCCTGGGACCGATTGAGGGGCCCATTCAGCGAACCCTGAGGCTATACAGTGATCGTGATAGGATGATTAAACAATGACGGTTAAAGGAGGTCGACCGAAATAGTATGGTTGGGGAAGACCGACCGAGCAGCCGGTCGGGGAGAGAGCTGTCAGGCGCCGACCTCCCCTTGGCCGACCATGCGAGGGACGCCTGGCGGCGACTTTGTCGAGGCGGGCGCGGGGCTCCTGGCGCCGCCCACGCTGAGGCTGGACAAGCGTGGGGTCGCCCTGCGTTGGTGATGGCATTGCCAGCCTCGCCGGTAGCGGGGCCGCCCGACGCCGGTGATGGAGGCCCCAATGGCCGATTGCGTGTTGTCGTGTGGGTGGTGCACGTAGTGGGGTTTGTGCGCGGTAGTTGGTCTCATGATCCCACTAAGTTAGTGGGGATCATGGAAGGTGGGCTATAGGCACCCCATTTTTTTGATATAATTATCTTGGCCTCATCAAGGCCCACCCAGGCACGTGCCCCAATCCAAAAAAGTTTGTGATTTCCACTGTTCCACCTTCTGCGTAATTTCATTTCGCGATTTCCACGTACTATTCCGCCTTCCACTTTTCATTTTGCTTTCACATATGCCCTAATTTCTTGGACCTCTGGGCACTTGGACCTGTCGGCTGCCTCTACCTGGCTGGACAAGTGGACTGTGGACGCCGCATATGAGAAGAGACGAGAAGCGGATTGAGGACCGACGGGCGACGATGCAACGATGAGCCGCGAGCGTGCCCTAGCTTCCTCTACCCAGGTTCATTATTTCACTCTGCTTCTTGGCCCCTCTGGTACTCTTGAGATGGTGGATGGAATCGGGAATGCTTGCCTGCTATATGTGACTCTTGTGCTGCCCAAGTTTTCATTCAGTTTTTTTGGGGATATTTTTGTTGTCGACTACTTCATAAAGTAAACTTAAGGGTTTGTGGAAATTATGAAGGAGTTGCGAAATGATCTCGATGTACAACCCGTATTCGACGAGGATGAGTCTTACCATAGCCAGCTCAGCAGGAGTCGAAGAATCAGTCAGGGATAGAAGTCAACCTCAAGTCGTAAGAGTGTGGAAGACCTAGGCGAGTATGGAGAGCTCCCCTCGCATACTCGCTAGTAGGCGACTAGGGCGAGATACTGGCCCAGACCGTGCGAGCTCTCTAGGAAATCGCTTAGTCGCCGGGGTGGGGGTATAAGTAGTACCCCCCCCTCCCTTTGGATTTCTCTATAAATAGGACCCCAGGGGTACGAAGGGAGGCATCAAGAAATCTCGGATAGATACTCGTGAACTCTTTGGATTCATTTTCCTCAGAGAACAAGTCGTGACCTGCTACCTCGTTGTTAGCTCGTCTCCCTCGTACCAAGCTCGGTCATTCTGGTTGTGAAGGGGTTGCTTCTTCTAAGCAGCCGGGTACGTGGTGGGACCTTCTTGCCGCAGCAACCTGGGGTCTTGTTCCTAAAGCTCTCTTCTGTTCTTGCTTTCGTGGGTTGTTTAGTTTCACTGCTCGACCAGTAGCCTTAGGCCGCCTAGTCCGATTATGAGGTAGGGAATTTTTCCCGGCTTTAACACTTGGTGCGGTGAGCGTGGATAGTGGCCGAGGAGGAAAGTTTGGTGGTTGAAAAGATGGCCAATGGTGGCGATCAGGGCGAGTTGGCGGAAACCTCGGCAGGAGCTGGAACCTCGGAGCAAGGTGGTGGGTTCATGACGGTTGCTGCTTTTGAGGAGTTTGCAAAGAGGATGGAGAGGGCAATACTCGTCGGGTTCTCCAACCCCCCTGAGGTCACGACGACTTCTCCCCATCGCCTGACACCACCGGGCGAGGAAGTCCTGACCCGACGAGCAGGAAAAGAGCCCGCTTGGGCGAGAGAAGAGCAACTGATGTCGTCGCATCAGCACCCTGCGAGCAGCTAAGGCATCCGGTTCCGAGATCCTGAACTCTCGGCGAGGTATAGGGATACTCGCCGATGGAGCGAGTATGATTACTCGAGCGGAGAGGATACTCGCCGTCACCAAGAAGGGAGGAGCCCCTTCTGCGATGAGATCCTCGCGGCCCCCATCCCCGACAATTTCAGAGAACCTGCCCTCACCTACTACTCCGGTAAAGATGACCCAGTAAGGCATCTTCAGTGGTTTAAGGATGTGGTCTCCATCCGCAATATGTCCGACGCCTTCAAGTGTCGGTTCTTCTCCATTACCTTCAAGGGTAGTGCGAGGGACTGGTTCCACCAGCTACCGGCAGGATCCATCTACTGCTTCTCCGATCTCCGACGGGGCCTTATGGCAAGGTTCGCAACGTCCAAGAAGCGGAAGAAGGAAGCGACTGCCCTCTTTAAGATCGTGCAGGTGCAGCATGAAAGTTTGGGTCGCTATATTGACAAGTTCCAGGAGGAGGTCTTGAAGGTGGAGGAGGTAGATGGGTTCATCTTGATGGTAGCCCTCAAGTTCGGTCTGAAGTAGGGGCTGTTCAATATAGAGTTGGGGCATAGGATGCCCAAATCATTTGAGGAAATGGTGGAGAGGGCGAACCTCTTTATTCAGGGGGAGGAGAGGAATAAAGAGTTCTTGGCAAGACTGGACAGGGATAAGCCGTTGGGAGAGAATAAAGGAAGATTGCTGTAGAAGGAGAGGCGGTTGGAGGGGCGCAACGATAGGATACGGGAGGAGCCGAAGAGGAAGGAAGGAGAAGAGAGGAAGAGAAGGGAAGGGCCCAAGAGAGTGGAGGAGAGGAGGCAGGAGAGGCCTCGACGGCAAGAAGAAAGGAGGTCCGCCGAGGCTTTAGAAGGAAGAAGGGAGGAAAGAAGATTCCAATACCCAAGGGATCATCCTCAGTGGAGACGACCGATCCGGCAGGAAGAGAGGAGGAATAACAACCCAAGGGAGCAGGGAGGAGGGAGAAGGGAGACGATGGTTGTCACGCGACAGGCCAATAAGCGCCGGCAAAAGGAGGAGCGCCGGGAGAGACAGCAGGAGGCGGCGATTCCCCTCTACTGTGATATCCATCGGGTAGAGGGGCATGGGACCTTGGCTTGCCCAGAGTTTTGGAAAGCAAGGAGGAGGCTGGAAGCGACAGAGGAGAAGAGAGAGCAACCAAGGCAGGAGGCCCCGGCCAGGCAAGTGGCATTCCAAGCTCCGTAGAGGAGGAGGAATGAGGATAGGATTGACCAGGGAGGTCGAGGGAATGTTATTCCTAGTCCGGGAGGCGGACACGTCGGGGTGATCAATAGAGGTGCCGGGCTTGGAGCTTCCCGCAAGGGTAGTCTCCACTAGATCTACAAGAGGAGCATAGCCTCGACGTCGCAGATTCCTTCGCTGTTGAACGAGATAACCTTCTCGGAGGAGGATATGTTGTGGAATGAGAATCCCTTCCACGACACGCTGGTGATACAAGCTGCAATCAAAGACTTCACCGTCGACCGGATCCTCGCGGATAACGGGAGCTCAGTGAATGTCATCTTCAAGAGAACCTTCGTCGGGCTTCAGGTGGAAGCGTCCAGGGTCCAGGCTGCGGATGGACCTCTCTTTGGCTTCTCGGGAGAGAATAAAAAGGTGGAAGGGGAAGTGGAGCTGCTGGTCACTCTCGGAGGTACTTCAATCTGATATCGTTTCATCATCGTCGACGCACCCAATGGCTACAATGCCATCTTCGGGCGGCCCCTTATCAACTATTTCAAAGCCGTCCCATCGTCGTATCATCAGTGCCTGAAGTACTGTCGAGATGACGTCCAAGTCCGGATCAGGGGGGATCTGAAGGCCTCCCAGGAGTGCTACCTGAATGTTGTTAGCACCATCAGCTGGATGGGTGACGTCGAAAGGCTGGAGAGGATGATGGAGCAGGAGGAGGGCCTGCAAGCAACTAGGAACAGACCTTTGGTTCGCTTTAGTGCACCATCCTCGGAGCAATGGACAAGTAGAGGCCGCCAACAAGATTATCGTCAACCTGATGAAGAAGAAGGTCACCAATCTCAAAGGGAACTGGGCTGAGCAGCTCCCTTCGGTCCTATGGGCTCTGAGAACAACCCCAAACTCGGTCACGGGGGAAACGCCTTTCAAGTTATCCCACGGATCCGAGGCACTCATCCCGGTGGAGTTCTAGGTACGGAGTCCAAGAGTTGTTGCGGCTGAAGATGACGACGAAGAATGACGACTGGATAATGAGGATGCCCAAAGGCTCTCCCTGGATTACGTCGAAGAGCTTCGGGACTTGGCCTCCATACTCCAGGAGGAGATCAAGAGGCGCATGGCGAAGCACTTCGACAAAAATGTCCGCCTGAAACACTTCCTCGCGGGAGATTTGGTTATGAAGAAGGTGGACGCCGCAGGGCGGGGAGCCGCCGTTGGCAAGCTGTATCCTAACTGGGAAGGGCCCTTCATCGTCTAGGAAGCCCTGGCCACGGGGGGCTATTACCTACAAGATCAAGTAGGGGAACAGCTAAACGTAACCTGGAGTGGGGACGATCTGAAAATATTCTACCCTTAGTGGTAACACTTGTATTTACTTTTGTAAACATACTTATTGATATACAATGGCGGCTTGATTGTTCTCCTTTTTGTGCTAATATACCTCGAGACTTCTGAGTGCTTCCAGGATCCGCCTCGCAGTCGACTCCGAGAATCAGTGGTCGGTTTGTTCCTTTTAAACAGCCCAGCGTGAAAGATAGGACGATGCTTCGGGACTTTAAGCGCTCTCTTAAGACCGAGCCTCTACATTGTCGGCCGAGATCATCTCCCCCCTTGCATGTCGGCCTATGTCTCCCCGAGTGCATCTCTCTTCCAACTGGAGGAACTACCAGGAACAAACTCGTACCCTACTCCCCCGGACTCGAGAAGAGGCTGACCTCGTCAAGCAACCATAAGAAGAGGATTTCAAGTTATTGACAAAGCAGGATAACCTGCCGGAGAAAGGGCAGGGACGAGCCCAAGGGTGCGTGTTGGTTCCGAGTGCGTCCTAGGGGACCCTCGATGAACATCACCCCCCCCCCCCCACCCCGTCCGGACGTTGGAACTAAAGGTCATTAAGTGTAGTTGGAAGCGATCTTCACTATCAGATCGGGATGCGTGCCTTCAACCCGTTCCTCCTAAATAGCCCAGTACGGATGATAAGACGATGCTCTGGGACTTTAAGCGCTTTTGTAAGACCGAGTCTCTGCATTGTCGGTCGAGATCAGCTCCCCCCTTGCATGTCGGCCTATATCTCCCCGAGTGCATCTCTCTTCCGACTGGAGAAATTATTAGGAACAGGTCTGGACGCCAACTTTCCGATTTTGTGGGTTTAATAGTGTTTCTCCGGAAAGAAAAACTTGTCTTCTCGCCAAGATATCCATGAGATTAATCCTTGATGTCTCAAGTAACAGGATAACATCACCTGAAATCAAGACTTCGAGTGGTAGAAATGTCGTAAGTCCGGTTTCCCACGAGCTCCTCTCCTCGGGAATCAGCTGATCTTCTCGATTGAAATCAAGACTTCGAGTGGTAGAAATGTCGTAAGTTCGGATTCCCACGAGCTCCTCTCCTCAGAAATCGACCGATCTCCTCGATCGAAATCAAGACTTCGAGTGTTAGAAATGTCGTAAGTCCGGTTTCCCACGAGCTCCTCTCCTCAGGAATCGGCTGATCTCCTCGATTGAAATCAAGACTTCGAGTGGTAGAAATGTCGTAAGTCCGGATTCCCACGAGCTCCTCTCCTCGGGAATCGGCCGATCTCCTCGATTGAAACCAAGACTTCGAGTGGTAGAAATGTCGTAAGTCCGGATTCCCACGAGCTCCTCTCCTCGGGAATCGGCCGATCTCCTCGATTGAAATCAAGACTTCGAGTGGTAGAAATGTCGTAAGTCCGGTTTCCCACGTGCTCCTCTCCTCGGGAATCGGCCGATCTCCTCGATTGAAATCAAGACTTCGAGTGGTAGAAATGTCGTAAGTCCGGTTTCCCACGAGCTCCTCTTCTCGGGAATCGGCCGATCTCCTCGATTGAAATCAAGACTTCGAGTGGTAGAAATGTCGTAAGTCCGGTTTCCCACGAGCTCCTCTCATCGGGAATCGGCCGATCTCCTCGATTGAAATCAAGACTTCGAGTGGTAGAAATGTCGTAAGTCCGGTTTCCCACGAGCTCCTCTCATCGGGAATCGGCCGATCTCCTAGATTGAAATCAAGACTTCGAGTGATAGAAATGTCGTAAGTCCGGATTCCCACGAGCTCCTCTCCTCGGGAATCGGCCGATCTCCTCGATTGAAATCAAGACTTCGAGTGGTAGAAATGTCATAAGTCCGGATTCTCACGAGCTCCTCTTCTCGGGAATCAACTGATCTCCTCGATTGAAATCAAGACTTCGAGTGGTGGAAATGCCGTAAGTCCGGTTTCCCACGAGCTCCTCTCCTCGGGTATCGGCCGACCTCCTCGATTGAAACCAAGTCCCCCATTTAGAGCGATTGTCGCAGTTAAGCCTGGCTCTAGAGAACCAACTACTCGCCACCCGCTGAGCTCTGATCCTGATTAGGCATGTGCGAGTATGCCTTGGGCGAGTAGGCGAGTACTCCTTGAGCGAGTAGGCGAGTACGCCTCGCGCGGGCAGGAGAGTATGTCTCAAGCGAGTGAGCGAGTGTGCCGTAGGCGTGCGGGCGAGCATGTCATGATGAGCATGCGATTAGGTGTTCATGAGTAAATGCGTATGCGAGTTGAACAGACGCATCACGTGCACTCCTCCCCGAGCCTATGAGTCTAGCGAGCAACTTTAGACTAGCATGCGAAGAGCAGAATGAAAAATTGTATGAATTTATATTGTGTACAAATTACAAGTGTCAAGAAATTACATTCACTGACAAATATCGGCGAGCAACTAGGACTCATCGTCGCCAGTATCCGGCCGATATTCCTCATCCCCGACATCCACGTCATCTTCTTCTTCCTCGCCATCATCCTTGCTCTCGTCGCTACCGCTGCCACTGCCGCTGCTACTGGAGTCGCTAGAGCCCGGCGACGGGGAAGGGACGCGATCTGGCGAGACCATCCCCACGACGAGTAGCTCAGGGATAAGCTCGTCGACGGTGAGCAACTTATCCCCTTCGACAAGCTGTCCATTGATTCTGAGCCGCGCGAGTATCACGTTCCCCGTCGCCCATGCAATCTCGTGACGGACGGACGACCTCTCCTCCCAGAGAAGGAGGGACCGCTTGACGGCCCACGACGGATCATCCTCTAGTCGCGACGCCTCCGGCAACAGAGTAGAGGAGCTCGTGCGTCCCTCGGCGGCGACCAGCCGGGTCTCCATCTCGTCAGCACGAACTTGGGCCGCCTCCAGCTCGGCTTGCGAAGCGGCAAGCTTCTCCTCGCACTCAGATAATTTCTTCGCAGCCTCGATCTCGGCGGCCTGCGAGATACCAAACGTCAGTACATGCCCAGACTAGATAAATCAAATATCGCCACTCAAAGGCGACTTACCTCGAAGTCCTTCCAGCGGACCGACTGCATGCCGAGATCTATAGCCTTCTTGGAGACGACTTTCAAAGCCTTCATCGTCTCCAGCAGCTTCCTCGCCGTATAATGCCCTAACTCGGAAGATCGTGTGAGCAAGCTGGCGGATTGATGGGCAAGCTTCGACGGCGCGAGCTCCAGCATCGACTCAGCGTCGACTCGCCCGTACAGGGCATGGAGGACGGCAAAGGCGTCCCCCTTGTCCTCCCAATCCGTCGACTAGGATGGGAGGTTGGTACTCAACGACACCAGATGCTCCTCCGCCGACCAGGTCACCAGCGGGCGACCATGGGTATCCACCACCCCTCACTCGAGGTTGTAGTTGGGGTGGAAACGAGGTGCCCGAGCCTCCAGCGATGACTCTTGGTCGTCAGACTGAGGTGGCGACACTTTCGCCTTCTTTCTCGCAGGCCCCGGCGACCTGGCCCTCGCCTTCCCCTTGGCTATTTTCTTCTTCTCCCCGACATCAGGCGGAGGGCGGGCTTCAGAGAGAGGGGTGGCGACTTCTTTCGCCGGAGGGAGCGGCTTCTCCGGAAGCTCGTTGGCCACTGCAAAAAGCACGCGATACGATTAGTGCGAGCTTCAGTAAAATAGGAGCGAGCAGGCGAGCATACAACATCTCACTCAAGCCTTACCCTCGTTGGGATGAATCGCCTCCAGCGAGTTGACGTTGAGTCGCCAGTAGATAACGTCGAACCGGCGACCTCGGAAGGATTCGAAAAGTTGCTCGCGAGTACCTTCCAAGATCGGCGGAAGGAAGGCGACATCGGCGGGTTGGTGCGGCCTTCCAAGAAGACTCCCGAAGTCATCATGCACGATCACCAGCTGCTCACTCCAGCGGTGGATTTTGTTCGCGGTCCCCACCAGGGTGCAGACATGGCTGTTGAAGAAGACAACCCCCTCCGAAGTCGCGGCGAAGGCAAATACTCGGCGAAATACGGAGAGGTCAAAGGAAATCCTCTCCTCCCGGAGGTAGCAGAGGAATTGAAAGTAATGACCATTGAGTTGCTGAGAATTATTTGAAAGTAAAAAAATAAATAAGGCTCCGTTCGTTTTGAAAGTAAAAAAATAAGTAAATAAAATGACCATTGAGTGCTTTAAGAAAAGATATGCATTGAGAAATTGAAATGCATTTTAGTAGAGCTTGGAGTTGTTCTAAGTAGAAAACTATTAAGGCTCCGTTCGTTTTGCACTATTTTGACTGAATGATTTTCATTTTGAGTTGCTGAGAATCAAATATTAGCATTTGTTTATCTCTATTTTCATCTCTTTTGATTTTGACTCAAAACTGAAGAGTTTTCAATCTTTCATAAAATAGTCCCTCTCAGATCAGAATATTGGTTGTATTTCTTTTTTCAAAATTCTTTTTGTATTTATGGGGAATGATTCCCGTTTTTAACATCATAGATTTTTTTTGGGTTTTTGGCGGAATGCACTTCCGAATTTCATGAATTTGACAAAATGCATCCCGAATATTTAAATTTGGCGGAATGCACTCTCGAATCTTAGTTTATTGGCAGATTGCACCCCAAAGTAGGGTATTTCGGTCATTTCCTCTCATTTTTGGGTTTTAGACTTCGTTTGGCGCAACATTTGGAGCTCTCGGTTTGGGGCAAACGCCGCTGTACGACGGGTAGCCAAATGGCCGGTGACGGCATTTGCTCCGTTTGCACTCGCCGCGTCATGAGAAATGGAGGAAAACGGATTGGAATCCCCCTCCGGGCCCAAAAGCGCTTCTTCTCCTCCCGCCGCATGTGCAAAGCGCCAAACCAAACGAAGCCTTAGGTTTGCTCAATGCTAAAACACACTCCCGATTTCAACTTCTCCTCCTTCCCGTGATGGCGATGCTCTCGATTTCGCCTCTTCCACGACACCGCTCCTCCCCGTTTCATATTCTCTTTCACCGAAGTTGCTGCATCTGCAAAATTCCACTCTCCCACATCATCGTTTCTCCCAATTTCAACCTCTTCCTCCTCTGTCGGCGCTGCTTCTCCCGATTTCAAATCCTCCACCTTCCGTGACGGCGTTGCTCCCAATTTCGCCTCTCCCACGACGCCGTCTTCCTCGTTTCATCTTCTCTTTCACCTTCTCTTTCACCTGAAGGCGTGTATCTGCAAAATTCCACTCTCCCACGACGCCGCTTCTCCTGATTTCAACCTCTCCCTCCTCTGATGGCGCTGCTTCTCCCGATTTCAAATCATTCATGACGCTGCTTCTCCCGATTTCAACTCATCCACGACGCTCACACAATTTCTTTCATCTGCACGAAAATTCAAAATGTATTTGGGCACAATAAATTCTACATGTTGATGCAAGTTCGAAAATGCTGACTTCATCCGGTGATATTCCACAAATCTGCTTAAGTTGAAATCAAGACCAAAATACCCCTAAAAATGAGCTCGGGGTGCAATCCGCCAATAAACTGAAATTCGAGGGTGCATTTCGACAAATTTAAATATTCCAAATGTATTTTGTCAATCTCATCAAATTTGAGGGTGCTTCCTGCCCAAAAACCGATTTTGTTTTTTAGACCGCACTACTATTTTTTTAGACGGTCATATTAGAGAAAAATGTAGGGCGTAGAAATCTCCCTACATTTTAGGCGAAATTTTTGGAACCGGAGCCCGTATGGAAATCTAAGTCCGGGTTTAATGTCGGCACGACACGTGGACATATCACAGCGGTTCGTAATATTAACGTAAAATCCCGCTTCTTCTTCTTTCCATTTTTCTGGCGCTTGTTGCTCGCGAACTCCGACGAACTTGGCTAATCTCCGCCTAATCTCCGCCTAATCTCCGGCGAACTGCGCATTCTCGCCGTCATCATACAGAAATATCTCCAGACTCTCATTCAAATAGCGGGAAGAGGTGAGTTCCAGACCTTGGCTTGTTTTAGGGTTTGTTTTAGGGTTTGTTTTAGGGTTTTCTTCCGAGCGTGGAAGACGATCTCCAGCTAACGTCATAGATGATCGCCCATATCATTTTGGATATCAAAGCTGTTCTTCTGGGTGTTCTCCAATCAGGAGATCACCCAGGAGATCAAAACTGATCTCCATGGAGATCATTTCTGATCTCCCGGGTGATCTCCTGGAGATCACAAATGTTCTCCAGTCAGGAGATTACCCAGGAGATCAAAACTGATCTCCATGGAGATCATTTCTGATCTCCCGGATGATCTCCTGGAGATCACAAATGTTCTCCAGTCAGGAGATTACCCAGGAGATCAAAACTGATCTCCATGGAGATCATTTCTGATCTCCTGGGTGATCTCCTGGAGATCACAAATGTTCTCCGCAACCATTGTTCTCCAATCAGGAGATCACCCAGGAGATCACAAATGATCTCCATGGAGATCAGTTATGATCTCCTGGAGTTCACATTTATCACCTTTCTAATGTGAAATTTAAAATGATCAAAACCTTGATTACAAGTCTGTCACTCTTGTTTTGACAGATATAGATGGAGAAAGGTGGAAGCCGGCATTTCTTAAGTTCAAGATGTTATTTCTCCAACTTTGTAGGCCAAGTAGAGAAAATAATTGATCGAATGCTTGCGGAGGAGAAGGAAAAGTTGAAAGAATCAAATGTTTTATCTATTTTCACTGCACCAAGAGTACCACAAAATATTCCTCTATTGTATTACCTTGTTTCTGTCTATGATGCAAGCAAGGACACATTTTCTATTGGTTCAAGGGAGCTATCATTTACCCCTAATGATATAGCACTAATTATGGGACTACATAATAATGGGCAGAACATAGTCCTTGAGCCCAAACCTTATGCTGTTAGGACCAAAGCCATTTTAAGAAAAGAAATTGCTGAAATGGATAGTGGAAATTGTATGGTTTCCTTGAAATCCCTTCTTTTACATATAGTATGCAACCTATTTTTTCCCTCTAGTTTAGAATATATTCCACAGTTGTTTGAGGACTTGTCGGAATTGGAAGCTTTCAAAAAAATTAATTGGGCCCAAGCCATACACTCATACTTAATGATCAGTGTCAAGCATGTAAGGGGCAAGATAACTCCTACTCCCTCAAGTAATATTTATGTACGGCCTCAAGGATCTTTGGGATATCTATACGGATGCACGCCATCGCTTGATCTTGATCTGTGTATATTGTCAAAGGTTGCTTGAAACAAATTTTAGAAAAGTTTCAAATAACCAAATGAATGTTTCTATGGTTTCCTCCGATATAAACGCTATTGCAATAACTACATTTTGCCAATGATGATTAACTGCCACAAACGGAGCACATGCAAGATTATACCTATTCATTCTATAAGTAGTGTCAAATGTAATGACATCGCCAAAGCAATCATAATCAATTTTTCCTTGTCCATCAATCCATAAAAAATTGGTCAACCTATTCATGTCATCAACTTGTACATCAAAGGAAAACATATTATCCTGTAATTGTCGTTCCTTAAGTAATTCTAAGAGACTAGCAGCATCGCCACCATCTAACTTAGATCTTCTTCTCTTGTCAATAAAGTTATATGCATCACGTTTGGTGAAGCCCAAATTCTGAGATCCCCCTACTTCATCAGCTAGGTAGGAGTATGCATCAGATGTTCTTATGCCTGCTTCAGTCATTGACTGTAGAACACTACCATTCTCCTTACTTACACTTCGTTGTGATGGAAGTAAGTGTCTTTCATTTTCACTTGCAAGCGGATGATTATGTTCTTCCACAAATTTTCCAACAGTCAACTGTTTACCTTCTTTGTTCGCATTAATACAATAACAGCCGGACAATTTGACCTAGTATCTAGCCGACGAAATTTAAACGCAGAATCTGGAACACTTGTAGCTCTTTTTGATCCGCTCTTACAGCAACAATATTCACGTAACTTTAAAATTCTAGTACCGGGCCAGAATAATCTGTGCTCTTTACGCACACTAAATCCAATTCTAGTAGCATACTGACAATATAATTCATAAGCTTCTTCTTCACTATCCACTATTGGAAAAATATCCTACAAACATGATAACGTCAAAACTTTTAACGAAATTTAATTCTCAAGCTAGGAGATCAAAACTGATCTCCATGGAGATCAGTTTTGATCTCCATGGAGATCAGTTTTGATCTCCATGGAGATCAGTTTTGATCTCCATGGAGATCCACATTGATCTCATGGCTAGGAGATCATTATTGATCTCCTAGGAGATCATTATTGATCTCCATGGAGATCAGTTTTGATCTCCAGGAGATCAACATTGATCTCCTGTCTGGAGACTAAATGCGATCTCCAGGAGGTTAGTTATGATCTTCTGGCTGGAGATCACCTTAAATAGATTTGCTGGTGTTAAGGGAGGAAGGAAGAGGAAATAGATGGGAAAAAGTTTGGGCTAATACCTGTATCTTCGCCATGGAGATGGCGAAGAATGCGAAGAAGGGTGAAGAACGATGAAGAACGGTGAAGAACAGGCGATCCCGAAGAACAGGCGAGCAGATGGAACAATTTTTCTGGGATATACTGAACTGCTGTGAATGGATAAAGAGAAAAAAGCTTGACAGAAGAAATTTTTTGGAGGGAATCGCCACTTACGCGCCAGGAAAATGGAAAGAAGAAGAAGAAATAGCGGGATTTTACGTTAATATTACGAACCGCTGTGATATGTCCACGTGTCGTGCCGACATTAAACCCGGACTTAGATTTCCATACGGGCTCCGGTTCCAAAAATTTCGCACATTTTAGAGCTGTATTTGCAAAAATTTCCTTCTTCGCTGACGCCTCACGCGAAACCCCCTCCCCCTCACGGGAAACCCCCTCCCGGTTCGGCGGCTCGGCGGCTCGGCGGCGACACCGACATTTTGACGGGCTTTCTCGCTTCTACAGCCAGCGAGCTTCTCACCCCAGCGATTCTTCCTCGACGCCTCACGCAAAAACTACCTCCGACTGTGTTTCTAGCATCTTCCTCCGGCGAATTCTTCTGCCTCTCCTTGAAGAGGTATACCCAAACTCTACATGGGTGTTGGTATTTTTGACCAAAAACTAATTTCTTTCAATTAAACTCTCTTCCTCGTTGCAGACTGTTGAACTACCCCGGATTCCGCTGTATCGAAAATGCTTTCCGAATCACTTATCAAACCTCTCATCTCGCCGATTCCAATCTGCTCACCCAAACCCAGATGCGCAAGCTCAAATTCCTGTAAACAGTCGTTGGTAGTCCGATCCCATTCCGTCGACGCCTCAATGTCGGTGAAAAATAGCTCAAACATGCCCGCTTCTATGCTTTTCGAGTCCACCGAGGTTTCATCAGGCAAGGCCGGGCCGTATCCCGGAGGGATGGGCTTGCATACTGGCAGGGATCCGACCTTCAAGAAGCCGGAATGGCTTCGGCAGAGGGCGCCACAGGGTGAGAAGTTTTCCAAGCTGCAGGAGTCGCTTTCTAAGTTAAAGCTGAATACTGTCTGTGTGGAGGCCCAATGCCCTAATATTGGGGAGGTAAGCATGACGATGAGTAGACAGTTATATGGAAGCATATGCTTAAAGGGTTAATTTGATATGAAATTCTGCAGTGTTCATATATATTACTTTGGGATTTTTGTATCATCTGCTTTTTTTTTAATCTGTATCAAGGTCCTTTTACATGTGTCCTTTGCATTTTTTCACACTGACTGTTGGATACACATTCTTTCATTAATTTTGTTTTTAGCTTGTAGTGTTTCTTTTTTAATTTTGATTAACAAACTATTCTTATACTGCATTTAAAGTTCCTATATGGGCATTAAAAAAGGTAGGATAGTAAAGGAGGCTTAGCTACAGATATTATGCATAAAAATGATTTTTTTTTTTAAATTTAAAGCGCAATTTGCTTACCGGCAGACCTTATTTTACATCCATGCGGCTCTATACATCAGGTTTAGGGTTGCTGATGTAGGACAAAGGATCATGAATACAGAAATGAAAAGCTTGTTATTTCCTCAAAGAGCTTGTCCCATGGATGACGTGTATTCCAAGAGAATGCTGGAATATGATGAATGAGTACCGAAGTTAACCTGCTGATATAACAAGAGCTTGTCCAATTTGATGAGAAATGCAGCGGAGTCCTAATTATAATCTTCTTCACCGGGTCATAATCCAGAACATCTACCGTCTTCTTCTTAAAACACGACCAACGGGCAAAGCCGGCGGCTGGCCGGATCTGCAGGGGAAAGGAGGCGGCGAGCTTGCTGCGGGCGTCCTGTAGGAACCAGCCGGCGGACTGGTTGGAGGAGGCTGCGGGCGGCTGGAGGAAGCTGCGGGCGGCTGCTGCGGCTGGAGGAGGCGGCGTCGATGGCTGCGGGAGGCAGGGAGGAGGTCGGCAGCGGCTCTGGACGCAGTGAAGGCAGCCGGCGGTGGCTGCGGGAAGCTGGGCGGAATCGGGGCTGCGGGAAGCCGAGGAGGCGCAGGCGTCGAGCTGCTCTGGTTCGCGAACTGCGGGTGGGGCCGCTGCGGGCTGGAGAAGGAGGTGGAGATACAAGCTTACCTCTCTTGGAGTCGGCACCAAGGAGGGCCTCCGGCGTCGGCACCGGGGTGTGACCGAATCGATCGGGAAGGAGAGCCGGCGGCTTCTTTTTCTTTCCCAAATCATCGATCCCTTTGCTGCTGCCCTAGAGGGTTTATTTATAATATTTGGCCATCAGATCAACGGCCCAGATTTGCCCGGATGAGATCTGCATCAAAAGCTTGAAATTAATCCAAAACATATAAATTAATATATCGATTCGACTCGCGGCGACCCTCCGGACGCAACCGCGGAGTCTGATCGGCCATACGATCAACGGGCGGAGCCCGTTCCCCATCATTCTCCCCTTGTTGGAGAAGATTTGCCCTCAAATCTTTAGGACTTCCAAGGAGGCTTCGCGGGTGGTCTGCACTGTGTCCCACTGTCACGAAGCATCTGTCCGGATGTACCGGCCTCAGACACCGGTCTCACTGAGCTGCAAACACTATCAGCACCGCCTTTGGGAGGCTTGGGCGGTGGCCTCAATCGCAGAATCTGATAGAAGACTGGGTCCCAATCAATCTGATCAAACTGCAACAAGTAGTCATCATCACGCCCTATCCAATCTGTGCTCATATCCAAACCAACTGATGTGCCCTCATGGGCATGATCGAACATCAGAAGCGGGTCCCTAGCCGAGCTGAGAAGGGACTGAGCAATCCACTGCGACAAATCCATAAAAGTGAGCAGACGACGCGAAGGCTCATAGGGCGGTACTACTACCATCAGACTGGATGTCCTTCTGCGCTCAATCCACTGGCGGACAAAACTCTGAACGATAAGAGTAGCTCTCTGCACTGCCTGGTACCACTGTCTCTGTAATAATCCTCTCATGCGTGACTGAATGACGAGGACTGCTCCGGTCACCCTGTGGTAGGATCTGCGTTGAATAAACCCTCGGATGTGAGACTGTATCAAGACAGCTGCTTCACTCCTTCGCTGCTCTAATAACGCCTTAGCATCATTTTCACGCCATTTCTTCACGTAACCTGCCCAAATGGCATCTTCCTTCTCTTCCCTTTCCCTCCTCTGCTTACTCTCTTCCACTCTAGCTTGCTTGTTTCTTTCAAGCTCAATCCAATGTCTCTTTGTGGGGGAAGGTGACGAAAGATCATACGAGTAGGAGGAATGGCGGACTGAAGGATATGTAGTAGATGACGGAGAATATGAGTCGTAGGCATGGGAGGGGACTCGCCTCGATGTATGGGAGTAAGTGGTGGAGGAAGGGGAATATGGGTCGTAGGCTTGACGAGAGACTCGCTTCGATTCAAAGGAGGGGTATGCAACGGAGGAGACATATGAAGATTTATGTGAGTAAGAAGACTCACGAGAGTGGTGAACATTGGAATAGCGGGGAGGTGGAGAAACATATGATTCAAAATCGTCCGAATCGTCCGAATCGTAATAACAAGGAAGCGTCATAGGCGGCAAATGATTTTTGAGCAAGGGGAAGGATTGAAAAGTTTGAGAAAACTTTTCAGGTCCCTCTGATACCAATTGATGTAGGACAAAGGATCATGAATACAGAAATGAAAAGCTTGTTATTTCCTCAAAGAGCTTGTCCCATGGATGACGTGTATTCCAAGAGAATGCTGGAATATGATGAATGAGTACCGAAGTTAACCTGCTGATATAACAAGAGCTTGTCCAATTTGATGAGAAATGCAGCGGAGTCCTGATTATAATCTTCTTCACCGGGTCATAATCCAGAACATCTACCGTCTTCTTCTTAAAACACGACCAACGGGCAAAGCCGGCGGCTGGCCGGATCTGCAGGGGAAAGGAGGCGGCGAGCTTGCTGCGGGCGTCCTGTAGGAACCAGCCGGCGGACTGGTTGGAGGAGGCTGCGGGCGGCTGGAGGAAGCTGCGGGCGGCTGCTGCGGCTTGAGGAGTCGGCGTCGATGGTTGCGGGAGGCAGGGAGGAGGTCGGCGGCGGCTCTGGATGCAGTGAAGGCAGCCGGCGGTGGCTGCGGGAAGCTGGGCGGAATCGGGGCTGCGGGAAGCCGAGGAGGCGCAGGCGTCGAGCTGCTCTGGTTCGCGAACTGCGGGTGGGGCCGCTGCGGGCTGGAGAAGGAGGTGGAGATACAAGCTTACCTCTCTTGGAGTCGGCACCAAGGAGGGCCTCCGGCGTCGGCACCGGGGCGTGACCGAATCGATCGGGAAGGAGAGCCGGCGGCTTCTTTTTCTTTCCCAAATCATCGATCCCTTTGCTGCTGCCCTAGAGGGTTTATTTATAATATTTGGCCATCAGATCAACGGCCCAGATTTGCCCGGATGAGATCTGCATCAAAAGCTTGAAATTAATCCAAAACATATAAATTAATATATCGATTCGACTCGCGGCGACCCTCCGGACGCAACCGCGGAGTCTGATCGGCCATACGATCAACGGGCGGAGCCCGTTCCCCATCAGTTGCCTAACATTTAATTGTAGTATACATGAATGCTGTAGATTAGCAATGCGAATTCATTGTCTTGGTGAACATGCTTTATACTTGTAATGATTTATTTTGACTATTACGCTAGCTCTTTCCAGCCGTTTTCCCAAAGATTAGATTTTAAATTGTTGGTCTTATTTGTGATACATTTATTTGCTTTTGAAGATTATATGTGCAGTGATAAATAAATGAACAATGGCATTTCCCATATTCAGTGTTGGAATGGAGGGGGAGGCGCAGGGGGAGAAGGAGATGGTATTGCAACCGCGACCATCATGCTTCTAGGGGATACCTGCACTCGTGGTTGTAGATTTTGTGCTGTAAAAACTAGTCGTAATCCCGCACCACCAGATCCAATGGAACCCGAGAATACAGCTAGGGCAGTTGTGAGCTGGGGGTAGGTGTTGTAATCTTTTATTTATCATCGTAGATTAGTCGTGGAAAGATAAACGATAGTTCTATTGATTAAATACCTAACATCTTTCCATTTAAAGTCTAGCTTAAACAATAAATGTCATTTGCCATTTTGTGTACTTTTGAATCAAACATAGAACACAATTTAAACTTTAATTTGCAAATTGAATTGATGAAATTACCAAAAGTACGTTTTCTTCTTGAATAAAAGTTTACTTTGAAATGCTATTTCTTAATAATGATTTCATTTCATGCATTATTAAATTAAAATATGAGTTAAATATTAATCCAAAAGTTGAGTTATTAAGTCAAAAGATGAGTTAGGATATGTGGTCATAAAACCGACCCCGGCCAGATGGGGTGAGGATAATAGATAGCATATTAAACAAAAGCATGTATCACAGACAACAATTTTACTCTAATGGGCTATTTTTGCAACCAAAGAGATATCTACTATCCAATTATATCTTAATAATATTAAAAATGGATTTGCATGTCAAACCAAAATGTACTAAACTCGATCGTCTGTTAGCAAAGGAATGTATTCCACTTCAACTACTTGCTGCTTCACAGTGATATACAATATCAGTTTAGGCATTGAGTTTAGTTTTAAGCCAAAATTTTCCGCTACTTGAATTTCTTATCTACTTGTAATGACATTTATTTTTTATGTTTGACAGTGTAGACTATATTGTATTGACAAGTGTTGATCGAGATGACTTACCTGACGGTGGAAGTGCTCACTTCGCAAATACAGTCATGGCTATGAAGGTCTATATGCTATTGTAAATAACATTTAAATTATTTTTATAGAATATTTAGGAGAATTTATTATTTTGTTCTTCACACTTGTTCCTGTAACTTGTTCAGGTGTATAACCGGGTATATATATATATATTTATGAATCTATTTGTGTGGTATTATTTTTTGTTGTGCAGAATCTCAAACCTGAAATACTGGTTGAATGTCTAACTTCTGATTTCCGTGGTGATCTACTGGCTGTGTTCAAACTAGTACACTCCGGGCTTAATGTCTTTGCTCATAACATTGAAACAGTGAAACGTCTTCAAAGAATTGTTAGAGATCCCCGAGCTGGGTAAGCATTACTCTAATGCTTCATATGAATATTAATAAACTTCATTTTTTCGGAGTTATTTGCAACATCAACTCTCAATCATTATCAAGAAACTCTCTTATGCTGATGTCATTTACTTCTGAAGAGAGATGGATGAGTAGTTTTGGTAAAAGTGAACTATTCACTAGGTTGGTCATATGCCTATTTCCAGTATTCCTGGTACTTTAAGTTACATATACCCTGACAAAGTTTGCATTATTGAAGAGGATCTCATGAATCCCCAAGATGAAACTATCACTAATCAAAAATCCAGATTTACCAAGTGAAATGAGTTAATTTTGTTCAACAATAAGTGATAAAACATTGGAATCGTATTGTATGCACACTGAATCCCCTATGTGATGATGTAGCCAATTATCACATTTCTAGCTGTTAGGATTTAGTCCATCAAGAAGGGAAAAAGTAATGAGTTGAAAGACCCATGTGGTGTCTAACTGTCTATTCATGATAAATTGATAACAGTTTTTTAACAAATATTTTTGGATGAAAATATCTTGCAAATGAGTTGCAAATCTACGGGCCTGCACCATGTGCTATTACATGACATCTCACTGTAGCCTGTAGGAGCAATGACATACTATTTATAGTAAGTTTAGATCTTAAATTTCCATAGGACCAACTATTGGACATATGAATTAATATTAAGAAAACCTTGATGATATTACAATTTGTTTATTTTTTTGTGAGCGTAAATACCCCCCAAAATTGATAATTTACCCGATCAAGTGCTATCTGTTTCTATATATATTTGTAATGTTGAAGTTCCCTTGTACCTTCCATCTCAGCTTTTATAGTTTTTATTGTCATCGTCATTATCAAAAGCTCGTCACTATCAAAAGCCTTATCTTAACTATTTAGATCCAGCTTTATGAATCCCCATTATGTAGCAGCAATTCAGTTTAGTGCTGCTCGAAGTTTAAACTTAGGCAATTCAGTTTAGCCCCATTATATAGTCTTATCTTCACAGAAGTCATTCTCACCGTTATTTTCAAAAATCCCTCTTAGCATCCTCATTCCTACCGTACCAAACTTAGATAGCATTAATTTTTTTTGGCCAATCATTCAGATTCACACATCATCATCGTCATTGATGTAATAACAATTTATAAAATTTACCTTTAAGTTTTCAAGTTATCCTCTAATCACATAGTACTATCAAGAGATTACTCCATTTTAACGACATGTCCATAATTCTAAAGGTTATATCATTATGTATATCCCCACTCTTCTGAATGATCTATGCAAAATACTTAAACCTATTGCAACTTGGTAACACAGCACAATGTTATGGGGCTAATAGTGATCTAATTCTATGTGAATGCAGGCACACAATCTATGAATAAAAAATACTGACTAAACTAGCACTAATGTGATGAATTAATTGAACTGACTAAACTAGCACTAATGTGATGAAATTAATTGAATCAACATGTAAGATTCTGACGCATTTAATTTAATAACAAAAATTTCCGCCCAACCAACTGCTAATATTACTAACAACTTAAATAATGCTAAAAAAGTAATAATTGCACAATATTGAAAAACAATAATCAAATGAATAGCAAATAAATTATACAAGTACATAAGATATAGAAGTGCAAAATTGTAAGCTAATAATCCTAACAATATGCATATGCCTTAAACAATGCGAAGGAAGTGAAACTAAAAAAATATTTACGAAGTGATCAGGGTGGATGCATAATGAGTAGTTGAGTTTGGGTGGTAATAGGAGCTAGGCATAGGTGTAAATTTTTTGTGTGTGGTGGAGTCGAAGAGGTCTTTTGGGTTTGAAAGCTTTTGGGTTTTTTCAAATGGAAAAGAGGAATCCGGTGACTGGTGATGAGAGGAAGGGGTGGATTGTTTGGGATGAAGGGAGCGTATTGGGCTCTCTAGGCACTATCAAGATCGAGAACAGATAACTTGCATTGCAATAAGGGAACCACAAATACATTCGGGAGACATGCTATCGCCAAGCACTCGGAGGCCGGGTCCTCCAGGGCACTCCCCTTTCCAAAGAGAAACTCTAGACTATCACTCAAAAGATGAAAATAACTCACAACCTAATGCTTCTTATATAGACAGAGCCTTCACTACATAACAAAATACATAATAATGTGTATAAGTATCACCACACCCGATTTGAAAAGCAACCTTGACCCCAAGGTCAAGTCTGGAAGGGTCCCAATGGCTTGTCGGCGAGACCTGGACGGCTCCTCTGGTGGGGATCAGGTGAAACATTAGACGCTTCGAGGGATTGTGGCGGACTGGTTGTAGATCTATGGGAGAGGCGATCAAAATAGGCGTAGCACTCGAACTGCATGAGAGGTGAAACATTGTCATGCCCACAAAATATCTCATCCTCAAGGACGAGCGATGAATACGCCAGTCGGGCCAGGGCCGCGGTCCGAGGCCAGATGCTTTGATGACTGATCGGGGAAACCCATCCAGGTTCGGAATGAGGGTCGTAGAGCCTGACATTAGGTTGATGAGTAGGTAGTGATGATTTGAAAGGAGACCCGATGACAAGGCTGGTCGAAGTGGGAGAGTGACAAAATGTGAAGGTAGGGTAACAGAGGGCTCGAGAGATGTGGGAAAAGATGAGTCGGGATATAAGAGAGCTAACAGGCGGGCAGGGTTCTCCAAGAAACAGGGGGGGCAAACAAAACATGTGGCGATGTGTGAAAGGCTGGCAAGGTGCCGGGTGGAGCCTCTGTCACAGATATATCGATAGGTGAGCGGATGGGAGGGCAACTAGTGGAATGAAAGGATGGGGTGTATTAAGGACTTATGGGGTTGCGTGTCGTGGTCGATAGTGGGAGAATGAAGAGGGTGTCAAAAAAGGAGGAATTGGCGGCGGTTCTAAATGGTCGAAGGCCGACTATGGGGTGGCAGTGGGATGGATAGAGGAAGTCGTCGGGAAGCAAAGTGGAGGGTCAGGGCTGTAAGGGGCCATATAGAAGAAGCCGGTGTCGAATCTCAAGCGCCATGACGAGGAGAGTATCTAGGCCAGCTTCAACTTGATCACAACGTGCATGCACTGAGTTCGGAAGGAAAGCCATGGTTGAAAAGAAGGGGGAGGGCCGCCAGAATGCGGCAGTAGGCACATGAGGGCTGCTAGAATGCTGGAAGCATCGTCAAAGAGTTGCCAGATTGCTGCAGGAACCGCTGCAGGGCTGCAGGGCTGCGACCAGAGCCGTAGGAGGGTTGTGAAGGTGACTAGCGGTGATTGGAAGGCTGAGAAGTGCCGGTATGCCGCGGTAAGTGCGTCCGGGCATGACGAGAGAAGAAGGGCCGGCTGCGAGAAGTGCGTCCGGGCACTACGAGAGAAGAAGGGCCGGCTGGAGACACAGGAAGCCTAAGGCGCACCAAAATTATTGGAGAAGAAGGGAAGAAGAACACTGGAATTGTTGGAGAAGATTACAAGCCGCTGCAAAAGTCGTGGAAGGCAAGGATGCAACAATCAGTCGTTGCTGGACGTCCGAAAGCATCAGAAGTCGTGCGAAGGCGCAAAAAATGCCTGTTCTTGGGTTGACGGAAATGGGGGTTGACGGCAAAGAGAGCGGCAAGGTAGTAGTTTATGTCAGTGAGCGTGAGAGACGACGATGTTGGACGGCGGAGCTGCGGAATCGTAGAAGCAGAACTTGCAGAATTGTGGAACTCGTGGGATTAGCGAAGCAGAACAAGCGAGATCGGGGCAACAGAAATAGCGGGATAGGGGCAGCAGAACTAGCGGGATCGTGGAAGGAGACTAGGTGGCTGAAACAAGGGTCAAATTAGGGCTCGGTGGAACCCTAAACGAGTGGCAGGTTGAAGCAGCTGATGGACTCACGCTATCAAGAATTTAAATTGCACTACATAAAAGATACAATCGAGAGACAAGCTCTCGTCAAGCACCCAGAGGTTGTGTCCTCCAAAGCACTCCCCTCTCCAAAGAGAGACCCGAAGATTAAGATTGCAAAGATGAAGATAACTCATAACCTAATGCTCCTTGTATAGACGGAGCCTTCACTATATGACAAAATACATAATGTGTATCAGAACAAGGGCTGTGCGGGAAGGAGGAAGAGAGCTTGTTGTGAGAGGTTGACGGTGTTTGTTGGAAACTGGGAATGAAGGAAAACTGTGGCAGTAGTGAAAACAAAAAGAGGCCGTGGCAGGGCTGGACTACAACGACTGGAGTAGCACATAGATCAGATAGATGGAAAGATGGGAATGACCTCGCCACCGCGAATGACTGAGAATTTAAAATTTTTTCACAAACTTCTCGACTTAAACCTATTATAATAAGATAGGTATACAACCAGATTTAGGTTAAATCTCAGTAAGGGTCCATATTGTCTGATCTCGGCATTTACTGTGAAATTCAAATATGACTTGAAAATAAAAATAAAAATACATAGAATATATATAAAAAAATAAAAATAGCCGATCACATCTACGTAGTCGTGGGCAAAAAGCCCGGCCTGGCCCGGCAAAAGCTCGGCTCGGGAAAAGCCCGGCCCGGGCCAAGGACGGGCTTGGGGGCCTTACCGGTCCCCCATTTTAACCGGTTGCCCGGCCTGGTGCCCGACCCGGGCCGGGCCGGGCAAAGCCCGGGCACCGGGCTAGCCTGAGCTCGGCACCGGGCTAAGCCAGAAATCCCGCCTAATCATAGGCAGGATTTTAATCCCGCCTAAATTAGGCGGGATTAAAATCCCTCCTTCTGAATTCAGGCCAGGCCTGGTCGGCCTGAAGGGCCTAATCAGGCCCCCTCTTTGAGAGGGAGCCTGAGCCCGGCCCGACCCGACTCAAACTGAGCCCGGGCCGAGCCCGGTTGGCAAAAAGCCCGGGCCCGACCAGCCCGGTCGGGCTTTTTGGACACGACTACATCTACGTGCTTCGATCGTACAGGTGATGATCCTGACTGTTGATACCGAAACTTGACTCTGAGTGGGTCCTATTGTTCGTGCTCTAGTGATAGGCTTTTTGGCGGAATGCACCCCCCAATATTCTTCAATTGGCATAATGCACCCTAAAAATTTAAATAAGGCGGAATGCACCCCCAAAATTTTTCTGTTTTGGCGGAATGCACCCCCGAGCTGTTTTTAGGGGTATTTTGGTCCTAGGCCCTCATTTGTCCAAAAAATATTTATTTTTGCTGAATTTTAGCAATTTCGTCACCTAACAAGTGATTATAAAGTATTTTTTGGGTATTTACACTCGTTTTTCGAAACGACGCCATCTAATTCGTTTTGGTTTCACTTATCTCCTTGAAAAATCCATAAAAATGGAATCGAGAGCACCATCCAAATACATGAAAATTACAAAACATTATAATTATAACATTATATAAAACACCATTAATTTCTTCCAAATACATAAATTCAAACTACATTAATTCAAAATACCTAAAATACAATAGCTTTTATAAGACCTTTTTGCTTATCCAAAATTATAGTCCACATACAACTATTTTCAATACACAAATCTTCAATAAGCAAACTCACAAATCAAATCCAAGTCTTTGTATTTTCTTTCAAAACAAAAGCATAAGCAATAGGAAACATGTTATTACTATCAATACCAACTGCACTCAACAATACACCACGTAAACTTGTTTTTAAGTGAGTCCTGTCCAAGCCAATTATAGGTCTACAACCGGCCATAAATCCCTTTTTTAACGCACCCCAACAAAGGTAAAGTCGTTTGAAAATGCACGTTTGTGAACCACTTATTATGATTGTCGTGTCCGGATTAGTCCTATAAAGCTCCTCACAGTAATCCCACAACTTCGCATATTGCTCCATTTCTGAACCACTTATTAATTTATTTGCTTGTTGCTTTACTCTATACATTTTTCAAATGCTAAGAGCTGTTTTATTCTCAATCTGCATAATCTCTTGCATCGAACTTGCTGACCATTCTGGATTGCTTCTAATATGTTGTTCGTACTTGCTAGCAAGAAATTTTGACTTGCATTGTTTTGATGCAAATACCCTACAACAAGTATGCTCACCTTTAATTGTTTTGACTTGAAACGTTTTCTCATTCTTAGATATGAAAGAAGCAAATAGAACCCATCCACATGCACAGGTGATTTGAATTTTATCACTACAATTTTTGGTGAACTTTACTGGTTTCCCTTTCGTAGTAGCATATACTCTCACCGCTTCTCTAAAATCATTAGCATTATTGAAACACATTCCAACATTAAACTCAAAGTCATAGTCGTTTGCATTGTTTTGGTAAACTTGAATCTGAGAAACCTTGTGTGTCGATGAAATGTTACTAGCGCGCTCTCCAATATGTATTCCTTGTTTCTTACTCGTGTATCCTTTTTGTTCATCCTTTTTACCTACACTTTTAATTTCATGATCCACACTCTCATCAAAAATAACATCATCTAATTCAAAGTCACTCTCCACAAACTCATCGAAAAATGACGAATCATTATCTTCACTACAACTTGAATCACTACTACTACTAGATGCATTTAGATCTTCTTCTTCAACCAAAAAATTTTCCCAATTCATGTTTGACATTCTAGATATACAAGAAAAAAAGGCTTAAGCAAGAACTAGAACAAACCCTAAACTACAAACAAAACCAAGAAATTTTTTTTATACCTGCCAGAGTATGAGATTCAGGCAAAACCAATACTTTTTCTGCGAAGATCCGGGGAAAACAACTGCAGCACGACCAGATTCCTTGGAGAAGAAAGAAAAAAAATAGATGAGGAGATGTATACATGGCCGAGCCCTGCATATGAATGTGTCTTCTTCCCGCAACAATCCATTTCTGAACCAACTCATACCTTCGGTTTGAGAGAGAGAGAGTGTCGGGAGAACAGCAGGACGAGCGTGAAGCGGCGCAGCTACTGGTGATCGCCCTTTCTTCTGGAGGAACCCTTCCGGCCGAGAGTGGAAGGAAAGGTTGGCAATCCACTGGCGATCGGCGACTGCGACGGCGATCGGCGACTGGGATGACGATCGGCTCGTCCCTTTCTTCTGGAGGAACCCTTCCGGCCCAGAGTGGAAGGAAAGGTTGGCAAGCTACTGGCGATCGGCGACTTCGACGGCGATCGGCGACTGGGACGATGATCGGCCACTGGGATTTGGAAGTACCGCTGCTCGGGAGGGAGTGAGGAAAACCTAATACGGGTCGTTTTTAAGGAGGGGGGAAACCTAATACCTAAACTGACCAAAATACCCCTTAGGAGGGTGCATTCCGCCAAAACAGAAAAATTGGGGGGTGCATTTCGCCTTATTTAAATTTTTGGGATGCATTACGCCAATTGAAGAATATTGGGGGGTGCATTCCTCCAAAAAGCCTCTAGTGATACATCCGATCTCCATCAGCTTGTATCTCTTTATCTTTCAATAATAATTATTAATTGCTAATATCACTCCACATAAAATTTTCAAATCACCCGCATTGCTTTTTTCGGAAGTTCATATTTTAGCTCTAGAAGCATTTGTTTTTTTTTTCCAAATTGAATTTTGATTGTCTGTGTTTTGTCAAATCTGGATGAACTGACTTTTTTTGCTTCTTTCTCAACTGACAATCCATTCAAATTGTGCTGTATTTTTGAAATAAAATCTGACTAGATATTTTAATGCAAATTTCTATTATTATTAACGCATAAGAAATTCCCCTAGAGTTTAGTTGAGGCTGCTTTTACTGCATTTGTTCTAGTTTAGCCTTTTTTTTGGATCTCTCCTAGTACATTGAGTTAAAAAGACAAACTATTTTGGCCACTGCATTTGTTATTTGCTTTAAGGTAGGATTTTTGGATCTCTCCGAGTAGATTGAGGCTCAATTTTCTCATTAATATTTTATACAGTAGTCTTTACAACTATTTATTTACCGTGCTGCGATTAGACCAGGGATGCTCTTTGGTTCTGAGTGTTGGGCAGTGAATTGTGCACATGAGCAAAAAATTGGAGTTGCGGAGATGAGATTGCTTAGGTGGATGTGTGGACACATGAGATTGGATAAAATTAGGAATAAATGCATCAGGAATAAGACAGGAGTGACACCAATTGCAGAGAATATGCGAGAAGCTCGACTAAGATGGGTTGGACACGTACAAACGAGACTATTAGAGGCACCTGTTAGGCGTTGTGAGAGTTTAGTCACTAGACATGTTAAACGGGGGAGGGGTAGACAAATAAAGGCTTGGAATGAAACTATAAGGAAAGACATGATGTACTTAGGCATTAGTGAGATTATGACTAAAGCTAGGGCACAATGGTGACAAATGATCCGTGTAGCCGACCCCACTATAGTGGGATAAAGGCTTGAGTGTTGTTGTAGTCTTTATCAATATTTCCATTTAGGCCTATCCGCGGTGATTATGAGGAAGTTTATGTGGAATAGGTATGAACAGAGCATGTCTGTTTTAAAGCATGCAAAACTGTACAAAGAAGGGATGATTACTAAGTCTTCTATCATGCTCGGTCTTGGAGAATCAGATGATGAGGTGAAAGAAACCATGACCGACTTGAGGGCCATTGGTGTTGATATTCTAACATTGGGACAATATCTGCAGGTTGGGTAATCATCAAATTCTTATATCAATGATTCTAGAAATGCTCAGTTTCTTGCGTTGACATTTACTTTACCATATCTTTCAGCCTACTCCCCTACACCTGACAGTAAAGGAGTATGTGACACCTGAGAAGTTTGCCTTTTGGAAGGACTATGGGGAATCTATTGGTTTTAGCTATGTTGCCAGTGGACCACTGGTAAGAAGCCTTTTCTTGTGGGACAGTAAATATATTTTTGCTTATTGCATTTTATATATGAAGTAGCTTTTGGACAATTTAAAATGGCGCTCTTACATGATCACCAGTCCATCCAATATTAACTTCATTTTGTTGGGTAAGCTTGGCATTGTTTGCACACTGAATGCTATGAAACTTTCTAGCTTTTCTTTTTTGATATCTACCTGAAAGAGATAGATGGTTATTTTGTGTTGTTGGCGCGACAGCTATTATATACCAAGGAGTCAAACCAGGCTTTAAAAGAACATAAATGGACACAAATTTCAAGTATTTTCAGGGTATTTCTTATTATTGCTGATTTTTTCTTAATTTAATTTTAATTTGTATGATGCTGTTACGGGTCGTTTATGGGTTTATTTATTATTAATTATTTTGTAATATGCATTTATTCTGTCTTATAGTCGTGTCCTTATATAACGCCATTATTTATATCGTATCTTTATGTGATGTAGTGTTTAGTCGCATGTATTTTTATTTAATGTTTGTTGTAAGTCTTATTTAAAGGACCCATTGGGTCTTGTAGTGGGATGAAGGAAGTCTATTTTTTCAGCCTCTAAAAAAGATCTTCGAAGTTCTCTCCCTCGAGCACGCCTCGCGTAGGCAACACAAAATTTTACTTCCATAGACGCCCAGACAACGTCCGTTCACTGTTGCTTCTGCATTGAGCCGGCGGCCGTCTTCCGCATCGGGTCAAGCCCGCGCCTCTTCGACGACTTCAATAGAAGCCTCATCGCCTCCAACAGGTCTTCCCTGATCGATCCACACAAGCACTCGTACAGGCTCCCTCTCCGATAGGACGGTCGCACGCATCGTTGACATCTGCAACTGCTCCTTCATTGGAGATCACCTGCATCAGCATCGTCCCTATTTCCTTCCAAGCCCCCAATCTCCATATCTGGTCACCATCGACACAAAACGACGCTCCAAGTCCTACGACGTCGAAGCCCTCTCTCCATGCAATGTCGCACCATCAATCCCGCACCCGTCAGGTTCTGCGCGTTGGACTTTAATTCCTTTTAAGCGCGTGAATTTTAATTTTTTTCTTCGAACAGGAAATCAATTATTCCTAGCATAATCGAAAAATTTCAAAATCGGTAACTGATTGGGCTAATTAAATTCAGGGCATTATTCTGCGGGGAGTATTTTCTTCTATCATTGGGAGACGACGTGGAACTCGTGTTACCCCCCAAACAACCATCTCCGAACAATCTAGTCGTCCCGTCACCTGCTCCCTATCTCATGCTACCTCCATCCACAATATGAGAGACTCGACCGACTTCTTGGATGCTATGAACCGGATACACGCAGTTATATCTGCCATTGATGCACGCATTCAGGTGGTAGAAGCACACTTTCGGGATGCCGATGCACGTTATGAGGATGACATAGCAACCCTCACCACCAAGATTAATAGACTAACACCAACACCTCCCCTGGTTACCACCCGACCCACGGATCATGCCAGCAGCAGTCAAGTTCCGCTACCGCCGCTCAATCGCCACATGTCGCCACCGCAGACCTTACACCCTAAAGGTTCTATTCCATCGCGCTATACCATGTGCGAACAATTATATGGTCATCAACAAACTCCGATAGCTGAACGGCTTCCTCTGGACTCCTTTCACTTTCCTGACTCAGTCTTACTTTGGGCCACTCGTCTCCTCACTGATCAGTCGGGTCTGACGTGGGATGACTTCAAGTGATTTTGCAAAAAGCGTTTCGACCCTCAAATTCGCAGCAACCCCCTCGACGCCCTTTTGACACTCCGCAAGACGAGCTCCGTGGACGATTATCTAGACCAGTTTCAATTTCTTCTGTCACATGTCACACTTTCCCCAGAGATGTAGGTCAATCTTCACTATTAGACTTCGCAAACACCTGCAACTTGATGTCAAATTTGAGGCTCCTCCAGACTTAGTGATTGCTATGAGTCTGATCAGGCTATGTTACCGTCGCCTCCAACTGGCACAAGAGGTCTATTTGCCCACCGACATGGGCATTCAACAATGCCGTTCCGAAGGCCATCCAACCCCTCCAGTCTGTAAAATATCTCAGGACGAGATGATGGAATGACGCGCCTAGGGATTACGTTTAAACTGCGACGAGCATTACACTCACGACCACATGTGCAAATGGTTTTTTTATATGCACGTCGAGGACTCTGATGATGAGGGTGTTGGCTAACGCGGACACTATTGATCTCCCTCGAACTTGAGGACAAGCTCGTTTTTCAAGGAGGGAGAGATGTTATAGGTCCTTTTGTGGTGTTATTTATTATTAATTATTTTGTAATATGCATTTATTTTATCATAGAGTCACGTCCTTATATGACGTCATTATTTATGTCGTGTCTTTATGTGGTGTCCTTTAGTCACATGTCCCAGTTCGTTTTGTATTTCCATTTAAGGTCTGTTGTAAGTCCTATTTAAAGAACATATTGAGTCTTGTATTGGGATGAAAGAAGAAATCTATTTTCTCAACCTCTAAAAGTGATCTTGGAAGCTCTCTCTCTCTCTCGAGCACGCCTCGCTTAGGCAGCCGCGGTTAAAGCTTCATAGTATCTCCACCACCGTCATCTCCACCTCCGGCCACTCCTCCGACAACCTCCGAGTAGGCCCTTAACAAATACAAATAAATATATGACTTATTTTGTGCGATTGGTTCAACACGACATCTGATCGGACCAAAAAAAATCAATTTCACAAAGGCCAAGTGATGAGGATCAGCCATGCAATAGCCAATGGAGATTGGGTCATCACTCGGAGGGGCCCGCATTTGTGTACGTATGTACGAGGCTTGATTGGATCGGTGATCCGAGACCATGAATGTGTCTGGGATGCCATTTTCTTATTTTTATGTATTTTCTTTTATTTTTTGGATTTTATTTAGTATTATTTGAACACCGGATGTAACGACCAATCTTAGCCATTCACGCCAGATGCCCAAGTGCTCTTATGACTGCCATTGTGAGTTATTGTTAGCATTGTGATGAAATTTAGAGTTGACAATCATTTTGTAGTGCGACCCTGCGAGCCCATGTCTGACCCAAACCTAACTGACGAGAGGACCACCAACTCCAACTCCGAAATGACTCATGCAAAGTTCCAACACTTGATGCTAGATCAATTCGATCAAATGAATACTCAATTCGATAATCTATGCGCTCACATGGATATTCTCGACAATCAAAGGGATCAAGCCACTCCTTGGAGGAGGGAGGACAACCATTCCACTTGATGATCACCATTCCACTTTTCGTATGCGGATGGTGTTGGAGAAAAAGCGGCTGAAGTAGGCTATTAGTCGTCCGTCCTGCATGAGAATGGCTGCCACCTCAGAGCATGATGCATCACACTCCACTAGGAACGACAGAGAGAAATCGGGCATGGCCCGCACCGACCCGTGTACTTGGGCCTGCTGAAGGGCGGCAAAGGCGGAAGCGGTCGCTGTCCATTGAAAAGGATCCTCTTCTGATTTCTTTAGGAGCTGCTTGAGGGGACGAGCTAAAGCCCCGTAGTCCTGGATGAAGCGGCGATAATATCCCGTCAAGCCGAGGAATCCCCAGACGTCCCACAGGGATGTAGGAGTCGGCCAATGAAGGACCGCCACAATCTTCTCCTCGTCCATGGCGACCCCCCGGGTCGAGATGTTGTGGACAAGGTAGTTCACCTCTGACCCCCCAAAGCAACGTTTCTTCTGGTGGAGCTTGAGGTGATGACGTCGGATGGTGGTTAGAGTGAGGCGATGCTGATCCTGCCAGGAAGAACTGTATACCAAAATGCCATAAAAAATGAGAACGTGTCGACGAAGTACCGCCCAAAAAATGTCGTTCTTCGTCATCTGGAAGGTGGCGGGTGCGTTGGTCAAGCCGAAGAGCATGACCAAGAACTCGCAGTGGTCGTCGTGCGTCCGGAATGCGGTCTTGGCGATGTCCTCAGGCCACACCCATATCTTGTGATAGCCCGCTCTGACGTCTAGCTTGGTGAAGATTATGGCGTCGTGGAGCTCGCCCAGGAGCTCCTTAATAACTGGGATTGAGTACCTGTCCGGAATGGTGGCCTTGTTGGTCTCCCGGTAGTCCACGCAGAACCGTCACCTATTGTCCTTCCGGACCAGGAGGACCGGGCTGGAGAAAGGGCTCGCCGTGGGGCGGATGAGGCCCCCATCAACATCTCACGGACTAGTTGTTCGATCTCATCCTTCTACACATGGCTGTAGCGGTAAGGGAGTTTCAACACCATCGCAATACCGGGTTGGAGGGGAATGGCGTGATAAGTCGGGCGAGTCAGAGGGAGGCTGATCGGGGCCTCAAAGATGTCATTGAATTCGGCGAGCAACACCTGAAGGTCGGCCAGGTGTGAAAAAGGCAGTGATGCTGGAGCGGATAGCGACCAAAGCCTTGCGGAAAAGTTGACGATGACGGTCCGCTGAATCACGCGGGCAGAGACCGAAGAGCAAAGCAGAGCGGAGTCACCCATCGGGCGACACATCTGGCCCTGCTGGAGGAACTACACAATCATACCCTCCCAGTTGACCCGCACTTCGCTCAGCGTGCGGAGCCAGGCCACTCCCAGAATGTCGTCAATTCCACTGAGACCGAAGGCGTAGAATTTTGTGGTCACCACGCAGGATCCCACTGTCAGGGAGAGAGCAGTGCAACACCTGTGGGTCGACCGATGACGCCCATCGCCCAAACAGACTGTAAATTCAGGAGAGGGAACCAAGGGATGGTGAAGCCGGTGCGCCAACTAGGCTGAGAGGAAGTTGTGGCTCACACCGCTGTCCACCATGATCATAATGGGACGTTCACTCAACGTGCCCGCCAGCTTCATGGTCAGAGGCCCTAAAATTTCGCCCACTGAGAAACATGACAGCTTTAAGGGATAGAAATTAGACGAGGAGGTGTCCTCCACACCATCACTCTCGGATAGCTCGAGGGCCTCGAATTCCTTCAAGCTGACCTCCGGGTCGAAGTCGCCAATGTTGGCGTGGAACTCCTTGATGGAGCACCCATGTGTAGGAGAGTAGGGCCGACAACATCGAAAACACGACCCCCATTCATTGTAGGTATTGTTGGAGATATGTTGGGGAACCGTCGGGCTGCCAGTTCGGTCCTCCACAGGGGGCGGCCTCTGCGGGGGAGTCGAGGTGGGTGGTGACTGATTGCAGGTGCAATCTCCTTAGGGGCAAGGTTTGCCTCCACCAGATGTGTCATGTCAAGGTTGTCAGAGACCGTGCGAGGATTGTGAGTGCGGAGGAGGGAGTGGCTATGAGACAATTACCCCTGCAAGAAGAAGCCCAGGTAATGGTCGGGTGGCAATCCGGGGACGTGAGTGACCAATGCGACAAACTCGTCAATATTGTCATCCAGGCCGGCTGTCTGGCGGACGCCTCATAGCCGCTCGATAGCGGAGGAACCAAAGTAGCGGGTGTCATACCATTTGATCATCTCCTGCTTGAGCTCGAGCCAGGAAATGCACGGGTTGGATTGGTGGAGCCACCGAGCCCAGTGGAGGGCCGAGCCGTCCAGGCCAACCACAGTCGTAGACACCTTGTCCTCCAGTGTGTAGTTAAGCTCAAAATATTGCTCCGCTTTGCTGATCCACCTTATTGGGTCAATGCCGGCAAAAAGAGGCGATATTGAGGGAGAGGGCGGACCGGCCCTGAATGGCCGGAGGAGGGTTTCCGGAGGGAATGGGCGGCGGCCCGACGTCAAGTAGAGTTGTCGTCTGCGGGCGAGCCGGAGTTGGACGCGGCGGAAACGGCTGTGGCAGTTGCCTGGAGGGAGTCGATCTTGGAGTGGAGGAAGACGAGAGTGGCGTGCGTGGAGGCGACAAGTTGTTTTTGAGCCTCTACGCGACAACTAAGAGCTTTGGAGGCGGTATCTGGAGCGGGATTGCCAGAGGAGCAAGTGGTGGGAGCCATGGTATGGGAGACGTCGGACGGTCTAAGGCGGATTTGATGAAGGTCGGCGAAAACAGGGGGCCGGGGCCTTCCTGCGCCAGATCTTATTGCAAAATCGACGGACGGCTAGCTGCTGAAATCGACGCATGCGCGAACGCCGATGGTAGGGGCGGTTCGAGGGGGCCCCGATGTCGAAAGGGACAGATCGGGACGCTGCAGGCTGGCAGACACGGAATCGAGCACTACTGTGGAAGCGGAAGTCGCGGCAGGATCGGTCGTGGAACGGCAGCCGCAGACGTTGCACAATATCGAACACCGACGGCTAGATAGCGTGCGGTGAGGCGGGTCAGATCAAATTGTAATGCATGCGGAAGGGCCGGTGGTGGTGAGAGAGAAGAGAGGGATTAGGGTAGATAAGATAGCTTAGGGAGCAGCCCTAAATTTCATTCATACAAGCATAATCAAAAAAGAGTACAACACCACCCCTTATAGGCAAGGATAGCGAAAAAATAATTCTAATAGTAATGCATACACATAACATAATATGACATAACACAATTCAATTAAAAATGAATCATGTCGGCGTCGCGTCTTCGGTCTCTCCTCCAGACGGACCTGTCATTGTCTTCCTCTGCGTGTAGACCCGCCACGGCGTCTCATCGACATGCATGTCTATAACAAGATGATTGCTTGGTTGGGGATTTCTTCTATTGGCCCGCCTTGAAGAATGATGTGGCATGGGTCATACATCACCACAACATCTGCCATACTGTGATGGGTTCAAAGCAAAACATTGGATTTCATATCCTCCTTCCAGTCCCACACCAGTCTTGGGTCGATATCAAAATGGATTTTGTGCCGGGTCTTCCTCACTCTTTGAGGAAGCAGGATTCCATTTTCATGTTGGTAGACCGGTTTTTGAAGATGATTCATTTTATTGCCTTGCTGCAAGACTACATACGCAGTTTACATGGCGGCCCTCTTCATGAGACTTATCCTTATTTACACTGATTACTTGAGTCCATAGTGTCCTACCGCGACATGTGTTTTATGAATTATTTTTGGAGGACGTTATGACATAAGACAAGTAAGACCCTGAAATTTTTGACGTCATACCACCCTCAAATTGACGTCAAGACCGAGATTGTGAATATGAGTTTAGGGAATTTGTTACAGTGTTTAGGGAATACTTATGGTCATTTGGTTGATAAGAGTTCTCAAGAAGCTCGCCGCTTGGATGGCTAAGGTTCTCAGCCTGCTGGCCAAAAAACCTTAATTCAACCAACTATTACATCAGTTCTTTTATATACAATGCAAACTGCATCGCTCCCTGTTTAGATCTGCTCCCAGCTTGATCAAATTAATAGTTGTGTCGTCCCAAGTCCTCTTGGGGATTGGGTCTTCACCAAGCCCATGACTCACTCAAACTTGGTGATGCTGTCCAAGGTCGGGTGGAAGCTACATGAGTGAAAGGAGGACTTATGGTGTCAGGTTATGCATAAAAAGTATCTTAATGGACACGATGAGTTTCTACCGGTAAGGCGATCTTGTGGAGGCTCTTCGACTTGGCGGGGAATTCTGAAAACGGGGAACTTATTGCTATAGGACTTCAGTGGAGAGTTAGAGAATGGTGCTCAGATTTGCTTCTGGCAGGAATGGTGGGTCGGTTCAAAACTTTTGGTGGAGTTAGTTAATGGGGTTATACCCATTAATCTACTTCATCTGACTGTGCCGGATTTACTCACTAATGGTTCTTGAAACCTTGTTCAAATTTTGCATGGATTTGGCATCTTCACTGCCTGGAGTTAATTCATTTTTTTCTTTGGAATCTTGTCCAAGGTAAACTCAATACAAATGGAATGAGGGGGCTTGTCTTCAGATGATAGATATTTTTTTCTTCTGAAATGGTGCTCAGATTTTTTTTTCCTGAAAGAGACCGAACGGTGAGCTGCGTTCGGCAACCAAACCTTTCCAAGCGCTGCTTCTTCTTCATCTCCGGCGACGACAGCGATGGGCTTCTTCCTCCAACAACGACTAGGCCATCTCCGACCCACCTCTTTATTTAAATATTTCCTCTTTTCTGTTCCTCCAAAGGGATTGACATGCATTGTGATGTTCTTTTGAGGCTCCTGAAGTTTTATGGTTCATTCTCACGCAACTATTTTTCATTTTTTTCTGCAAGTGTTCCTTGAAATTTGGCCCTGTTTCTACTTTTATTGCACTTGATCAAAAATTTTGGTTTGATTTGTATTTTTGATTGCCTAATTTATAATTGACAGGTTCGTTCTTCATATCGAGCTGGAGAATTGTTTGTGCAAAACCTGGTAAGAGGAAAGAAGAACCTGGATTCATAACTTGGCTCATAACATATATAAGTTTGGCTGCAACATTTCAGTGTTCTTAACAGCAGCCATGAAACATTTGGTTCTAATTAGAATGATACGCTGCAACATTTTACTCCAGCTTTTAGGGGCGGAACTCGGGCGGTTTGGTGCGATTTGAGCCCAAATCGCAGCCATGTCATAGGGGGTCGGTTTTTGAACAAACGAAACCGCACCACACCAAAACAGTGTGGTGCATATTGACATTGATGTGGTTTGGAGTAGATATCTATGATGTGGTTTTTATTTTTGTACATTTATAAATGCATTTTCAATTTTAATTTCATATATTTATGAATTATTGTGTTAATTTTTTTTAGAAATCATTAAAAACAAATAAAATGGCAAATGGAAATTGCTAATATATTTTTCCAAATAAAATATTAAATATATAAATTTTAAAAGCAATAATTCAAAAGCATTTATCTCATGGTAAATCTTCACAGAAATAATTAAACATTGCACCATTTTACAAGTTACAACTTACAACTCTTTATCTTTGCATGATCTGGATTCTGTGTTTTTTTTCCCAACTCTAAAATAAAAAATAAATATATTATTCATATGTGATGATATGGACTCTCGATCTGGACTCTCTCGTGTTGACGGACGGATTTGTTGCTTGCCAGCTTCCATCTCCGTTGAAAGGGGCGACTGCCGAGTGAGAAATGAGAAGGCGCGCTTGGACCGGGACTTGGAAGTCGGGTTAGGGCAAACTACAATTCTGCAAATGAAATGAATAAGAAATATCTGTTTTTAATTTAAAATAATAAAATTTGCGGAGGAAGTTGAAGTGTGGTTTGCTCGGTTTTATCAAGACAAATTGAATTGCATTGAAAACCTTCTGGTTTTTCGGTAATCAAAATTGCAGCACAACCAATTTGTTTGGTGCGTTTTGAAATCGGTGCAGTGTGATGCTGT
This sequence comes from Platanthera zijinensis, assembly GCA_039513925.1. Lineage (NCBI taxonomy): Eukaryota > Viridiplantae > Streptophyta > Magnoliopsida > Asparagales > Orchidaceae > Platanthera > Platanthera zijinensis. The sequence goes on along the minus strand of CM077080.1, from coordinate 11,196,961 downwards.
TTTTTTGATGTTTCAATTTTTGATTTGCAGGCCTACTAGCTATGATCTATTTTTGGTATTTAGATGTGTTCATGAACCAATGTAGAAATTCAGATTTGTTTGATTACTTGAGTTTGAATTTATCATGAAATCCTAGATTTTAATTTGGATTCCTGAATGGATTTGAATTCAAATTTGCTTAAAATGATGGATCAAATGGACTTTGATTGGATGTTTGGGATTATCTTTATGTATAATACGAGTACAAGCACAAGATTTCACCCAAGAGACCAACCACGACAATATTCAGATCGTGATAGTGCACAAGGCCCCCCAGTGCCCAGTGTACTCCGGTATGATTGCGCTCCTGCCGCTGGCAAACTCTTTGGCGCTATGCTCTACCTGTCTCTCATTTTTGTACACAGGAGTTTGCGAACGGTGGGGAGAGCACAATTTTTATTGTATGACACTTCACCCATATGACACAAGGCTTCTCTTTATCCCACTATAGTGGGGTCGGTTGTAAATTGTAATAAAGAATGATAAAATCAAAAAATCAATGTTTTATCAAATTATGTTTTTCTCTTTTAATATAGTACTCGTGACAGACACGGGAATTTGCCCCCTACGTCCAATTGCGATATCATTCAATCCAAATATGGATGAAAATTATGGATTTTAATTCTTGAATTATTACAAACTATTTAGTATATATTTTTGTTATTATATTCCCGTTCGGTATTAAGTAATTTTCTGCGATATTTATAAATATTTTATGGAAAAAGTTAGGAGAAGAAAAAAATACAAATAATGAATTTGTTGGGAAAAATAGCACGATCCTGACCAGGGCATCTGTAGCGGATTTACAAGCAAGACAAATACAAGCACAACAATAATAAAATGACATAACAATTTTTAACGTGGAAACCCAATAAGGTGAAAACCACGGGACTATCAGCGTCCACCCTTGAAAGCCCCCACTATAAGGCGTGAAAATCACGCACAACAAATTACAGGGCTTTCACCACCGCCACATACACAAGGCACAATTTCCACCATCGATCCACAACAGATCACCACCACCTACACAAGGTACCAGTTCCACAAAGGAATACAAAAAACTCTCCTTGCTGCAAAAGCATATATCTCTTCTCCCACAACCACACAAGGATTGACAAGGGAAAAACAAGCGAGAAATCAAGAAACCATTACCCAATGGATTGAAAAATCCATTCCGAATGCCGCAAAGGAGAAAGGCTACACAAAGCCCCTTCTTCTTCAGAATCCGACGATCCGATCTTCGATACTCTTCTCCGAGATCTTCTCTTGATCTTCCTCCACTCAAATCTCTCTTGGAATGAATGTTTTGGCCTTGGAATTGGCTTCCATTTATAGGCCCAAAACAAATGCTACCTAACCCCAAAAATGGTGATAGGTGTTACCTAACACCTAATTTGGTGGTAGGTACCACCTAACTCCAAATTGTGCTCATTTTAGCTCGGTTATGGAGCGCTTCTCGACGAACCCTGAGCCCAGGCAGCTCCAACATCGCTCCGGCCTCCAAACATAAACATCACGAGCAGCTACACGCGTGCCCGGTGGTTTTTACCGACTCGTATGGGAACCACACCCTAACAAACTCCCCCTTCACATCGAGTCCGGAGAAACCGCCATCCCGGCGATTCTCACACATGTCTCAAACTTCCCTCGGGTCACTACCTTGGTCAACATGTCCGCCCCATTATCATCGGTGTGAACCTTCAGTAGCTCGAGCTCATTCTTCTCCACAACATCACGTATCCAATGATACCGTGTGTCGATGTGTTTCGACCTTGAATGGAACATGGAGTTCTTTCCCAAGTGGATGGCACTCTGGCTGTCACACATCAACATATAACGATCCTGAGTGAAACCAAGTTCTCTGACAAACCTCTTCATCCAGAGCAACTCCTTTCCAGCCTCAGTTACAGCAATGAACTCAGCCTCTGTTGTTGACAGTGCCACACACTTCTGCAGTCTCGATGCCCACGAAACTGCTCCCCCTGCAAATAGCATCAGGTACCCGGACGTAGATTTTCTAGAGTCTAGATCTCCGGCCATATCAGCATCAGTATAGCCCAGAAGCTCGGGCTCACTGCCTCCAAATCTCAAACTCAGATCTGTCGTCCCCTGAAGGTACCTCAGAATCCACTTCACCGCGCTCCAGTGTTCTTTCCCAGGGTTGGAGAGAAATCTGCTCACAACACCAATAGCATGAGCAATGTCTGGACGCGTGCACACCATAGCATACATAAGGCTTCCCACTGCAGACGCATAAGGCGCCTTCTGCATAGCCTCTTTCTCCTCTGGTGTGCTGGGGCACTGATCAGCGGTCAACTTGAAGTGAGCTGCAAGTGGCGTGCTCACCTTCTTCGCCTGATCCATAGAAAAACGTTGCAAAACTTTGCGGATATACCGCTCCTGGGATAACCAAAGGAATCTGGTGCCCCTGTCCCTGCGAATATGCATCCCCAGAATAGTCTTCGCGGGACCCAGATCCTTCATCTCAAACTTTGAACTCAATTGCCGCTTCAATTCAGTAATGCGCGGAGTCTTCTTCCCGATGATCAGCATGTCGTCGACATAAAGTAGCAGAATGACGAAGTCTTCAGGAGCATACTGCTTCACAAACACGCAGTGGTCTAGGGTGGTCTTTGTGAAGTCGATCTCCCCCATAAAAGTCTCGAACTTCCGATACCATTGTCGTGGGGCCTGTTTCAACCCGTACAGACTTTTCTTCAAGCGGCATACATATCCTTCTTTACCCCTGATACAGTAGCCATCAGGCTGCTCCATGTACAGCTCCTCTTCAAGATCGCCATGTAGAAAAGCGGTCTTCACGTCCATCTGCTCTACCTCCAAGTCTAGCCTCGCAGCGAGGCCTAGCACAACTCGAATGGAGGACATTTTCACTACGGGCGAAAATATCTCATCAAAATCAATGCCCTGTCTTTGTGCAAATCCCTTTACTACCAACCTGGCTTTGTAACGAGGAGGTGTAGGAGAAGCACCCTCCTTCAACCTGAAGATCCACCTGTTCTTCAAGGCTTCTTGCCCTTCGGCAACCGCACCGGGTCGTAGGTATGATTTTTCTGCAGCGATTGCATCTCCTCTTGCATCGCTGCCATCCAGTGGCGCCTCTCCGCGCTCTCTACTGCTTCAGAATAGCTCTCTGGCTCCCCTGCATCAGTTAGTAGAACAAACTCTGACGCAGAATATCTGGCGGGCGGATGCCTAGCTCGATCTGATCTCCTCAACACAGGCTCAGGAGTTGGTGCAGGCTCCTCTTCTGCAAGCTCCTCAGCAGCTCCTGGCTCCTCAACATCATCTTCAGCACCCTGTGTTGGAACTGGCTCCACAGTCTCCTCAACGTGGTCATCACTACCAATAGGCAACTCAGCAGAACGTTAGTCACTCCCAAACTCACCTATTTTCTCCAGATCACCTCCAGTTTGTTCCTCGCAGAACACTGCATCTCGACTCCGTACTAACTTCTTCGCCACCGGATCAAAGAATCTATACCCGAGCTCACCATTATGACCATAGCCCAAGAAAATGCACTTCTGGGTCTTTGATTCCAACTTCGATCGTTCGTCCTTGGGAATGTGGACGAAGGCTCTGCAGCCAAAGACCCGCAAATGACTATAGGATGGGTCCTTCCCATACCAGACTCGATCTGGAACATCCTCATCCAAAGGATAGCTCGGCGAGAGGTTGATGACATGTGTCGTAGTCAAAAGAGCCTCACCCCAAAACATCTCTGGCAGCTTGGACTCAGAAAGCATGCATCGCACCCTCTCCATCAATGTCCGGTTCATCCTTTCAGCAACACCATTCAGTTGTGGTGTTTTTTGGGGGGGGGGGGGTTTTCTCATGACGAATCCCGTGGTCCTTGCAATACTCATCAAATGGACCCACGTACTCTCCCCCGTTGTCAGAACGGATACACAACAGCTTTTTTCCAGATTGGCATTCCATCTCAGCATGGAACCTTCTGAAGGTCTCAAGTACCTGGTCTTTGGTCTTCAACGGATAGACCCAAACCTTTCTCGATCAGTCATCAATAAAGGTCACAAAATACTGAGCCGCCCCTCGTGTTGGGACCTTCATAGGTCCGCAGATGTCTGTGTGTACGAGCTCCAATGGCTCAGATCTCCTGGTGGACTGATGACGACGGAATGAAACCCGATTTTGCTTCCCCGCCATACAGTGCTCACATCTCTCCATGTGATCAGCCGATAAGTCACTGAGTAGCTTCTTCTTCTGTAGGCAGTCCAAGCCCTTCTGGCTAATATGAGCCAGTCTCCTGTGCCACAGGGAAATGGATCCCTCATCTCTCACGGAGTTCGCATGTGGATCTTCAGGCCTCCCCTCCATGTAATAAAGGCCGGACTCCCTATAGCCCTTGGCCATAACCAGCGATCCTCGAACTAGCTTCCAGAAATCACCACCAAAGATACTTGTATGTCCTTCATCTCCAAGCTTCCCCACGGAAAGTAGGTTGAAACGAATATCGGGCACGTGTCGCACGTCCCGCAAAATAAGTAACACTCCAGTGCTCGTCTTCAGATGCACGTCTCCACGTCCCAGCACCTTGGACGTATTCCCGTTGCCCATTCGTAGCACCCCGCATTCATGGGTGGTGTACGTGGCAAAAAGCTCCCGATTGTGGGAGACGTGCGCAGAAGCACCTGAATCTACAATCCATCTCCTGTCGTCACAGGAGAGAGCTGCCGTGATTTCATCACCGACAATGACAACATCGTCCTCATCACTGGAGACAACCGCGACAGTGTGGCTCTCCTCCTTGGCCTCAGTCGCCACACCCTTCTTCTGCTCATTCTTCCAGGCATAGCAGAACTTCTTGATGTGTCCCTTCTTGTGGCAGAAATGACACTCCACGTTCTGATATCGTAAACGTGACTTCCCTCTGCTCTGGCTTCTTTCCTCCTTCCGTCCTCGACTCTTGCTCCTGCCTCTCCCCCTGGTTTCCGTAAACAGAACATCAGCTCGTGATGAAGAGCCCGACGTCCCTTGAGACTTCCGTCTCACCTCTTCGTTCAAGATCCCACTCTTGGCGATCTCCATGGTGATAATACCCTGGGGTGAAGAGTTGATCAGTGCAATCTTGACCATCTCCCAAGAGTCCGGAAGGGACTTCAACAGCCACAGCGTATTGACCTCATCCTCAAATGTCACCTTCATCGCCGTCAACTGATCAATGATTCCTTGGAACTCATTGACATGATCCATGATCGATGAGCCTTCCCGGTAGCGGAACTCTCCAAGCTTCGTCAGCAAAGCCAGCTTGTTGATGCCAATGCTCTTGGCATACAACGTTTCTAGAGTTCTCCACAGCTCCTTCGCATCCGTAATGCTAGCCACGTGGTTGTAGACGTTCGGCTCCACGAACCGTCTAATGAAACCACAGAGCTTCCGGTGCTCCACCTGCCATTTAGCAGGATCCATATCCTTTGGCATCTCTTCGAAGATAGGGGCATGCCAGCCCTTGACGTAGATGAGATCCTCCATAAGCAAGTGCCACTGATGATAATTTGCTCCATTCAACTTGACCATCTGTTCTGAAGTCAATTCCATCTTGCTAAACCAACTGGCCGGACTGACCACAGTTCTCTGAGCGCGACTCTCTCACGATAAGTCACTGAAGAGGATAGCCAGAGGACCAATGGTCGTAAACTACCGCACTCAATGCCAAACCTGAGAATACAATCGCCTCGTCTCGAAATCACAAAAGGTCAGCCCAGTATCAGCCCTGTTCTGACTACTGACCAACGACCTCCCTCTGATACCACTTGTTGGGAAAAATAGCACGATCCCGACCAGGGCACCTGTAGCGGATTTACAAGCAAGACAAATACAAGCACAACAATAATAAAATGACACAACAATTTTTAACGTGGAAACCCAATAAGGTGAAAACCACGGGACTATCAGCGTCCACCCTTGAAAGCCCCCACTATAAGGCGTGAAAATCACGCACAACAAATTACAGGGCTTTCACCACCGCCACATACACAAGGCACAATTTCCACCATCGATCCACAACAGATCACCACCACCTACACAAGGTACCAGTTCCACAAAGGAATACAAAAAACTCTCCTTGCTGCAAAAGCATATATCTCTTCTCCCACAACCACACAAGGATTGACAAGGGAAAAACAAGCGAGAAATCAAGAAACCATTACCCAATGGATTGAAAAATCCATTCCGAATGCCGCAAAGGAGAAAGGCTACACAAAGCCCCTTCTTCTTCAGAATCCGGCGATCCGATCTTCGATACTCTTCTCCGAGATCTTCTCTTGATCTTCCTCCACTCAAATCTCTCTTGGAATGAATGTTTTGGCCTTGGAATTGGCTTCCATTTATAGGCCCAAAACAAATGCTACCTAACCCCAAAAATGGTGGTAGGTGTTACCTAACACCTAATTTGGTGGTAGGTACCACCTAACTCCAAATTGTGCTCATTTTAGCTCAGTTATGGAGCGCTTCTCGACGAACCCTGAGCCCAGGCAGCTCCAACATTGCTCCGGCCTCCAAACATAAACATCACGAGCAGCTACACGCGTGCCCGGTGGTTTTTACTGACTCGTATGGGAACCACACCCTAACAGAATTTATGGAGGCTCTCTTCCCAACATGTGTTTGGAATGTTATTTGGTGGATATTAGCAACCCATAAAAACACAATAATACATACATTTTAATACCCTATTCGCCGTATACTCTCATACAGCATTAACCCGCAACCCTCTCACCCAAGATCTTTGCTCATTCCTATCGTTTTCGAATTTCAACGTTGTTTCCGTCGCCGACATCGCACCCCACCATCTCCACCTCAGGCGACTTTTTCAGTGGAGGCGGTCTATGATTAACAACAATGTGGAGGCACCATCGATTTTTGCGACTGTACTACCCCGTAACAGGCGAGTGGGGTCAGCCGAGCCCATCCCAAGCCCCGGGCGACCTGGGTCCTGGGCGTAGCGTTCACTCGACGCCCCCAGCCCGAGCGGCGAGTTCACTCGGCGCCTTTAGCCCGGCGTCGAGTGAGTCGAGTATACTCGACGCCCCTGCCCCGGCGTCGTGAGCCCGGCTCGCCTCGGCACCCGGTCCAGCTCGCCAAGGCGACTAGGGAGCCCCAACTCGCAGTGGGGTTCATCGAGCCCAGTTCGACGAACTCTGGGCCGTTCGTCAAAGCCACGACAAGCGAGTAGAGCAGGTCGGGTTTGAACTCGCCAAGGTGCCGAGCTGAGGCAGCGAGTGCCAGCTTCATCAGGCACTCGCCGCCCTTGCCGTGCTGAGGCAGCGAGTGCCAGCTCCATCAGGCAATCACCGCCCTTGCCAAGTAGAGGCATTGGGGGCTATTCGCCCTGTGTTGTGTGGGGTGTTTTTTTACCATTTTGCCCCTGCAGGCCTGCCCATAGCCAGTTAGAGCAGCGGAGTCTCGCTGTTAGCAAACCCAGGAGGCCCGCACATAGCTGTTCCAAACAGCGGAGGTTGGCTATTTGCAGGCCGTTTTCAGAATCCTATAAATAGGACCCAAGGGGTATCTCAGAAAGGCATGCTTACTTGTGTCCAGTCTTCTAGCGCTTTCTGGGGTACCTTAGCTTCAGCACTTGGTTAAGGAGGGGAAACGCTCTAAGATCTTCCGGGTGTGTGGAGGGACCTCCGTGCTGGAGCCTTGGGTCTGTCCCTAGTCTTTCTTCCTTAGTTTTTCAGGCTCGCGGAAGAGAAGTACGTGTGCGATCACCCCTTCCCCAAGGGTAAACTCCTCGAGACCGAATTCTCGATTTCAACAGCGACCTTGTAAATCTGGCCAAGGTGCTAAGGTAAGCTTAAGTTTTCTTCCTCAGACACTCCATTCCTTCCCCCTGTTAGGCTATCTTATGATTTCTGTTAATTCATATGCCTCTACTGAAACTTGTAAGCCAGATTTTTAGTGGTTGTCCCTATCCTCTGCTCCAGGACATTGATACTGAAACAACATTGATATTTTGATATATTTGTTTTTTTTAATACTTTTGCTCCAAGGTTTTACTTTTATTCAAAATATTGTTATGACGCAAATGTTGTATTTTCTCGTTTGAAATGAATGATTTTTTTGTTTAATAAGTGGGCATGTTGCTAATGTGAAAATAGATTTTTTTTTTTAATTCTGGGTGCTAATAACACTTCTCTAAATAAATTATTATTTTTCAACATAAATTATCGTTTTTCTATCTAATTAGTGGTCATTGCTGCAAATACAATAATTACTGAAGATGGCTGAAAGAAAACTATGTCTCAACTTATATTAATTATATGCCTCAATTTACAACATGTGCCCATTGCCCTTCATTTTTTGGAAATTTTTTTGGTCTGGCCTTGTCTTAAGATTTGGTGACGGGCCATTGCGATGGTGTAACGTGGCATCTCATATATCATTTGATCGTAGAAGCAACATGTCGATTGTCTGGATATTCGAAGTGTTATATTTGCATTCGTATTTGATTGTAGGGATATCATGTATGATATTCTTATGCTAATTGTTGTTTTTCTTGGATATCATAAATGATATTGAAGTAATCAATTTTATGTGATTATTGTGTTGGGGGTGAGATTATGACTAAAGATAGGGCACAATGGCGACAAAGCATTCATATAGCCGACCCCACTATAGTGGGATAAAGGTTTGAGTGTTGTTGTTGTATTGTGTTGGCGTGAATCCGTGATGGAGACGAGATTCACTCTAGTCGAGACAACAAGATGAAAATATAAGCGAAATCATACCTGAATCCATGAAGATGGGTTGCCGCGATCACGAATCTTTCAAGTCTGTAAGGTTTTGTTGAAGAAGACGATTCCTCATCTAGGCTCGCTTTAGCGATGAGATGCTATGACTGAATGAGAGTGAATGTGATTATTTCTTATGACCTGAAGATAGTGGTGCGCATAAAGCCCGGCGGGCCCGGGCTTGGACCGGGCCTGTCGGGCTCGGGCTTTTCCGAACCGGGCCCGACCCGGTCTTTGCACTGTAACCGGGCCGGGCTGGGCCGGGCTATGCTCCCTTGGGGGGGGGGGGGCTGGTAAGGCCCCCCAGGCCGGGCCGGGCCCAGGCTAAGCCCGACCCGATTAATTTTTTTTAAAAAAAAATTAAATGTTCTTTTTTATTCATAAAAAAAATCAAAGCATAGAATTTACAAAAAAAACACAACATCACAATATTGAAAAATAAATTTTTTATTAATGTAATGAAATTATACAAATTTAAAAATTTGAAAATATACAGAATTTTGCAAATATACAGAAATTTGAAAATTCTAAATTATTAAATTAATAACGCTAAAAATAATAATTGTGAATGATAAATTACAAATGACACAAATACAAGAAGTTGTCTAGTTTAAGTTGATCGCTTCCATCTCGTTTTCCATGTCCGACGAGCTATCCTCGATCGCTGAAATATGCTGCTTCCTCTTCATCGCATCCAGGTGATACTTGTAGCATATACAGATCTCGAGTGATTCTTCGCTTAGTCGACTTCTCCGCTCGTTCAAAACCCTGTCACTAAGAGAAAAATCAGACTCTGAAGCTACCGTGCTAGCTTGGATCGTTAGTAAATCTCGGGCCATATATGACATAATATGATAGGTATTTACTTTACCTTTCCATCATTTTAAAATATCGAAATTTTCTAATTCGTCCGTGGACATAAAATCACGAAATTATGTTTTTGTGTACAACCCTAATTCATTTAAACTACTAGATGTTGTGCGCGCTTTTTTCCTGGAAGCTAACTCTAACATTTTATTTTTAAAACTACTAGATATTTTTGGTTGCGACACATCCTCTCGGGGCCGCGATCCGTATAAATTATCGTAATAATTATAACATTCAGTAAAAATAGTATTAAAATTTAAAATACTCCGATTATCTAAATCTGAATCATTTAGATTTATGCATATATTATTATTTATTTCTTCTATAAAATTTTCTACGCCGTTTACGCCGAAAAGAGGATTCAAAGCGGCGACACATGAAAACATAACTGAGATTTCTCTATAATATTTTAAAAATTTCTTTTCCATTATTTCTATTAAACCGCTCCATCCGGCGTGTTGTTTAAAATAATTTAATTTTTGCGAAATATTAACAATATTTTCAATAACTAGCGGGCTAGTAGGATAATATACGCCCGATAAACTATTTGTCGCCGTATAAAAAACTTCTAATAAATCCATGTAATTTTCTAAAATTGCCCAATCGGACTCGGTTAATTCATGTTGACCTAACAAAGTATAAAATTCCATTAGTAGTATTTTTTTGGCGAATCGCTCGTTTTAACATTATATATGTACAGTTCCATCTAATTGACATGTCAAATAAAGGTTTCAAAATTTTTTGACCTTGCCCGGTTACGAATTATTTAAAATCTTGACGTCGTTGTTTAGAACTATAAATAAATTGTAACATTAAACGTATTTTATTAGTGTATGATTCCATATACGATAAACTTTCTTGTACTACTAAATTTAAAACGTGACACAGACAGCAAGTATGAAAAAAAGCGTCGTTTAACATAGGTTTCAAATCACGTTTTAACCACTCAATTGAGGTGGTATTATTTGTGGCGTTATCGAAAGAAATACTCATAATTTTATCTTTTATTTTAAATTCGCGCACACATTTTGAAATTATTTGATAAATTGCCTCACCGGTGTGCGGGACTTCGAAACTTTCAAAACAAATTATTCGCTTATTTAGATCCCAAGAAACGGGATCAACCCAGTGACACGTTATAGACATATACGATAATCCTAATTTTATTCTACTTGTCCAAACGTCGCTCGTTAAACTCACTCGACCCTCAAAATTTTCAAAAAAATTAATTAAAGTTTGTTTTGATTCTAAATAATATTTAAGTGCGTCGCGCCTAATTGAAGATCGACTTACTTGGTGATATTTAGGTTGTAGCCTTTGGTGGATGTACTCGGTTTCTTCTTCGTTGTCGTAGTGGCTGAACGGCAACCCACGTCTGATGATGTTCTTCACCTGCAACTCTCGCTGTCGACTTTGATCGTACGTCCAGATTTGTCTGGATGCTGATAATTGCGCCTGGGTCAACTCGGGAGGAGCTTGTTTGGCTGCGCAAGACTTAACGTGTCTTGCGAGTGTCGAGTTGCCAACGATCGAAAGTAATTTCGAGCACTGTTTGCACCTCGCCTTTTGCTCCGCGCCGACTTGCACTAAGTCGAAATATTCCCAAACCGGCGTCGTACGCTTGTGCTCCACCACTTCGTGAGCGACGGATAATGAAGAAGACGCCTGTGTTGACATATTCGATGTAGGACGGTAGAATGGTGGAAATTACGAGACAATAGAGAGAGGGTGGGGGGATGAGAGAGTATGAAGTGTATGAAAGAGAAAGAAGGAGGGGGGGGGGGGGTTTATAGATTTTTTTAAAAAAAAAAAATTAAAAATTAAATTTTTTTGGGCTGCAAATAGCAGCTATTTGCAGCCCAAATGGGTGCCAACGGCTCTAAGAGCCAGCCCGGGCTTAGCTCAGGAATTTCCAGTCCCGGGCTAAGCCCGGTAACCGGGCTTTGCCCGGCCCAGCCTGGCCCGGGCACCGGGCCGGGCAATTGACTGACTATGGGGCCCGGAAGGGCCCCATGGCCCGGCCTGGGCCCAGAGCGGGCCTGGCCCGAGACCGGGCCTACCGGGCCGGGCCGGTCCGGCCCGGTGGGCGCGGTTTTTTTGGACACCTCTACCTGAAGACCATAACATATTTATAGCAAAACGCAAATTCAATCGTTTTACATTTAAGCACATCATACAAACGTAAATGACCATCGGTATCCACACATAATCTGAACCTTCCATACAATATGAAATGTATTCGATCAGATTAATTAGATCACCAAAATTGGGTCGATGTTTATGACAGTCTAGTAACACGCATAATTAATATATTTGGTTCACATAATTATTATTTCTAGCAATCTTCCACTTGTGTCAACATATATTAAATTCTTAATTAATTACGTATTACATGATAAGCTTATGAGTTCAAAATTTACTGTCATTACCGAAAATGTTTTATCCAATCTATTCCATGATTAAATTCACAATGGATCAAAACAATTTTCGCTATAATAATCGTAGCTAGATTCATCAATGGTGACATGTGTCCACAACCAATGACATAGCTCAAGTATAAATGTGTGACATTGAAATTATATTTAATTTGATCTAGACGTGTTTATTCTCAACTAGTCATACTTTAACTTTAGTGAAATTAGTACAATTTAATTTAGAGTGTAATAATAAAAATTTAATTCTACAAAATAATAATCATAAAAAATGTCTAAAATAAATAAGCATTAAAAAAATACAAACTCCCACTAATATAACATATCCTCTAATAGTATAATACTCATATGAGTAATATGCTCGTGAAAAACTTTTGGTGTCAATCCCTTAATAAGTGGATCTGCTAACATGAATGTTGATGCGCGAAATGCGACACCGACCAGTTAACGGGTTGTTCGATCTCACAAGCTAAGGGTGAAGGAAGAAGGGTTGCGGGGATGGAGGAGAAGCTTGCTCAGGTACTGTCGAGCAGACAGCTACTTTGATAGTTAGCTTTGCAGGTTGATGCCGAGAGAGGAGAGAAGAAGAGAGGAGGCCGCTAGCAGCGGCAACAGTAGACTTCGCCCGCCGCGGCTTGAATGCCACTCTTGCGACGGGCTTTTCCTTTAATCAAGTAGGGTTACAACTTGCTATTGCACCATTACATGTAAAAATTGTAAAGGGTACAAGGGGAAGCTGGCGGCTAAGGAAGAAGGTGCAAGAAACTAAGTAAAAGAGGCTGCAGAGGACTGGAGAACTGAGGCTGCAAATGCTGCTCAAGATGCCTGCTGAGGGCAGAAATAACTAAGTCCACAGCCCTTGACGACCTGGGAGAACTGGAAATCGGAGGCTGCGGAGGCTGCTCAAGCTGCCTGCTGCTGACAGAAAAACTAAGTCCACAGCCCTTGATGACCTGGGAGAACTGGAAATCGGAGGCTGCGGAGGCTGCTCAAGCTGCCTGCTGCTGACAGAAAATTAAGTCCACAACCCTTGACGACCTGGGCATACTGGAGATTTGAGGCCGCAGATCTTGCTTGATCAACTTTGACGAACTGGAAAACTGAGTCCGCAGACTTTGATCAAGGTGGCAGTTCTCCTCCCGCACATGCAGAATGAGAGGCCTTGGGGGCTATTTATAGGCCCAGGGAGAATCTTCTAGAAGCGGGCCCAATGACGTCATCATCGACGACCTCGGCGGACTCGGCGGACTGAGAAAATGAGGTCGACGACCTCGGCGGACTCCGCGGACTGGCCTTTTCTCTGCTTGGGCAGACTTCCGGTTGGCGGCTAGAAGAGGGCAGGCAGGCTGAGCGACCTGAGGAGCAAGCAGACGGATCCTGAGCGAACTGGGCGGACTCCAGGGGGAGTCCGCCCGTGACGGAGCGGAGGCCGCCCCCTAGCGGGCGACCTGGGCGGACTCCAGGGAGAGTCTGCCCGGCTGGCGGAGGCCGCCCCTGGCGGGCGACGAGCGGAGGCCGCCCCCTAGCGGGCGACCTGGGCGGACTCCAGGGGGAGTCCGCCAAGCTGGCGGAGGCCGCCCCTGGCGGGCGGCGAGCGGAGGCCGCCCCCTAGCGGGCGACCTGGGCGGACTCCAGGGGGAGTCCGCCCAGCTGGCGGAGGCCGCCCTTGGCGGGCGGCGAGCAGAGGCCGCCCCCTAGCGGGCGACCTGGGCGGACTCCAGGGGGAGTCCGCCCAGCTGACGGAGGCCGCCCCTGGCGGGCGGCGAGCGGAGGCCGCCCCTGGAGGGCGGCGAGCGGAGGCCGCCCCCTAGCGGGCAACCTGGGCGGACTCCAGGGGGAGTCCGCCCAGCTGGCGGAGGCCGCCCCCTAGCGGGCGACCTGGGCGGACTCCAGGGGGAGTCCGCCCAGCTGGCGGAGGTCTCCCCTGGCGGGCGGCTAGCGGAGGCCGCCCCCTAGCGGGCGGCCTGGGCGGACTCTAGGGGAGTCCGCCCGACAGGCGGAGGTCGCCCCTGGCGGGCGGCCTGGGCGGACTCCAGGGGGAGTCTGCCCGGCAGACGGACGGAGGCCGCCCCTGACGGGCGGCTCTCGGAGCATCCGTCCTTGAGCGACTTTAGACTCGACAGTCCGCCTTGCGCGGACACGGGGGACATCAGGGGTCGCCTGCTCCTTACGGATGGGAACCTGTAAGAGAAAAGCAGAAAAAATGGGCACCTTGGAGAGGATTGCCGATTTTGGGGTTAACATAATCCCCGTACTTTTTGAAGTTCCGAAGGGAACTTCGAAAAAGTAGGAGACCCACAAAAATCGTGATCCTCCCCTCAAAAATCAGGAGAGAAAAAATTAGAGATTAGGAGAGATAGAACCTGATGTTTCTCCACGGAAAAATCTGTTAGTGCCTATCCTTTACCTATGAAGAAAAAGTCAGTGCAGGCAAAAAGAGGTACATCTTACGTGTACCTGAGCTGAAGGGGACTTGCTGGTATCTACTAGTCTCTGCAAAAGTAGGGTGAGTGAGCAGATAGGAAAAGAAAATAAGCTGCAAGTACCTGAGAGGAACTTGCTACTGTCTGCTAGTCTCTGCAAGAAGAAAGTGAGTAAGCAGATAAAAAAAATAAGCCGCAAGTACCTGAGAGGAACTTGCTACTGTCTGCTAGTCTCTGCAAAAAGAGAGTGAGTAAGCAGATAGGAAAAGAAAATAAGCCGCAAGTACCTGAGGGGAACCCTCGAATATTGACTGTTGATATGATAAGATATAATCTGATAACAGAAGAGATACCTGGCAAACTCTGATATCAACTGAGTAAAGATCAAACTGCGATAATGATTGTCTCGCGTGATCAAGATATAATGCCAACATGAAATCCAAATCAGCAAGATAAGAAAATCCAAAATTAGATTTATAATGGCATGACTTGTCAATCAAGAAGAACCATATGCTTTGAATAAATGATGTGTGACTAACATCTGATTAAGAGAACTTGTTGATTATCATCTGATAAAATCTTATGCAGGCATCGCATATAAGATGATCATAAGTCAAGAAAGATATTGCTGATGTACAACCCCGTATCCAGCGAGTAGGCTAACAGGAGCCGATCCGGTCGGCCCAGACCGCCCCCGAGCCCCAGGCGAGTTCAGCAGGGTATGCCGAGCCCAGCATACCGAGTACGGGCTCGACAATCGTTGGGCCGAGCTCGAAGATCGTCAGGCCAAGCTCGAAGATCGTCGGGCCGAGCTCGAAGCCCGGCGAGAGGAAGCCATTCAACGTGGGGCAGGCCCGGCCGAGTACGTGCTCGTCTAGAGCCAAGGGGTTGGCGAGTGCCGACGCGACCATCATCCGCGAGCAGGGGCTTCAGGCCCAACTCTCCCAGGCCTGAGGCGAGGCGAGCCGGACCGTGGCTTTGAGAGAGGCGAGCTCACTCAACGCCTTCTCCCGTGGATTTGAGAGAGGCGGGCTCACTCGCCGCTTTTCATCTCGGCGTGGGGGAAAGCCTTCCCGCGCCCGTACTCGCTGCCCCCACCCGATGGGCTCTTCTCAGGGTCGGCTCGCCCTTCAGTTGTGGGGTGTTTTTACCATGTTACCCCCTTTGGATTGCCTATGGTCCTCGAAAACAGTGAAGGTTGGATATTTGCAGACCATCTTTTCCTATAAATAGGACCCAAGGGGTACCTCAGAAGACACGCTTTCTTGTGCCCGGTCTTCTAGTGCTTTTTGAGGTACCTTAGCTTCAGCACTTGGCTAAGGAGGGAAAGCGCTTCAAGATCTTCCGGGTGTGTGGTGGGACCTCCGTGCTGAAGCCTTGGGTCTGTCCCCGGTCCTTTTCCCTTGTCACTTGGTATTGTGAGTAGAGAAGTAAGTGTGCGATCACCCCTTCCGCAAGGGTCGAACTCCACAGGGACCGATTTTTCGGTTTCAACAGCTGATCCTTAGAATAGGTTGGATTTAACCTGTTAATCAAGTAGGGTTACAAATTGCTATTGCACCATTACATGTTAAAATTGTAAAGGGTACAAGGGGAAGCTGGCGGCTAAGGAAGAAGGTGCCAGAAACTAAGTAAAAGAGGCTGCAGAGGACTGGAGAACTGAGACTGCAGATGCTGCTCAAGCTGCCTGCTGAGGGCAGAATAAACTAAGTCCACAGCCCTTGACGACCTGGGAGAACTGGAAATCGGAGGCTGTGGAGGCTGCTCAAGCTGCCTGCTGTTGACAGAAAAACTAAGTCTACAGCCCTTAACGACCTGGGAGAACTGGAAATCGGAGGCTGCGGAGGCTGCTCAAGCTGCCTGCTGCTGACAGAAAAACTAAGTCCACAGCCCTTGACGACCTGGGCGGACTGGAGATTTGAGGCCGCAGATCTTGCTTGATCAACTTTGATGAAATGGAAAACTGAGTCCGCAGACTTTGATCAAGGTGGCAGTTCTCCTCCCGCGCGTGCAGAATGAGAGGCCTTGGGGGCTATTTATAGGCCCCGGGAGAATCTTCTAGAAGCGGGCCCAATGACGTCATCATCGACGACCTCGACGGACTGAGAAAATGAGGCCGACGACCTCGGCGGACTCCACGGACTGGCCTTTTCTCTGCTGGGGCAGACTTCCGGTTGGCGGCTAGAAGAGGGCAGGCAGGCTGAGCGACCTGAGGAGCAAGCAGACGGATCCTGAGCGAACTGGGCGGAATCCAGGGGGAGTCCGCCCGTGACGGAGCGCAGGCCGCACCTTAGCGGGCTACCTGGGCGGACTCCAGGAAGAGTTTGCCCGGCTGGCGGAGGCCTCCCCTGGCGGGCGGCGAGCGGAGGCCGCCCCCTAGCAGGCGACTTGGGCGGACTCCAGGGGGAGTCCGCCCAGCTGGCGGAGGCCGCCCCTAGCGGGAGGCGAGCGGAGGCCGCCCCCTAACGGGCGACCTGGGCGGACTCCAGGGGGAGTCCGCCCAGCTGGCGGTGGCCGCCCCTGGCGGGTGGCGAGCGGAGGCCGCCCCCTAGCGGGCGACCTGAGCGGACTCCAGGGGAGTCCGCCCATCTGACGGAGGCCGCCCCTGGCGGGCGGCGAGCGGAGGCCGCCCCCTAGCGGGCGACCTGGGCGGACTCCACACTCCAGGGGGAGTCCGCCCAGCTGGCGGAGGCTGCCCCTGGCGGGCGGCGAGCGGAGGCCGCCCCCTAGCGGGCGACCTGGGCGGACTCCAGGGGGAGTCCGCCCAGCTGACGGAGGCCGCCCCTGGCGGGCGGCGAGCGGAGGCCACCCCTTAGCGGGCGACCTGGGCGAACTCCAGGGGGAGTCCGCCCAGCTGGCGGAGGCCGCCCCTGGCGGGCGGCGAGCGGAGGCCGCCCCCTAGCGGGCGACCTGGGCGGACTCCAGGGGGAGTCCGCCCAGCTGGCGGAGGCCGCCCCTGGCGGGCGGTGAGCGGAGGCCGCCCCCTAGCGGGCGACCTGGGCGGACTCCAGGGGTAGTCTGCCCAGCTGGCGGAGGCCGCCCCTAGCGGGCGGCGAGCGGAGGCCGCCCCCTAACGGGCGACCTGGGCGGACTCCAGGGGGAGTCCGCCCAGCTGGCGGAGGTCGCCCCTGGCAGGCGGCCAGCGGAGGCCGCCCCCTAGCGGGCGGACTCCAGGGGGAGTTCACCCGACAGGCGAAGGTCGCCCCTGGCGGGCGGCCTAAGCGGACTCCAGGGGGAGTCCGCCCGACAGACGGACGGAGGCTGCCCCTGGCGGGCGGCTAGCGGAGCATCCGTCCTTGAGCGACTTTAGACTCGGCAGTCCGCCTTGTGCGGACACGGTGGACATCAGGGGTAGCCTGCTGTTTCCGGATGGGAACCTGTAAGAGAAAAGCAGAAAAAATTGGCACCTTGGAGAGGATTGCCGATTTTGGGGTTAACAATGAAGATTGTCTCAATAAGCTCTATAGAAATCTGACCACTTTAAACTCTTTTTTTAATAACTTTGAACTTATTAATCTCTACGTTATTAGATTTAAAGATACTCTTGTTGTTATTAGAATACATTACTGCAGACTTATTGTCACAAAATAATTTGAACGACCTTTAACATCATCCAAAATACGCAGTCCATTGACAAAATTTTGCAATTATATGTCTGTTGGATCTTGAGGCTCCTTTGGAGGGGGGGGGGGGGGGGGGGGGGGGAGGGTGGGGTGAATAAATACAAAAAAATTTATAACAAAAATTTTAACTCAGCAAAATAATAATGAAACTTAAGTAGGAATTTTCACAATCAGAAATATGAAACAAGTATTTAAAAATTTATAGAAAACTGAATTGTACTTTTTATTTCACAAATGATAAAGAACATTACCAGTGATTTCAAAAGAACTTGAAATCGAGGCTACAAAAGAATATTTTCTCTTGTGATTTCACCGATCCTTCTCCCAAGAATCGACCGGCTTTAACCTATCTCTCCCTAGATACAACTTCTAGCCTCCCCTAGATCACTCCACGTCCTAGTCATTGTACACAAGGCGACGATTCCCCCTAAACCGCAAAAGAGGCAAGTCGTCACTCATAAGGCGGCGAATTCTCTACCGTTTACAAAGAGTAATGAAAAGAATACAAAATGTAGCATGAAAATAAAAACTCCCTCTGTTCTTGAGCACTGAAGAATACGATGAATCTTTGCGAAGATCGCTGGAGTTGAAATACACGAATGGTCTCTTCTTCGCTCTTGAACTTCCTTAGATACTTAGGAGTTTTTCTTATTTCTGGAGTTATCTGGCTGGGAATGCTCGAGAATGAATGCTCCAGGAGGCGTGTAACCAAAATTTCCCAAAATCCAACCTATTTATAATTTTCGTGCTATCGCTCGATGATAGGGAGCTATCGCCTGCGATATCTTCTCCAGCAGCCACGTGTCCCACTCTGTGATAACCGCTCCGAGAAGATGGAAATCATGTACTAATATGGGGTTATCACGCCGCAATATCGATATTGCCTAGCGATATCTCAGAATAATGCGCGTCGTGTCCAGATTGTGCGGGTCATGACTGACGTCATTATGCTATCGTCTAGCGATAGTAAGCTATCGCCAGTGATATCTCCTTCGAAAATTTTCATCCCTTTATTAAACCAAATTTACCAATATTTTTTCTATGATATCTTCACACCAAAAACACACTATGATCAAATATATTTGAGATTTGTTATTATCAAATCAAGGAGTGCGGAATGCATGCTCCAACAATCTTCATCATCCTCACCAGTTTCACTCTTTTCTTCCTTTTTCGATTTCAACGCTTTCTTCTTTGGCTCCAAGTTTTACTCTTATTGTTGAATCTTTAACTCCACCTCATGAGTTTTTAGATTCTCGATGAGACTTTCAATTTGAAAAGTCTTTAGATCGTGCGACTCCGAGGTGGCGGTCACCTTCATATTGAACTTCGGGAGAAGTGATCTGAGAATCTTTATAACTAAATCACCATTGGAGAAATTCTTGTCAAGTACTTTGGGATCATTGACGATCTTTGTAAACCTTGTGTACATAGAATCAACGTCTTCGTCAACTTCCATCCTGAATTTTTCAAATTCCGACTCCAGTTGAAATAAATTCGAATCCTTCACCCGTGAAGTACCTTCATAAGTGACTTCAAGTAAATTTCAAATATCATAAGTAGTTTCACAAACGCAAACTCTATTTAACTCAGTTCTTTCTAACACATAAAATAAAGCGTTCATGACTTTAGCATTATTTTTGCAACTTAGCTTGTTTAAGTCATCGCATTTATCTTTTGATTTTTTTCATAGTAACATTTCCAACTATCATTGTAGGTGGAGTGTAACATTATTCTACCATTCTCCAAATGTCAATACCTAACGTAATTAGAAAATAACGCATTCGAGTTTTTCAATAGTTATAATCAGTGCCAGTGAATAAGAGAAGTGTACTAATTCCTTGTCCCTCAGAAAATATGTGATCATTATGCTCCATTACTCCCGATGATAATACCATTTTGGAGTAATCTGACTCTGATACCAAGTGTTGGATCTTGAGGCGCCCTTAGATAGGAGGGGGGTGAATAAGGGCAAATAAAATTTATAACAAAATTTTAACTCATTAAAATAATAATAAAGCTTAACTAGAAAATTTCATAATCAGAAATATGAAACAAATACTTAGAAATTTATGAAAAATTGAATTGAACTTTTTATTTCACAAATGATAAGGAACATGAACAATGATTTTAATAGAGTTTGAAATCGATGTTACAGATGAATATTTTCTTTTGTGATTTCACCGGTCCTTCTCCAAAGGACCGACCGACTATAGTTTATCTCTCCATAGATACATCCTCTAGCCTCCCCCTAGATCACTCCACGACCTAGTCGCTGCACACAAGATGATGATTCCCGCTAAACCTTACAAGGGCTCAGTCGTCACTCACAAGGCGGCGAATTCTCTACCGTTTACAAAGAGTAATGAAAAAAATACCGAATATAGAATGAAAATAAAAACTCTCTCTGGTCTTGAGCGCTAAAGAAGACGATGAATCCTTGCAAAAATCGCCTGAGTTAAAATACACAAACAATCTCTTCTTTGCTCTTGAACTTCCTTAAGAACTAAGGAGTTTTTCTAGTTTCTGGAGTTATCTGACTGAGAATGCACGTGAATGAAAGCTCCAGGAGGTGTGTAACCAAAATTTCCCGAAATCCAACCTATTTATAATTTTCGCGCTATCGCCCGATGATAGAGAGCTATCGCTTGCGATATCTCCTCCAGGTGCCACGTGTTTCACTCTGCGATAACCGCTTCGAGAAGATGGAGATCATGTACAGATGTGGGGCTATTGCGTCGCGATATCGATATCGTCTGGCAATATCTCAAAATAATGTGCATCGTGTCCAAATCTTGTGTGTCGTGGCTGACGTCATTATGCTATCGCCTAGCGATAGTAAGTTATCGCCTAGCGATAGTAAGTTATCGCCTAGCGACAGTAAGTTATCGCAAGCGATATCTTCTTCTTCGAAAATTTGCATCTTTTTATCAAACAAAATTTACCATAATATTTTGCTTGTGATATCTGCACACCAAAAACACATTATGATTAAATATATTCAAGATTTATTATTCTCAAATCAAAGAGTGCAAAACACATGCTTCAACAATGTCCCATAATTCAATGTTTCATAACACTCTATGAATTCTGTCGCCATAATGTCAAAGAAGCTATGAGTGTCTGCTTGACACCTTCCATGATAGCTCCTCCAGTCAAAATGTATACATAACATGAAGTTGATTTTCTATTGTTTTGACAACAAACAAAATCTGAATCAGAACACCCAATAATAAATATTTTATTCCGCAGAATAATAATCATAAAAAATATATAAAATAAAAAAAACATTAAAAAAATATAAACCACCACTAATACAACATATTCTCTAATAGTATAACACATATATGAGCAGTGTGCTTGTGAAAGATCTTTGGTATCAATCCCTTGATAAACTGATCTACTAACTTGAAGATTGTACTGATATGCTCTATAGATATTTGACCACTCTGAACTCTTTCTTTAATAATCAGAAACTTAATATCTCTGTGTTAGATTTAGAGGTACTCCTATTGTTATTGAAATACATCACTCCAGACTTATTGTCACAAAATAACTTGAGCGGCCTTTCTACAACATCCAAAATACGCAGCATAGTGACAAAACTTTATAGTCATGTACCATGATTGGATACCTCATAAGATGCTATGAATTCTATAATCATGATAAAAAGAGCTATAAGTGTTTGTTTAACACTTTTCCATGATATAGCTCCTCTAAACAAAATGTATACATAGTCTGAAGTTGATCTTTTACTATCCTGACATCCAACATAGTCTGAATCAGAATACTCAATGATCTCTAGCTAATCTAACTTTTTTTAAATGATCATAAAAGCCTTTGTCTTTTTCAGGCATCACATGGCCCGTTTGATTGTTTTTCAAAGATCCAATCCTCAATTACTCAAATATCAGTCCAACATTCCAATTATGAACGCAATATTCAGACGAATATATACTTGTGCATACATGAGGCTTCCTACAGCTGATGCATACTGAACTTTTGCATTTCCAATTCTTCTTCTTTAGTTTTGGGGCATTGTTTGAGACAAAATTTTCTTCCTTAGCTATAAGAGTATCTCTTGACTTACAATCTTGCATGTCAAACCCTTTGAGAACCTTATCGATATAGCTTTCCTGTAATAACTCAAGTATGCACCAAGTGCAATCTCGATGTATTTGTATGTCTAGTACAAAAAAGACATCAGTAAGATCTTTCATTTCAATTTTTTTGAAAAAAATTTCTTAGTCTTATGCATTATATATATTATAACATTGCTGACAAACAAGATGTCGTCCACATATAAGATCAGAAATGTTTATTTACTCTCACTGAATCTATGGTATATACAATCATCACCAAAATTCATCTCAAAATCGAAGGAGACGACTACTTGATGAAATTTGAAATACCACTGTCGAGGTGCTTGTTTAAGTTCATAGATGAATTTCTTTAATTTACAAACCATTTACTTTGGTTCTTCATACTCAAAATAATTTGGTTGCAGCATATTGATCGTCTCATTAATGTTGACATTGAAAAATACAATCTTAATATTCATCTAATGTAGCTTAATATCAAATTGTGCAACTAATGCCATAATAGTCCTAAAAGAGTCGTTTAATGAAACTACAAAGAAAGTCTATTTATAATTAAAGCCTTTTTTAGTAAATCATTTAGTGACAAAAACTGCTTTATATCTTTCAATATTATCCTTTGAATCCTTTTTGATATTAAATATCCATTTGCAACTAATGAGTTTAACACCTTCGGATAAGATGACAAAATCTGAAATGTCATTGTCCTTCATGAACTTCATCTCTTCTTTCATGACATCAATCAATTGTTGTGAATTAGAACTCTGAATATCCTGATTGAGATTGATCAGATCATTACCTAACATCACTTGGTCATCCACATGTTCTTAGAGATATGATATAATCATCTAGTATAACCATTCTTCTTTCTCTAATGGATCTTCTTAGTAACAAATATTCTAAAGATTGATGAGTTTATTCATTTGGGACTGTATGAAGAAGCTATTCAACAATGCCTTGATTCAAATTTGTTCTTGAAGCAATATCAGGAATGGTCTTCTGAGTTTTATCAATAACAATTACAGGAAGAAAAATAAATTCTTCTTCGAAAACAAAATCTCTAACCATATCTCCCTCTCCAAACTCAACATCTTCAAAAAATCAAGCATTTTCAGTCTCGAAGAAAATCTTAGCAATAAGATCATAAAATTTATATATTCTGGACTTTTCATAATAACCAATAAAATAGTAGGTCACCATTCTACAAATCAGTTTCCTTTCATTTGGTCTATAAGGCCTAGCCTAAGCTGGATAACCCCAAACCTGAAGATGTTTTAGGCCGAGATTTCAACCAGTTCAAAGATCATAAGAGATCTTAGGTACTGCTTTAGTTGGGACTCTATTAAGGATATAAGTTGCAGTCTTAAGTATTTCACATAGAGGGATTGAGGTAAAGAAGAATGAGCAATTATACTTCTCACCATATCTTTCAGTGTCCTATTTCGCCTCACAGCAACATCATTCATGGTAGGAGTACCAGACATGAGGGTTACCAGACATGGTGTACTGAGGGACAACACCACACTCATATATGAATTTAGCAAAAGGACCCGGACGTTGTTCTCCTGATTCATCTTATCTACTGTATTATTTGCCACCATGATCAAATCTGATTGTTTTTATCTGTTTGTCGAGTTGGTTTTTCACCTTATCTTTATATGATTTAAATATATTCAGTAATTGTGACTTCTAATGAATAAGATAGATGTACTCATAACGAGAGTAATCGTCTATAAATGTGATATAATACCACTGATCATTTCAAGAGGCCGTAAGGAAATGTTCACAAATATCAGTATATATCAGTTCTAAGACTTTCGTAAATCTTCTAGCACCTATCTTTCTTATGTTCGTTTGTTTCCAATTTATACAATTTATGCAAAACTTAAAGTCTGTGAAAACAAGAGAATTAAGAATTCCGTCTAACATAAATCTTTCAATTCTCTATTTGAAGTTGTGTTTTAAGCGCAGACAGAATTATGATCAATTAATTTATGATTATTAACTCTTAAAATAACATGCAATATTTCATTATATAAAATTATTATCGTATTAACATAAACTGCCACGCTAATATTAATACGAGCTCCCACGCGACATCTCACAATGACCCAAACTCCCAAACTTTTAATCTATATAATAATAACCCACATCTCCATCTCTCTTGCAGTTCAAGAAGGGTTTTATTTCTTCCCACCGCCTTCTCTCTCTCCCCCGGTGAATAATTACGCTTTCGGATTACCAAACATCCAGGTAGTGATCGGCTCTTTGATCGAGTCTGCTGATCTCATCCCTCTTCACCGGTTACATCGGCAATTTGCGCAATTCCTTTGTGGTTTGCAGATCCTTGTGGTGAGCGGATTGGTTGAGTTTGGAGCTCAGAAGAGCGATTTTTTTTTGGCGTGATTTTGATGGGTTTCTTGATCTTTTCCTGCTATTTTGATTGTAGATTTAGGGTTTTGATGATTCTTTGATTTATTTTTCTGGCTTGGAGTGAGGAGAGGCGCGTGTTGGGTTGGTGAAGTGGTTACGTCTGCTGTGATGGATGCTGTAATATGCTTGATCAGTGAACTTACGATGCAGAGTTAATGTTTTTATGTTAAGTCGGTGATTCATGTGCTTCTAAAGGAAATACTGCATTTAAAATTACTGCTAACTGTGACGCTGGTTCCCAAATGTTTAAATTCTTGAAGAAGGATTCTCAAATCAGAGGAAGCTAGCTGTTAGTATGCTGGTTCTGAAATGTTTTGAGGGAAAGAGAATTGTCACGGGCATTGTAATTGGTGTCTGTGGTCTTGAGCATTGCCAAGGAGAACTGCTCTGGTCGCCAACCCGCAGTCTTGCCAAGCAAGAACCGCTAACTGCTTCCGCTTTCTTTCACATTGAGACTCCACTGACTTAACCGTCAGTACTAGTCGCCTAGTCACCCAGTGCTAGCCGCACAGTTGCACAAGCTGACCAAAGAACACAACTCATTAACACATGTGGATTAGAAGAACCTTCTAACCGCAACCTTCTCCTAGCTTCAGGTCTTTGCTCTCGGTGATCTAGTCCCCTCTTATAAAAGAGCTCCATGTCTGAGGTGGACTTCGCGCACTTCAGTATCCCCTTCGCCGCAATGAGATGAGATTTCCCGGGCTTCTGCATATACCAATTTACTCGATCAACAACATATGAAATATCTGACCTTATAATCGTCAAATATATCAAACTTCCGACCAGGGCCCAAAATACCAAGAGATCTGGAAGAACCCTTCCTTCATCCCTCCAAAGCCGAATTCCGACTTCAAGTGGAGTAGAGCTGCTCTTACCCTCCCTTATACCAAATTGCTTCACGGTCCGCTCTGCATATCCCTTCTGGGAGACAAGCACACCGTTCTTCTTCCTCTCCACTTCCAGACCAAGGAAATGATGCAGCTTACTAAGATCCTTTATCTCGAACCGAATAGGTAACTCGGCTTTCAGCTTTGCCACCTCTTCATCAGAGTTCTCCATCATGATCATATCATCGACGTACAACAACACAATGACCTGAAGATCCCCCTCTTCTTGATAAACAGACTCGAGTCTGAGTCAGATGCAAGATACCCGCAGAAGTGTAGATACTCTGCAATCTTCTCATACCAGGCTCGAGGTGCATGCTTCAAGCCATATAAGGTCTTCTTCATCTTACAGACATGTCTTGGATGAGTCTCGGACACATATCTTGGTGGTTGCATCATGCAAATATCTTTGTCAATCTCCCTGTAAAGAAAAACATTTTTCACGTCGAGCTGTTAAATCTTCCATGTCTTGCACGCTGCCAAAGCAATCACCGTCCTTACCGACGTCATTTTGGCCACAAGACTAAATGTCTCTTTATAGTTCTCTCCGTACTGCTGCGAGAACCCCCAGGCAACAATGCGAGCCTTGTACCGCTCGATACTGCCTCCTGCTTTCTTCTTGAGCTTGTAGACCCACTTGTAATTAACATGAGTTATGTCTTCTACTTTGGGCACAAGATCCCAAGATTCGTTTTTCCCGAGAGCGGTCATCTCCTCATCCATATCATCTTCCAATTCCTTTACTCCAATGTCATTCTCATAGCACGACAACTCCCGCTCGTCCAGAGGTCTGACAAAGTAGCATGAAACTAAGTTCACCATATTGCCCTTTCTATACCGAGCCGGTGGTATGTTGGTTCGCTTTGACCTCCGCAAATTTGGACCACTCTCTACCACTTCTGCTGCTTCTTCTGCATCAGCTCTCCTGTCAGAAATATCAGGAGCATCGCTCCCCCTGCTTCCAGAACCTGAAGCACTTGACCCTAAGCTTGATGCAACTGGAGTTTTTGGAGACACAGACAGCTCCACCAGAAGATCTTCAACAACATCCTTGTCATTGTCTTCTTCCCGGCTCTCTTGTAGCTCAACAGTAGAGCTACTCAGATACGATGTCATCTTGTTGAATACCACATCCCTTGAGACATAAAACTTCTCCGTCTCAGGAACCATGCATTTCTATCAATTCTTTCGCTCCTCATAACCGATGAAGATGCACTTCTTCGCCTTAGCATCAAACTTTGTTCTTTGAGCATCCAGAACATGCATGTAACAGGTAGAACCGAACACCCGAAGGTGCCCCTCAACGAGCTTCTCCTTGAACATTAACTCATGCAGAGAATTCATATTGTTGGGACTCAAGGGTATCCAGTTAATGACATATGCCCTACAGACCATTCCCTCTGCCCAAAAAAGCCCTGATAATGCATTTGACATGAAGCCAACTTTGCAAGTCTCCACTAAGTGACGAATTTTTCTCTCCACCGTTCCTTTTGTTGTGGAGTGTGAGCACGAGTCAGCTCTCTCTTGATTCCGTGCTTCCTATAGAAGTTAAAGAACACATGAGAAGTAAACTCTCCTCCATTGTTTGTCCTCAGCTTCTTTACCCACAGTCTCAGCACGCCTTCAACGAGTTCTTTGAACTCCACAAACTTCTAGAAGACTTCTAACTTCTCCTTCACAAAGTACACCCAAATGTATCTTGTGAAGTCATCAATCAAAACCAACATATATTTGTTGCCTCTAAGACTTGGGGTGACGCATGATCCCATCAGATCACCGTGAATGCACTCCAATGGTGTCTTACATATGGAAGAAGACTTGTCAAATGGAAGGGGATGTGACTGACACCCTTCATAGACATGACCATCATCCAGAGATGAAATATTAGGAAGGCCTTTAACCATGCCTCTTGCCGCCATAGTTTTTAGCTTGTACACCCCAATATGCCCAAGCTTCTTATGTCAGATAGCTGCGCTGTTGTTTGCCCTCATCTTCTCAACATAAGAATTTGTCGACAGATTGAACAAATCCTTCACCCGTCTCCCGACATGAGTAATATCAGCATTTACCGCTGACACGTTCTTGAGAAACTTCATTTTTGTTGGGTCAAACAGAACGTGATAACCTGCATCAACAACATTGGTCACAGAGAACAAATTTTTCTTCAATCCCGGTACATGATAAACACTCTTCAAGGTGAGTGACCCCCTATCACTGCTCAAAGAAATTGTTCCCACTTTCTCAATTGCATGTACCGTATCATCAGCTGTAATGATCATGTCATTACCCTTACACACCTACAGAGAAGAAAACTTTGACTCATCACCAGTGAGGTGATGACTACACCCAGAGTCGATGATCTCCTCGAAGTTGATGGAGGCTAAAGAATCAATATATTTCATCGTCATGTCTGCCAAGAGACAATCTCCCCTAAAATAAGCTTTACTCTTAGATCCTCCCCCTCTTCTTGCAGCGTGTCCTGGCTGAAGGTTCATCTTGCAATCCTTCTTCATGTGACCAAACTTGTTGCATCTGAAGCACCTGAGTCCTCCCTTCTTACCTCCATCATGTTTAGAATCCTTGCTCCTCTCCTGCCGTGATGAGGTAAAAGCACCATCTCCACCATATGACTTCTTCTTGTCCTACCTCTTCTTCTTCCCAGAATAAAGAACATCACTATCTCCTTTTGAGATAGAACACTCAGACATCTGCCTTGCTAAGCTCTCCTGAGAGGCTAACAATTTCTCTATCTCCAGCAACGATGACTGATTAGCCCAGCCCTGCACCAAGGTAATGAAAGCCGCATACTCCTTCTGCAAGCCGCGGATGATGTGCCTCTTCAACTTAGCCTCTGAAATGGGTTCATCTGGGTCAAGTGCTGAGATCTCAACACACAGATTCTTCATCTTCAAGAAGAAAGAGGAAATTGACAAGTCTTCCTGAGTGACTCTCGCCACCTCATTCTCCAGAAACTGTAGTTTAACTACATTCTTCTTATTGAACAACTCATTCAGGGCAGTCCAAATATCAAAAGCCGTCCTGCAGCCTATGATGTGGTCAAACAAGTCAGGTGGAATTGCCTGGTTAAAAGTTAACTCTATCTTATCATTAGTTCTTCTCCATGTCCACACTTCATGGGCATTATCTCCGGCAGCCAACACCTCTTGTTTGTCATTTCCGCCAACAACCTCCCAGAGGTCCTCGCCAAGAAGATAACTCTCCATAATAGATCTACTTTTTTACTATCTTCCAAAGGTTCTTAGTGTCAACTGCTAAAACCTCTTTTACTCTAATAACATGTAAAAAATTTCACTTCTTATCACCTACTGGAGGTGAACCAGGTCGCAGAACTACTCCCAACCGTCCAAGACAGCAATTAAACCACTAGTAATAGAAGATACAAGAGAAAACACTTGTATTATTTTTCACTGCTCTTTACATGCCGAGACACACATAACGAGACATGATTTCACTTTGCAATGGACGAAGATCAAAAAACAACATGACTAGAAACTTCAAAATATTATAATCAACAAGACAAGAAACTTCACGAGAGTGTTGCATTTGTCTTTTTTTAATTAGCTGTGCAAGTGAAAGCTTATCGTGGTAATCGTTTCATCACTCTACCGAGGCCAATCACCTTCGATAAGGATTGCATTCCAGGAGTTGGGTGTGGGTTTTTTTTTTCATGAATGTTATAGTTGAGGATGATGATTTCTTGCCAAACACATAATGGTTTGTTTGATGTTACTTTTGTGCTTGATAAATTTTGATGCATCCCCTTCCTAAGATATTATAATTCTTCTCATTTTGTAGTGCCAATATGGTGAAATGATGATTTAAGCTACTGTTTTTATTTCATGTGTTTTTTGGCACTTTATGTGCTAGATAATGGTCTATTTTGTTTTTCATGACAAGGGTACCGATGAGACATCTGCCCACAAAGTGGATAAAATACATTAAATCTAGTATGATTAGATACCAAGAGAATACAGCGGTTGTAGGATCTCTTGTAGTTTCTTCTGCATATTTCATAGGAATTTAGATCTTTATTCCATAAGTTGTTAATCACCATTGTTACATAATGCACATGTTTCTTTATAAATTGAAAGAGCAAATTTTATTCTCACTCTCATGGACTTCTAATCACTTATTTTGGTCTAGTTTGTTTTGCGTTTTCTTTTTTTATTTAAGGGCATTATGATCTAAAGTTCGGGCATGAAGTGAATTTTGTTTCATGTTTTCATCTGACTGTAAATGTATGTGTCAACTTCACAGGAAACCCTTCAATCTGTTGGCTTGGATGGTAAGCTGCTTATCATATTCTACAGGTCCTGTATTGAACAGTAATGGGCTGACTCTGGCATTTCATGGGAGCTGAAGATGACACCGGACCACCCTCAAAACGCGTAAAAGGATCTTCTTTTGTATTGGAAAACTTTTTAAGAAGTTCATCTCTTCCTGGGTCCATAGTTCCTTTGGGAGGCCCAATGGCCAGACCTTTACCATCCCAAGGGAAAGAAGACTTTATAGGTTCTAAAGGTGTTATTAAAAGGGTGGAGTTCATTAGGATTATAACAAAAACCTTATATTCTCTTGGTTACGAGAAAAGTGGAAAAGCTCTTGAAGAGGAATCGGGGGTACACTTGCATTCGTCTGCTGTGATCCTTTTTAGGAAACAAGTGCTTGATCGAAATTGGGATGAAAGTATCACAACGCTACAAAAGATTCGTCTCGATGGACATGTCAGAAATTCTGCGTCATTCTTAATATTAGAGTACAAGTTCTTTGATCTCCTTGAAAAGGGTAGGGTCATGGATGCCTTGAGAACACTAAGAAGTGAAATTGCTCCTCTCAATATTAACAAAAAAAGGTTGCACCAGCTTTCTAGTTGTATCATTTCGTCCTCACAAAGGGGGTTAATTGGGTGGGCTAACCTTGACATTGACAATGGGAAACTTCAGTTGAAGCTTCTAGATGAACTTCAGAAAGTTATCCCGCCTACTGTTATGATACCTGAGAAGAGACTTGAAACTTTGGTTGAGCAGGCTTTGAGTGTTCAAAGGGAAGCCTGTTTCTTTCACAACTCTTTGGAAAATGCATTGTCATTATACACAGATCATCTGTGTGGAAAAGACCAGTTGCCATCAAAAACGCTTCAGGTAGAAGTTATTTTCTGTGAAGGGCTTTGTACTATTTCTAAGCATGTTCAATGTGCTATTTTTTATCATTCTTATTATGCTTATCCATGGCTAGCTAGTTTGATATGCATAATGGCTATAATGCTGATTTGTTACAAGAGCATTGGTAATAAATTTGTTTACAAATACATAAACTTCAATGTACTGAAAACCATTTTGTATCTCTTAAGATGTAGGATATTAAGTGAGATGTATCTGAATCCCATGGCTAACCGCATCGATCACATAAAAGTCCGCAGACAATATATTCTTTTTTTGGTTCTTTGAACTGACATGTGACAACTAATGTGTTGATTGCTAAAATATTGACATTAAGCTCTTAGGTATTACAATTGCTATCAAAAGTCCATTTTACACTTTTTTCCTAGAAAACATCCCTTTGTGCATGCAATCTTTGTACTTAACCTATTTTATCACATCCATATCTCCTGTCTAATTATGTTAGGGTAAGCTTTTGTAAATGCTATCACCGTCAGATTATACATTAAAACACTGATGTATTAACATCGTACTTTTTAAAGATGAAATATCTATACTAATTCTGGATAAGCACTTAGCTCTCATGATTCTCAATGCCATTGTACATTAGAGCGGAGGTTAGCCCCACAATGAAAGCCTTAATCAACTAATAGAGGCTCTTATTAAATTGAGCTCTTAGGTCAGCATTTGTCCATTTTTTGGCGTATTGAGCTCATTTGGTCTCCAGGCGTTCTACTCTGCTAACAAGTGCTATCAAAGCAAGACTGATAAAACCAAATTACATATTTCACACAATATGACTCCGATTGGTGTTTACTGCTTACTTGCTTTTACCGTGGTCAGGCAAGGCATAAGTTCAAGTAACTTTTATGCGACTCAATGTAGTTGAGTGCGCTCCTGCTATATGACTCATGATATTAAAAACTTCGATTTGATGGGTAATGATGGTTGATGTTGGGACTCTCACATGTGCATTTTTTTAATCTACATGAGGGTGGAGGATAGTCCCTAATATGCTGCATTATCTCTTACCTACATCTAGGTCGACAGATGTCCAACAATTGGCAATTTATTCACGAATAGGTCCTGCAGGCTTCTTATGCAATATGCTGT
The DNA here is from genome assembly GCA_039513925.1 of Platanthera zijinensis. Classification (NCBI taxonomy): domain Eukaryota; kingdom Viridiplantae; phylum Streptophyta; class Magnoliopsida; order Asparagales; family Orchidaceae; genus Platanthera; species Platanthera zijinensis. Next base: position 11,165,093 of record CM077080.1, on the reverse strand, counting down.
TTAAAAAATATTATTATTTTAATGAAAATTGTATACGCGTTGGAAATAAAATGAAAATTTAATGGCCAATAAATAATGAGTCGAAATTTAGGATGACAAGCTTTCAAATTTGTGCACTTGTTGAAAACCAGATTGTATTAAAATTGATTAAAATCATTCACATCTCAAATAAAGAACAAGATATAGAATAATAAAATAGAAGAGGGCTGAAATAGTTCACAAGAGAAGCGAATATTTTACCTGCACAAAGAGATAACCTCTCCCGAACTTTCTCAACATTTCCAGGAATTCAATAAAAAAGTACCGTGAATAAATATTCAACTATAAAATTTATTGCAATCTTTTTTACCATTGCTACTTCATACGTTTGTTGAGGTGATTCAAATTTGAATTTCATACTATCAATAACCTAACTAGCCACTATAGTTCATAAACCTTTTGATAAGCTTGCATGATCCAATATCATGCTTAGAATGTTTGAATTAAAAGTTCCTTTCTAAGCAAATTCAACTTCAGCTATAACATTAATATATCTCATAATATTTAATATTGTATTACAAACAGGAACAAACAAGAACGAATGATTACATACTAGAATTAAAAAAGGGGAGCAATTAAAAGAAAATGCAATTAAAATAAAGATGCATAAAAATTACTAAAAGATAAATTCCCCACTGAAATGCTCAAAAGGGGACCCATGAAGTCAATGCCCCAGTCGAATAATTCACACACAAGCATATTGTTTTGCGGCATTTCATTTCTTCTGGATAAAATCTCTGCTCCTTGACATTTATCACATGCAACTACATATGCATAAGAATCCTTAAACATATAAGGCCAATAAAACTTTGATTGTAATTACCGTTGCAGCTGTTCATGTTGGTCCGAAATGATCACCCACCTCATGATCGTAACAATGATGTAGAATGTATGCCATCTCCTCAGAAACACATCTTCTAATCAAATGATCTATGCAAATCTTAAACAAGTAGGTTTTTGATACAAAATTCCAATTGTGAGCGGGTGCGTAGTCGTCAGAGGGTGAAATCTCGGAGAATATCCTCGCACATTTAGTTGTCGCCAAGCCAAGGAGTCACTCTTGCCGTCATATAGAAGAAAATCTAGGTTCACATAAAGCCGGATGTTACTTCCCGCGAATGTACTGTTGTGGGGTTTGAAAGGCACAACGTACTATGACCCTCCCTGGTTGGAGCTTGACATGGGTTGGTGTACAGACTGGGCTGCTAGACGCATGCCATCAATGCGAGTCGTCAAGGCCATGAAGGCGACGATATTCACATCTTGTTGTTGAGCCGTGTGGGCGTGCTTTGCCATCATTTTTTGGGTGGAATCCATGACCTATGCTAGTGTATAACAACCTTCATCCATGGTCGCTAGCCTCATTTGGGTGCTGTCCGGAAGTGGAGGTCGAAGGCTAGAAAGCCCAGTTCAGGGTGTTGGGCATTAGGGAATCTCTGGAGCTTGGAGGTTGATCATTGTCGTGTGCTAGAAAGAATGACCTTTGGAAGGAACATTGTAGTGGTTTGAAGGGGTGGTATCTGAGAATGTTTTGTTGAAAGGAGCTGAGCGCACTGCAGAAATGGCGGTCCAGCTATTGGGATCAATCCTGATAATAAGCGAGTCGAGACAAGGGAACTGACGCGTGATCGGCGTGTTCTGTGCTAGACGCGACACATGTTCAATCAGATCGTCGAATGATCTAGTGCATTGCAACGATGGCCCACGATCCAATTGAGGCGTAGACGGAAGGTTGTTGGGGAGGGATTGAGCAGAGGAGTCTCTGGCACGTGAAGATGAGAGAGGATTTGATATCAAAATGAGATGGATTCCAATTGTGAGTGGGCGTGCGGTCATGAGTGGAAGAAGTCCCGAAAAGATCATCACGACCATCTTTGACATAGCCTTCCCAATGGCGGACGAGAATCAAATTCGACTGAGAGAGGGGAAGCGAAAGAGAGGAGCCTTGCACAACCCTAGCCTAACTTAAGGAGGTACAAGATGAGAGAAAACTAGAAGACTCTAAATGATAATTTCATTTATAATCTATAGTACCTTATTGCTCACATGTGATCATAAAGTACCATTAAAACTTTAGGGCAAGTTTTACCATACTGCAATTAGACCGGCGATGCTCTATGGTTCCGAGTGTTGGGCAGTGAGCTGTGTACATGAGCAAAAAATGGGAGTTGCGGAGATGAGAATACTCAGGTGGATGTGTGGACACACGAGACTGGATAAAATTAGGAATGAATGTATCAGGGATAAGACAGGAGTAGATCCAATTGCAAAGAAGATGCGAGAAGCTCGACTAAGATGGTTTGGACACGTACAAAGGAGCCCATTAGAGGCACCTGTTAGGCGTTGTCAGAATCTAGTCACTAGGCATGTTAAACGCGGGATGAGAAGACCAATAAAGACTTCGAATGAAACTATATGGAAAGACATGACATAGTTAGACATTAGTGAGATAATGACAAAAGATAGGGCACAATGGCGACAACAGGTTCATATAGCCAACCCCACTATAGTGGGATAAAGGCTTGAGTGTTGTTGTTATAGTATCCTATTGCTCACATATAGAATGAGAGGGGAAGGTTCACAAAATATTACATTCATGTCCCTCATTGGGCTACAAGATGCGCGAGAAAATAATAATGTGAACAATATAAATTTTTTTCCAAGAATTAAGATACATGCATCGTCACCCCTTCGTGGGCCCATAATAAGTTCTTCCCATATTTAAGTTCCAATATAGAAATTCTTCTTTTGTTGAAATTAAAGGTTAGGTGTGAGAATACCTTAAGATAAGAAATTCATGAATTTAGCATGCCGTGAAGTTGTTGATGTAGTTCGAATGACATAAAAATGCTCGTATGAGAATTCTTTACTAATCTCTGAATCAATTGTATTCTTTGTTTTAGGATTTTCGATCCTCGAAATATGGTAGATTCCCGCATTCTCAATACCTTTCTCATCTCCTATCTCTAAGTTCCCTTGAAGTCAGAGAAGCCATTAGATCAACTACTTGGTTAGTATATGATGGGGATCGACCGCATGTTCGTGATCGGAGGAGATCGGGCCACCACGTGGCGGGACCTGCTTTCGCAGATTTGTTGTAGATTGGTTGATATGATTGGTGATCCGAGACGGCGAGCGCGTCCGGAGCGCCCGTTTTCATTCTATATGTATTTTTTAATATTTTTTAGTTGTATTTTTATTTTTTAGGACACCGGGCGTAACGAACGATCATAGTCGTTCACGCTGGGTGCCCAACCGCCCCTCTCGTTATAAATAGGGGCGGATGTCCAGATTTTCAGTCATTGCTGAGTTTTGTTGAGAGAATCCAGAATTCCTGCAATCATTCGTGGTGCGACACCGTGAGCTTGGGGTGCGAAGCCTTGGTGGTTTTTTTAATTAGTTTTTGTACTATTTCACTGTTTCCGTCACTATATCCTACCCTAAACCCACGAATTCCTCATAAAACTGCTACTGTTCATTTCTATAACCCTATGATTTCTGTTTGGGAAGGAGAAAACTGCCTGTTTCCTCCGCCGAACTACCCGTCCCCGTACTCGCCCTGCCGCTCGACCTCACCGCTCCATCTCTGTTTAAGCCCTGTCCTCTCTTGACCCCGCCAGCTCTACCCTCCATCCTCCTGCTCATTCCCGTTCCCTGCGACGGAAAGCACGGAGCTTCCTGGAAGCCACCCTAATGCCATTAATGGCTGCTTGCTTCTGCCTCCTTGAACACTCGGGAGTTCCTTCCTTCTTCTCTTCCGGTAGCCTGCTCCTCTTACCCGTCCCGCAACCCAGTCTCCCCTCTAATAGCCTGTAGCCTTCTCCCACATTTACCACTGTCCTGTTTTCCCTCCCGTCCAATCAGAGCCGCATGCCTTCTCCTCCTCTGTGAGCCACGCTCGTCGCCATTGTCTTGTGGAGCCACACCCACCGCCATTGTTGGATCTTCTTTGCTATGCGAGGTATTATCGTACTTTGTAATTTTATTTTTCCTATTAAGTTTGGATGAACTTGCTATGTGTATGGACATTGTGATTGCTAGTGCTATTGTTTCACCCCTTTTAAATTCTATAAAATCTATTCGTGCCAATTTGTAGTTGATAGCACCTACTGTGATAACGAAAGTGATTATTTGCTTGCGCGCCCAAAAATATCATGAACACTGTCTTAATTTGCTAGTCGCATATAATCTTCATTGCTAACTTTTAATTCCGGGCTAAATTTTGAAAGCATGAACGTATCATTTAATCAAAGCTTGATCGCATTTTTCCCGCACACTCTCGTAGGGTTGCATTAGTGGGTCAGCACATTCACATATCTACTTTCGCATCGGGCCGTCCTGCGTCAGTATATATAATAACTTTTGACACTAAGTAGGAGTGAACTTTATTAAAAGCGGCTTAGCTAGAAGTTCTTTTTCTATTGTGGCATAATTAAGTTGTGCTTCATTTAAAGTAATTTGCATAGTAAATGGTTTGTAATACCTTCTCTTTATATTGGGCCTAGTACAAATCCTATGGACAAGTCACATTCATTATACATAAGCTCAAATGGTAACGTCCAATCCGGTGCTTCCATGATGGGGGCGGTAAGTAGCTTTTTCTTCAGAGTTTTGAAAGCCTGCATACATGCATCATCAAATACAAGTTTGACATCTTTTACTAAAAGGCTAGAAAGTCGTTTAGAGATTTTTGCGAAACCTTTAATAAACCGTTGTAGAAACTGACATTGCCTAGGAAGCTTCTTATTACTCTCGTGAAATTTGGTGGAGGCAAATTTTCAATTACTTTTTGCTTTGCTCAATCCAACCTCAATTTTGCTGTGAGAGATCTTATAGCCAACATCATCCCTTCTTGCACCATGAAATGATATTTTTCTCAATTTAAAATAAGGCTTTCTTCACACCTTTTAATATTGAAGATAATTTTGCAATTAGATTTAGAAGGAATTAATCAATCTCTGTTACACATGCACATATTAGTAGTATGGTTGTAATTCCTATATAAGGAGGTGGCATAGGAGTGTTAGTTTTCATCTTTGGATCATTTAAGGTTTTTAGATCTCTATTTTGGAGAGGGAATTCTAGGAGGAACCAACCTCCTGAAGTTGGGCACGAGCATACCTCGTGATTGTATCAAGCTTATTTCTTCTATTGCAAGTGTTATTTTTCGATTGGTAACATTTGGTACGACCTAGCCTCCCTGCCCGCACATCTTATGTCGTTGGGTTCCTCTCTGCACCGTTCTCCTTGTATCAACAACCGTCCTCCGTGACCGCCAGCTTCCACAGTCAATCTGTCGATTCCTCGACAACGTTTGTCCACTCGAACACAACCCTCTCCTCCATCTTCCCTGTTTCAACTCTCGTTCCCGCACCTGGTCGACCACAACGATCGATTCCGTCGGCCATAACAATTAGTCTATCGGTCCGCTTCCTTTCCGCGCGGAGTCCCTCGACGATCCAGAAGTCTAGTCGAATCTAGTCCCTTTCGCATCGCCTGCGAAGTCCCGATCCCATCTTCGAAGTCTGCGAGGCTTGCGAAGTCAGTGAAATCCCGATCTCGCCCGACAACAACAGATCCAGATGAGACGCTTGCGAAGTCTCTAGCCGACCAACTTTCTTCTTCCCAGCTCTCCTTGTCGGCAGCTCCTGCCATCCCCTGTGCTCTCCCTCGCCCTCCGGCTGTTGTGTCCTTTTCTTCTTATGCCAAAGGGTCGTTAATTGATGGAATCCCGCGCGGAGGCCCTCGAACACGCCCTCATCACCATTAACGCTCGTCTTGATACCCAAGCCGAGCAGTTCACTTCGATCATGGCCATGCTCCACAACTTGCAATCCGACCAAAGTTCTGTCCCCCTTGCCGCATCTACCCTGGGATACCTTAGCACATTATCCCCCGCCGAACCCACACTGGAGGGATTGCCTCATCCGCTACTCCCATGCCTCCCGCATTCAACGGGACTGCCCCTTCGGTTGGATTGTCCGCATCAAGTAGTTTTTTGACATTCATTAGACTCCTCAGACGCAGCAGGTCTCTATTGCAATTGTCGGCATGGAAGGGTCCGCTGGCTCCGCCAGTCCTCTCCCGGACAACTCTCACGGAGGCCCTCATCTAGTGGTATGATCACCACTACTCCGGCTCTATGATCGAGCGTCTTTGCGAAGTCCGTCAAACCGGCTCCATTGACACATATGTTGATTCATTTTTTGAGTTGTTCACCCATGTTCCAGGTTTTCCACCCGACCTTGGCCTACTTCATGCATGACTTATAACCCCACATCCGAACCTGCTTCCGCACCCTGCTATCGTTAAATGTCCTCCAAGCCATGGATCTCGCCCCACTAGTGGAAGCTGACTTCCTGGCGACGTTTGGGGACCCTCCTTTCCCATCGTCTCCTTACAAACCTCCATTCCAACCATATTTTCCTTACCCGTCTTGTTGAGAAAGCTCCAAACTTGTATGTATTGCTTGTGTGTCTAAATACAAGGAGAGAATACAAATATATAGGAGGAAGAAGAGAGAAGATAATCTTATACAAGGTGTGGGACTAAAGGAGGAGAGAAGATAAAACAATAAAAATGGGCTATTTTAACACTCCCCCGCAAGCTGGAGTGTACAAATCGTATGCGCCTAGCTTGGACAAACATTGATAGAAGAGTGCCTTAGAAAGAGCCTTCGTGAGGATATCCACAACTTGTTCCGATCTTGGGACATGCTTTAGGTTAAGCTTCTTCATTTGAACCTTTTCCCGGATGAAGTGACAATCGACCTCAATATGCTTCGTTCTTTCGTGAAAGACCGGGTTCTTGACGATGTGTATGGCGGCTTGACTGTCACAAATAAGAAGAGCTGGTGATGGTAATTTTACACCCAGATTAGTAAGAAGACTCTCAAGCCATGTCAATTCTGATACAACCGATGTCATTGCCCGGTACTCTGCCTCGGCTGAAGATCGAGCAACGACCGCTTGTTTCTTGCTTCGCCAAATAACAAGATGTCCTCCAAGGTAAGTGCAAAAGCCACTCGTAGATCGTCGGTCATCGAGAGAGCCAGCATAATCAGCATCTGAATATGCCACCAATGTTGGAGCAGAAGAGGAGGTCCTGTAGACAAGTCCCTGACCAGTAGCAGTTTTAAGGTACCTGAGAATTTGTTCCACCGCTTAAAGATGAGATTTTCGAGGAGAGTGCATGTATCTGTTGATAAGACCAACAACAAAAGAAATATCTGGTCTAGTAACCGTGAGATATTTCAGTTTTCCAACAAGACGTCGATAATATTCAGGATTCTGGAGAAGAAGATCCGAGTCAGATGCCTGGGCACACAGTTTGTGGTTCACATCCAATGGAGTATCACTTGGCTTGCAGCCTGACTGACCAGCATCATGAAGAAGGTCAAGACAATATTTCTGTTGAGAGAGAGTGAGTCCATCCGGCCTCCTGGCAATCTCAAGACCCAAAAAATATCGAAGAGGTCCCAAATCCTTTGTCTGAAAGACTGAGTTTAGATGGACTTTGACTGCCTGTATCCCTTGAGAGTCATCTCCAGTAATGATAATATCGTCGACGTACACTAACAGAATAACCGTTCCTGTTGGTTGGTGACGAGTAAAGAGCGAGAAGTCGGTCGAGCTCCGAGTAAAGCCAATCTCACGGAGGACCTTGTTGAATTTTTCAAACCATGCCCGTGGAGACTGTTTGAGACCATATAGAGCCTTTTTAAGATGGCAGACCTGAGACTCCCCCGTGGTCTCAAACCCGGGTGGTTGTTGCATGTAGACAGTTTCCTGGAGATCCCCATTCAAGAAAGCATTCTTGATATCCAGCTGAAAAAGAAGCCAGCGGCGATGGACCGTAACAGAGATGAGGACGCAAACACTATCAAGCTTCGCTACCGGAGAGAACGTTTCCTCATAGTCTAACCCCTCTTGTTGAGTGAAACCTCTAGCCACAAGACGGGCCTTTAGACGGTCAATTGTCCCATCGGCAACATGTTTGATGACAAAGAACCACTTACACCAAACTGGTTTCTGACCCGAGGGAAGGGGAACGACAGACCATGTCTGGTTAGACCAGAGAGCAGACATTTCTTCCTCCATGGTTGCTCACCATCCTGGATGCTGAAGCGCCTCCTGTACAGAATTAGGAATAGCAACCGAAGAGAGAGAAGTAGCCAAAGTGTGTAGATGGGGAGAGAGGCAATGAAGAGAAATGTAGTTTGCCAGAGGATGAGCAGTGGAAGGAGATACCTGATCATCTGGACGCGGAGTATCCTTGGTAGAGACCGACGGTAGAGGGGCAACGGAACTGGTAGAGCGACGAGTGTAGACTCGGATAACGGGTGGTTTGGAGGGAACGAGAGTCGGTTCAGAGGTAACCGACAGAGGTGGAGTAGTGGCGGGAATGACCGGGCGTGGGATGGATGGAGGAGGTGTGGGTGGCAGATGGTCGGTTAAGGGAGCAGGAAAGAATGGTTGATCCTCGCGGAAGGTGACATCAGCAGAAACGGAGATCTTGCGTGTAGCAGGAGAATAACATTCATACCCCTTTTAGGTGCGGGAATAACCAACAAAGATATGCTTAGCCGCCCGTGGATCCAATTTATCCAAGGAAGGCCTCAAACGGTGGACGTAGCAGAGGCTGCCAAAGACACGAGGTGAGAGAGGAAAGACCGGAGTGGAGGGAAAGAGTATGCTAAACGGAGTAACATTGTTGAGAATGGAGGAAGAGAGACGGTTAATGAGAAAACAGGCGGTCGAGACCGCAAAGTTCCAATACGGTTTAGGGACATGCATTTGAAGCATGAAGGAACGGGCAACAACGAGTAAGTGGCGATTCTTGCGTTCGGCAACATCGTTTTGTTGCGGCGTCACGGCGTGTAAGCGCATGAAGTTTGATGAAGAATCCCGAACTCAGAACATAAAATAGTAAATTCGTGACTAGTGTACTCACGAGCATTGTCAGTGCGAAGTATTTTGATGGTGGTGTGGAATTGCGTACGGGTTTCTCGGACAAATGCCCGAAAGACACGGGGAAGCTCGGAGCGATCACGAAGTAAGTAAAGCCAGGCAGTGCGAGAGTAATCATAAATAAATGTTATAAAATACCGAAAACCAGAAATACTAGTAATTTTAAATGGTCCCCAAATATCCGAATGCACTAAATCAAAAGGAGAAACGCTCCGAATACAATGTGAATAAAAAGAGGAACGCGGCTGCTTGCCGAGGATACAGGAGTTACACTGAAAGGGGGTAAAAGAAACATCCGGGAGAGCTCGCTGGAGGACCGGCAGAGGAGCATGCCCAAGTCGACGATGCCAATCAGTTGAAGAGACGGAAGAGAGGATGGTGGGAGAGTCGTCGAGAAGGTATATCCCATTCCGTAGCCGGCCTTTACCAATGGTAGTCTGCGTCTGGCGATCCTGTATAACAAAAGAAGAGGAAGTGAATATAACAGAACAATCCAGATCATTAGTAAGCCGTCCCACAGAAAGTAAATTGAACGGGGAACTCGGGACATGAAGAGCCGAGCGGAGGGAGATGGATGAGGTGAGAGGAAGATCTGCCGAGCCGGAGACGGGAACAGTGGCTCCATTGGCCACAGTAATAGACTGTGGATAAGGGGAATTCAGGTACTGGGCAGGCCGACGTGGAGTAATGTGATGAGTAGCGCCAGAGTCCACAATCCAGCCCAAGCCGGTGGAGAGACAAGCAGTACCTGTGTTAGAGACAGAGGCAATGGAGGCAGATGGTGGGTTGAGCAAGCCCTGGAGATGCTGGAGCTGAAGACGGACAGTTTCAAGATCAGGAGGACCGACGTCGGTAGCAACAAAAGCCGTCGGGCGAGGAGGATAGCCAATTTTCTTGTAACAGGTTGCCTCGAGATGACCATCTTTCCCGCAGAAGGAACATTTCGGCCGACCCCGACCACCACGACCACGGCCGCGAGATCCCGAACGACCCCCCCGAGTAGGAGGATGAGAGAATGGTAGAAGCGGAGGTGCCTGCTGAAGAACGGCCGGAGGAGAAGGAGCCTTAGTATTTGGAGGAGGTGAAATACGAAGAATCATGGAGCACACAACAGAGAAAGATGGTGTGGTAGAGGAAGCCAGGACCTGAGCACGAATGCTCTGAAGGTGAGGGGGAAGACGGGCCATGATGATGGCAGTACAGGCGGCTTCCTTCTAAGCGCGCTGAGCAGCAACATCATTGGTGAATGGCTGATGCTGGATCCATGCTTCAGCAAGAGTCTTCGCACAAGCTACAAAGGAGGTCATATCCGAAGCCCCTCCAGTGTCAAGAGCAAAGAGGTCAGTGAGGATGTCGTAGAGATGCTGGAGGCTGTCCCGTCCAGAATATAAGGAGTGTAGCTCAGTCCACATATCTTTGGCAGTCTCATGATACATAGCCATTTGATATGGCTCACCATCTAAAGAATTCAAGATCCAGGCTGAACTCGACCATCATTGCGGAGCCAGTCATCGGTAGGAGGGGTGGGAGGAGCCTGAGTCAGGTGAGGAAGAAGGCCCTTGGCCTGAAGAACCCGTCTAACCGAATGTACCCAAGGAACGAAATTCTTCTTTCCTGAAAGAGAGATGGTAGTGATGCGTAGCTCGTCACGAACTTCAGGAGTGGAAACCGGGCGGTCAGTCGGACAAGCCGGGCGGTCAGCAGGCGGGCTGGCCGTCGAGCCAGAGGAGTTACCAGAAGAGCCCATAAGGGCAGACCGCAGAGGCAGACCGCCAGGTCGCTGCGAGAAGGGCAGGAGGCTACCGCGAGAAGAGAGCAAGGCCGCGGCGAGAAGGAGATAAACCGCCGGCGAGAAGACAAGGAGACCGCCGCGAGTTAGACTGAGGAAGACCACGACCAAAATGCGGATAGGCAGCAGGCCGCACGGTCAAGACGGACACCAGCGAATAGTGAGATCGCGACCTAAATGCGGAAAGAGAAGAGTCCGCACGGTCTTGGTGAACACAACAGCGATCAGAGCACAGGAGGCCGCGAGGAGAACTCGAGCGGCAAGAGAGAAGAGAAGATGCAGCGGACAAGAGCAGCCCGCAAAAAACAGGGGGAAGCCGCAGCGGGAAAGAAGAAGTCCGCGAGTAGAGAAGGTCGAGCAGACAGAAGATGAGACCGCGAGTTGGGAAGAACTCAAGCGACAAGGGAGGAAAAAGAGGCGAGCCCGCAGTGGACAAGAGAGGTGGGACCCATGAGCAGAGCAGACGAGGGCTATAAGAAGCCTGAGGAGGGTGGAACCATGGAGAGGAGAGGGGGAAGAGGAGAAAAGCGGACAAGAACAATCAGGCCGCAGGAGACCGGTGCGGATAGAAACCCGCGGACAAAACCGGTTAGGAGAAGGGAAACCGCAGAGCAACCTGCGGATAGGGAGAAGGGCGGGCTGGGCGGTTAGAAAAGGTGAAACTGCCAGTATCGAATCACTCGCTCTGATACCATGTTGAGAGAGCTCCAAACTTGTATGTATTGCTTGTGTGTCTAAATACAAGGAGAGAATACAAATATATAGGAGGAAGAAGGGAGAAGATAATCCTATACAAGGTGTGGGACTAAAGGAGGAGAGAAGATAAAACAATAAAAATGGGCCCAATAATGGGCCCTTTACATGGGCTATTTTAACACGTCTAAATCTCCACCACCGCCACTTTTTCTACCTCAACCGACCATTATGGGCCTACGCACCAACTACCATATTCCTACTTACTGCCTGTCTAAATAAGAGTACAATGACTTGCGGAACAAGGGTTTGTGCTACCGTTGCAGGCAACCCTAATCGCCTAATCATAATTGTCCTATAAAGGAGCTTCGGGGCCTCATCGGCGATGACTTGGACGAGCTCGACATGACTGATTTTGACGTCCTTATGATCACATGGATGTACCGCTAGATGGAGCCCCCTTTGCGGCAACCCACCCGCGGGCCCATCACAACTAGATGGAGGGCGGCACCTCGACTTTGGGGTCAAGGTCAATTTTCTGGCGGGACGGATTGTTACGCATGCGCGTATTAGTAGTATGGTTGTAATTCCTATTTTAAATAATATGCATTATGGTTTATCTGAGCCCCCTCTCCCTCCCTACATAAGGAGGTGGTATGAGAGAGTTAGTTTTCATCCTTGGATCATTTAGGGTTTTGAGATCTCCATTTTGGAGAGGGACTTTTAGGAGGAACCAGGTTCCTGAAGTTGGGCACGATCATATCTCGTGATTGTATCAAGCTTATTTCTTCTGTTGCAAGTGCTATTTTTCGATTGGTAACAATCTCCAATACTTTTGCTTCAATGAATGTCTCCAAGCTCCTATTTTCCTTCTCCTCTACTCCCTCCAAATGCTGTATCAAATTTGCATAGAATTGGTTGAAGATAGTCTACTCAAGTTGGATTCTCAAAGATTAATGGTGCTAAAGTATAGATATGAAACCATGTCATCATGGAGTATTGGTGCAGCTACTGTTGTAGAAGCCAAAAACTGTTAAAACTTAAAACTATTAATATTTGCTATGATTTTGTCTTCTGTTTCCTCTGTTTTGTCGTCATAATGGTTCAGAAGTTACCTATTGTATTTCCTTGGACCAGATACTACAAGTTCATGAGGATGAAATATGGTTCTTACAGTTTTCTTATGATGGAAAGTGTTTGGCTTCATCGTCCAACGATGGATCTGTGATTATATGGGAGGTAATATTTTGTTTGATACATTTTCTGATTTATGATTTAAAAATTTTGTACCATTCTCTATAAAATTTTATTAAAAAAATTCGATTATTTTTAACTGGTCAATACTTTTGAACTGTAAATGAATTCATTTTTATTTCCTTTACTCTAAGCATTTTACAGTATATGCTCATGCATGCTCACATGCGCTATCCTGTTTTTGTGTGTGTTCATGTGATATAAAGAGTAGTGTGTATGTCATAAGGAGGTCAAGTGATGCTATTTTTGTGAATAATATAATGTTTAAAAATATCAAAATTTGTGAAAAGATTGATAGAGATTTTTTGCAATGCGAAGATGATGCTGGGGGTGGATGTGGTTCTATCAAAAAACCAAGGAAATTAATTTGAACATTTGATAACCCTCCTTTATCTAAGATCTCATGTGGTTTCTTGTAGAAAGAACATATTTAAAAAATGATTATTTATTTTTCAATCATTTTGCATGAGATGATAAAATCTCCGCTTATGTTATGTTCTGAAAATGTATATAGAGTTCAAATTCAACGTTAGCTTCTAACTTTTGAGCAGTATATCTCTAACAACCATTAGTAAATTTATTACAAATTTCTTTGCAATTTCTATATGCTTTATTCTTACTATCTAACCTGGTTATTTTCTATCATCTGCAATCCTAAGTCTCATTTTAGCTACTAAATTAAAATGGCTTATCCATGTTTCTCTTACTATTGCATGTTTTTGTCAATCCAAATATTCAACAACAAATGTGCATATTATTTCTATGTGCTCTTAGAGTCCGTTCGATGGGATGGAATTTGGGCTTTGAAATTGAAATTGGAGGTCGAATCCAATGAAAATGGGCATACAAGTACCCGAATTCTGTCCAAACTAATGGACCCTTGTAGAACCCACTTTTCTGTTATTTGACCTTTTAGTAGCTACAAAGGTAAGACAGTCAAATCATAAAGGTTTGGTCATTCAACCACAACATCCAATAGGACTTTGCTTCAGCCAGTATTCTGATCTTTATGGATCAATTTTGGTCATTTGACTTAGTACTCGTTCTTTTCTAAAAAGGTAAAATATAGGAAATAAGGGTTCTTTTCTAAAAAGGTAAAATATAGGAAATAAGTGTTATGCCATGGTTGTTTGGTGGAGGATGACCAGTGATATTTTATTTATGAATATTCGATCGAATCCCTTGAAAGTTCAATCCACACGGCAACTCGATAGATATTTTGTGCCAAATTTATCTTGAATGCCTGCTATTGTTGGTGAAGAAAATAAATAAATGAAGTTATAGTAGTTGCATCTTAGAAAGCTACATCCTTTTTGACCTCTTCATCATCCTCAAAATTATGGTCATTTGACTTAGTACTCGTTCTTTTCTAAAAAGGTAAAATATAGGAAATAAGGGTTCTTTTCTAAAAAGGTAAAATATAGGAAATAAGTGTTATGCCATGGTTGTTTGGTGGAGGATGACCAGTGATATTTTTATTTATGAATATTTGATCGAATCCCTTGAAAGTTCAATCCACACGGCAACTCGATAGATATTTTGTGTCAAATTTATCTTGAATGCCTGCTATTGTTGGTGAAGAAAATAAATAAATGAAGTTATAGTAGTTGCATCTTAGAAAGCTACATCCTTTTTAACCTCTTCATCATCCTCAAAATTTCTTAAGATTATATGACGAAAAATATAATGAATGATTATTTGACGCAGGGCGAATTTATAGGCGGCGGGTAATCGGTGACCTAACCCTACATGCTATGCAAATCCGACGGTTAAGTCACAGTTAGATAATAATTAAAACATCCTACACAAATAATTTAAGATAAGACAAAATAATTTATTTATGCGAGACAAACTTAGACTTTCCTCCACGTGAATGGTCAAAGCAAGAGCGCGCGGTGAATAAACTCTTCGTGCAGTTAGAGATTAATCCAGTCACAAATAACTATAATAAAATGAACATTCAAACTAACATGTAATAAACAAACTGTGACAATGCTTTACAACCCAAAACCAATACAAAAACACCATACGAATATTAGGGCTGCTATAAATAAATGGATCTGAATGTTGGAGGGCTCAAGAAGGGATTCTGGTGGTGGGTGGACCAGATCGGGTAAGGGAAGAGCTTGGTCTGAGATGGAATGCCCAGATTTGGACACATTCGGCGATGATCGGGTGTTGGGAAGTGGATTCACGGGTTGTGGACTAGGTGGCAACAAATAAGTGGTGGAGAGGAGTAGATTTGGGCTAAAATGACCCAAATCTGGTTGGTGGAGGGGTGGTGGAAGCAAGGGAGGTGGCGGTCGGCGACTCTGGGAGGAGGATTAGGGGTGGTGGGGCTGCTGTTGGCCGGCTATGCCCAGGGCTGCAGGGAACAGGGGAGGGAGTGCAGATGTTAGGGGAGTAACGACATGGATTAGGGCTAGCGGCCTGTAGGAGGGAAAGTGGCGATTGGCAGGAGGAACAAGGGGGAGCGGTGGCTTAGCAGGCAGACTAGATGTGAGATAAAATGTTTTGGGAACTGTTAGAAAAGACAATGTAAAGGCCCATGTTTTGGCCCATTTATGTATTTTCCTCCTATTTGTTTTAGTCTCACATCTTGAATTTGAGATTCTTCTCTCTTCTTTCCCTATATATTTGTACTCATACTTGTATTTACATACTGAAGAAGCATATACAAGGTTGATTGGTTTTTACTGCATTACTCGTGTACTTTTCTACATGGTATCAGAGCATCCGGTCCTACCTCCGGTTTCGGGCGGACATTTCTTTTTCTAACCGCCCAGCTCCTGCGGCTACTACCCTTGTTATCCGCCGGCCTGTCTAACCGTCTCTCCTCCGCGGTCTTCCTTGTATCTACCCGGCTTCTCCTCTCCTCTCGTGGAACCACCCCCCTTCCCTCTCCCACTCCGCTTTTATAGCTTTCCTCTCTCTCCCGTGGAACCACCCCTTCTCGCGCGGTCTTCCTCTCCTCTAACCGCTGCTCTTCTCGTTGCTGGCCTCTGCCACGGATCTTCTAGCCGCTGCGATCTCTATTGGCTTAACTGCGGCCTTCTCTTGCATGGTTTCCTCTTTTGGCCACTACTCTTGCCGGACTTCTCTTCGTGCTGCGTCCTCTTTCTCTTCTTGTCTAGCGGTAATTTTCTAGCCGCGCTCTCCAACGTCTCTCTTGGTCGAAGTTTCTTGTGAGGTTTGCCGCACCGTTTGTCTCTTTACCGCGAGGTCTTTCCTTGCTCCGTTACCGGTTAGCCGCGCGGTCTGTCCCAAAGTTCTTCTCCTGTTCTCGTTGCGGTCTCCTGCTCTGGCCTCTTCTTCTAGCCGCTTGCTCTTGATGCCTGATCTAGCCGCTTGGTCTTTGTCGCGCGGCCTGTTCGCTTGCTTTTGCCGCTGCTCTAGTCGGGCCCCACCTCCATTCAGACCGCCGCTGTCTTCTTCTGGCCTACTCCTCTTCCGCCTTGACTACCCGCTCCGGCCTCCTGCCCGACAGCTTTCCCTTCTCTAGTCGCTGCGGATTCTTCTCTAGTCGCTGCGGTTTTCTGTTCGCTGCAACCTCCTCCTCTGGTCGCTAGTTGTTCTGTTCGCCGCGACCTGTGCTATTTCCGCTCTGCCGCGACCTGTGCTATTTTCGCTCTGCTCGCCGTTGCTTCTCGCTCTGACTGCTCCCTATGTTCGCCGAGTTTCCTCTTGCCGGCCTCTTCTTCTTCCTGAACGGGCTGTCTCCCTTTGCCCTCTTGCCTGTTTGTCGGTTAACCGCTTACCTTAACCGTCTGGCATGGGTTATTCTACTGCGACCTCTATTCCAGCTGAAGCGGTTGTCCCCGTCCCTGAAGTCCGTGATGAATTGCAGATTACCACCATTTTCCTCACTGGGAAGAACTTTGTGGAGTGGGTGCATTCAATTCGCCAAGTTCTTAAGTTCTAAGGATTTCTACACCATTTAACTCAGGATGTTCCTTCTGCACCTACCGACGACTGGCTTCGTAACGATGGTCGTGTTCAAAGATGACTTGTCAACTCCCGTGATGACCAACCTTACCGCATGATCATGTATTACGAGATGACTAGTAGCCTGTAGGAGGGAAAGTGGCGGTTGACAGGAGGAACAGGGTGGGGGGAGCGGTGGCTTAGCCGGGTACTGGATGTGGGATAAAAGTTTTGGGAACTATAGGAATTGAACGGGAAATTTCATGAACGGGGAAATAGAAGGAAAAAGAGGATTTTTTGGCCGCAGGTTGGCGGTCGAGTTTGGTTGTTGTGGAGGGGCGGCTGAAGGCTGCTGCAGGAGATGGAGGACAACAAAATGAGAAAGTTGGAGGATGGGGGAGGAGGACAAAACAAAGATACAAGACCTTACCCAAGGAGTCGTCACCAAGGGTGTTCCACGGAGTCGACACCGCGGGGGAGATCATCAGAATGAAGAGATTTCTTCTTCAAACATTCAACAATGAAGATGACGGCTGCCATAACAACGTATATATAATTAGGGCTGATATCGAGTCGAGTTCGAGCGATTTTGGCTCGGCTCGAAATCGAAATTTTCGACTCGAACTCGGCTCGAAATCGACTCGAAATCGAAATTGATTTCGAGTCGAGTCGGCTCGACTCGAAATGGCTCGATTCCGAGTCGGCTCGAAATCGAATCGAGTCGGCTCGAAATCGAATCGAGTCGGCTCAAAATCGAATCGAGTCGGCTCGAAATTGAATCAAGTCGGCTCGAAATTTAGCAATTTTTTGTTTATTCCTAGCTTGCTCAAAATAAAATTGGACAACTTATAAATTTAGCAAATGAAACACTTAAAGCATTCATTCTTTTTATTTAGGTTTAAATTTTGTTATTTTTAATCTTAAAATAAGAATATATTAATAAATACATAATTTTTTAAATTAATTCGAGTTGATTCGAATCATATTTCGAGCGATTCAGGGCTGGCTCGAAATCGACTCGAAATCAGATTCGAGTCAAATTGAATCGACTCAAATTGAGTCGAATCAATTTTAACCGATTCCGATTCGGCTCAATTTTCGAACGATTTTCGAGCGATTTTCGAGTTTCGAATAATATGCTCAGCCCTACATATAATAATCTGAAATTAGGGCACTCGAAATCAACGACTACGATTGACCGTTGGTCTCGGGTCCAAAACTACATGAAATAAAACCCGAAAAATATAAAGCTATATATGAAATTGATTCACAACGCGAATCCGAACGCATTTACAGAGTCGAATCGTCGATCCAGGCACACCATATATGGTAAGTCGCCAAATCAGCCCCGAATGGGCCCAAAACTCGTCCTCCACTGCACGTCCTCGTCTCTGTTCCGCATCACTATTTATTAATGAATGTAAACCTTCAGAATCTCTTTGTTGTTTCCTTTCTCCATGTGGATTGTAATCCATGTGATTTGTAATTGGGAAACTGCTGAAATTTGTTTTTCTAGTCATCCGTGTTTACCATGAAAAGCAAAACAAAAACAATATATGAGAGATTTCCCATCATTCAATAAAGCACATTGTAAGACTCCTCTCGCAGACTTGTTAGACCATACGAGGAAGTCTTATGCCCAAGGCTCCCAACTTCTCTATAGTAGAAAATAAGGAATACAATCTTATTATTTTCTTAATTGTTTTACATCAATACATATCTCCCGTATATATACACGTGAGGTAGTCCTAAAAATATAATCTGAGATGTGGGACTAATTCCAAAAGGAGGAGGCCGCTAACGACACACCAATTTATACTATATGCACACCAAATTCCAACACTCTCTCTTAAGGTGGGCAAATATTCACTAAGTCCATCTTGTCACACGATCTACATAAATTCAGTGAGCTAAGTCCTTTGGTTAGACAATCAACCACCTATTCTTTTGTAGTAATATGACAGCTTCAGTATCCCGTTATCCGTCTTTTTTTATGAAGAACCTATGAATCTCTATATTCTTGGTTCTATCATGTTGGATGAGATTGTTTGCAATGCTAATGTCTGACTTTCTGTCACACCACAATGTCATCTGTCCGCCTTGACCTATCTTGAGTTCACTCAACAGGGCTTCAAACCATAACAACTCCCCTACACCTGAGGTCATGGCCTTGTATTCTGCCTCGGCTGTAGATCTCACAACTACAATCTACTTCTTGCTCTTCCAGAAGACAAGGTTGCCTTCCACAAACATACAATATCCTGATGTTGATCTCCTGTCATCTGCACAGCTAGCCCAGTCAGAGTCGCAATAGCCCTCTATATTCTGATGTCCATTCTTTCGGAAGATCAGTCCATTTTTTAGTGCACTCTTTAAGTATCTAAGAATCTGATACACTGCATCCAACTGCCCCTCCTTGAGATCGTGCATATAACGAGCTACTATACTCACAACAAAAGATATATCAGGACGAGTGTGACTCAAATAGATCAGACGACCTACAAACCTCGGATACCTCTTTTTATCAATTGGCTCTCCTGCCTCAGCGTTGCGTTTGGACTTCTGGTCAATAAGAGCAACCGCGGGTCTGCATCCCAACATACCCGTCTCTTTGAGCAGATCTAGTACATATTTACGTTGAGATAGAATGATCCCTCTGCGCCACGAGCTACTTCTATCCCAATGAAGTATTTTAGCTGCCTCAAGTCCTTCACTTCAAACTCCTTGCCCAATCTTGTTTTTAGCTGAGCGATTTCCTTCTCATCATCATCCGTAATAATCATATCGTCCACGACTCCACGTACACCGCAAGTATCGTAACGTGATCTCCATTCCGCTTAAAGAACATAGTATGATCAGCGTTGGTCTGCTGATATCCCATATTAACCATCGTATTTCTAAATCTTTCAAACCAGACTCGAGGAGATTGTTTTAGCCCATACAAGGATTTCTTGAGTCTACATACTTTGCCTACCATTTGTTTCGTGTCAAAGCCAGGTGGCATTTCCCTGCTTATTTTGCCGACGGGTGCAAAAGTCTCATCATAGTCAATGTCATAGGTCTGACTGTAATCTTTTGCTACCAATCGAGCCTTATAACACTCAATCTGACTCTCTGGGTTTTGTTTCACAGTGAAAACCCTCTTGCACCCAACTATTTCTTTTCCTAGTGGTAGTGACACGAGGTTCCAGGTATTGTTCTTCTTCAATGCCATAAGTTCTTCTAGCATTGCAACTTTTCATCGAGTATCCTTTTTAGTAACTTGCCAACACTTAGGAATAGAAACAATGTCCAAAGATATAATGAATGTTTTATGTACATGAGATATATGTGAGTAGAAAACAAATTGGGCAATGTCACGAGGAAAGCCATATCGATCAGGTGAGACTCACACATTCTTACGGGAACTTTGTCTTACCGGCAAGGGAGTGGAAGTAGAGAGATGAGGGATTATCTTACCTGAGATTTCTGAAGTTGTGGTGGATGGTGTAGGTGTCTCAAGGATCGGAGTAGGTAGAGGCAAGAGACTTGACACTGGTGGCAATGTAGGCATTGTAGTCTCGCTCGACTACCTTCTTCTCGTATACACTCTTAACTCCCCCTGAGTCTGAGGTTCATCATCAACAAATTCTCTCTCCTCAAGATCCGGCACCTTAACTGACTCTGATTCCTTTGACACAGGTGACAACGGGATACTCACTATCCGCCTCTCACCACCACAACTATCCTCCCCCTCTTGTCTCATATTTTCCACATCGAGTGATTCTCCAAGAGGCGAGTCAATCAAAGAGGAGTAATATCAATATGACTCAAACTCTCTGAATGTGACATCCATGCTGACGAATAACATTTTATCCACCGGACTCCAACATACATACCCTTTTTGGATAGCTGAATACCCAACAAAAACACACTTCAGGGCCCTTGGATCCAATTTTGCCACATTTGGTCTTTTATCATGCATAAAACACACACAACCAAAGGTTTTGAGGAGAAGAATATCTTCACTCTTCCCTCGCGGTATCTCAATCAGAGACTTCTGATCCAATACTTGCGAGGGTATCCGATTGATTAAGTAGGCTGTTGTTAGCACGGCTTGTCCCCACGAGTACTTTGGCACCTTCATTGCTATAATCATACTCCGAGTCACTTATAGAAGATGTTTGTTCTTCCGTTCTGCTACTCCTTTCTGCTCTGGTGT
The DNA here is from genome assembly GCA_039513925.1 of Platanthera zijinensis. Classification (NCBI taxonomy): domain Eukaryota; kingdom Viridiplantae; phylum Streptophyta; class Magnoliopsida; order Asparagales; family Orchidaceae; genus Platanthera; species Platanthera zijinensis. The sequence goes on along the minus strand of CM077080.1, from coordinate 11,144,224 downwards.
GTATGAACACGTAGTTTGATGTTGGATTCCATGTGAGGACAAGTACTCTTCAAATGCCATGTTGTTGTATTCTGTCCCATTATCAGATCTCAACACTTTTACGACTGTACCGTGTTGAGTTTGAATCCCTTTATGAAATCCTTGAAGCAAGCAAACACATCGCTTTTATTTTTCATTAAATAGAGTCAAGTCAGACATGAGAAACAACCCTATATATATTTGTATGTATGTATATATATAAATATATATGTATGGATATATGTATGGATCTATGTATGGATCTATGTATGGATATATGTATGGATATATATGTATATATGTTAGGGCAAAACTACGGGAGAGCAACTACGAGAGAGAGATCTAGAGAAAACTAAGGGAATTTAGGGTTAGGGAGGAAGAAGGAGGCTACCTGATAACAATCTTCATAACCCCCAAAGGGGGGCTGCCCGGATATAAATATATCCGGGCATGGAAGGGCCGGCCGGCCCCTCCAGGGGGGGGGGGGCTGAACCTGCCTGGTTCAGCCCCTGGCCGGCCGGTTCACTGAGTGGGGGCTGAACCCGAAGGTTCAGCCCCGTTGTTTAGCGCGCCCCTGGTTCTCCGAACATAATGACGCCCGACAAAGCGTAGCGGGGGCGTAACATTCCCCTCCCCATCAAGAGCCAACTTGTCCTCAAGGTGGTAGTGCGGGTAGAGCTCCTTGAAGTCGAAGAAGTCCACCCAAGAGTTGTGTGCTGGCGATAGGTTCTGCCATTTGACCAAGAGCTCGGGCCGGTATTCCGTGCCCCGACTCTTCCACCGGTGCCCCAAAATATCCTCGGGCAGCGGCCGCAGCTCCCCCAGAGAAGTAGCCTCGGGCAGGTCAGTACTGGGCTGGACATGCGGACCCAACTTCCGCTTGAGCAAGAAGACATGGAACGTAGGATGAATGCGGGACCCCTCCGGCAAAGCTAAAGTGTAGGCTACCGGCCCCACCCTGCTGATGATCTGAAAGGGGCCGTAGTAGCGCGGGGACAGTTTCTGGTTTCCACGACGAGCCACGGACAACTGGCGGTACGGCTGGAGCTTGAGAAAAACTTCGTCACCCACGGCGAACTCCCGCTCCGTACGGCGCTTGTCCGCCTGAGTCTTCATGCGTTCCTGTGCCAGGCGGAGATTCTCCCGAAGAGTGACCAACATGCGATCCCGATCCAGAAGAGCACGATCCACGGCCGGAAGAGCTGTGCTACCCGGCTCATAGCTAGCCAAAGACGGCGGCGACCGCCCGTAAACCACCTCAAACGGCGTCATCCTGCTGGCTGAATGATATGACGTGTTGTAACAGTACTCAGCCCAGTGTAACCAATCCGGCCAACTCCGAGGCTCATCCATAACAAAGCAACGAAGGTACGTCTCGACCCCCGATTGAGCACCTCGATCTGGCCATCCGACTGCGGGTGATGTGCCGTGCTGAAGTGTAAGCGAGTGCCCTGCAACCGGAAAAGCTCCCTCCAAAACCCACTGACGAAGGTGGGGTCTTGATCAGAAATAATGGCACGAGGAAGACCATGCAGACGAACGATTTCCCGAGCGAAGAGTGCCGCCACAGATTCCCCGGTATACGGATGACTGAGGGCCAGGAAATGGCCATACTTGGAGAGCTTATCCACCACGACCAGAATCACGGACTTGCCTTTAGACTTAGGCATCCCATCAATAAAGTCCATGGACACCGTGTCCCAAACAAGCTGCGGGATGTCCAATGGCACGAGCAGCCCTGCAGGAGAAGAAGTCTCATATTTCTGCCGTTGGCAGATGTCACAGTGCCGAACAAACTGCTGAATGTCCCGTCGCATGCCGGCCCAAAAAACATTTGCACGTGCCCTCTGAAGGGTTCGAAAACCCCCCGCATGCCCCACTGTGGGAGACGAGTGGAACTCATGCATCAGTACCGTCTTCCAAGCTGAATCGGCGGGCACGACCACCCGGCCCCGGTAGTACAGCCGACCATTACACAGATGATAGCCGGCCGCTACTGGTTCGCCTCGCTGTAGGGCCTCCACCAATGGTCCGAGCGTGTCGGATCGCAGCACCTCCTCCTGGATATCCTCCAGGGAATCGACCAACGGTCCCGAAAGGTGAGAAAGAGCTGCCTCTGGGAGACGAGAGAGGGCATCGACAACCACATTCTCCTTGCCCCGGCGATAAACGATCTCGTAGTCGTAGCCCAAAAGCTTGGTAACCCATTTCTGCTGTAGAGGCGAAGAGACCCGCTGGTCCAGGAAATGTTTCAAGCTCTGATGGTCCGTCCGGATCTTGAAGTGTCGGCCCAGCAAATAGGGCCGCCAAACGGCCACTGCATGAATGATCGCCAATAACTCCTTCTCGTAGGCCGAGAGACCCAAGGTACGAGGAGCCAATGCCTTGCTGTAAAAGGCTATGGGCCGCCCGCCTGCATCAGCACCGCCCCGATGCCGACTCCCGACGCATCCGTCTCCAAAATGAACTCCTGCGTGAAATCTGGTAGTGCCAGCACTGGTGTGGAGGTCATGGCTCGCTTGAGAGCCTGAAATGCCTCCTCCGCCTCCTCACTTCAAGAGAAAGAATCCTTCTGCAGAAGCTGGGTCAATGGCCTAGCGATCTTGCCATAGTCCTGCACGAAGCGCCGGTAGTACCCGGTGAGCCCCAAAAAACCCTGCAAGGCTCGAACAGTCACCGGTCGCGGCCAGGACTGCATACTCTGTATCTTCCGCGGGTCGGCCCGCACTCCCTGACCAGAGACCAAATGGCCTAAATACTCCACCTCCTCCTGTCCGAAAGAGCACTTGGAACGGTTGGCATACAGGTGGTGCTGGCGCAGTCGACCAAGGACCTGTTCCACGTGGCGCACGTGGTCCTCCCAATTGGCGCTGTAGATGAGGATATCATCAAAGAAGATCAAGACAAAGACCCGCAAAAAATCTCTGAATATCTCGTTCATGTTAGCCTGGAATGTAGCGGGCCCCCCAGTCAGCCCGTTGTCCATAACCAAAAACTCATAATGACCGTCATGAGTCCGGAACGCCGTCTTATGAATGTCCTCCTGTGCCATCAAAATTTGATAATAGCCGGAACGCAGGTCTAACTTGGTGAATCGCTGTGCACCATGAAGCTCATCTAGTAATTCTTCGATGTGAGGAATCAGAAAATTATCCTTGACAGTAGCACTATTCAAGGCACGGTAGTCCATACAAAATCGCCAGGACCTGTCCTTTTTCTTGACCAAAATAATGGGAGCCGAAAAAGAACTTGTACTCGGCCGAATGATGCCGGCCTCCAGCATCTCGCGGACACTGCGTTCAATCTCCGCCTTCTGAACATGTGGGTAGCGGTACGGACGAACATTCGTAGGCTCAGCCCCCACTTTGAGCGGAATACGGTGATCACGAAACCTCGGTGGTGGCAAGGTGCGTGGTTCCTGAAAAACATCAGCAAACTCTGTCAGAAGTAACTGTAACTGAACCGGTACCTCAGGAGGTGTGGAATCGCCGGTCTGAACCGCTCTGAGGACGGCCATCATCTGCCCCTCCCCGCTCAACCGCTGCATGCTGCGAAGAGAAACCTCTTTAACAGGGGATGGCATCATACCCTTCATGCAAAACTGTTTCTCTCCATGTACAAACTCCATGGTCATGTGTTTCCAATCAAAAGTCACACGCTGTAGCTGGCGCAACCACTGAACTCCCAACACCATGTCGGAACCTCGAATATGCAGCAGGTAGACGTCAGTCCGTCCCACATAACCATGTATCCGCATCTCCACTCCTTTCAGCACCCCCTCACATTGCAGCTTGTTGCCATCCGCCACCATAACGTGAAAAGCCGCTCCGTTGTCAACCAGGTGCCCAACTCGCTGTGCCACGTCGGGATGTATGAAGTTGTGGGTGCTCCCACTGTCCACCAGGATAGTAACCTTCTCTTGGGCAATCCGGCCCGCCAACCGCATAGTAAGCGGGGGAGCACAACCCTCGAGAGCATGCAAAGAGACCCCGAACTCCGTCTCGTCCAAGTCCACGTCCACCTCCAACTCCTCAACCGACGCCGGCTCGTCTCCATCCGGCTGCAGCATGAAAACCTGTAGCTTCTGGCATTTATGCCCCGACACAAACTTCTCGTCGCAATTAAAGCATAGGCCCTTCTCCTTCCGAGCGGCCAACTCGCTCCAAGACAATCGAGTCACCGTCGGTTTGTTACCCGCATGCTGCTCCCGGCGTACCGCTGTGGCCGGGGTCGAAGGCGGCCTACTCGTGAGACGCGCCCGCTTCCTGTTGAACCTCTCCTCCTGAATCCGTGCCAAGGTAATGGCGTGGTTCAAGGAACGGGGCATGAGTGCCTGCACCTCGTCGCGAATGTGCTCCTTGAGACCAGATATGAAACAGCTGTAGAGTGTCCTCTCCGGCCACTGAACCCGATTCGCCAACTTCTCGAACTCCGTGCGATACTCCATCACCGACCCTTTTTGCTGAAGCTTCTGAAGGAGGGCCTCAAAGTTCTCATACTCCAGTAGACCAAATCGGGCCGTAAATCCATCCACAAACTCCCCCCAAGGCACGTACTCCCGTCCCCGCAGGAACCACTGTGTCCACTGGAAGGCGTCGTCCTTCAAATGGAAGGACGCTAGCTGCACCCACTGCCCTTCAGGCACCTCCTGGTACTGAAAGAAAAGTTCTGCCTTATGAATCCATTCCAAGGCGTCACCGCCCTCGAACTCCGGAAAGTACATGCGGGTTAATTCGGGGGTCAAACGTTGTGTCCCTGGACCTCCGTCCCGCCTTGCGTGTTCCCCATGCTCAAATCTGCCGTAGCCGTGCTGCTGTCCCGCTCCCCAAGGCGGAGGTTGCGGCTGGCCACCCCACCCTGGGTTAAAACCGGCCATTCCTGGTGGCCCAAACCCGCGTGGAGGAGGAAGGAGTCCCCCCCTTGGCTGTCCCGCCATATCGGGTGGCCGCCGGAGCCCAAAAGAGTCATCCCCACCTCGGCGCCACTGTTCCTGGCCCGATCCGAAGTCGCTGAGGCCTACTGCTGCGGATCCTGGCGGAAACGGCCCCGCCGGACCCCCATACGCCGCTGCTACTCCCGCCGAAGGTACGTAGGCCGCCGACGCCGAACCCCCCGCTGTCCCGGGCCACGCCGCGCCCGGCAGAACCCCTCCCGTAGGCCGCCCGCCCGCGAAGCCTTCCGCAAGCCGCGCGGCGCCCGAAGCCGCAGGATCGGCCCCCGATCCGGCCGAATCGTCGCTGGCCGGGGCTTTCCCTTTCAATAGGGTCTTCAACTCATCCAACCGAGCCTCCAATCGCCCCTCCAAGGCCGCCATCGAATCGGTTAGGCCAACAACGTTCTTCTCTAGGGTTTCAATCCGCGAGGACTCCTCTTGAGTGCGAGTGTTCACCATTTGAGAGAATCGAACGCCTCTGATACCAAATGTTAGGGCAAAACTACGGGAAAGCAACTACGAGGGAGAGATCTAGAGAAAACTAAGGGAATTTAGGGTTAGGGAGGAAGGAGGCTACCTGATAACAATCTTCATAACCCCCAAAGGGGGGTTGCCCGGATATAAATATATCCGGGCATGGAAGGGCCGGCCGGCCCCTCCAAGGGGGGGCTGAACCCGCCTGGTTCAGCCCCTGGCCGACCGGTTCACTGAGTGGGGGCTGAACCCGAAGGTTCAGCCCCGTTGTTTAGCGCGCCCCTGGTTCTCCGAACATAATAACGCCCGGCAAAGCGTAGCGGGGGCGTAACAATATATATATATGTAACACCCCTTCCCAGTTTTACAATAATCAGCCATCCGACCAGGTCAGCAATATAAAGAGAACTAGGAAACAATATCAAAACTAGTACACAACAAGTAAAAAGAAGTAACTACTAAGAATTTAAACTTACAACAGAATCTATGAAAGATAACTAAGGGTAACCATATACCTGAAAACTGGATTTACAGAGCCACTAAACATGAATTAAGATGTAAGTACTGTAACCTGAAGTAATATAACAAGTTTGATACATGATATTTCAAACATTAACCAAATACAATATCCAAGGTTACAGGTGTACACTGAATGGAAGAAAACTGAAAAGGGAAAACAACTACAAACTGACACCACAAGGACGCTCATCCTAGGCGTAGTTTCCCACCTGGGTCACCTGTAAAAATATTGCCCATGAGGGGTCAGAGTAAGGAAAAATAACTCCTCCTAGTGACACTAAAAACTTTTTCTTAAATGATAAATGTATGCTCTTTGAAAAATAGTTTTGTTCTTAAAATCTTTATGCTTGATGATATGCATGCGCTTACAATGCTTCCTGGTCAACAGACCTACTCGTTCTACGTTCACGAACTTTCATTACATTTATCCAAGCTCCGACGTTCACTAACTAGTGCGCTGCCTCACATCAGGTCCATGTTTGAGTTCTAGGTGGCTTCTATCCTGCACTTTTACTTTAAAGACTCCAGGCAGAGTAGCTCCTAACGCGCAACTAAAATCTGACGACCCGAGACCATCTGACAAACTCAATTGTTCTGGTGTCGCGCGGATATAGTTTCGAATCTACAAACTGTCTCAAAGGGGAGCCAATTCCCAAGACTCTAAAACTCATGGGATTTCATATGCCCCATGCGAAAGGTAGTGCGCCTCTACCTAGCACGAGAAGACTTATGTGTGCTTACTGACCCTTTTGGTCTAATGCTACTCTGCTTGAGACTTCTCTTAAGTGTACTACTGTGCGACCCTTGCTTTTCTTGTAGTCGACTAGAAGGGACGTTCACGCCCTAACTTAGATAAATTCTCACACTTGCGTAAACGTGTAAGGTTTTGTACCTAACGCTAACATATGCGATCTGGCTATTAGGGTCTTGGAAAAGGTATTACCATACAACTAATTCCGCGATCGTTTTCCTACCGCAACACTTTTATGTGCATGATTATGATGCTCGTACGAAACTTTCACAAGCGTATATAAAATAATTTTTTTTGTTACGTCTAACTAAGAGGGATTAGATTTCCTTACAGTGGTGGTGCGGCGCTCGTACACTCGGCGCGGCGACATTTGCCTTTCCGAAGGAGAATTTGACTATTGCGGACTTTCGAAGCTTTGCCTCGAGGCCATCAAAAATCTGCAATCCAAGCAACACCTAAATTACACATTCTTTCCTTCAGGGTTTTTGGTAAGGAAAACTCAAAATAATTTGGTTAAGGTAAAAACAAAAAAGATCAAAATAGTGTATTACCTCTACGTGAGAGCGATTAAGGCTCACAACGTGCCCAACACCAGATTTGCGGTGGATCTAGAACTCCAAACCCTAACTAGGGCAAGAGGAAAATGCGAAAAAAAAACGTTAGGGTTAACTTCCAATAGAAGGATAACCACGAAGAATGAAGACTAGAGAAGAACAAAACTCACCGGAACCAAAACGAACTTCGACACTCTTGATTCCACCGGTTAGGGTTGAAATCGGGTCTCCCACGAGCAAGGAAGGAAGGAGAGAACTCACCGGCACCCGTAAAGGAAGGAGGAAGGGCTTATGCTGAGAAATGGAGTGGGGGAGGGCGTCGCTAGGGCTAGCAGGAGGCGACGAAGCGTCGAGAGCGGCAGACGGGAGACACGGTAATCGGGCTGAGTCTTGCGGTTTTCTCCCTTGAAAAAGAAGCTTACGGGATAAAGTATACGGGCAAGCAGGTTTTAACCTATCGACATAGTGCGGGCTTGATAAATAACCGCTAAAGACAAGGGTGAGACTTGCTATTGGCACCCCTATTTCCACCCAAAGAGGTGTAGATTACTATGCGCAACCCACACCGAAACGTGCCGACCCTTACTGACTCCTTAAGACATTAAAAATGTGTTGTGCTTCGCTATTAAATTAAAGTGTGCCACGCAAACTTTACGACTGATATATATCACAAATTAACGAACGCGATTCTTTTGACCATACTGATATCGTACCTCGACGACGCGCTTCCTCGATCAAAATCCGCCGCGACTCGATCCTACAATTGAAATAAATTTTTGCGTCAAATTTTACGGATGTTACAAATCTCCCCTCATAACAAAAATTTTCGTCCTCGAAAATTGTAACCATACCTGAATCAAAGAGGAAAGTATAATCTGCATTGCTCTTAAGCTCATCCTCTCGTTCCCAAGTATACTCTGGACGACCACAGTTTATCCAAAGGACTTTGACCATGCGAATCTCTCTGTTCCTAAGCTTCTGCATCCTTGAATCCACGATTCTGACTGGTCTAACCCCAATACTAAGATCTGCCTCGATTGGTGCTTCTTCGGTACTGATGATCTGACTGGAATCTCTGACTGCTCTCCTCAGATAGGAGACGTGGAATACATCATGCACACCACTCATTTCCTTAGGTAAGGCCAACCTATATGCAACCTCACCAACTCGTTCCAGTACCTCAAAAGGACCAACGAATCTGAGGCTCAGTTTCTTCATCCGCTTTATTCTAGAGACTCCTCTGACTGGTCTGACCTTCAGATAAACGTAGTCTCCAACACTGAACTCTACTGACCTGTGCTTCTGATCATAATACTTGGCCTGACGATCCTTAGTTGTCTTCATACGCTTTTGAATGAGCCTGATTCTGTCAGTGGTCTTATCAATCTATGATTCCCTGATGGTAGATCTTTCTTCACTTTTAGCCCAACACAACGGTGTCCGACAACGTCTACTATAGAGGCCCTCGAACGGTGCCATCCCAATACTAGTCTGAAAACTGTTATTGTAGGAGAACTCCACAAGGGGTACATATTTCTCCCACTTCCCTCCAAAGTCCAGTATGCACATCCATAACAAATCTTCCAAAGTCCTATTTGTGCGCTTAGTCTGTCCATCTGTCTGGGGATGGAAAGCGGTGCTGAAATGTAACTTGGTGCCCAACCGTTCCTGAACGTATCTCCACTCCTTGGAGGTAAACCTGCCATCTCGGTCTGAAATAATAGTCTTGGGAACACTGTGAAGTTTAACTATCTCGTCTATGTATAACTGTGCCAGTTTCAGACCTTGATCCGTCTTATTAAGAGGAATGAAATGGGCAACCTTAGAGAGCCGATCCACTATAACCCATAAGGAATCATTCCCACCCTGCGATCTTGGAAGACCATGGATATATCCTCAAAAGTCCACTCGGGAATGAGAAATGACTGCAACTTGCCTCCAGGCCTTTGGCACTCGGCCTTAACTAACTTGCAAGTCTCGCACTTCCCTACATAATCAGCTACATCACCTTTCATGCCTGACCACCAGACTATCTTATTGAGACCAACATACATCTTTGTGCTTCCCGAATGTATAGAATATATGGAATTGTGTGCCTCAAATAGAATGTCTTCGCGAAGGTGACCCACATCGGGGATGCAGACCCTGCCATCATGCAATAACAAATCGTCCTGAAAAGTGAATCTCTCCTTCTGACCCGTCTGCACTGAGATCCAAATCTCTGCCATCTTTGGATCCAAGGGTAGAGCTGTCCTGATTTTATCCTTAATGTCGCATGTAATCTCCATCCAACTAAATCTTGCAGAACCAAAACTACAACGTGACACAACGATGATGTCCAGTCTCTCCAGTTCCCGCACCAACTCCTTCTGCTGAGTGAGAAGGGAAGAACACGAACCTCTACGGCTAAGGGCGTCAGCTGCAACGTTCGCCTTTCCTGGATGGTACTGAATATCTACGTCGTAGTCCGATAGAAACTCTAACCATCTGCGCTGCCTCAAATTGAGCTCCCGCTGATCAAAGATATACTTGAGACTCTTATGATCAGTGAAGATCTCGCAACGCACTCCATAGAGATAGTACCTCCATATCTTTAGAGCATGGATGACTGCTGCAAGCTCCAAGTCATGCACGAGATAGTTCTTCTCATGCTCCTTTAACTGTCTCAAGGCATAGGCTACGACCTTTCCATGCTGCATGAGAACACAACTCAAACCCTGACCTGACGCATCGCTATAAATCTGAAACCCGTCAGGCCCTGACGGTAAACTCAAGATCGGTGCGGCCATCAACCTGCCCTTCAAGTCCTCAAAAGCCAACTCACACTCCACTGTCCAAACCAAACTCCTACCCTTCCTGGTGAGGGAAGTCAGTGGTAAGACTATCTTTGAGAAATCATTGATGAATCTCCTGTAGTAACCACCTAAACCCAAAAAGTTGCCAACCTCTGAGACTGTCGTCGGCCTTGGCCAATTCTTAATGGCCTCTACCTTCTTCGGGTCAACACTAACCCCTTTCTGACTGATGACATGACCTAAGAATGCAATCTCTTAAAGCCAGAACTCACATTTTGAAAACTTGGCATACAGTTGGTTTTCCCTGAGGGTGTTCAAAACAATCCTGAGGTGTGCGACATGATCTTCTGCACTCTTTGAGAACACCAAGATATCATTTATAAAGACGATAATGAAACGGTCCAAGTACTCCCGAAATACCCTGTTCATCAGGTCCATAAATACTGAAGGGGCATTGGTCAGCCCGAACGACATGACCACGAACTCGAAGTGTCCATATCTGGTACTGAAGACCGTCTTTTGTATATCCACGTCCCTAATCTTTAATTGATGGTAGCCCGACCTCAAATCTAACTTGGAAAAGGTGCACGATCCCACCAACTGGTCGAACAAATCATCAATCCTTGGAATCGGGTACTTATTCTTTACTGTCTGTTTGTTTAATTCACGGTAGTCTATGCACAGTTTCATATTACCATCCTTCTTCTTCACAAATAGTACTGGAGCACTCCAAGGTGAAGTACTGGGGCGTATAAAGCCCAAGTCAAGCAACTCCTGCAACTGGCTCTTCAACTCCGCTAGTTCTCTTGGAGCCATCCGGTAGGGGGATTTGGCTACTGGTGTAGCCCCAGGCTGTAGGTCTATCAGGAACTCTATCTCTCTATCTGGAGGGGCACCAGGGAGCTCTTCCGGGAAAACATCGGGGAATTCCTGCACCACCGGTACCTCTGACAAGTCAGCCTTAGCCTCCGCGTTCATCAATACTACGAAGATTTCACAACCCTTACTGATTCACCTTCTAGCTTGGACTTAGGAGATGATCATCTTCACTACTCCCTTCAAGCCCTAAAAGGAAAACGCAGTCTGGTTGGGGCCCTCAAACTGTATCTGCTTCGCCCTACAGTCAATCCTGACGTTGACTGCCGAAAGCCAGTCCATTCCAAAGATCAGGTCAAAACCTGCAATAAGTAGCTGCAAAGCTTCTATGATAATCTCGGTATCACCAAACTGCACGGGTACCCTGCACTTGTCTCTGGTCTGTAGAAGGGATCCATTCGGCATCATGACTTCCAACGGTACTGTCTCTGGAAAGACTTCTAAATTCAGCTTACGCACTAGAGATTCTGAGATGAACGAGTGCGAGACGTCCGTATCAAACAAAATCTTGGAGGGTAAATTACGAATCATAAGGATGCCTACATGAATGATTTACAAAAGATGAAGGGAGTGTCACTACGGAGGATTAAATAAACTTGTTAAGCAATTTAAATACTTACCAGTCACTACATCCTCCTGATCCTTTGCATCCTGCTGACCAAGCTCATACGCTCTGGGTTGCACTAAATCTCGACCCTGTTGTAGTCTCCCGTCAGTGATCATCAACGTTTTGCCCTTGTCTACTCTGCTTGAGCCACCAACCTCGAGCTTCGACTGCAGGAACAAATTACATTTGTCATCTATCATAATAACATAAATGTAATGAATACAACTAGGCTTTGATTACCTGATTTGTACCAACTTCCTGACAGTAACGAGCTATGTGTCTAGGTTGTCGGCACTTGTAACACACGCCTGCGCTAACCAAACACTCTCCGGGATGGCGACGCTAACACTTGGGACAAGGGGGTATTGCTCCTGTCTCCAGACTGACCACTCTTCTTCGCATCAGGCTTCTGTTTCTTGTTCCAGTTCTTCCTTCGGTCATTCCTGCTCTACTGCGGCGGAGGCGAATCCTGAGACCGCTTCGTACGAAAACTACTTCGCTTCTGAACATTCTGCTGATCAGCCTCCAACCTGCGAGCTGTATCCACTAAGCTCCTGTAGTCAGCGTTGACCATGGTCATCAACGGCTGCCTCAACGAGTCACACAAGCCATCCACAAAGCGGTTGTAGTTCTCAGCCTGATCTCCCTGCATCACGCCCGCATATCGAGCCAGATGGGTAAGCTCTCGCTCGTACTCAGTGTCTAAGATATTTCTCCTGGATACCTCGTCGTGCGGAAGGAGGCACGAACCAATTAGCAAGGGCTCTTGAAAACTCGTCCCACGTAAACATGTCCGACGTATGATCTTGCCAAAAGCATGGTGATACTATTTAAAATGAACGTATCACTTCCTAAAATAAGAGAAAAATTTTCATGGCGATTTACCTGCAGGGTCATCCGCCCGGTACTTGTCCCACCAGACCTTTGCCTCACCTCGGAGGAGGAAAACTGTCTGAGGAACCTTCTTGTTCTCCGAGCACTCCATAACGTTCAACAGGTCTCTGGTGTTTACTATCCAGTCGTCTGTGTCCATCGAGGTTTCATCCCCACTGTAGTTTGACGGTTGGAGCTCTCTAAAGTTCCTCAAATAGCGCTCCAGGGTCATCTCCACGGGTGCTGGTGCCGGAGCTGGTGCAGGGGCTGGTACTTGCAATGGAGCTGGAAATCCTGCAGCCAGTCCTCTCTGAAACTTCATCAAGGCTACAGTGACCGCCTTAGCAATCTGGGACGCTATGTCAGTGACCTCTGGAGCTGCTGGAATTGGTGGCACCTGTGGCACATCAGCATCTCCCATGACAGCGTTATGAACAGGGTCCTGACATGAAGATTCACCCGGTTCACTGACTCGTGGTGCCTGATAGAACATATAAAAGAAATATGATTATTTATCATGCATCTGTGAAATCTGGCTTAGCAATTTATTTTGTACCCTTGCGAAAATTAGGGCTTAAACGCAACTTAAATACTCTACTAACAAGAGTTTACTCTTACACACTCCTATGGCTCTGTGAAACTTTCTTGGGTCCAAGGATCCTAAACCTGCCTCTGATACCAATTTATAGCACCCCTTCCTAGTTTTACAATAATCAGCCATCAGGCCGGGTCAGCGATATAAGAATTAAGAAACAGTATCCAAATTAGTACACAACAAGTAAAAAGAAGCAACTATTAAGAATTTAAACTTACAATGGAAGCTATGAAAGATAATTAAAAGTAACCACATACCTGAAAACTGGATTCACAGAGCCACTAAACATGAATTAAGATGTAAGTACTGGAAATCTGAAGTAACATAACAAATCTGATACATGATATTTCAAATATTAACCAAATACAATATCTAAGGTTACAAGTGTATACTGAATGGAAGAAAACTGAAAAGGGAAAACAACTATAAACTGATACTACAAGGACGCTCATCCTAGGCGTAGTTTCCCACCTGGGTCACCTGTAAAAACATTGCCCACGAGGGGTCAGAGTAAGGAAAAATAACTCCTTCTAGTGACACTAAAAACTTTTCCTTAAATGATGAATGTATGCTCTTTGAAAAATAGTTTTGTTCTTAAAATCTTTATGCTAGATGATATGCATGCGTTTACAATGCTTCCTGGTCAACAGACCTACTCGTTCTACGTTCATGAACTTTCATTACATTTACCCAAGCCCCGACGTTCACTAACTAGTGCGCTGCCTCACGTCCGGTCCATGCTTGAGTTCTAGGTGGCTTCTATTCTACTTTAAAGACTCCAGACAGAGTAGCTTCTAACGCACAACTCAAATCCGACAACCTGAGATCATCTGACGAACTCAATTGTTCTGGTGTCGCGCGGACACGGTCTCGAATCTACAAACTGTCTCAAAAGGGAACCAACTCCCAAGACTCTACAATTCATGGGATTTCATATGCCCCATGAGAAAGGTAGTGCGCCTCTACCTAGCACGAGAAGACTTATGTGTGCTTACTGACCCTTTTGGTCTAATGCTACCCTGCTTGAGACTTCTCTTAAGTGTACTACTGAGCGACCCTTGCTTTTCTTGTGGTCGACTAGAAGGGACGTTCACGCCCTAACTTAGATAAATTCTCACACTTGCGTAAACGTGTAAGGTTTCGTACCTAACGCTAGCATATGCGATCTGGCTATTATGGTCTTGGAAAAGGTATTACCCTACAACTAATTCCGCGACCGTTTTCCTACCACAACACTTTTATGTGCATGATTATGATGCTCGTACGAAACTTTCACAAGCGTATATAAAATAATTTTTCTTGTTACGTCTAACTAAGAGGGATTAGATTTCCTTACAGTGGTGGTGCGGCGCTCGTACACTCAGCGCGGCGACATTTGCCTTTCCGAAGGAGAATTTGACTACTGCGGACTTCCGAAGTCTTGCCTCGAGGCCACCAAAAAGCTGTAATCCATGCAACATCTAAATTACACATTCTTTCCTTTAGGGTTTTCGGTAAGGAAAACTCAAAATAATTTGGTTAGGGTAAACACAAAAAGGACCAAAATAGTGTATTACCTCTACGTGAGAGCGACTTAGGCTCACAACGTGCCCAACACCAGATTAGCGGTGGATCTAGAACTCCAAACCCTAACTAGGGCAAGAGGAAAATGCGAAAAAAAAGTTAGGGTTAACTTCCAATAGAAGGATTACCACGAAGAATGAAGACTAGAGAGGAACAAAACTCACCGGAACCAAAGCGAACTTCGACACTCTTGCTTCCACCGGTTAGGGTTGAAACCGGTTCTCCCACGGCCAAGGAAGGAAGGAGAGCACTCACCGGCGCCCGTAAAGGAAGGAGGAAGGGCTTACACTGAGAAATGGAGTGGGGGGAGGGTGCCGCTAGGGCTAGCGGGAGGTGGCGGAGCGTCGAGAGCGAGAGACGGGAGACACGGTAATCGGGCGGAGGCTTGCGGTTTTCTCTCGTGAAAAAGAAGCTTACGGGATAAAGTATACGGGCAAGCAGGTTTTAACCTATTGGCATAATGCGGGCTTGATAAATAACCGCTAAAGACAAGGGTGAGACTTGCTATTGGCACCCTATTTCCACCCAAAGAGGTGTAGATTACTATGCGCAACCCACACCGAAACGTGCCGACCCTTACTGACTCCTTAAGACAATAAAAATGTGTTGTGCTTCGCTATTAAATTAAAGTGTGCCACACAAACTTTACGACTGATATATATCACAAATTAACGAACGCGATTCTTTTGACCATACTGATATCGTACCTCGACGACGCGCTGCCTCGATCAAAATCCGTCGCGACTCGATCCTACAATTGAAATAAATTTTTGCGTCAAATTTTACCGATGTTACAATATATGTATATATATGTATATATATGTATATATATATGTATATATATATGTATATATATATATATATGTATATATAGATGTATATATATGTATATATATGTATATATAGATGTATATATATGTATATATAGATGTATATATATGTATATATATGTAGGGTTTGGAATATATACACTCAAGCTTTTTTAAGCTCAAAAAAGCTTGAGTGTATATATTCCCTTTTATAGCATGTTTTGGTCATTTTTCTCAAAACAAAGTTTAAAGTTTGTTTTTTAAACACATTTTGGAACATTTTGACATTGCACCCACACTAAATTCTTTCATATAAATATATCAAATGATAATCATTATCAAACAAATGAACTTATCACTTATACATTGCTACATCTTAAAAAGGGCCCAATATACTAGCATTAAACAGGATTCTCGAACTTAAAAAGAGAACAATGAAGCTAAGCATGAGATAAGAGCCTTTTCATGGACTCGCATATAACGGAATTTTCAAGATCAATAAAGAAACACCTTCTAACAAATCGAGGTCAAGAATATGGGGATATACTAACACTTTTTATCAACAAATAAAGTGTCCTTTATGAATTCCGTCTCACTGAATGGAAAGCCAGCGACATCATTTCATAAGAAGCAATTGGTAAATGCAGTCACAAATCCAGTAAATCCTACTCTTCTGGACTACATTACTTTGTTTAAGTTTCAACATCAGCCACTATATTTTGGCCCCTTGAACATAAAATCCTGAAAAGACCACATACACAAGGTTCACAAAATTCAACATCAGCCAGGTAAAACAAAAAACTCATCTAGACAGCTCCATATTGGTCTTTCTTCACAATGCCAGCCTGTTAAAACAAATCAATAGATAATAAAAATGATCAATAAAGTCAACAAAAAAGAGAATACCAAAACAGTTTTAAAACTTACTTTATCCTTTTGGGGACATGTTGTTGAATAATGTCCTTTGCCACCACAAGTACCACAAGTCCTTCTCTTTCCTTGTGCTTGAGAGATCTCTATACCCGATTCAATTCTTGATGCAATCTTTGGTCTTCCTTTGATTTTCACAATGGGAGGATCTCGAATTGAAATACCATACGAAGCTGGACAAATTGGAGTAGAACCTATCTGGCTGGCAATACTTGCTGGTTCTGAGTAATTGAATGAATCCCTTAAATTCTCTAACAATCCATTTAATTTTGAAATTGCTAGATCATATGCTTCCTTAGATGTAGTTGCAAGATTAAAAATATTTGTTTGGGTATTAGTTAGTTTCCATTTCATCATTGGCGTCACAATATCAGTAGTATCAACCATTTTTTCATTGTCTGAATTACTTTTAGCAGAAATAGACCACCTCTTCAATAGATATTGTTCTGGAAAACTTTGTAGATGCTTCTTAGCGATCATTATGTGCAGGATGTGTTTGCATAAAAAACCATCTGTCGCGAATTTAGCACATTCACAAATTACTTTTGTATTGCAATCATCATATAAGACAGTGCACCAATTGTTTGCATCCTCACAAGAAAGACCAACTCTAAATGTTGTAATAGAACCAATTGTATTTACTTCCTCATACCAACATTCTAGGCTCTGCTTGAATTCTTGTTGAAAAAGTTTAAACATATTTTTGGTGTAAAACTGTGCTGCAAATCTTTCAAGAGCATAACTTGTTAACAAATTAGCCCCTGAATTCAATGTACTGAAATCTTCTTTTTCTTCTGCTTGATGTCGTGAATGCAATGCCTTTTCGTACTGTGTTATAAATTCTAATAACTGAGTTTTAGAATTTACAAAACCATCAAAAAATGCATTTATGCTTTCGCTCCGGCCGCTTGATGTCATTCCCGCAACAAAATGATCTTTTAAATAAGCTGGAACCCAATGTTGTCTTCGATCCCACATCTTTAACAACCAATTATTATGACCTTGAATGTTGTACTTTTGAATAAATAGTTTCCATCTCAGTTCACTTGTGCTCACATCCTTGCTATTAAATCACTCATAATAATCCTTCTTAAAATCTCCATTAATATCTCGGATTTCAAGAACATGCTCAACTAGGTGTTTTCCTATGTGCCATGAGCAAAATCTATGAAACGTGTCCGGAAACACTTTTTTAATTGCATTATACATTGCTCCATCCATATCGGTAATTATAACTTTAGGTGCTTTGTTAAACATACAATTTAACCACTGATTGAACAACCACTGAAATGTTTCTTCTATCTCATCTGCTAGTAAAGCACAACCAAATAAAATTGACTGTCTGTGATGGTTTACCCCCGTAAAAGGTGCAAATGGCATCATAAATTTGTTGGTTTTGTAAGTAACATCAAACACAATAACATCCCCAAATGTTAAAAAATCATTTCGTGACCTTGAATCTGCCCAGAAAAAAGAACGAAGGACTAAATTACAATCCAATTCTATATCAAAGTAGAAATTTGGATCTAACTCTTGCTGCTTCTTTAAATATGCAAACACTGATGCACCTTCATTCCCTATATTATTTTTGCGGTGTTCACTCAAATGCATTGAAACTTGTTTTGCACAAATTGAGCTATTAGTATGGTTTCATTTAAAATCCTTGCAATTTTAGCAGGACCCATTCCAGCACTATAAAGTTGATCCATCAAATTTTTAACCTCCTTATCTTTGTGAAGTATATTATGTGAGCGATGTCTCTTAGCTTTTCTTGGAGTATCTAACTCATGATTATGCTGCTTTATAAATCCAGTGACAACCCAATTATCGTCCTTATTCTTGCGAATATCCATTTTGGCTTTGCAATTTACCCTTGTTAATCGATGTGCTCTTGTTGAAGATCCTTCGCCCTCTTTTGAAGTTTTTAAACCAGACTTATTACATTCGAATCTTCTGCCAATAACATCTCCTGAAGTAAATGATTTAGCAGTAGATCCTTTCTTAATTCCAAATCCTAAATGAAGAGCATAACTATTATAAAACCAATATGCTTCATCAACGCTTTCAAACACCAAACTAACATATGGTTCTTTAACAATAGGCTCATTTGAATCTATATTTGTTTCAGCTATAACATCCATACTTTCTGAATTTGATGACTCTGAAGTCATTACGAATGACGTGAAACTGTACATAACAAGTAGAAATTACACACACATAAAACTGCATACATTCCCTAAACCATAACAATTAGAATTTAACACACAAAACCACAAACATACCAATCACATACGGAAACACACACAAAACCGCATACATTTCAGCAAACCCTAACAAGTAGAAATTACATTCCCAAAATGAATAACAACATTTTTTAGAACATGGCAGAGATAGAAATATACCACGGGAAGACGACTTGAAAGGGCACTGCGACTGGGAGGGAATCGTCCGAATTCACACCGCTGCGAAGTTGTCAAACCTGGAAGAAATTTTAAGGGTCACAATTAAATTAGGAAGAAATCTGTAAGGGGATCTTAGTTGACCATCGGGACATACCGGATCTGAAAGGTTGCTGTGGAGGAAATCGCCAGGCGTAGCTGCGATCGGGAGAGAATCACCAGGAATCAGCGTTATCGGTGGAGGAAAATGCCCGGCGAATCTGCGAAATGGAGGGAATCACCGGGATCTGAACGATTGCGGTGGAGGAAAACGCAGGTGAAGCTGCGATCAGGAGGGAATCACCAGGATCTAAACGATTGCGGTGGAGGAAAACGGCAGGTGAAGCTGCGATCGGGAGGGAATCACAAGGATTCGATAGGTTGCGGTGGAGGAAATCGCCCGGTGAAGATGCGATCGGGAAGGAATCACCAGGATATCGCAGGAAAGCGGTGGAGGAAATCGCCAGCCGGAGAAGCAATCGGGATGGAATCACCACGAATCGAGCGGAAATCTCCAGGCCGAAATCAGAAATCGCTAGCCCTAACCTAATCCGCGACCCGCGATATATTATCACGCTCGAGCTTTTTTTCCCCTAAAAAAGCTCGAGCGTATAATATATATACCGATATATGTATATATATGTATATATATGTATATATATACGAGTTTCTTCGCACGGGGTACGCCCGTGCTCGATGCTCTCGGGCGGCCTTCGGTCACATCTAGGCGGGCTTCGCCCGCCTGTGCACGGGCTTCTCCCGTGTTCGATGCGTCGTTGCGGGCTGCACACGCATCCGAATTTTTTTTTTCAAAACGTATACATATGAGTACTTAAAATGACCGAAAAAATATGAATTATTATTCCTATTTTTATTTTATAAAATTTTGCAAATTTTAATCTATACAAATTAATTTATTACTACTCTATCCCTCTCTCTTTATCACTCCACCCTCTCTCCCTCCTCTCTCCCGCCCCCTCTCTCCCTCCCTGTCCCTCTTCTCTCTCTCTCTCCAAATCCCCCCTCCTCCTTGTTCTCTCTCATGATCCAATGGTCAATATTCATTCTAAGGTGTGCCTCCAAATACCTATATTCCCTTATGTAGATAAGATATATGTATATATATATATATAGGGCCATTTACCGGGACCTCCCCTCTAACTTTGCTAAATTACTGACAACACCCCTCCTATTTTTGAAATTACAAAAACTTCCCATAAAGTTTTCATTTCATTACAAAAACCTCCCTTGTAGTTTTATTTTCATAACATCCATGCACAAAAACACCCCCCTCGATGAACAGTGTTCAGGGAGGTATTTTTCTTCATGAATGCAATGAAATGAAAAGACCAGGGGATGTTTTGGTAATGAAATGAAAACTTAAGGGGAGTTTTTTGTAATTTCGAAAATAAGAGGGGTGCTCTCACTAATTATGCTAGTTTACAGGGGAGATTTTGGTAATTATTTCTATATATATATGTATATATAAAGAGAGAGAGAGATAGAGAGAGAGTAGTTCAAATGACTGTGCACTTGTGCTTACATGAGCTTCTTGTTCAAATGACTGTTTGTACGTGTGCTTGCGTGAGCTTCTTGTTCAAATGAATGTTTACACGTTTGCTTGCATGAGCTTCTTGTTCAAATGGATGTTTGCATTTTTGTGGCCACAGAAAGTTTTGCAACAATAGACGTCCAAGTGATTTTTTTCCCTGTATACATTAACTAATAGTTGGGCATTCCTTGAGAACCATATCATCAAACCTTGTTATAGGTCCATGAAGATGGAGAAGTTTCATTTAAGTGCACTCTGAAAGGCCATCAGAAACCTGTTGTGATGATTGCATGGAGTCCTGATGGCCGTTATCTTCTCTCTTGCGGCATGGAAGAAGTGGTGAGATGCTGGGATGTCGACCAAGCGGAATGCTTGCGCGTTTTCGAAAAACACGGCCTTGGTCTGCTCTCCTGTGTCTGGTACCCAGATGGAAAGAAGTTCTTCTCAGGTGTAACCGACAGGTCCATATCTTTGTGGGATCTCGACGGGAATGAAGTGGAGAACTGGAAAGGCCATCAAACAACAAAGAACTCAGAAATGGCTGTCGCAAAAGACGGCAAACAAATCATAATCATGTGCAAGGAAACTACGATATTGATGCTTGATTGGGAAACAAAAACCGCGGAACCAAGACTGATCGAAGAAGATCATACCATCACTTCATTCTCTCTTTCTAGAGATGAAAATTTCCTACTGGTAAATCTTTCAAACCAAGAGATTCACTTGTGGAGCATCGCTTCTACTCCTACCCTTGTAAAAAAATACCAAGGCCATACGCGCAGCAGGTTTGTCATAAGGTCTTGCTTTGGCGGATTCGAGCAGTCTTTTGTTGCTAGTGGAAGTGAAGACTCACAGGTACAATTAATCTTTTATCAGCCTATTCGCTAAACCCATCTCCTTCATTGTTAGGATTCCCAACCCTAGTTGACCTCTTCTACTTGTTTAATAAATATTTAGGGTCATTTACCAAGACCTCGCTTTGCAGACATACAAAAACCTCTTCTCTATTTCCTCAAACTACGAGCACGTGTCATTGTGTTTACATTGTTAACATAAGTAAAATCCCATTTTTTCGGTTCATGTTAACAATGTAAACTTAGAATGGAGGTCTGGTAATTTTGACAAGTAAAAGGGAGACCCCTATAATTATGCAATGTCACAGGGTGATTTATCATAATTATTCCTAAATATTATATAAAATTTTATTTTAAATCTAATTATTTTCCTTCTACCGAACTTTTTTATCTTGTTTTTGACAAAGCTATGAACTTCTTGTTGGTGTTTCTATGGTATCAGGTATATATTTGGCACAAACAAACTGGAGAATTGGTCCAACCATTAGCTGGGCATTCTGGAGCAGTCAACTGTGTCAGCTGGAATCCAGGTAACCCATATATGCTTGCATCAGGCAGCGATGATCACACGATTCGAATTTGGGGATTAAATAGGGTAAATCTCAAGCGAAAGGATTCCTTGAGCAACGGATATGTCAACCACTGCAACGGAACGGCTAATTGACCGGTGACGTGAAAAATAGGAGATACAACGCGGTTGAGGAAATTGGAGGTCCAGCAGGTAATTTCTTTTCTGCTCTCTTTTAAATTCGAGAAAAGTTTAGGCAAGCCTCGCTCACTCTTGATAGTTCACCCAATCATGCAAATAAATTTTGAACTTTGTATTCATTTGTAGTCTTTTATGGGCATTTTTATGTGAAAATTTTGTTTCAGTTAGGTTCGTTTTTTTCGTTCAAGCAAAATGTCCGTAAATTAGTTCAAACTTTTTATAGAAAACCGTAAACATCTTCTCGAGTTTTATTTTAAGCGCATTTTTTTTGGTTTTGCCACAGACTATCAAACAGTCGACTAATGGATGGAATGTTCATTCAGGAAAAGAGTAACAGTCTGCCAGGGCAGGGTTGGGATGCATCCTCACCTGTATCAATTCTGTAGATGTTGCAAATATTCTTTTAATTATAGCCAATTATGAACTCTTTTATGGGATTTACTTTTATTTCATGTTGGGGCCCTAACATATATAACAGCAAAAATTCAGTGCTTGTTTCGTCGCTTGAAAAAGTATTCAGTCATTCTATACAAAAACAACCAACACTCGAAGCTTTTATCCCACTATAGTGGGGTCGGCTATATGGATCCTTTGTCGTCATTGTGCCCTATCTTTAGTCATAATCTCACTAATGCATAAGCACATCATGTCTTTCCTTATAGTTTCATTCCAAGTCTTATTCGTGGTCGTTCTATGCACGAAAAAAAAATCATTGCTTTAAATGAGTTTTGCGGCAGGTTGTGGAATTGTAAATTTATATGGGTTTCGAACTACATCCAACTAAATTAGTTGTTCTTGTTTTGGTGTGTAGGAATCGGAATGCGAGAACCCCCTTAAGTTAAAGACTCCGAATCCAAATGCAAAAGATTGCTAACATGCCTTATATTTATAATACTTTGATAGTTAAGAGTTGAGATATGTGTTCTAATCGCCTCGATTATTTTGTACAATCTTTAGATTATCAATAGTCTTTCATCCTTGTTGATTACTTATAAATAAATTCCTAGATAAATTTTTGGAGATAATGATTTAAATCTATTGCTTGTCGAATTTATAACAAAGTTACCACATGTAATGTTGTTGTATACCTAATTTCTACCGCAGAGCGGGAGCCGTGTTTAGAAACGTCGTTCCATTTTCATCTCCACCCACTCAATCTCTAACCATCACCTGTCTCTCAAACCAGCCATTGACAAGTTCAAGAGTAAGTTTGTGAATGCAATTTCATCGCAACGATGCGAAATGGAATTATACAGCTTTTTCAACAGCCACCGTCACCCCAAACAGAGCCTAAAACATGCGAACACTCGAGAACTATTGAGATGCATTCAATACTTCAATTTGTTTTCAAAAGAATATTTGAATGAATTCTATGGGTTTCCTTCCTACTCATGAAACTCTCCATGCACTAGACTCTTATAGTCCTATGCACCAACACTCTTCTACATATTTCACAAGCCTCAACAACATTCTACATAATACTTTCGTACAGTTCTAGAATATTATGTTATATTCAGCAAGAAGCTTGTGGCAAGCCCCAATTATGCCTACCATCACTCGTCCACACATGAACATCTTGGGAACGCGATCAAGGTGGGCGGACCTATATGAGGTCTAGTGTTAGTGGCCGCCCACAATGGATTTTTTTAAAAACTATTTTCCGGCCTTATAGATATTATATATAATATTTATACGAAAAATCTCTAACATGCTTTGTAATTCCATCTCGCTTAATCTGCCATTTTCGTATGTAAATTTGGCAACTAAATTGGTCAGAAAGTATAATTCAATACACACAGGCATTGAAATGAAATTATAGCACCTGGCTCATATAGCTAGCACTTAAAAAAAGAATAATCTGGCTAATCGCTTCTTCTGTAAACAAATGCCAATAATGCATTGTAACATACACATTTGAACTCAATCCTCTGTCTTTCAAGGCTGTTTTTATTGCCTCAGCCTGCAATAATAATATGTTAGAAATTATATGATCACTAATTTATAGAACACATTGTTTGTTACATGTAGGCTTCCGTGGTGACCCGACGGCGAACAAAGAACCGTCCTCTTTTATTTATTTTTTTATAATAATAAATTGTTTTATCATGTAGTATTAGGCGTGCCGTTATTAAATACCTTGACTTGTCTTATTAAAGAGGTAACTTGTATCATAGTTTAGATTCAGTCTTGTTTGGGAAGGGAAACCAGGCCTCATGTTTTTTGGAGGGAGCATGCCTCTCTTATATTGTTTGTAATCTCGGCTTCTTTGTGCTATTTCATCTCTCTCACTTTGTCTGGTAAAATGCATCTCAATAAGATAAGTTTTGTGTTTTGGCTAAAAATAGATACAAGAAAACCCTAAATAAAACTCAGTTAATGAAAATGATGAAAATTGAAGCAAAGATTTAAGTGTGGAAGCTTTGTACTAGTTAGGAGAATAAAAAAAAGCAGCCTGATAAGATAAAGTGGCAAAAAGGACTTTTTGCAGCACGCTGTACAGTATGTCAGATTAGGGCTTCGTTTGGTGCGGTAGTAGCGGTCGTGAACACGGTGATTATGAACCGTTGTTTGTGAGCGCCTGACCTCATCTAAAAATATTCATGCATTTTATGCTCAAAACTAGTTTAATTTTTTGGTAGCGGTCATAACCTTTGTCTTGCCAAACATATATTCTATGATAATGACGTTTTTGACCAAACTCATCAGAGTAAATAAGCCGCTCCAACGAAGATTAGGGCTCTGTTTGACGCGGCGTTTTTACAGCAGCGTGCCACCGGTTTTAAAAACGTCGCGCCAAACAATGGAAACAGGCAGAGCAGTGGGAGAAGCCACCACTTCCAAATCTTAGAAAAATGACGATCCGGAGTCGTGAAATTTTTTCACGACTCCAGAATCGCAAGCTGAGATTCACGGGAACTCTCTTTCGACCTCGATATTCTTCCACCTTCAACCGCTGATGCCTGCTGCCAGTCCCGCAGAAGCCTACTGCCACTTCCACCGATGCCTGCTGCCACTTCCGCTGACTCCAGCTCGCTGGCTTCCTCACGTGATCCTCTGCATTCACCTCCTTCTGCTGGAGCAGGCGTCTTCTTTCTCTTCTTCACGCATGCTTTTGGGTTCCTATTCTTCCTTCCCCATTCTTGCGGGTTCAAGCCTCTTCATCTCTACCAGAGCTGATATCACCATCATAAACACATGAAAGCATTAATCCCGTGCCAATGCGTTGAAGTTTCGTGATGCCCGAAGAAATTCCTGAGATTGCTTCGTGTTTTTTTTTGGAATAAACATGATTTATAAACACCTGTATAAAAATGATTTCTAGTTAACTCACATTGCAGCTCAATTGGTGATGAGAAGTGAAAGAATTTTATAGTTAACGTGCTCGGACTGAAGTAATCCTGAGATGGGTGACCTCCCGGGAAGTCCCCGTAGTGACGCTTAACTAGATCACTTCTCATCAAAGGGAGCCTGTAGCCTCTAACAACCTGCTAGTGAGACTAGGGAGGGGTTGTGGGTGCATGGCCTACAGATCGGTTGAGGCTGAACCCTTTCGAGTTGGATGTTGGGGATGTCGGCGGTCGTCCTATCGAGCCGTGTGTTGTGAAGGCAGTTACAAAAAGTGCACGAGGGATTAAACTAAAACACTTTTAAAGGACTCTACTAATATGATAATACTCATAACTCCAACACTCCCACTAAAGTTGAAGGGAGAAGCTTCAGCTTGGACATTAAAATAACAAAAATGGAGATATGCGATGTGGGACAAAACAACAGATAAGCCACTGGGGGAAATTCCAAACTGAGGAATCAAGTCGGGGACATAACTATACACAATGCAAGTCTCACACATGACGTGGACTCGCAGGAAAGAAATCAATAGACGGGTTACCAGGGATATTCCCACACGATACACCCCGCTGGATAGAAAGGTCAACCAACATCACCTACACATAAGCGGAAGGGAACAAACGATGTGGAGCTAATCATCAAATAGGCAACCAAGGATAATTCGTTGTGGATAATCCGCATAAAGATAGTCCCACATGTCACAGTCCCGCATAATACAGTCCCACGCAACACAACTTGTTGAGACTAGAACACCAACATCAGTTGTATGTGACCCAACACACGACCAATCAAAAAAATATGGGGAGACACAAACAACATATGCCTAGAGGTCGTGTGGAACAAAGGAGAAAGGTCGGGAAAGATCATCTGAGTCGTCTTCGTACCAAATACTTCCCCTCACTTGGAAAGCACATGTATATAGGTATTACAACAACAATTAGGATGACTGAGAAACTAAAAAACACAAAAAGACGCCTAAAATCAACACAAAATATCATCATCAATGAGTGATCAACACCCCAAAAAGGGTAGGAGCTGGTAGCATCAGAGACAAGAAGACAGCAGCTGAAAACAACTGAAATCATCCAACAAATGAAGGGGCAGGACAACAACAGTTGGATTTGGAAGCTCCATACATGGAGAGGAGTGGACGCCCCAGAACAGTAGCAGTGAACAACCCATAGAGGCGTGGAAGCTTCGGATCAGCAACAGGCATTGATAAAATAACCAGGAATAGCGACAGGAACATCACACGCAGATGGGATCTGGAGCAACTTCGGGAACGTCGTCGACGATTAGCGATGTGCTCGATAGGTCTAGAAGAGGGATTTGTTGACGAAACCAGAAGAAGCGGAACTCGCAGAAGAATAAGCGGCGTACGTAGTCTGAAGAAAGACGGAGAAGACATCAACCAGAATCCACGAATGACTGCAGTGTCGATGACGCAGACGGGAGGAAGGGCCGGAGCAGAGGAGTCCTCCTCATCGAAGGGAATAGAGTCCACTCTTGTCGATGGAATCAAACTACGATTCCGTCAACGAGAGCGGGGAGGGAGCTGCTCGACGGGGGCTTTAGCAGTGCAGAACGGGAACAAGAGGGGGGAAGAGGCCGAAAATCATAGGAAGGCTGTGAACTTTCGGTCACCAAAAAATTAGAGCGACCAAAACAAGAGTGGACTTCAGCTCTGATACCATGTTGGAAGAAAAGAAATGAAAATAGAAGTTGTTTTTCATTCATTCTTACAAGGTCTTTATATAGGAAATGCATAGGCACATTAACATACATATACGATGTGAGACTAAACTAAAACACTTTTAAAGAACTCTACTAATATAATAATACTCATAACTCCAACAAATTCTATACTTCATTTTTTAATGGAAATCTAGAGTCATGAAGAAGGTGTGCAAAAGAACATAGATATGTATTGCTACATATTGTAAGAATTCTCCTTGAAGAAAATTTAAGGATAAAAAATACCAATTCTACATGAACATTAATTATATGTATATAATGTATGGGCAGCCCGATGCACAAGGCATCCCCGCAGATCGAGGGTCCAAAGAAGAGTCCCACCGTAATTGTGAAATGTTGGCAAACCTTATATTGCATTTTTTTTGCAAGAGGCCGCTTCCATGACCTCGAACCCGTGACCTCAAGGTCATACGACAATCCCCAAGGGATCTTCAAACCCTTACGGGAAATCTTCAAGGATCTTCGAACGCCTTCGAAGATCTTCAAGGATGTCTTCGAACTTGCAGGGAGATCTTCAAAGGATTCCAATGGAGCTCCCTTGGGCGTAGCAGGCAAGATGAGATGAAATGAGGGTCTTGAGACACTTTTATAGATTTTGAGAGTGACATTTCTGTAATTAAGTGGTTAGGGTGTTCGACTAACCGCACACCGTAACTATATAATGTGTTTTGCACACTCCCATTATGAGTGATTTTAAGGCTATACACACACTCATGATGAGTTTCATTACTATGCGCACACTTATGATGGATCATATGGTTATGCGCACACTTATGATGGATCATATGGTTATGCGCACACCATATAATTTACTATATGTACACCGTCATTCGAATTTCTGCTATATTCGCGCCGCCATGCGAATTTCAGTAACTCGTACCCTGCCATCTTATATTTTACTACGCACACACCCATTATGAGAATTTGGTTAACGCACACTCATAATGAGTGATTACGCGGATGACAGGGTGTGGAGGTTGCGCGGCCGAGGTAGTGGAGAACGGGTGACGGAAGTTGGGCGGCGAACAAGGGGCCGACCAGCGGGAGCCGACCGTGCGGCTAAAGGGGGCTGACCGGATGGCTGGCCGAGCGACAAAAGAGGGCCGGCAGCGCGGCCAAACAAGCCGGCCACGCAGCCAATGGGGTCGGACGCGCGACCAAGGGACCGCGCGGCCGTACGGACGCGTGGCGGCGGCGCGTGGCCGTACGGACGTGCACATGGGAGCGCACGTCTGTGCGATTGCGCAGCCCCAGGGTTGCACGAACTTCTAGCCGCGCGGCAGCGGGGCAAGGCCTTTTGGCCTCGCGGCCGTGCGCGGAGGCGCGCGACCGTGCAGCCGCGTGCATAGACGCGCGAGGCTGTGCGGCCACGCGCATGGGCGTGCTGCGGCCGTGCGGTTGCGCGGTGAAGGGGCCGCGTGCGGCCGAGCAGCGGACCGGGCTGCGACGAAAGCCGCAGATCTAGCGTTACCAGTGGGTTGGCAACCAGTCTGGAGATAGCAACAACTGCAAATATCAAGATAACAACACACATCAGTGGGTTGGCAACCACAAATATCAAGATAACAATACACGTCATTGTCATAGAATGTATATTTGGTATGACAAATGTTACAACCGTTACAAAAAATAAAATAGTTTGGGGCACAATGAGATTTTTAATCAATCTCACCGGAGCGAATAAGCAGCGATAAGCAGCGTCAAATGCAGCCGGACATCAGCTTTTCAATCCGTCAGAACTGTCCCAAAAAGAGCCTATTTCTTAATTTACTTATGGTCGCAGAGTTGAGGGTATAGTAACTTCCAGAGGGCGTTGAACCGATCAGCAAGGGCGGCGAGTCCTCATTCCCAGGACCATCCCCATCAATGTAGCCTGTCGAAATATTGGCCAGTGGCAAAACCCCGATGTCGTAAGCCAATGGCGTGTGAGCATCATTATGGGCTGGGGATAGCAACAACTGCTAATATGAAGATAAACAAAAAGAGATCTGGCAATCAACAAAACATAACACTACGCAAGCAATGCAAAATGAAATATAAAATGTGTGCACCCGTTATTATAACAAGTTTTTTGTGCGTAGAGCAGGGGTGCCCATCTTATCCAGATTGAATGATCAAGAATAATGGGGGAAATGATTTTGGATGGTAGAATTGAGACAAAATTGGAGTGTTTTTTCTTTGAAAAAAATCAATTTGTCGGCAACAAGATTACCTTCCCCAAAAATGCGGCATGATTATAATGCGACATGAGGTTATGAATAAGTTTACCATAAACATACGCACTCCAGCAAAAACATTACATTGTATTTTTGAATCTTTTTTACAACATGAAAAGATGTAACTCAATCCACGATGCATGAGGTATTGACCGCTCTTGTTTAATATATCTCATACTAAGGCTCCGTTTGGGGGGACTTATTTTCCCCGGTCAAGCAGTTACGACCGCATGAACCAGACCAAAGTCAAAATGTTAAGCGAATCAACCACACAATATTAAGCTAAGAGTTGTAAATTTCATAACTGATGAACAAATTTTGCTGCAGAAATATGAGGAAACTTCAGAACTGATGAACATAAAATTCTTCAACTTGGTTCTCTACACCAAACACTTGACAATATGTATTAAACCTTGATAGATTAGCTGTGAAGGACAAGGGACTTTCCAAGGATTATATCATCTGCGGAGAAATCAGCTTCTTTGCGATACGTTCCCCGGCCGAAATCCAAGTTATACGAGTCTCTAAGCCCATCAATCAATCCGAACTCCGGCTTCCAATTCAGCTCAGCTTGTGCTTTTTCAATTGAGGCAAAGAAATGCTGATCTCTGAAAGGAAAAGCCTTCTTTTTGCCAAAATCAAATTCCTTGGGGTTGTAGTGAACAATCTCTGGTTCAGGATACCCAGCAGCCTCAGCACATGCCCTAGCCAACCCATCAAAGGTAACATATTTAGATCCAGATATGTTGTAGACTTGCTTGCTTGCCTTAGAATTACCCAGCACCTTAACAAAAGCACTAGCCAGATCTTTAACATGTCCAAGCTGGGTGATTTGAACTCCAGAGTTGGGGATTGGAATGGGACGGCCAGCGTTTAGACGGTGGAAGAACCACTCTTCTATAGGATTGTAATTCAATGGCCCATATATATACACAGGTCTTATAGAAGTCCAGTTCACACCCTTGAAATCCAATACACTCTCAGTTTCAAGCTTTCCCTTGTGCCTGCTGGCTGGATCAACTGCATCAGACTCAAAGTGAGGCATTAAATCTGATTTGAGATAAACTCCAGCTGATGAGCAGTATATATACTGCTCTAAATTTGGCAGGGCTTCAAGAATTGGTTCTGCCTCGACAGATTCACGCCCATTTATGTCGTAAACAACTTCAAAATTCAAACTTGCAAGGCTCGACTTTACAAAGTCGGAGTCTTTTCGATCCCCTTTCAAATGCAAGACCGAGGACTTGTACTCTTCATACTCCTGAAGGGATTCTCCAGGTAATTGCTGGGTTATAGGAGCCTTACCCCTTGTAAACAAGGTCACCTGGTGCCCCTCATTTACTAGGAGCCTGGTAAGAAACACTCCAATAAACCTAGTGCCGCCCATTATCAGAATCTTCTTGCTGCTAGATGCAGTGATCAACTGAGAGCAGCTTCCATTTGACTTCCAAGCTTTACTTTTGCTTTGGATTGAGATTCTAAATGTTTTGCCATTGAATTCGGACAATGAGGAAGGGTGTAGCAGGCGGGAGGTGAAAGATATCCCTGAGCTTTGAGGAGAAGCTTGCTGCAGCAACACCGGCCGCGCCATGGCCGCTCACAAATCCTGAGCTTTTCTTCTTTGTTTTTTCTTTAGAAAGTAGGAGGAGGATGAGTCTGCACCAATTCGTGGTTGTGTTGGATTGAAGCTTGTAAGAGGCCATGTCCTCACTTCTTTCTTTGCACGCCATATGCAGAGGATAAGAATCTATTATCCAGTATCCACCCAATTCCAATTATATACATATATATATCTATACTAGATTAAGGCTCCGCTTGGGGGGACTTATTTTCACCGGTCAAGCGGTTACGACCGCATGTACCGGGCCTTAATTAAGACCCGGTACATGCGGTCGTAACCGCTTGACCGGTGAAAATAAGTCCCCCCAAACGAAGCCTAACAGGGGAAACACCACCATTTTGTTAAACATTCAACTTTCCGTTATTATCCTTCTTTATTATAAAATGAGCGACAAACGGAGTATAGCGCTTGGAGGTTTGCCAGCGGCGGGAGCATCGTCATGCTGAGGCAATGCTGTGGCTGGAATATTGTCGCGCGGGGCACTGGGGGCCCGCTTCATGCATTGTCACGATTAGGGTACTATCGTGGTTGGCCAAAGGGACATTTAGAAGCACATTTGTATGAAGGAAGATTAGATCTAAATGAGCTCAATGTTGTCCATGAGATGTATGCAGCGGGAGTGAAACCAAAAAAAAAAGTAACATTGAAACATATAGATTT
Organism: Platanthera zijinensis; assembly: GCA_039513925.1. Classification (NCBI taxonomy): domain Eukaryota; kingdom Viridiplantae; phylum Streptophyta; class Magnoliopsida; order Asparagales; family Orchidaceae; genus Platanthera; species Platanthera zijinensis. Next base: position 11,112,774 of record CM077080.1, on the reverse strand, counting down.
GTATAACAACACCATTTTGAGAACAATATACAATGAAAGAGTTATAATGCAAAATAAAGAACTATATGGGGGGGATTGAATTATTATATAAGTTGAGAACGGATATATTAGCTATAATAAAATATCAAAAGTTAGTGGAAATTTGGAGAGTTTATTTTTTTGCATATCCGCACAACTCAGTAAAATATTTTCTACTGTGTTTATCATGAACTGTACTTACATGACAAATTTGTATTGTTTGTCATTACTATGCATTGTTGTAGTTACTTCTACTAATCAAGCATTTTACGCTGCATTCAGGTTCATTTCAAATGAAACATTAGATAGTTACTATATCAATCATTCACAATACTACCATTGCATTCATTGCCTCCGACTACTCGCAAGATAGTATACTTCAGGTTTATCAATGAGAATCATTTTGTTCACATGAAAATGCATGAAGATTTTTCATTGCCTCCAACGATATCAATTTGAATAAGATATAGAGAAGCAAGTGCGGAGCAATGAGACAAACTCAATGATAAAAGCAAGAAATTGATTAATATAATCTATTTATAATGCCAAAAAATATCAACTTTATCATACAAAATAAGAGTGAATTTAGAACCAAATAATATTTTATGGGTGAATGAATATGAACTTAACATTCTATGTGTATATACTAATGTATATGTTTATTTATTAATATAATCTATTTTAAACATCAATGTATTGTAATAAACTACTTCGATTGAATTTAAGACTTATTTATACCTCATTTTTGTCATTCCTTCATGTACAAGCATAAAATAAATATGTATCTATACTCATTACTCGAGATTTTAACTCTCAATTATATTAAACTTAAGTATTAATAAAATTAAATATTTAACAATCTATTTTAAATAATATACTGATAAACATTAAAATACTATAATTAATGTTTTAAATATAGGCATGCATGCAGCATGCTCCATATAAATTAAGATAAATTGAATTGAATTTCAATTTTACTCTTAAAATTAACTATATTAATTAAATAAATTTGTGAAATATGCATTGATATTTTATGGAGACAGTTAAATTCGGTGATCGCTCAGTCTACTATATGCAGTATATATGTAGCGAATAACAATCTTGTACGGCGAACATCGAACGGCAAATGTACGAGCAGCCCTTACACATTCTGCTAGTATACATACAAGTGCGAGCGTCCGGTGAGACACCAAGCCTTCTCTCCTCTTTTTCCCAAAGGACTTGGAGATAGAGAAAACTTGTTTGAGATAAAGAGAGACAAAAACACTAGTTGTTTTGTATATAAGAGAGGAGAAATTAAGTTGTTAATTGTTATAGAGATAAATGGACATTGAGAGAAAATTACCGGGGTGGCTCGATAAATTACTAAACATAACATTTACCGAGCATTGCGAAACTCACAATGGAGTTAGGAAGAACAAATATTGCCTTGACTGTTGTGAGAGCTTCTGCACTGTCTGTGCTTCTACTCACAACTCTCACACCTCTCATGTTTGTTTACAGGTCCCTACTTTGATCACTTTTTTTTAGTCTCCTCTTCTATTTCGGTTAAGTTTATATTAGACGGAACGCGAATTTTAAAGTTTTCTTGCACTTCAATTCAGCTGAGACGCTTGCGGTACGATGACGCTATCAGGGTGGATGAAATAGGGCAGCTCATTGATTGTGCCGCTATCAAGGTATAACATCATGTCTCATTTGGTAATTATATATGGCTCTGCGGTCGTAAACGTGTGGGTTAAACCGTCATTCATTAAGAAGGATCACCTAACAGATATCATTTGTTTGAACATAAAAATGGATGAAGTTCCTTGGGGTGAGAGAGTTGGTCCCATCAAGTCTCCATGGATGCACTCCAGCGGCATCTTACTTCTAGTTTGTGAACTATCAAATGGAAGTCGATGAAACTTGCCATATTGACATCCCGCGCAAACATGGTCGTCTCTATAGGAGGACAAGCTAGGCAGACCCTTGACCAGGCCCTTTACCGCCATAACCTTCAATTTGTCCATTCCTACGTGCCCCAACCTCTCATGCCAAAGAGCGGCACTATCATTTGTTCTCATCTTATCAACATAAGAGCTCGTGGATAAAACATACAAGCATTTTGTTCTCCTCCCAATGTGAACAACCTCAGCTTTTACGGCTGATACATTTCTAAGAAATTTCACTTTTGTTTGGTCAAACAGAACGTGATACCCAACGTCAACAACATTGGTCACAGAGAAGAGATTTTTCTTTATACCAGACACGTGATATACACTCCTTAGAGTGAGTGGCCCTCTATCACTGCCTAAGGAAACAACTCCTTCCTTCTCAACTGCATGAACAGTATCATTAGCTGTAATAATATCATAATTACCTGAGTATGGCTGCGATGAAGAGAACTTTGACTCATCTCCAGTGAGGTGATGACCACACACTGAGTCTACAATCCAGTCTTCCTGATAGTTGATGGGAGCAGAAACACAAAAAGTAGCCGAGAAGGCTCCTCCCCATCCACCATCATCCTGCCTGGTATCAGGTTCCTCCTTTCCTGCGACGTGTCCAGGCTGAAGATTGACTCTGCAATCCTTCCTGAAGTGACCCAGCTTGTTGCACCTGTAGCACCCGAGCCCTTCCTTCTTCTTTCCCTCAGACTTATGAGCAAAACTCCTGTCCTGCTGACCTGAAGATGAAGGCCCATCGCCTCCAAAAGACTTCTTCTTCTTCTTCTCCCACTTCTTCTTCTTCCCAAAGAACAACACCTCATTATCTCCCTCATAGATAAACACTCCTTCCATTTGCTTTGCTAAGATCTCCTTTGATGCAAGAAGATTCTCCAGCTCTAGAAGGGAAGGCTGATTTGCCCATCCTTGAACCGATGTGACGAAGGCGAGGTATTCTTTCCGCAAGCCGCGGATAATGTGCCTCTTCATCTTTGCCTCAGAGATAGGCTCATCGGGGTCCAAGGCAGAAATCTCTTCACATAGGTTTTTCATCTTCAAGAAGAAAGTGAAGATAGGTAGATCACCTTGAGTGGCCTTTGCCAGCTCATTCTCTAAGAACTGTAGCCGAGCTACATTCTTCTTGTTGAACAGGCCATCCAAGGCCTTCCAGATTTCAGCAGTTGATCTGCAACCGATGATAAGATCGAAGAGTTCAGGTGAAATAGCTCTCTTGAGGGTGAACTTTGCCTTCGCATTTGTTTTCCTCCAAGTTCTCACCTCCTGAGCATTATCACCAGCAAGAACTACTTCCTGAGTATCATCTCCTCCAACCACCTCCCAGAGGTCCTCGCCAAGAAGATAACTCTCCATGCAAGACTTCCACTTTTTGAAGTTAGTCTGCGTAAGGAGTTCAATACCAAGACCTCTCGCATATCCACCGTCCATGGTTCTAACTCTAACACTTGTTCTCGCTTCACAAAAGCAACAACAACCTTTAGTTGATCACTGCTTAACAACTCCAACCTCCCTCTGATATCATGTTAAAATTTTCTTGATCTTGGAGTTAGCAGGAGTTATATAAACTAAAATACAAGCACAACTAGAAACACACGAAGCAACAGAGTTCTTTATTGAGCAATTCAACTGTCTTACAAAGCGAGGTATACATGGCGAGGCATGATTTCGCCAGCATACAAAACAACTTTAACAAAAACAGAAAAGATAACTTGCGGTCTGAGAACACAGTCCGCCGAGACCGCACAACCTACTATAAGCCGCTGCTGCTGTTTGTCAGGCCGCCGAGACCCGCCCACTTCACTACCAGCTCAAACACGAACACGGTCCGCTGCTCTAAAAACCAACCCGCCACTTCAGAAATTCTGCCTTCCACAGATTGCTATCCGCGAACTCCAAGTCGCCAGCTAGAAGAACAGCTTCTCTGCCTTGTCCGCACAACTTGCACAGAATTACTTCGGTAAGCCGCGCGACCAGAAAAATCAGTCCGCAGGTTCTAAGCGCGAGTTGCTCTTACTATTTCACGATGATTATACTGTTGCCGGGGGGCTCTATTTATAGGCACGGAGAGAGATATGGTCACCACCCTAACTGATAGGATCATCACCCCCAGCCCGCAATAAGCCCGCACAGTCTGCCCAGTCCGCATGGACATGGTCAAACTCAAGCTACTTGCATACAGCAAACCAGGATAGACCACCAGTCCGCACCATCTACGGGCTTCCCTTCACCTCTCAATACAGAGTCCGCGGAGTTCTCCGGTACTGAGAAACATCATTCCGCAACCACCACTCCAGCTCACTGCAATCCGCCAAGGGCAGAGCTCACAACAAGATGGAACAAGGCGCCAGACCGCCAAGACTGCCTAAGCCGCACCTCCTGTCCGCTTGAGCTATCCGCTCAGTCCGCACAGTAATTGCCCGAACACCCACTTTGCACTTCAACTATTTGAAACATCCCTCCTATCCCTAAATATAGGGTTTCATTTAGGGATAGGAGAGCTCTACAGATTCTCTCTCCCTCTCTCCCCCTTTCTCTCTCTTTACTGGATGGATGAGATCAAAAGCTTGGAAAATGTTCAATGACTAAGATTAATTATACCACTCCAAACTATTCTTTAATGTAGTTAAATATATATATACATATATATTCTTCATCAAATGAAAGGAGTTTGCATATATGTATTATTTTTTCTGAAAAAATATGTATATATATATATATATATATAGTATTGATATTTTACTGGGCAGTTATAAGGAAATTTTGGGAAAGAAAAAAGATAATTTTCTTAACAAAAACTGACTTTCATGATGATTATGTATCTTAATTAAGATATGTTTTGATAATTATTTAATTTTAAGCAGACATACATTATGAAAGATGTGTTCACAATCCTTTTGAGGCCAAAGCCTATAACTGAGATCCCCAGGATTACTGAAATAAAGTGTCTCAAGTGCAATGCATTCATACTAGGATCATTTCTCTACTGCTCCCTCATTTGCAAGGTAAAGTCAATTGTTTTGCAAATCCATACAAAATATTCATTTCATGATTAAACACAAAGTTCACATTGACATATAGTTATAATATCGCCGATGGGCAATTTCGATCAGTAATGAATTGATATTGTGTGCCCAAAGCAGGTCGAGCACGTTCTCCGGCAGGGAATTGACATACAAAGCATCATAGTCGCCGATCTCGAAGAGCACAAGTTTGATGCTTTAGAATTTGCTAATGTATTGTTGACTGGCTCTGATGGCGGAACACTGCAGGTAGACGACGATGGAGAAGGAAGCAGTGCATTAATTTTCTCCGAGACAAACCCGCTTAGACATGAGTTAGGATGCTCTTTGCTAGATCTTTCTGTAGTTAAAAAAAAGTAGCTGGCTAGTTTATGTATAGTTTTATTGAAGCAACTTTTAGGAGATCTTTCCTTGTTTATGTATGAAGTTTGAGTTTAATTTGTGATTTGAATAATAGAAGAGAATGGATATTTCGACAATATATCTAATTATGGGTACCATGCATGATACCAAAGATTAGGAGGAATTTTTTTGAAAAAAACATATATTGTAAAAATTTATGGATGGAAGTCGAAAGAGGTCGCAGGAACACTCAATCACAACTAAAAACAAGTAAAAATCAGTAGCAACAGCAATACAAGAGTAAAAATACGTTCGGGCGAAAAAAATCGCATTCGGGTGAAAAAAACGAGCTCGGGCGAAAAAGTAGTGCCCGGGGAAAAAATCGCTTCCGGGCGAAAAAATTGCGCCCAGGCGAAAAAATCGCGCCCGAACGAAAATTCACGCCCGGCCGAAAAAAACGCGGATGGGCGAAAAAAACGCAGTTGGGCGAAAAATTTGCGCCCTGGCTAAAAATTCACGCCCGGTCGAAAAATTCGCACCCGAGCGAAAAAATCGTGACCGGGCGAAAAAATCACGCCCGAGCGAAAAATACGTGCCCGAACGAACAAATTGCGCCCGAGCGAAAAAATCGCGCCCGGGCGAAAAAATCGCGCCCAGACGAAAAAAACACGTACGGGCAAAAAAACCAACTTAGGATTTTTTTAAAGGGATAAGCGCTTACAAAAAGACATAAGCTAGATCCGAATAGCTTAAGAAAAACCAGCTTATCATCAATTTAAAATAAGTGATTTTTTATAAGCTTCACAAACAAACAACCTTAAAACTACATTTACATTTTAAATAGAGATTATTCATCAGCTTAAGTTGTCTCAAATAGAGCCTTAGTAGTTCCCAAGCCAAAATGTCATTTCTTTCATATTGAACATAAATAAGATTCCTTGAGCAACCATAAAATCCTTAGAAAAATGAAGCGAAATATTGGCTCTTCGTAACCATCAAAAAGAAAGATATTTATATTATTGGAAAGTATATTCAAGTAGTTTTAGTCATACCTTAAAGAGTTATAAATATGTACAAGAAAGGATTACATAAGGGGGATTGGAGATAAAGATACCTGCCAGTAGTAACATAAGAAGATCCATTTTTAGATGAAGAATTGTTGAACTACATCATGGCCATAAGTTGTTGCATCTGGTTCGTGGAGAAAGTGAAAGAGTGATCTGTAAGAGCAGCTTGTGGAGCGGGGTGACCTATAAAGCGGAGGCCGGCAGCTTCTTGTGCCTTGCGGTTGGCAAGAGCATGAACTCCTGGGTACTGTGATTGCCATGGCGTTTGTGCCAATTACACCATTTTTTCCAGAGGCAAACATAGGTATGGGTGGACGATGTTCAGAAGGGGATGAATTTGAAGGTGGACGAGCAGCCGCAATCAGAGAGAGTGTTGTCATTAGAGTAGGTAACCATAATAGAAGGTTTCATGGTGGTGCCAGTATCCAGAGTAAGGCGGATATTTTCCTCGGTAGTAAGTTCATTCACTGCAACGTGTAGGGAGGGAGTTAGAGAACGTTGAAGAAGAATGCCATCAAATGTATAAGATTTAGGTCGGAGATGCATGAGAAACTGCAACAGTCTTCAATGATTATGTAGAGTGAGGTACTACTAGTATAAGTGAAGGGTATCACCAAGAAGAGGCGTAGGCTCGATGACACTGAGCTAATTCTAAAGATCAAGCATTTTGGCATGATACTAGCGGATAGGGAGATTCCCTTGGCGAGTAAACTCTATGGTTTGCAGAAGCTGGAACTCATGTGCACTGTCAGTTAACGTAAAATAAGTTCAAAGATGATTCCACATAGCCGTCGCGGTGTCATAAGGTTTGAGTTGAAGCATGATGGAAGAGGAGACGGATTGAAGAATAACATCAATGCCCCGATGCTTTTCATAGGTCCAAGCTTCAAGTAGAGTGATATAAGCTTTATCAGTAGCTGTTTTCGGCGTTGTGGGAGTAGGTATGAGAGTGTTGCCATCAATATACCTCCATATGTGATAACTTCTGAGATGACTTTTGAGAGCTAAGGCCCAAATCCTGTAGTTTGTATCGTCAAGGGTGATGCAGAGACGTGACTCAGAGGTCAAGGTAGAGTCGGCCATCGAGACAATAAATCAGGTGGGTTTGGACTATGACAAAGCGTTGAAGAAAGTATAGGCGAGCACGGGGCAACAAGACAAAGGCTCCGTTTAGGAGGACTTATTTTCACCGGTGAAGCGGTCATGACCACATGAACCGGGACTTATTTAAGTCCCAGTTCATGCAGTGATGACCGCTTGACGGGTGAAAATAAGTCCTCCCAAACAGAGCCTAAGTCATGCGCTCATGCGATTTTGGGGGCACTGCGAACAACGGACAGAGGTGCACTGAGCTTGAGTGAGCAGATGATGCCAGCGAGCAGCTTGACAATCAGATGAGCTCAAGTGGACCGTTTTGGTGGGTACAACAACCAGCGGGAAGGCGTGCATCAAGCTCGAGCAAGCAGGTGAGGTCTTCGAATAAGCTTGGCGGGTAGAGGAGCTCGAGCAGATAGTTTCGGTAGGTACTGTGATCGGCGGACAAGCAGGTAGCTAAGTGGACAGAGGACAACTCAAGCAAGAAGGTGAGGTCTGAGAGCAAGCTTGGCGGGTAGAGGAGCTCGAGCGGACAGTTTCAGTGGCCACTGCGATCAGCGGACAGGGTGGCATGCAGCTAAGCGGATAGAGGATAACTCGCTTTGATAGAAATCTGGGGAACTCCTTACAAGCAAATGCCAGGAAAACTCCTGTGAACAACTGAAGGAACTCCTACGAACACCAAGCGAGCGCAATGAGAAGACCGACATAAGGAGGGCACCATTGCGAACAATCTTATGAGGTTGAGAATTCGATGAGGTTTTGTGAGGAGACAGAGTGAAAGAACGCCTTCTATGGACCGGAGAACGAGGAGCTGCCTGCAACCGTTGACAGCAACAACTAGAAAGGGAGGCCAGAAAAATTGGGATCTGATACCATGTTGGAAAGTATATTCAAGTAGTTTTATTCATCCCTTAAAGAGGTATAAATAGGTACAAGAAAGGATTACATAAGGATGATTGGAGATGTGGGACTAAAAGAATCCAAATGGGCTTAACTAAATGGGTCTTTAACTGATGGGCTAAAATACAAGATATTAACATATATATCTATAGAATTCCACACAATGGATGTAGAAGTGAGGAATTGATCATTACAGTGAATAGAATATATTGCATGAAGATGTTGTATTCAAGTAGAATTCATGTGCTCTTATTTGATTGGGGAATATAAGGAAGAACTCTGAAACTCTTGTTCAACACGATATTTTTTGTTTCTCTCTTCATCTTCGTATTCTTATCTAATGACTCGGGGCATAATTCCAAGTATGAAAAATCGTTCGTGGAAGAAATCATGCCATGCATTGATCATTCATGTGTATCATCGAATTCATCAAACAAATTATCATGTCCCCAAAAATAGATACCATCAGTGACATCTATAGAGAATGCAAATTTGTATTTCTAAGCCAACTACTTATAAAGAGCTACCAAAGACAAACAATGGATCTAAGCCATGAATGAAGAGATATATATATTTCAAAAAAACAATACTCAAGGAACTCCTTAAGATTGTAGACCATAAAGAAGCACAGTCTAAAATAGTTATACAAAATCAAATATAATGGAGGTGGCACCACACAAAAACACAAAGCAAGATTGTTTGCAAAAAGGTACGCCCAGAAGCCTAGGATCGGCTATTATGGAACATTTTTCTGGCCCCATGTTTTAAAACCATCTGAATCATCTTGACTTCAGCTGTTCAAAATGATTTTTTTGTCGGAAAAATGGATGTTAAATCTGCATTCCTAAATGATAATATAGAAGATATCTATATATCACAACACGTGGGATGTGAAATCCCTGAAAATAAAACTTAACTTTTTACATACTAAGAAATAGTTTATGGATTACAACAAGCACCAAGAACATTAAATTAATTGCAAAATGGTTACTGAAATAGATTATGAATTGGTTCTGTATATAAAACATAATGGCAAAGACAAATATGTTATGCTTTGTATATATGTTGATGATTTACTTGTTGCTGGCTTTGATTCTATTTTCATCAACCAAATCAAATCCAATGTGACGAATGAATTAGATTCAACTAGTTTGGGGCACGATAAATACTTTGCGGAACTACAAGTCCCGAGGAATCACTCTGGTATACTGATTACTCGGATAAATTAATGACCTCTTAGATCTCTTCAAATCAGCATGGATAAATCCAAACGAGTTTCAATACCAATTATTGTTAGTAAAGAATTGTGAAAAGGTGGTGTGAAAGAGAAAATCATTATTGAAAAACATAGAAGTCTTGTTTGCTCTCTCATATATCTAGCCAAAACATGCCCTGATACAGAATTCGTTGTTAGTTTAGACTCATGATACATGAGTTTTCCCAATATAAAGCATCTTATGGGGGGGGGGGGCAATTACTAGAAATGCACCCTTATTTCATATTTTTATTTGTTAGTGAGCCAATTTCATGGAGCACAAGAAAACAAAAAAACAATTATTATACCCGCTTTCGAGGCAGAGTATGCTGTCCCCAGTGAAGCACCACGAGGAGTTTGATTTCGAAGAATGTTGAGAGAAATAGTTGGGGAATTAGAAGTTCCAACAAAAATATGTGTTGACAATACCTCTGACATAGCTCTTCCACATCATATTTTTCATAATAAAATGAAGCATCTGGAATTAAAATGGGATTTCACTTGAGATCTGGCTAGCAATTGTGAACATTTCGGCTGAACAATGCTACATGGAGGGGCAAATTGAAGATTCTCTAATCAAAGATCTCATCACAGAACACTTCGAGGATTTAAGAAAGAAGGTGTGTGTGTGTGTGTGGGGGGGGGGGGGTTTACAAGCTACCTTAATTAAGGGAGGGTATCTTTGTGGTAATTGCCACCTCTTTTCGTACAGGCGGGGGGTGGGGGGGGGTGCTGATTTTGGAAGCCACACAATCTATGATGCATCGTTTTTGGAATCAAATTCTTGGCGGTATTTTTTTATTTTTTGGAAACCTTCCAATCTTTTTTTGGAGACCGTTCAATTCGTGACTCCTCCTTTTGGAATTCCCCAAATTCTGGCAAGTATGGAGGAGCATTGGTGACATAATATATTTTCTTCCAAACAATGGAGGAGATTTTCTTCTCCTTCCTTGATTTGATCCAGCCGGCCCCACCTTTCTTTTACCCGATTTAAGGTTCTTCAAGCCTATATAAAGATGGGGGCAGTTTTCCCCAAGTATGCAGGATTTCAGGCAAGCGGGAGAACGTAGAGGAGGTCAGCCGACCTTGGCCGAACATGGGGGTTCTTCCCCGTTGCAACTGCGTGTGCGTTTTTTACCGGCGGTCTCCATCTTGTCGTCGAGCTTCTTCCTTGCTGCAGCTTTTCCGACGGGCTTCTTCCTTACTGCAGCGTGCTCGGCTCTCGGCCACTGGCTCTTCTTCTCTTACCGCTAGCTTTTTTTCCTTGTCGCAACGTATACAGACGAATCTTGGAGGATTCTCTCTCGGTTTATTTTTTCCTTCCATTATAGCTATATTATATGTTTGAGAAACAAAATAAAAATTCTCTTCCTGCACAATGGACGTATCCATTTTCAATTTGAGGAAATCACTTTAAATTTGGTGTTCTTTGTCTGTGGTGTTCTATTATTATTTTGTGCTTATCGTTCTTCATAACAATTTTTTTGTCGTTAAATTATTTTTTGTAGATCTTAAAATTATCTGTCTGGATCGGTTATTCATAACATGGTATTAGAATAAATAATCTTGCAGTTTGCATAAAGATAGAGGATGAATCACTCTAAGATACTTTGTTCCAAATCTTGCTCAGAAGAAGCCGGGATACACGACGCCCTGCATTAACAACACATCAAATCACAGAAATAAGAAGACTTTTGTGTGTCTGCGAGGACATTGTTTTTAAGAATCGCAGTAGATATTACATGTGCAGGAAAATGTGATTTCTTTCACAAGGGAAAAGAACTTGTGGTTGTAGGCTTGCAATAATAAAAAATTTGGGGGTTCCATTTTATAAATTTGACATGTCATCTACAACTCAATCTATTCCATCAGTAGAGTTAACGACAGCATCTGATCCCCTAACCGAATGAGAATGCATCATATGCCCCAAAATTTAATAGGTTCCCTTATTTCTATTTGCCCTTCTAATTAAGTATAGGCTACATAAAAATTGAATGAAATATAGCTAACAAATTACGAATAATGCAGTAACTTGCAAAGTTCAAAAAATCAAACACATAGTATTATTACAATTCACATGTTAAACAAACAAATAATCATGGATAGCATTACAAGCATCCAACAAATTATTAATACATAAACTATCACTTTTAATAAACTTTAGGGAGATCACTCATGCATGAGCAAACCCCTTCCCCCTGCAGAGCCTATTTGTCTCAGAGATAATGTGCTGCTTTATTGGCTATCACTATCCGCTTCTACCTCATCAGAATTCTCATCAGAACTCTCATCAGAACTATCAGTCAACAAAAAATTATCAGAATTGAAGTAATTGAGTCTCTCCTCGTCAAAATCTAACAACATGTAGTTTATGTTAACTCCGCTTGCGAATAAATCATCCATCTGCTTTATGTTCAGAAAATTCATTACTGGAATTACCCATCTAATAATAAATATATATTGACAATATATTTTGGCAATTTATAATAAAATAAATTAATTTTACCTTACAGGAGAGGGAGCAATATAGAGAGCGGCCAGATCGCCCTACAGGGAGGAAGCTGCCACAAGATTCGCACCTAAATTCATACAGCCTCATTAAAGGTTTAGTCTTTGGTTTCAACTTAGTTATGCTTGCGCCATCTTTATAGCAAGTCTGCTTAAAATAATTAGCATGATATTAATAAATGTAATCATAAAACAAACTTTTCATATTTTATTCATAATAATTTATACATACTATATAGTATAGAAAAAAATAATATTTTTTGTGAAACCTTAAGCTTTTCAATTTTGCACTTCTTTTTACATCTCTTATGTTTCATAAAAGTGAGGATATAGTTATGTGTTTTGTTATTATTTTTTTTAAATGATGCTCACATATGTCACCTTCTCCCTTTCAATTTCTACCAAGCTTTACGTCACGCGATAAGTCAAGTTCGAAGCCTAAATACAACATCTCTACTAGGAGAGGGGGTCGGCTCCCGCAGTTATAAGTATCCCATGTCAGCTATGCTAATTTGGACTTGCATGGAGGGAAAGGGGGGTCTCTAATATTATTTGGTGACTTTGTGAAAATCAAAGTTTGTTTGGGAGAGCATTCATAGGCCGTTCTGCGATGCTGACGATGAATGCTTCCTCTGCCATGATTGGATCTAGAGCAAATCTGAGAAGAATTCGAAGAGGCATCTCGTAGTGGATTTGTGTAACCTATCTCGTCCGCAACTGTCGACAAATCTATAATTTTTGATGTTATTGTATAATATTATGTGATGCGAAGTTGGTGAAGATCATGGGTGTATCGTGGAGAGAAAGCATTGTATTTTCTTATTTGTTCTCTCACATCTTTAGTGGCAGCTTTCTTAATTGGACTCTGATTGTCCTGTGGTTTTCACCCTATTGGGTTTTCACGTTAGAATGGTTGTCTCCATTGTTAAAGTATGGTTGTCTCCATTGTTAAAACGGTTTTCACCATACTGAATTTTCACATTTAAATGGTTTGTTAAAGTACGGTATCTTAATTTAACTAAGTGGTGTGACTAGTCAAAAATTTATGTGATGCCCTTAACAACTCCAATGTATTTGGTAGATCTTCATAAAGACAAAAGTTGCCAAAATCTAAAGTAGATTATGATGCGACTGGCCTACATATGAAGACCCAGGACACAATTGTGAGACTCCATGAATACAATTGTTGCGGTCTAACTCGATGCTCCGGTCGGGCCGGATATTCTTGGACCGCCTTAGCTTGCGGAGCGGTCGAGCGCGCACACAGTCAATTGAAAAGGGGGAATGAACACAAGGAGTTTTAGCGTGGAAAACCCTTCAACCGGGTGAAAAACCACGTGACCGGGTCGGTGCCGGTCAAAATCCACTAGATCGCTGGAGGTTACAAAATGTTTGGGGGAATCGGGGCGACAGGCCGCTCCCGTTACAATCTTGGAGAGAGAGAGAGAGTATGCGGCCGTTGGGGGGCAACAGACTGCCTCGCCAACGGGACTTGGATGGTGGAATGCGCGGAATGCTTCAGGCGCGTGCGCTCAGAGGCGGTGTGTATTCCTGGGTTGTTGCCGCTTCCCTTGCTCGTCTTCTTTTGTTCTTGGAGTGCTTCCTTGGTGATTGAGCGCTGGTGGGGTGCCAATAGCCAATGACGGGGCCGACTGCCTATGACAAGTGCTGATAGCTGCTGGCGGGTGCTGATAGCCACTGGGGGCCGCTGGATGTCTCGGGCGGCGGCCGGCGGTTGGCGGCGAGAGGCGGCCGCTGGTTGTTGGCGACGAGGGGTGGCCGCCGGCGAAGAAGAACGGGAGAGCTCCCACCTGAGGAAGAAGAAGGGGGGAAGGCGTAGGAGAAGAAGATGAGAAATAAGAGTCCCCTGGGGGTCTTTTTATAGCCTCCAGGGGTGGATCATGGCGGGCCCCACCACTAAAGTAGTGGGGTAGTGGGTAGTTACCACCTTGATCGGACGGTATGGGGGGCCTTCCTCTAGATCGGACGGCGGGGAGGCCCCCTCCTCATGGCGGCTGGCCGTCATGACGGCGGCGGTGGCCGGGCGGCTGGCGAGGGAGGCCGGCCACGGCCTGGGCGGCCATGGCAGGGGCGGCCATGGCCGCGCCCGGCCATGGCCGCGGCCGGCCATGGCCGGGGCCGGCCATGGCCGGGGCGGCCATGGCCGCGGCCGGCCATGGCCGGGGCAGCCATGGCCGGGCGGCCATGGCCGCGGCCGGCCATGGCCGGGGCGGCCATGGCCGGGCGGCCATGGCCGCGACCGTCCACGGCCGGGGCGGCCATGGCCGCGACCGTCCACGGCCGGGGCGGTCATGGCCGGGCGGCCATTGCCGCGGCCGGCCATGGCCGGGGCGGCCATGGCCGCGGCCGGCCATGGCCGGGGCGGCCATGGCCGGGCGGCCATGGCCGCGGCCGTCCATGGCCGGGGCGGCCATGGCCGGGCGGCCATGGCTCGGCGGCCATGGGGGGGACGGCCGCCGGCGGTGGCTTGGTCTCCCGTCGGCGGCGGCGTGCCGTCATGACGACGGCGGCGGTTTTCTCCATGATGGAGGGAGTGGGGCCCATCCCCATTATCTCCATGAGAGATCATGGGGGGTGGGGTCCACCCATGACTTTCCTTGAGTGGAGATCATGGGGGGCTCCTTGCTTCCTATCAATGAAGGTGTAACCCATCAAATGCCCCCCAAATCTCTTCTGGTCGGGAGCGAAGCGAGCGTGAGGAGAGATTTCTGGAACTCCTCGTTGTCATGGTGGGTGTCGGCGAGAGATCCGAGGCGGCAACGATGGATCGCGGCTCTAAGGTATTATGCTGTGCGAAGGCTTGGAGAACGGGTGCCTGGAAGCACGCGGACGGAGGCCGGCGCGGTACACGAGCGTCAAAACGGCGCGCGCGAGGAAGGGCCGCTGGGGCGGGCGCCGGCCGCGCGTGCTAGCAGCGCGCGGGCTGACCGCGCGCAGGCCTTGCACGAGCTAGCAGCGCGCGGGCCGCACGCGCGCAGGTTGTGCGCGCGGGCCGCACGCGGGCAGGTTGTGCGCGCGGGCCGCACGCGCGCAGGTTGTGCGCGCGGGCCGCGCGGGCTGGCCGCGCGCGCGCGGGCCGCGCGGGCTGGCCGCGCGCGCGCGGGCCGCGCGGGCTGGCCGCGCGCGCGCGGGCCGCGCGGGCTGGCCGCGCGCGCGCGGGCCGCGCGGGCTGGCCGCGCGCGCGCGGGCCGCGCGGGCTGGCCGCGCGCGCGCTGGCCGCGCGCGCAGGCCTCGCGCGCGCAGGCCGCGGGCGCGCAGGCGGGCCGCGCGCGCGGGCGGGCCGCGGGCGCGGGCAGACCGCGCGCGCGGGCAGGCCGCGGGCGCGCGGGCAGGCCGCGGGCGCGCGGGCAGGCCGCGCGCGCGCGGGCAGGCCGCGGGCGCGCGGGCAGGCCGCGGGCGCGCAGGCGGGCCGCGCACGCGGGCAGGCCTCGGGCGCGCGGACAGGCCGCGCGCGTAGGCAGGCCGCGCGCGTAGGCAGGCCGTGCGCGCGCATGCCCCGCTCACTTCGTCCACGCATGCTCGGGTCGCGCGCGCACGTGGTGGCTGCCTGCGCAAGTTTTGGCGTGAGGCTTGTGTGCGCGGGTCTTGTGTGCGCGGGCGGGCTTTGCGTGTATTTTGCGCGCTCAAGCGAGTGTTGAGCGTGCGGGCTCTTGCTCGCCTTGCGATTCTGGAAGCGCTGTTATGGGTCTTTTCGTACTTGCTGTAATATGCACAATTATGCCTTATATGCGCAAGGCGCGAGGTATGTAACGTGTGCACAAGGTACGATGTGCACAGTATGTAATGTGCACGATGAGTGAGTGATGCGTGCGTGATACACGCTGTATATGCTATGTGCGCAAGGTGTAACATGCACGGCGGACTAAGCGCCCAAGGAAAGAGATTACTGAAATGTGGAGTTTCTGTTGCCCCCCGAGTGTATCACCGAGTACTTTTTGTACAAGGTTGAAAGGGGAAACTTGGTGCGGCAAGGCGCATGGGTGCAAACACAGCGCCTTCATTTTTATCGAGGCTGACTGATAACTCCGTTGGTGAGGTTGATGCTGTTTTACGTAAGTTTGACGTGCAACGTCATTTTGCGCGAGACTAACTCGCGATTATTGCTCGCACGAGCTTGGGTCGTGACTTTTGCTCGCACGAGCTTGGCTCGCAGCTTTGCTGGTTTGCTGCCATGCTTGCACGAGGCTGGCTCACAGCTTGATTTGCACGGTTTGCGGCCGCGGCTTGACTTTCGCGAGGGTTGTTCGCATCTTAGATTGCATGAGGGCTGCTCGCGGCTTAGTTTGCGCGATGGTTTCTTACGGCTTAGGTTGCATGCGGGTATGGAGGCGGTTGCTGTGAGGAGCGCGCTGCACGGAGGCAGTTGCTGTAAGGAGCGCGCTGCGCGGAGGCAGTTGCTGTAAGGAGCGCGCTGCGCGGAGGCAGTTGCTGTAAGGAGCGCGCTGCGCGGATGCAGTTGCTGTAAGGAGCGCGCTGCGCGGAGGCAGTTGCTGTAAGGAGCGCGCTGCGCGGAGGCAGTTGCTGTAAGGAGCGCGCTGCGCGGAGGCAGTTGCTGTAAGGAGCGCGCTGCGCGGAGGCAGTTGCTGTAAGGAGCGCGCTGCGCGGAGGCAGTTGCTGTAAGGAGCGCGCTGCGCGGAGGCAGTTGCTGTAAGGAGCGCGCTGCGCGGAGGCAGTTGCTGTAAGGAGCGCGCTGCGCGGAGGCAGTTGCTGTAAGGAGCGCGCTGCGCGGAGGCAGTTGCTGTAAGGAGCGCGCTGCGCGGAGGCAGTTGCTGTAAGGAGCGCGCTGCGCGGAGGCAGTTGCTGTAAGGAGCGCGCTGCGCGGAGGCAGTTGCTGTAAGGAGCGCGCTGCGCGGAGGCAGTTGCTGTAAGGAGCGCGCTGCGCGGAGGCAGTTGCTGTAAGGAGCGCGCTGCGCGGAGGCAGTTGCTGTAAGGAGCGCGCTGCGCGGAGGCAGTTGCTGTAAGGAGCGCGCTGCGCGGAGGCAGTTGCTGTAAGGAGCGCGCTGCGCGGAGGCAGTTGCTGTAAGGAGCGCGCTGCGCGGAGGCAGTTGCTGTAAGGAGCGCGCTGCGCGGAGGCAGTTGCTGTAAGGAGCGCGCTGCGCGGAGGCAGTTGCTGTAAGGAGCGCTCTGCGCGGAGGCAGTTGCTGTAAGGAGCGCGCTGCGCGGAGGCAGTTGCTGTAAGGAGCGCGCTGCGCGGAGGCAGTTGCTGTAAGGAGCGCGCTGCGCGGAGGCAGTTGCTGTAAGGAGCGCGCTGCGCGGAGGCAGTTGCTGTAAGGAGCGCGCTGCGCGGAGGCAGTTGCTGTAAGGAGCGCGCTGCGCGGAGGCAGTTGCTGTAAGGAGCGCGCTGCGCGGAGGCAGTTGCTGTAAGGAGCGCGCTGCGCGGAGGCAGTTGCTGTAAGGAGCGCGCTGCGCGGAGGCAGTTGCTGTAAGGAGCGCGCTGCGCGGAGGCAGTTGCTGTAAGGAGCGCGCTGCGCGGAGGCAGTTGCTGTAAGGAGCGCGCTCCACGGAGGCAGTTGCTGTAAGGAGCGCGCTGCACGGAGGCAGTTGCTGTAAGGAGCGCGCTGCGCGGAGGCAGTTGCTGTAAGGAGCGCGCTGCGCGGAGGCAGTTGCTGTAAGGAGCGCGCTGCGCGGAGGCAGTTGCTGTAAGGAGCGCGCTGCACGGAGGCAGTTGCTGTAAGGAGGGCGCTGCGCGGAGGCAGTTGCTGTAAGGAGCGCGCTGCGCGGAGGCAGTTGCTGTAAGGAGCGCGCTGCGCAGAGGCAGTTGCTGTAAGGAGCGCGCTGTGCGGAGGCAGTTGCTGTAAGGAGCGCGCTGTGCGGAGGCAGTTGCTGTAAGGAGCGCGCTGCGCGGAGGCAGTTGCTGTAAGGAGCGCGCTGCGCGGAGGCAGTTGCTGTAAGGAGCGCGCTGCGCGGAGGCAGTTGCTGTAAGGAGCGCGCTGCACGGAGGCAGTTGCTGTAAGGGTAAATGGACGTCTTTGCGCATGGGCGAGGTGAGTACGCATTTTAAACTACACGGATGATGCTCGCCATCAACAAGCCTAAAATGAGAAAATGTTAACTTTTTTTTTTTAGAGTTACAGTCGCGAAGCTCTTCTTGTGGGAATACAGAATTCATAGTAATGTAAAATTGATAAATACTATATTAGATAGAACCTTTTTGAGGTGCGAAACCCTCTCTTGGGTTGGTCGTCTACGGGGTTGCCCCCCAGTCCGACCTAGCAAACGGTGGGCCGCGTTCCTTTCCGTGGACTTGGTTCCTATCCCCGTAAGAATCTCCCCAGGAGGCCTTGTTTGATGAGATACTCGATCTCCTCCTTGAGCTTTGAGCAGTCTTCCGTGTCGTGTCCTTGTCCATGGTGAAATTCACAGTACTTTGTCTGGTCCCCAGTATTTTTAGGGAGAGGTCTGGGCTTGCGGAGCGCCTCTTTGCCTTGGATTGCATAAAATACATTTGTCCTGGAGGTGTTGAGGGGTGTGTACTCCCGGGGCGACTGATCTCTCTGATGGTTACGTCGGAATCTTCCTTCTTGGTGTTGAGGGGCCGGCTCATTTTCCCTTTTTCGCTTCTGGTTATCGTTAAACTGTTGACGATGAGCTTCAATAGCCTCGTCGGCAGCGATCCGAGCCTCGACTCTGTGTACAAGATCTGGATAGCTAGGGACAGTTTCTCTCATAAGTGCTGAGTAGAAGCCGCTAGGACGGAGACCTCCCAGGAACACTCCCCGTAAGAGCTCGGGGTCGACTCCTGGGATCTGGCGGGCTTCGGCAGTGAATCGTCGGAAGAATTCTTTGAGGGTTTCCCCTTCATTTTGGCGGATTCCAGAGAGATGTGATGGATCGCGAACGATCCTTCGATTGGCGATGAATTGGTCGGAGAACTGTCTGGTCAGTTCGGCGAAGCTGGTAACGGTGCCTGCTCTTAAAGCGTGAAACCACGTTCGAGCTTGCCCTTTGAGGGTGGTTGGGAATACTTGACATAGTAGTGGATCAGAGGCATTGAAAATCCTCATGATAGTGGTAAAATGATTGACATGTTCATGCGGATCATCAGTTCCATCGAATGTCTCAATGCTTGGGAGTTTGAATCCTTGCGGGATCGGATGGTCGAGGATTTGTGGGGCTAAGGGGGAGCCTTGGCAAAGCGGTCGATGAGGGTGAAAATCTCTCCTCGCGGCTTGGCGGTATTCTTCAGCAACGACCTCCCTGATTTCTTCGCGAGTGAGGAGAGGGTGGATGCGAGCATCGTTAACTAGATTGTAGCGGGGGTGATCCGCCCTTGCTCCCCTTGGAGGGGGATGAGTCGAACTGGCGGCCTCAGAGTAGTCTTCAAGTTCTTCTTGCCCCGCAGGGGCTTCCTGGTTCCTTGCTGTATTAAGTGGTGGAGGATTGTTAGCTGGCGGAGGTGACCTTGGTGGAGCTGGAGGTGCTCCCGGGTTCCGAAGTAGTGCGAGCATCTCTGTCTGCTGCTCTTCCATTTGGCGGACACGCCCTTCCAAGGCGGGGACGGGGGCGAAAGCTGCTTCAGCGGTCAGTGGCACGTCTACCAGAGAGTGAGATCGTACTGGTTCAGTGTGTCCGCCAAGTGTGGATCCTTCAGCAGTGCGGGCACTTCTCTTTGCCATCGCGGTGGTATGGATGATGAACTTGTTCTGCGAAGGATGTTGGGAATGTTTCCCACAGACGGCGCCAAACTGTTGCGGTCTAACTCGATGCTCCGGTCGGGCCGGATATTCTTGGACCGCCTTAGCTCGCGGAGCGGTCGAGCGCGCACACAGTCAATTTAAAAGGGGGAATGAACACAAGGAGTTTTAGCGTGGAAAACCCTTCAACCGGGTGAAAAACCACGTGACCGGGTCGGTGCCGGTCAAAATCCACTAGATCGCTGGAGGTTACAAAATGTTTGGGGGAATCGGGGCGACAGGCCGCTCCCGTTACAATCTTGGAGAGAGAGAGAGAGTATGCGGCCGTTGGGGGGCAACAGACTGCCTCGCCAACGGGACTTGGATGGTGGAATGCGCGGAATGCTTCAGGCGCGTGCGCTCAGAGGCGGTGTGTATTCCTGGGTTGTTGCTGCTTCCCTTGCTCGTCTTCTTTTGTTCTTGGAGTGCTTCCTTGGTGATTGAGCGCTGGTGGGGTGCCAATAGCCAATGACGGGGCCGACTGCCTATGACAAGTGCTGATAGCTGCTGGCGGGTGCTGATAGCCACTGGGGGCCGCTGGATGTCTCGGGCGGCGGCCGGCGGTTGGCGGCGAGAGGCGGCCGCTGGTTGTTGGCGACGAGGGGTGGCCGCCGGCGAAGAAGAACGGGAGAGCTCCCACCTGAGGAAGAAGAAGGGGGGAAGGCGTAGGAGAAGAAGATGAGAAATAAGAGTCCCCTGGGGGTCTTTTTATAGCCTCCAGGGGTGGATCATGGCGGGCCCCACCACTAAAGTAGTGGGGTAGTGGGTAGTTACCACCTTGATCGGACGGTATGGGGGGCCTTCCTCTAGATCGGACGGCGGGGAGGCCCCCTCCTCATGGCGGCTGGCCGTCATGACGGCGGCGGTGGCCGGGCGGCTGGCGAGGGAGGCCGGCCACGGCCTGGGCGGCCATGGCCGGGGCGGCCATGGCAGGGGCGGCCATGGCCGCGGCCGGCCATGGCCGGGGCGGCCATGGCCGGGCGGCCATGGCCGCGACCGTCCACGGCCGGGGCGGCCATGGCCGGGCGGCCATGGCCGCGACCGTCCACGGCCGGGGCGGTCATGGCCGGGCGGCCATTGCCGCGGGCGGCCATGGCCGGGCGGCCATTGCCGCGGCCGGCCATGGCCGGGGCGGCCATGGCCGGGGCGGCCATGGCCGGGCGGCCATGGCCGCGGCCGTCCATGGCCGGGGCGGCCATGGCCGGGCGGCCATGGCCCGGCGGCCATGGGGGGACGGCCGCCGGCGGTGGCTTGGTCTCCCGCCGGCGGCGGCGTGCCGTCATGACGACGGCGGCGGTTTTCTCCATGATGGAGGGAGTGGGGCCCATCCCCATTACCTCCATGAGAGATCATGGGGGGTGGGGTCCACCCATGACTTTCCTTGAGTGGAGATCATGGGGGGCTCCTTGCTTCCTATCAATGAAGGTGTAACCCATCAACAATGTTAAAATTAACTTAAATTAAGAAATATATAAGCAAGAACAAATTAAATATCACAAAATAGGAGCATTCAATTTTACATGTTTCTTTTTTCTTCCTCAACATTAAGAATTCCACACCTAGCTACTTCTAGAGACTCGTTCCATAAATTGCTATACAAACTAATAGTAACACCTCAATCCCATTGCATGCAATTGTTTCAAATATAAGAATTATTTATGAAGTATTAAACTAATTTACATTTTATTATGATTGATATAATAAAATTCGTATAAAATAAGAAATGATACTATACCTTGATACATCTGAGGTCAATGAGCTCCTTTAGCTCATCGTTTCTGACTACGTCACACGTGTCATAACGTCTCACCTGAATTCAAAAAACAATATGAAAAAAATTAATGATTATAAAAATTATTTCATTATTAGAGAAAGAAGATTGCAAAACTCAAGCATAATCCTCAAAGAAGAAATACATATGTTTTCATTCATCATATCAACTATTTCATATATTTATAGTCTAGAATATATGCATGTGGAGTAGCTCAATAGAGCCAGGCTTTGATTGTGGGAAGTCATGTGATATGCTAGAAAGTCATATTTTGGGAATGTTCATAATATCTAACAACATTATATAGTACCAGTGTTAGTGTTGCAGTATGTCCACGAGTGTACAATGTACAATGAAATAGGTGTCACCAATCATTGCACATTAATGCGGTCATCAAGGAGCCTCTAGGGGCACACTCACATAGGACCCAGTGTGTGCGAGACCTCCCACAGTGGTTTTTAAAAATAATATTTTTCAATTGTATATAAAAATAATATTTTATTTACTCGTTTGATACCAAATATATACACTTATGAATGAATTAAGTCAAACAAGTAAGTCTCTTAGTTAAGTTGGTAGAGTGTTTGGTCTCTAATTATGTTGTCATGGGTTTAATTCTTATGCATGCAATGTTTATTTATTATTTTACTTCTTATGTATGACACATTTATTACTTACTTCTTATTTATGACACATTTATATATCATTTTATTTTTTATGCATGACACGTTTATTTACAATTTTTTAAATGAAATTCAAATTAGTAATATTTTTAAATTTTATTATTTTAATTACTTCCAATTATATAATATAGACGTATTTTTGTTATATTTGTCATATTATTATTTTGAAATTTTTTGTACACCGCCCACACAGAGATGAATCTGTGCATCCACCATTGAATAACTCCTCGCTATCAAAATTTTGTCTTTGCTTCAACATTTTTCGGCGTCCGATTGCTCAGTTTTTAATGGTCAAACAAATATTTTTAATTAAATTTAAATAAAAAGTTTAAATGATATCATGTTATAAATTGTCAATTTAAGATAAGATAATATGTATGAAAGATATATAGTAAAAAATAATTTTTAAAAATAAATTAATTCTATTTAAAAAATTTAATCAATATATCAAGATATGTATTTACAGAAATCTCGGGTTATTTGGCCTAGCATGTTTAACCATATAATAATTGTCAGTATTAAAGAATAAAAAATCAACATTTTAGCCATAAAATATCACAAAAATTCTATAAACCCAAACCAAACCCTTAAAACCAAATAAAAACTACTATGAAAAACTTCATTGTTGAAGTAAAAGTATTTGTGAAATTAAGAGATGCACAAAATAAAAGATTTACAAACTTTAAAAAATGACAATTTTGGTTATCATCAGAGGAAAGGGAACTTTAAAAAATCTTGTGACGTAGATGAAGAGCTAGGAAAGAAAAAAGCGAGACATCAAAATGTGATCAAAGAAGCGACCCGTAAATATGGGTGATATCTATGAGTGGAATTACAACGAGCGCAAAAGCTGGCACAACAAAGAATGCAGTATAGATTCTTTTTATTTCTCGTCATGTCCGCATGCGCCTCACATTTCTCGAAGAATGTTGTTTCTAACAATCCTCTAAGCCAGTCTGGCACTATTCCATCTGGATTCATATATTTCTCTCTTGAACAGGTAACAATCTTATCTCTAGCAAGCTTTCTCGCTTTAATTTGACTATGATAGGAGGAGGCAGAGGTGGGAGAAGGTTTGAGGCTTTATAAGCCACATGCTCCTGCATCTAAATGCATATATACTATGTAAAATAGAAGATCCTCCTTTAATACAGTGTTATGATTTTTCCATTTATCATATATATTGTGTTTAAAATTATCATGTTTGCTCATAAATTCAAAACAAAATTGCCACTTAAATCTTTAACTAATTATAAAAACAATAAATCAATCCTTATCACACTAAATATATAATCATTCATGAATAAATATTTAATCTTATTAAAACTCAATTTATTTAATATAGTTGCCATGTACTTAAAATATCAAGAATAGATACATACTAATTTATTTTATGTTTATGAGATATATGAAATGGCAAAATGAGATATTACAATTTTAGTATCAATGAGATTATTCTAATGTAATACTAATACTTACTACTTAATTATTGATAAGTCAATATATTAATAAACATTCAAACAATGTTAATTCCTGTTCATCCATCTAACCAATACCATTTGGATCTAAACTAATTAATTTATCCATTAACAATGGATACAGTTATTTAGTTCATTTATATTCACAATTATGTTATTATTTACATAGTTTATTTACACTATTAATTTAGGCTCTGACGACACATTGTAAAATTTTGTGAAAACGGAAAAGTTGTAGGAATACTCAACCAATCAAGCCAAATAAATCAGAAGCATATAGAAGAATAAGAGCCACAATTGAATTAATAATCTTCTATACAGTGCGGGGCATACATTGCGAAACATGATTTCGCAATGCACCAGACGGAGATCACAAAAAACAATAAGAGTAAAACTGGCGGACAACGCACCGTAACTGCCCAAGCCGCTTATCCGCAAAGGTTAACCGCCAAGTCCGCTGAACTGCTAGACCGCACCCTTAGCCGTGCGAACTGCTGCTTATTGACTGCTAAAGATAACGCTTTGTACGCACTTCCTGATCGCCTGACCGCGAGGTCGCTTGATCGCAGAAGTCGTCGCAAACAGATGAACTAAAACTGAGCTGCCACCTAACCGCAACTCCTGGTCGCCTAACAACCAAGGTCGTCTAACCACGAGTTAAGCGAACAGCTTTATTCGAACTGCAACTTTGTCCGCCAAAGGCGAACTGTGTTATCCAAGCTAGGAAACTGCCAAGGAAGAAGACCGCCTAGTAGCCTATCCGCGACCTGCTGCTAACCGTCGTCGACTGGTACCGGTTATCTGCACCGCATTCAGAACAAATTTCCTGACTGTCAAGTGCTAGCCACACAATCTGCAAATACAACAATAACTGATCACTAATCCTTACTGCGTCGTTATAAAAACGTAACCGTCGAGTTTAACTCGAGCTTCAGTTCTTATATTTTTTTGTTATTTATGATAAGATCATCACACCAATTTATAGGCGATCGGGCTGTTACCATCACTGCCCAGGGAGATAAAGTAACCGTCAGTGACGTGGCAGCTAGCAACACTAGTCCGCCGATCATGCAGACTGCCTACACCTGACCCCTCGCACGGTTTACTCCACCAGTCCACACAGCAATGCATACACCAACCACAGATCGCGTGGAATTGAGTAGATAACCAGACAACCACGCGACCTGAAGCAAAACCGTACCAAGCGATGGTCTGCCGGTCTCCGGGGTCTCCCAATCTAGACCGCACAGTCCACTGTTAGCTATAACTAACTGTATGGTGGTTACCATTCCAGAGAATCTACTAAGACAGACCACGAGAACATCTGTAGCCAAGATCCTGGCTATTCGTCAATCTTATCCACGCTAACCATGCGGTCTCGGTGGTCTGTGCGGTCTGCACACCTCAAACCGCCCACTTCCACTTCAACAATTTCAACACTCATGCTTGAAGTGGAAAGTGGAAGTCAGCCTAAGCAGTCCTTATAACCGCGCAAACGGTTCCTTCGACAATGGCGTTATGAAGATGTCAATGACATTATCTTGGCTCTACACATATTCCACCACCAGAGATCCCTATAGCACCTTCTCCCGAACTAAGTGATCCTCGATCTCGATGTAATTTGTCCTCACGTGACAAGCTGGATTTGTAACCAACTTGAGAGCATTGGCGTTGTCACCACGTAGCAGAGTAGGACCTCACACCTTCTCATGGATGTCTTCCATCAATCTCCTCGGTCAGATGGCTTCCTGAGCTGCCTAGGCAAATGCCTTGTATTCCGCTTCTGTGGTGGAGACGGACACAGAATCATGCTTATTGCTAC
Source organism: Platanthera zijinensis (assembly GCA_039513925.1). Lineage (NCBI taxonomy): Eukaryota > Viridiplantae > Streptophyta > Magnoliopsida > Asparagales > Orchidaceae > Platanthera > Platanthera zijinensis. The sequence goes on along the minus strand of CM077080.1, from coordinate 11,087,172 downwards.
ACCATGAGATAGCAAACATCAAAAGAGAGAATCCATAAATGTTTATTGTTTGCAAGAATCCATAAATGTCGGTTAATTTCTTTACGAATTTAAAGGTGTAAATGATATAAAAACGAATGACACGATGATCTAATCTTTATTGTTTGCTTAAGAATTTAACCGTTGGCGGTATTGATGAAGAATAATAATTTGATGGGAGTTAAATAAATATTTCTCCTATCAAGAGTATATAATATGGCCAAATAGATGTGCTCATGTGCATGAAATAAAAGTTATACATGCATGTAATATGATAAAGTTAAGAAGAAGAATCCATAGGAGAAGGGGTGAATCACATACCAACATTTATGAGATACGAGTTTCTTCCTTGAAGACTCTAAGATGATCATGGTGATGCAATAGATGCCCGAAGGTTAACAAATAGTTAGTAGCCCTAGAAAGATATTCTCTAAGTATATACATAATTAACAATATTTTTTAAGATAAGGTGATCACTAAGGCTCCGTTTGGGGGGACTAAGTTGCTACACCACGGACACATAATAATGCTTCTTGCTACACCACGAGATAGCAAACACCACGCGATAGCCAAGGCAGATGCCCATTGAGCAACACGTTCGACATTTACTACAAAAGTAAGAATCCACTAAATATGACCACGCCTCTGCTAGGCAGCGTGTGGAATGGCCGAGAGCGGACCCTTTTGGATATATAATCCAAACCGAAGATAATGAGCTAAGACTGAAAACATGAATTTGATAACGGTTGAACCACCAAATCTACTCCCTGAGAGGGGATTCATTCACTTTGACACTTCAAGCCTTGCTGTACCATTCCCACCAGTTGGCTATTCTGCTAGACTTAAGAATTGTTGGAAACGATAGCGCGCCAACTCCACTAAGCCACTCCGACGAGAATTGTTGCGGCGAGAGCTTCTTGCGAGACAACTCCCGGCGAGCTTCACTCCACCACGGCGAGACCACCACACTTCGGCGAGAACTCCTCCTTCACGACTCCTCCTCCACCACGGCGGGAGCGTGCTGGCGAGTGCTCCCTCTGGCCCGGCGAGAAAAATGCCTGCGAAAGGTGGCGGGATCAACCTTCCGCGAGAACGGCAGCTCCGGCGAGAGCTCAACCTCCGGTGAGTACACCAACGAGCGAGAGCCCGGGAGGTTGGCCGCGAGAGGTGAAAAAAAAAATTCCTGCGGGAACTAATTTGCGGGAGCCAATTAAAAACACACTCTCTCTCTCCTGCTCTCTTTTCTCTACCAGAGAAACAAAACCAAAACCTTCTCTCTCCCACTATTCCTCTCTCTCTCTCTCTCGCTTCTCTCTCTATTATTCTCTCTCTCGCTCTCTCTCCTGCGGGAGTCAAAATGAGGAAAGCTTTTTCTCTTCCAGCACACAAAAACAAAACATGTACAAGCCTATATATAGACAATACAAACCAATAAAAAAACTGACATGTGGCGCATCCAATAAATGCTCAAAAACAAACCACTCTCTCTCTTCCGCCATTACCTCATATGCATAAAATATATAATTAATTCAGTTGACCTGGTCAACTAAATAACTCCAGCAAACTCCACCTCAAACTTGGCATAGCATGCCGAGTTTGTCTTTGAGCTTTAGGAACGTGTCCACCTTCAACGCCTTGGTAAAGATGTCCGCCACTTGCTCTCCGGTCGGGCAATACTTGACCTCCACTGTCTTCAGCTCCACCTGCTCCCTGAGGAAGTGATACCTTGTCTCGATGTGTTTGCTCCTCCCATGCAGCACCAGGTTCTTCGCGAGCTGGATGGCCGACATGTTGTCCACCAACATGATCATTGGTTCATCCACTCCATGATGTAGACTCTCCAGAAGGTTCCTTAGCCAGATAGCTTGGCAGGTGCCAGCCGCCGCTGCAATGTACTCTGCCTCACATGACGATAGAGCTATCATGGCTTGCTTCTTCGAGCTCCAAGAGAACACTCCCGTTCCCATGTTGAAGGCATATCCATAAGTGCTCTTCCTGTCATTCACATCCCCGCCGTAGTTACTGTCCGAGTACCCTACCAGCGTCAGCTCCTCTCCAGTACCATACTTCAGCCCATGACCTCTCGTCCCATTGATGTACCTCAGGATCCTCTTCGCAGCTGTAAAGTGGTCATCCTTTGGCTCTTCCATGTGTCTACTCACCACCCCGACCGCATACATGATGTCTGGTCGGGTGAAGGTCAGGTAGCACAGACTACCCACCAAGCTCTTGAATAAGGTGGAGTCCACCGCTCCTTCCTTCGACTCCTTGCTCAGCTTCAGCCTTGGGTCAACAGGAGTGGAGATAGGCTTACTATCCTCCATCCTGAACTTCTTCAAGTCCTCCTCTGCGTACTTCTTCTGGGATATGAAGATCCCGTCGTCTCCCTTCTTCACTTCCACCCCCAGGAAGTAGCTCAACTCTCCCAAGTCCGTCATCTCGAACTCTCTCTTCATCATCTCCCGGAACTCTTCATACATAGCTGTGTTGTTCCCTGTGAAGATCATGTCATCCACGTACAAACACACTATCATCATGCCTCCGTCCTTGTCCACCTTGGTATATAGAGCGTACTCATGCGGGCTCTTCTGATAGCCAAGCTTCTGCAGGAAAGCATCTATCCTTCCATTCCAAGCTCTAGCTCCTTGCTTGAGCCCGTAGAGTGCTTTGTCAAGCTTGCAGACCTTCCTCTCATGCCCTTTCACCACGTACCCTGGAGGCTGCTCGATGTACACATCCTCCTCCAGGTAGCCATTCAAATAAGCAGAGACCACGTCCATCTGCATTATCTTCCACCCGTGATGTGCGGCTAGCGCGATGATCAGCTGGATGGTATCTATCCGCACTACTGGTGCGAAGACTTCATCATAGTTCACTCCCTGAACTTGGCGGTAGCCCTTCACGACTAGTCTCGCCTTGTGCTTCTCTACGCCTCCATCTTTATTTTTCTTCACCTTATACACCCACTTCACCCCAAGGGGTTTGTGGCCTGCAGGTGGGTCGACCAACTTCCAGGTCTCATTCTTCTTGATGGAGGCGATCTCCACATCCATCGCCTTTCTCCATCTTTTCTCCTTTGCGGCCTCATCATAAGAGCACGACTCGACATCTGCCAATAGACAATATAAAGAAAAATTGTTAAGAGCTGGTGCCGTCTCCTCGTAAAGCTCCTCCAACCTCCTCATCCTAGGTTGAGGACGGTCAGAGCTGCCCCGGCTAGTGCTCGCTCCACTAGGACTTCCTCCGTTTGTACTTGCTCCACTTGAGTAGGGAGTAAAAGCTCCCCCTGAACTCCCACTTGGTGGTGACGGTGGCTCAGCTCCACCAACCTCAGCTTCCGCTTCATGACCACCTTCTTCCTCATCTTCAAAGAACATCCCCTTCATGTTTCTTGTCTCCTCATCCCAGCTCCAGCAGCTGTCTTCTTCAAACACCACGTCCCTTGAGACTATGGCCTTCCCAGTCACCGGGTTGTAAAACTTGTACGCCTTGCTCTCCGGAGCATAGCCCACGAAGATGCACTTCTCGCTCCTGTCATCGAGCTTCTTCCTCCTCTGGTCCGGGATGTGAGCATGAGCTACACACCCGAAGACCCTTAGGTGCTTCACACTCGGCTTCCAGCCACTCTATGCTTCAAACGGCGTCATGAACTTCACACTCTTTGTGGGGCATCTGTTCAGTAGATACACCGCACATTGCACTCCTTCCGCCCAGAACATCTTTGGTAGCCCCTTCTCCTTCACCATGCTTCTCGTCATGTTCATGATGGTGAGATTCTTCCTCTCTGCCACTCCGTTCTGCTGCGGTGAGTACGCCGCCGTCAGCTAGTGTGATATCCCATTCTCCTTGCAGAAACTATCGAACAGCCTCGAGGTGTACTCCCCACCTCGATCTGTCCTAAGCACCTTCAATGGTTGCCCACTCTCCTTCTCGTCCATCGCCTTGAACTCCCTGAACTTGTCAAGGGCCTCAGACTTCTCTTTCAGAAAATACACCCAACACTTCCGATAATAGTCATCCGTGAAGGTGATGTAGTACTTGCTTCCGCCTATTGAGGTGGTCTCAAACGGACCCGCAATGTCCGAGTGAATCAGTTCAAGTTGCCGCCTTGCTCTCCAGGACTTTCCTCCTTCGAATGTCTGCCTCTTGAGCTTCCCCTTCGTGCACGCCTCACACACCTTCAGCGGAGGGGAGATCATAGGCAGATCTGCCACCATCTTGGAGTCGGATAGCAGCTTCAACCCTGTGAAGCCCAAATGGCCCATCCTATGATGCCATAGCCATGCTTCTTCCTCTTCTTTTGTTCTCGCGAGACAAGCCGTCTCTTGAGCATCCATCCTTAGCGTGAAAAGACGGTTTACCGTCATCTTCACCTTCACTACCTCCTTCCCTTGATCATTCTTCATTGCCAGAGACCCATCCTTCATCTGCACACAGTAGCCTCTCTCCACTAACTGCCCATTGCTTAAGATGTTGGTCTTCAACCCTGGCACGTAGTACACATCATTCAAGTGTACTCTCTCCCCATTTAGTTTCACTACCACGAGGCCCTTTCCTTCCAAGGAAATCTTCGAAGTATCCCCGAAGCGAACTTCACCCCCACTGGGTTCAAGGTTAGAGAACATCTCCTTATCTCCACACATGTGGTTGCTCGCTCCTGTGTCCAGGTACCACACTTCGTTCCTTCCTTCTTCCACACCTTGGTAGGTTAAGAACATCATTGGGTCTCCACCCCCAGCATTGTTCCCATTGTTCCTAGCCTCCGCATAATGGATGGCTTCTTCTCTCTTCCTGGGAGCCCAGCAGTCATAGCTCATATGCCCAAATTTGTTACAGTTGTAACACTGTACTTGGGACATATCTCCTCGGCCTCTTCCTCGGCCTCTTCCTCTTCCTTCTTGCCAACCTCCTTGAGGTCGCTCCGCCTCTCTTTGGAAACCTTGGTTCCTTCCTTGATCTCTACCTCCTCTTCTACCTCGACCTCTGCCTTGGTGACCTCGACACGCTGGCCGCTTCCTCTTCCCGAGCTTTCCCCAAAGTTCAACTGGGTCTGGAGTGCTTTTCCCAAGCCACTCGCTTCGTCATCATCCTGCTGCATTCTGTACTCATGAGCTTGCAATGAGCCTACAAGCTCATCTACGGTCATCTGGGTGAGATCCTTCGACTCCTTGATTGCCACCACCACGTGTCGGAACTTCCTTGACATGGCCCTCAGGAGCTTCTCCATGAGACTCACATCATCTATCGTCTCTCCGTTTCTCTTCATCTCATTTGTGAGCGTCCGCAGACGGGTCACAAAGTCTCCGACCTTCTCCGTGGCCTGCATCCTCAACATTTCATATTCACCTCGGAGGGACTGCAGCTTCACTTTCTTCGCCTTGTCTACTCGTTGCATGGAGCGTTGCAACACCTCCCATGCTTCTTTTGAGCTCACAGCTTCTGAGATCTTCTCAAAAGTAGCTTCATCCACTCCTTGGTATAACGTGAACAACGCCTTCTTATCCTTCTCTCTCGCTTCCCTTAATGCTGTCTTCCGGGCATTGGTCAACGCCGCTTCTGCTTCGGCAGTAAGCTCTTCATACCCATCTTCAACGATCTCCCATAACTCCTTCGATGCTAGTAGCACTTTCATCTGAATGCTCCAATTACCGTAATTGGTCTTTGTCAACTTGGGGACTTGCCCCGGCATCGCTCCTCCTGTCTCCATCTCTTCTCACTTCAAACCTTCCGAACTACTTCAAGGGTCGAACCTCCCTCTGATACCAGTTGTTGGAAACGATAGCGCGCCAACTCCACTAAGCCACTCCGACGAGAACTGTTGCGGCGAGAGCTTCTTGCGAGACAGCTCCCGACGAGCTTCACTCCACCACGGCGAGACCACCACACTTCGGCGAGAACTCCTCCATCACGACTCCTCCTCCACCACGACGGGAGCGTGCTGGCGAGTGCTCCCTCTGGCCCGGCGAGAAAAACACCTGCGAAAGGTGGCGGGATCAACCTTCCGCGAGAACGGCAGCTCCGGCGAGAGCTCAACCTCTGGTGAGTACACCAACGAGCGAGAGCCCGGGAGGTTGGCGGCGAGAGGTGAAAAAAAAAATTCCTGTGGGAGCCAATTAAAAACACACACTATCTCTCCTGCTCTCTTTTCTCTGCCAGAGAAACAAAACCAAAACCTTCTCTCTCTCCCACTATTCCTCTCTCTCTCGCTCGCTTCTCTCTCTATTATTCTCTCTCTCGCTCTCTCTCCTGCGGGAGTCAAAATGAGGAAAGCTTTTTCTCTTCCAGCACACAAAAACAAAACATGTACAAGCCTATATATAGGCAATACAAACCAATAAAAAACTGACATGTGGCGCATCCAATAAATGCTCCAAAACAAACCACTCTCTCTCTTCCGCCATCACCTCATATGCATAAAATATATAATTAATTCAGTTGACCTGGTCAACTAAATAACTCCAGCAAGAATGACCCCAGATAAGTACATATTCTACCTAAAGGGACTTTACAAATGTACATAAAGAAAACTAAAATCGAAAACTAGAAATCTTAATAAAATCAATATGATATAACCCTCATTATCCTCCAAGCACAAAAGAAATTAAGGAAGGAGATTAAGCATGTGATATGGGATGTGAAAAGAGGAAAAATAGAGGAACAATCCTTTCATTTTATAGCCAAGAAAACAACCCCCTTAAATGGAATATTTTGATTTAAAAACTCTTTGAAATGAGGCCTTAAGTTACGCAGTTTTTTAGGCAACCATAAGAAGCTTAATAAGGAAAAATGTTCTTTCATTTGAGCATTTAAACCCATAAACAACAGCATCCATAGAACATTAAAAACCACATACAGCAGCAGCCTATTGAGCTATTAAATTTGTCCCTCATACTTGCAAGAAATTAAAGGCACCATAGAGATAAAACCCTTTACACTAACTTAGCTAAAAATATGTCATTTTGGATAAGTCTTTTTTAAAGATTAAAGGACGAAAAAAATCAAGATAGGAGTTCTAAAGAATATGGCTAAAATCCCCCCCCCCCCCCCCCCCCCCCCCAATTATACAACAACAAATCCTCATGAAAACCCCCATTTAAACATAGAATATTGCTTATATAAAACCAAACCATAAAATTCTTAGATAAAGAGGTTAAAATAACTAGCTCATTGCAATTAACACAACATCTACATAAAGGAGTAAGTAGATGAATGAACCATCATGAAACTTTCTTGTTAAAATTTTTCGTTGCACGATAGAACAACTTCAAACACAAGACAAATGATTTGCATTACACAGAAGCATTACAACAACCAAGAAGAGTAATACCAACACAGAACACTTTGCGAGGTATTGGACAGTTACAAGAACCACTAACAATAGTACAAGATCTAAACCAATTTAGACACGCACTACTGCAACAGTACTTTACTCCTCCAGAAAGACTTCTCCACAACAAACCATAACAAGGAAGCACACATGAATACCTCCACAGGTACTATTAGAGTTCCTAGTTCTTTGCACCAGGCCACAAGCTTGAAGAACTCTCCTTCAGATCTGTAACACCCCGAAACTCAAAAGAGGGATGAGTGATGTTTTAAGCCCAGTCTGAATTTTGGAGCAGGTGTCACGGGCGTGACACGGGCGTGACACGGACGTGTCACGGGCGTGACACGGGCGTGTCACGGGCGTGACACAGGCGTGTTCGGCCACGGGTCATGTGGTCGACGTTTTGATGATCGGAGATCGTCGAGTTGAGGCACATGGCCTGGGACACAGGCATGTCCCAGGGCGTGTCACTTTGGGCAGTTTTCTGAGGCAGGCACATGAGCCATGACTCGGGCCCTGACACGGGCGTGTCAAATGCGACACGGGCGTGTCGGGTGCCGTGTCGCAGGCCGTGTCCTTCTCGGGTTGGGAAAGCTGGCTGATTGCACACGGGGTGCGTGACACGGGTCTCGACACGGGCGTGTCACAGGTGACACGGGCGTGTCGGAGGCCGTGTCGAATGTCGTGTGCTAGTTTTCGAGTCGGTCGAGACGGCGAATGGGTGACACGGCCAGACACACGGCCGTGTTACAACCCGTGTTCGGCCCAGATTTTCTAATTTGAGGCCTAATCGTGGCCGTTCATTTCCTTGGCTTTGGATCCGACGGTGGGGGGCATCTCCTGGGTGGTTTTAGCCAGGATAAGGGTTTCAAAACCCTCATTCTCTTTTTCCATTCTCTTTCTAAATCCTAGGGAGAGGGGAGAGCAAGGGGAGTGGTTGGAGACCAAGATCCGGCCTCCGGTGGAGCATCGGAGCTCCGAATTGCGATCCGAGTCCAGATCCGCGAAGGCGACGCCGTTGCGGTGCTTTCTAACTGCATAGTTTTTCATGGCGCCGTGGAAGAACGCAAGAGTAACGATTTCTCATCCTTGGGCATGTGAAACCCTTTTTCCCTTTGCATAGGAAGCCCTCTCTCGCGAGTGAGCGAAGAGTTGGAGCGTTCCTTGGGGTAGATATGTAAAGTCCCCCTTGTATAGAGTCCGTATGCGAAAACGGACATAGGCATTGTGTGTGAAGCCTATCCGGACAAGTAGAGCCGGATCGGTGATGTTGCATTGCATATGAACCGGGGAAGACTCCGGGTGTTTAGGTGTTTTTCGGGTTTTCTACGTGGTAGATTGCAACATGGAGCCTTGAAGATTAACTCCAAGGTGCACCCGGAAAACTTGGCAAAAACGAGTTTTGCCAACACGATGGCCGGGGAGCCAACGTGAACATAACCGGATTATGTGATTGTTGTGGCGGAAACGGGACTCGATGAGTCTTGACCTGCGTATATGGCTTAAATTGCCATTGCGATATGAGCACGGGTCAGGCGGAACCGTACCCGATCTATGTCGTTCGGTGGGACCGTTGGCATGGATGAGAGTCTTCGGCGGTCTATGGCTTAAATTGTCGTGACCAAGGCCAAGAAGACAAAATGCTCATATGGTTGGCCGTCCAAGGGGCGGTGGTGGAACGAGAACGTCTATGGCTTGAATTGACGTGACATTGGCCGGTTCGCCGTGAATGTGCCCTGTGTGCACGAGGTGTGTGGCCGTGCGAGCCTATGCCTGTGATGATGTGTGTTTACACTAATAAATTGCCTATACTAATAAAGTGCATGGAAAGAGCATCGCCGCCCTGATTTTTGGGGCGGGATCGTTATAATTTGGTCAGCATAGCTGACCGTTGCTTTTGTTTGCCACCGGGCGGTGGTTTGTGCTTGCAGGTGCTGCGGAGCCGAGCGGAAAATAGCGGGCTAAAGCCCAAGTTGCTGAGCCGGCCCTCGAAGGCCTAATTTTGAGTGTTTCATTGTGACCATGTGTGGCCGGCCTGCGAGCCGATGTATGAAAACACTTTTGTATCAAGCAAACTATGTAAGGCCTTAAGGCCATTTCTATTTTCTGTGTATTGGATCATTCCTGCGGGTGTTATTGTAGTGGGCATTCATGCTGTTGGCAGGGTTCTTAATTGTGCAACTTAATTTTAATGCTTCTGCTAGGTGTTGTGTAGGGCGTGCAATTGGTTGAATGGTTTCAACGCGTAACCAACCGGTCTATCTGTAGTATATGGCGTTGGGCCACGGCCGGACCTACTGCTATATGCTATCCGACGGATAGGGGTGTTACAAATTGGTATCAGACTACTGGTTTCGGTCAAACTTAAATGAATTCGTGGGCGAATTCACTTTAAGGGGCGGTGAGCACATGTGTGCGTCATCGTTATAACATGAAAAGAACCCATGAATGTCCACTTAAGAATGAAAATACACATGTTTGAGGAACCTGCACGTTCCTATAATTGCTGTTTGCAATAGTATTTGGTCGCTTATCGGTGTTTTGCACGTTTATATGTGACCAGAAGTGGTGCTGGACCGTCAGAACGGCTAGGTTCTGAGGCAAGCAGTGCGCCAAGTGAAGCGCCTGCAACACCTCCGTCTGCCGAGACCATTAGATTGGTGGCAGAAGCTGTCATGGCGATGATTAATGCGCAACCTGCAAGATAGGTGCAGCAGCCTGCTCCTGCAGAGGAGCAAGTGCCGCTCAAAGCGGCGGAGCCTAGAAGGGTTGAGCAGGTGGCGGTGGAGCCGGAGTTGCCTCAGAGAGCAATTGAGAGACAGCTTAAGCATGTGATGGGCTTCCATCCACCGATGTTCTCGGGAACGGGAACCCCGACCCAGGCTGAAGATTGGCTCTCAAGAGTCAATAGGGTGATGACAGCGACAGAAACGGAAGAGTGGCAGAAAACCACGATAGCGACGTTCCTTTTGGCTTCAACAGTTTTGGTGCGGTGAGCGTGGAGGGTGACCAGCACAAAAAATCTCGGGAGAGTGTCATGGCTGGAGATCAGGGAGGTAGTGATGACCTCGGTGGTCTCCCCAACCAAGGACCCTTCATAGGAAGGGAAGAGTTCATGGCTTCCATCTCGAGCATCATGGAGATGTTGCGAAGCATTGCCCCTCGGGCTGGCAGCTCAGCCCCAACCCCGCAGGGACCGGCACCCGGGGATCTCAGTGAGCTGCCCCCAGGGATCTAAGCGAGATCACCCCAGCAGGGGGAGAAGGAAGTTCCCCAGGGAGGCGACCTGGGAAGGAAAGGATGGTAGAGGGGGTCGAGCGAGACCTCCCAGGCTGGGAGCTGTTTCCCAGCCCGGTGAGAGCTAGCCCTCCTGGCGAGCAGGTTGCGCTGATAGAGGCGGCGAGAACTCCCCTTAGGGGGTCACCCTTCAGCGAGCTGATCATCTCAGCTCCCATTCCCGAGGGGTTCAGAGAGCCAGACATGGCTTACTATACCGGGAAGGATGACCCCGTCCAGCACCTGCAGTGGTTCGAGGATGCCGTCTCCATCAGGCCGATGACGGACGCCTTCAAGTGCCGTCTATTTGTGATCACCTTGAAAGAGAAGGCGAGGGAATGGTTCAATCAACTCCCTCCAAGGTCCATCTTCGGGTTCGAAGACTTGAGCCGAAGCTTTCAGCTTCGCTTCTCCACCTCCAATAAGAGGAAGAAAGGTCCTGAGTCCCTCTTCCTGATAAAGCAAAGGGCCGAGGAGTCGCTGACCCACTATGTTGATAGGTTCCAGGAGGAGGTCCTTGACATCCAAGAGGTACCAGGGTATGCCCTCCAGATGGTATTCACGGTGGGGTTGCGTGAAGGGTTCTTCAAGATGAGCTTGACCCGGAAGGCCCCCCTTTCCTTCGAGGAGCTGATGGAAAGGGCGGCAGAGGAGATAGCCATGGAGGCGGCCAACCCTGCATTCGTCAAGAAGTTGGCGAAGCTAACAGAGACAGAGTCAAAACAGCAAGGTGGCCCAAGGCATCATGAAGGAAGAAGGAGGGAGGAGCAGAGAGCTCAGGGATTCCAGGGACAGGAGGGTCCGGAACCAGGCTGGAGGCAGCAGGGAAGACCTGCCCAAGGTCCAGGAAGAGCTCTCGTCCCAGGTGGAGAGAATTTCCACGGGGTCCAAGGGAGGTACAACTTCCAGAGGCAAGCCCCTAGGCAGCTTCTGCCCCCACCCCAACAAGCCTTGACAATAGGTGAAGGAGGAAGAGGCAACAGGAGAGATCGCCCGGCCTAGGGGTACGCAGGTTAGAGAGTGGCCTATTGAGGAGGGCGCAGGCCGACCCACCCAGGAGAGGCGGGTAGGGCTGACCCGCCGAATAGGCGGGGGTCGGAGGCTGACCCTCCTAGGAGGGCGCGGGTAGGAGGGTGGCCCGCCTAGGAGTGCGCGGGCCGACCCGCCTAGGAGAGGCGGGTAGGGCTGACTCGCCGAATAGGCGGGGGTCGGAGGCTGATTCGTCTGGGAGGGCGCGGGCCAGGATGGCCCGCTGGGGCGACCTTTTGAGGCGTGGGCCGGGGTCGACCCGCCTGCTTGCCTGAGTCCCTTTCTGTATGCCTTAGATCTCTTGAAAGAGATAGGTCTTCTTTGGGGCTAAACCAGCTCGGACTCTTATGTCTATTGGAGATGACAAATGCTGGAGTGAGAATTCTCCTATTCTTGAAGATATCACTAGATACAGACGTCTTGTGGGTAAACTCATTTATCTGACAATCACAAGACCAGATATTTGTTATGTAGTAGTGAAAGTGAGCCAGTTTATGCAACCCCTAGAGAATGTCATCTGCAGTCAGCTCTAAAGATCTTAGAGTATGTAAAAGGTGCACCGGGAAAATGGCTCTTGTTTCAAAAAAAGGGGACATTCAAAAGTTGAGACTTATTCTGATGCTAGCTACGCAGATGACAAAGAAGATAGAAAGTCTACATCTGGTTTCTGCACTTTCGTTGGAGGTAATCTAGTCAGCTGGAAGAGTAAAATAGGTTATAGTTGTCAGTTCAAGTGCAGAAGATAAATATAGAAGCATGGCTCGGACTGCATGCTAGTTGAAGTGGCTACATACACTCTTGCTTGATCTGGGAGAGTTTTATGATCATTCCCTACCTATATTCTGTGACAATAAGGTGGCTATATATATTTCGAGAAATCCAGTCTTTCATGAGAGGATGAAGCATATCGAGATAGATTGTCACTTCATCAGAGAGGAGATTTTAAATAATCAAATTTGCACATCGTTTGTTACTGTTGCTGTATAGACCTGGGCGGACAGGCGGCTAGGACTGACGGTCTGGTAGCCGAGCGGTCAGCCCGGCTAATCTGGCGGTTTGGTAGCCAGGCGGTCTGCCGGCTAGTCTTTGGGATCTTGATGGTCGGCTGAGTGTTCTCTGGTAGTGACCGGGCGGTTAGTTCCTACTAACCGCACGGTTAGGCGGTCTGCTTGGCGGTTTGGCGGTTAACTTTGTAGATGTTGTCTTTTGTATTTTTAGTCCCACATTGGGTATTTGTATTCTCTCCCATCTCCTCCATTCTATATAAGGGAGGCCATACCTTTGTAATAGATACCTTTTTCTGATAATAAAATTTCAGTTATACCCGTTCCGGCTTGTTTCTAGTTCGTTTCTTACATGGTATCAGAGGACCCGATCTAGTCCTCCTGATTGTGTTCTCTTCTGTCCGTGCGACCTCTGCCCCCTATCCGCGGTCTGTCTTTCAGCTCGCGCGAGCTCTCCTCTCCAGTAGATTCTTCTATCCTCCTCTTCTGTTCGCGCGGTCTGTCTGCTAGCCGCCCGACTTCTCTCCCTCTGTTTGGTTCTGCGGCTTGGTCGTGGCTTCTCTGGCCGCTGGTGTCTGCCATCGTGACCGCTGCAGATCTTTTTCTTCCTATCCGCGCGATTTCTCTCTGTTCGCGCGAGTTCTGCCTTGTTTCGGCGGCCTCTCTGCCCTTCTTGCCGCTAGTGTGCTGACACCGTGACCGTTGCAGCTTGTTCTCTCTGCCCGCCGCGGTTTGCCTTTTGTTCGCGCGGTCTTCTCGCTCTCTCTATCCGCGCGGCTTCTTTTTCTTCCCGCCCGGTTTCCCTTCTTAACCGCGCGACCTCTCTTCAGGATGACCAATTCTGATGGCTCCACCTCGTCTACTGTCGTTGTCCCACCGCCGCCTCCTCCTCCTCCTGCTTCAGGGAATCTTGGCACCGTCTCTAAGCTTTTGGGGCCCAATTATCCCGACTGGAGTGTCTCATTCACTTTTCTTCTCCGCTCTCAACGCAAGCGTCATCATCTTACCGATGACCCTCCTCCTGCGGACTCTGCCCAGTTTTCTGACTGGGATGCGAATGATGCGCTGGTTCGTACTTGGCTGGCGAACAGCCTGTCTGATGAATGTCTTCCTGTCATCCGTCACGATGAGACCGTAAAACAAGCTTGGAATCACTTGGCCGCTCTCTACTCCAAGGGGGGACAAACGTCTCGCATCTATACTCTCTATGCGGATCTCTTTGCTCGCCAGTCCATGTCCCCTCCTGCAGCTTACCAACAAGTCCAAGCCCTTGGAGCTGAGATTCTACAAAATCGTCCTCTCTCGGCAGATGTGGCCACTCAGCTGAAGCACTTCCAGGAACTCCTAGTGGTCTGTTACCTTCTGCGGCTTCCGGACTCATACGATATGATCCGGCAGCAAATTCTTGGAGAGGCTGAGTCTCCTACCCTCGATGCTACTGCTGCCCGCATTGCTGCTGTTACCTCTCTACTCCAACGCCCCTTGCTTGCCGCTCCTCCGGCTCCGGATGCCTATGCCCACCAGGCTCATCGTGGTGAATTTAGTGGTAGTGGTAACCACTCTGACGGGCGTGACGGCTTCCAGACTCATACGATATGATCCGGCAGCAAATGCTTGATTATTTCATATTACAAAAAAGTGAAAAAGTTTCACACATTTATTTAACTTTTAAATTTTGTTTATTTGCAATAAAATTAGTGTTATTAAAATAACATTATTATAATTATATAATATTAAATATATTTTACAACGTATTATTTTATATTTATTTATAATATTTTATCTTAGATACTATCTAAATTTATTTTGTAATGTACATGACTTATTTTCACTTTTTTACTTTTTGAACATATAATTATAGTTACTATAATTAAAAATAAATTTTTTATTTATAGGATATGGAAATCCAATATTTTAAAATATCCACAACATGTCTCCAACTTATGATATCCAATATTTAAAAACTCAATCTGATATGTCACCGACATCCAATATTTACAGCTTTAATTGCAACAACTCAATGTGTAGCTTCAACATCAAAAATAACCTCCTTATAGGTAGAAGGCTCTGGTGACTCCACTTCTTTAGCCATTTGGAGAGCATACGCTATGAAGTCAACATAGCCATACTTCTGTGTGGGTTAGATTTTCCTTCTTGGACGATTAGTATCAATGTTGCACTATCTCTCCTTTAGTGGACCTACATTGGACTCCACCTCAAACACTGCAGCACTTAGCTCTTCATTATTTTTTTTAATGAGGTAGATCATCCCCTTGTCCCAAGTTTGAAGTTATCTCAAACTCCGCCGACTTGCTAACCAAATTAATTATGTTTCAGTGCGACTTCAGATTTCAATCTCGGGTGAAACATAGAATTTTCATCAAAAATTACTACTCTACTCATAATGACTTTTGACTCGGTTAAATACACAAATTATCATGGATATTATTACATGGATTCAACAAATTATTATGCTTAAACTATCACTCTTAGGCCCCATTTGGTAGGGGTGGTGACGGTCACGAACATGAGGATTAAATTTTCATTCGTTAACACCCATCTAAGAAACTTCATCCACTTTTACGTTCAAACGGATGATGGTTGTTAGGTGATCCTTAACGAATGACGGTTTAACCCATGTGTTTACGACCGCCACCGCCATGTCAAACGAAGCCTTCATTATCTTTGGGGAGACCTATGAGAAACCCATTCCTCCTGCAAAACCTATTTTTTTCTCAGAGGTAATGTACTGCTTCCTTCGCTATCAATGTCCACCTCTGCTTCCCCTGTCTCATCAAAACTCTCATCATCACTATCAACCATCAAACAATTATCAGAACTGAAGCAAATGAGTTTGGCCTCATCAAAATTGAACAACATGCTTTTTATGCTAACTCCCCTCATGAGTAAATCATCCACCTGCTAAGTTCAAAAAAATCATTACTGCAATTACCCATCCAATAAATATATATTGACTATCACATTTAGGAATTTATAATTAAATAAATTAACTTCACCTTGCAGGCGACCGAGCAATAGAGAAGTGGCCCAGGGAGACATCTGCTACAAGTCACGCACTTAAATTCATACACCCTGGTTACAGGTATAGGCTTTGGTTTCACCATAGTGTAGCTTACATCATGTATATAACATGCCTGCTTAAAACAATTAGCAAGATGTTAAGAATTGCAGGCTCCGTTTGGGGGGACTTATTAAGGTCCGGTTCATGCGGTCATAACCTCTGGACCGGTGAAAATAAGTCCGCACAAACGGAGCCGTAGTCATAAAACAAACCTTTCAAATTTTATTAAGAAAAAAACTATTTTTTTGAAACCTTAAGCTTTTCAATTTTACTCTTCTTTATTATATCTTTTACATTTAGCCCTTCATTCAGTCATCTCCTCCTCTTTTTTATTTAATTAAATCGCTATGCATTTGGGACTGCAATAGTGCGTACGGGGACTGCGAGTGGTGGGAGTGTCATTGTGTCGGGGCACTGTCGCAGCCCGGTAATGTCGTGACCGGGGTATTGTCATTAGACGCACGGGCGGCCTTTGAACATTGTCACTCGTGTGTGGGTGTGTGTATAGACACACACACGAGAGACAATGTACGGAAGGCTCTGTGCTGGCATGATAGTGCCCCCCCCCCCAACAATTCCTCATCCAATTACGAACGAGCTTTACTAATCCGTGGAGGCGCATAGACATCATGTATGCCCTTCAACTTGATACAATCCCCTTTCCAACCATAAGAAACAAATTTTAATTTCCAAGGGACGCAAGTCAAGTTAAAGAAAGCGATAATTGGTCTCCTTTCACAAATACAGGCTTAACCTACTTATAAACTTAAAAATGATGGCATTGATGATTGATTCAACTAATTCAAATTGATCTAATTATCTTTCAAAATTAGTTAAAAAAAAGATACATGCAAAAAGAAGAAAATTTCATGGAAATAAACTCTCCTCCATTGTATGTCCTTAACTTCTTGATTCACGGATTCAACACCCCTTCAACTCGCTCCTTGAACTTTAAGTCATCCATGAATAACAGCATATACATGTCCCTTGAAAAAATCTGGGTAGCAGTCGGTCTCCTCGCTTCGCTATGAATGCACTCCAGTGGCCTCTTGCATCTTGTTTGAGACGTGTCAAATGGAGGGCGATGTACCTTTCTAAACTGACATCCCTCACATGCATGTTCGTTGTCGAAAGGAAACAAGCAAGGCAAGTCCTTGACAATACTTCACCACCATCTCTCTCAGCTTGTCCGTTCCGACATGCCCAATCTTTCATGCCAAATCACAACATTGTCATTCGCCTTCATCTTATCCACGCACGATGTCGCCAAAATAGCATTCAAATAACGAACCCACCTTCCAGTGTGAGGCACTTCCGCTTTCACCGAATCTAAGTTATGTAGGAACTTCACCTCCTCCGGCTTAAACAGAATATGATACCCGACATCAACTGCATTCATCACTAAAAACATATTCCTCTTCATGCCTGAGACGTAATACATTTTTTTAGTGTGAGTGCACTCCTATCACTTCCAACTGTCACAGTCCCCCTTGCTTCGCTGGATGGACCGTGTTGTCCTCCTTTACGATTGCAACACATCCTTCATACTTCCGCAGAGATGAGAAGTTGGACCCGTCATCGATAAGGTGATGCTTGCATACAGAATCGACAACCCAACCATCTTTGAAGTTTATCAAGGATAAGGTTTCCACAGTGGAGACTTTCTCCGCAAGGCAACACCTCCCCCAACCTTCGTCTTCTTTTGTATATTTCTCCTTCTCTATTGTATGACCATGTGTGAGGTTGAATCTGCAATTGCGCTTGCAGTGTCTAACCTTGTTGCATCTAAAGCACTTGACATACCCCTTTCCTCCATCATTCCTAGAAGAGAAATAGGCACCGCCCTCCCTAGATGAGGTAGAAGGAACTTCTCCATCATTCTGCTTCTTCCTATCCATGTGTTTCTTCTTCCAAGTGTATAGAACGTCACTGCCTCCACTAGAGATAAACACCTTTGTCATCCGTCTAGCCAAACTTTCCTGAGACACCAAGAGATTCTCCAATTCATTAGAGATGGTTGAGTAACTCATCCCTGCATCGTTATCACAAGATAGAAATTCATTTTGCGACTCTCTGATAATGTCTCTTCAACATCGCCTTAGAAATTGGTTTATTCGGATTCAATGCGGTAATATTTGCACACAGATTCTCCATCTTCAGAAAATAAATTGAGATGGAAAACTCTCCATGGTTTTCCTTTGCCAACTCATTTCTCATGGTCCAATGCAGTAACCCTAAAGCAAGTCCTGCCTCTCATTTCTCATGTTCCAAATTTGGTGATCAATGATATCTCTGTCCCAGAGATGCATCAATCCATGACCAACCCAACTTGAAAAATGCAAGGACTCAATTGTTCCTATATAACCCATAATTCGTCAAGATTGTTGAAATGGTAGTGGAGGTGAGCGGTCTAAAGTGGCAAACCGCACAGTTCGTCGAGACCGTCGCGGCCTAGGAGATTGAAGTCGAAGGATAGCCGAATTGTCCTCTTCTTTCCTCTGGCAGTCTAGATCAGCAAGCACCCTTGGTGAAGTAACCGGGCGGTTAGGGTTGTCTAACCACGATTGTGGCGGACTCATCTAGAGTTCGCCGAGTCTGGCATGTTTGTTCTTGCAGACTCATCTGGAGCTCACCGATACCGGCTATCTTCTGTTCTTGTGGTCTAGTTTTGAGATTGTGGATTGACACAGTTGCTTGTTCTATTGATCACATAGAGACCACGCTGTCTGGATAGGGGCAGTCCATAATTGTGTGGACTGGTGTTGTTATTCAGCAATGGCGCGGTCTTGTTCTCAGGTGTCATGGTTTGTTTGGAGACCACGAAGTTCGCTTGTTATGGACTTAGTCATGGGAGTGTGACAAGTATGGTTGTTGGCTAGTCTGTGGAGATTGCCTGGTGCGCGGTCTAGTTGTAGAATCCGATGAACTACGCAGATTCGATGTGGAGTTCGACAGTTCTTCATTAGTGCGAGGTGGATCAGAACGCGTGGCTGAGATGTCCAGTGTACGCAGACTGATGGTTTTATCCGCTCAGCTATGCATACTGTCGGAGTTGTCTGCATTGTCTTGCGGGTTAGTTATACGGATAAAGTGGTGTGTTCGCACTTCTTGCGGACAATACTTTTTTCAGTGGCGGATTGATGCTTGTATCCGCACTTGTGCGAATACGTGACGCTAGCTGCAGGATTGACGGGAGGTTTTCTTATCCCTATGAGCGGTGACGACACTCCTCCTTATGTCTATAAATAGGAGTCCCCAGTTCGTCATATATAACATAGAATAGTGAGAACTCAGCTTGCGCTTAAAACTTGCGATTACGTTTTTCTAACCCGCACGACTAAGTGAGGTTGGTTATTTGTGCAGGCTGTGCAGATAGCATCAGGAGGCTAGGAAACTAGTGGAAGCTTGGTGTGGAACAGTTTGTGGATAGCAGTCAGCGGATAACAACATGTCGCAATCTCTGAGACATAAAGTCACCTTAATCGGGGTTGCGGATAGAGTTTCGAGTTCGCCTGGTCTATCAGCGGGTTCTGTTTAATGTCCTTCAACATTCAATAACAGGAAATCCACGCGGCTAGTTACGAACAGTCGACTTGCTAGTCTTGGCGTACAAGGCTTGCGGCTTGAGCAGTTCACGCGGTTACAGTTTCTGCCCGCGCGGTTTCTTCATTGCATACAGTTGTATTTTTCTGTTTTCCTTGGGTATATTGGCAAAATCATGTCTCGCCTTGTAAATCAGATTGAATTCCAGTTTATGACTCTTGTGCCTCTGTTGTGTTGATTACTACTTGGCTTCTAGTTTGATTAAGTGTTCTTACGACCACTTTCAGCTTTCAATCATAAATTTTTACATGGTATAAGAGAGGTACTGAGGTGAAAGCAGTGATTCAACCTTGTAGGTGTGCTTTCCTCGTTGAAGTTCAAGTTACTCAGGAGAGAGCCATGGAGACTGGTTATGCAAGAGGTCTTGGAATTGAACTCTTGACGCAGACCAACTTTAAGAAGTGGAGGTCTTGTGTGGAGAGTTATCGGATTGGTGAGGACCTTTGGGAAGTCATCGGTGGAGACGGCGTGCATAAAGTAGTTGCTGCCGCCGGGAATGCTGAGTGTTGATGCGCGAAAAGCGACACCAACCAGTTAACGGGTGTTCGATCTCACAAGCTAAGGATGAAGGAAGAAGGGTTGCGGGGATAGAGAGGAAGCTTGCTTGAGCAGAGGAGAAGCTTGCCCAAGCAGAGAGGAAGCTTGCTTGAGCAGAGGAGAAGCTTGCTCAAGCAGGGAGGAAGCTTGCTCAAGCAGAGAGGAAGCTTGCTTGAGCAGAGGAGAAGCTTGATTAGGTACTGTCGAGCAGACAGCTACTTGAATGGTTAGCTTTGCAGGTTGATGCCGATAGAGGAGAGAAGAAGAGAGGAGGCCGCTAGTAGCGACAACAGCAGACTTCGCCCGCCGCGGCTTGAATGCCACTCTTGCGACGGGCTTTTCCTTTATTCAAGAAGAGTTACAATTTGCTATTGCACCATTACATATAAGAGCAGTAGAGGGTACAATGGGGGAAGCTGGCGGCTGAGGAAGGAGATGCCAGAAACTAAGTAAAAGAAGCTGCAGAGGACTGGATAACTGAAGCTGCAGATGCTGCCCAAGCTGCCTGCTGAGGGCAGAAAAAACTAAGTCCACAGCTTTGACGACCTGGGCGGACTGAGGATTTGGAGGCCGCAGACCTTGCCTGATCAACCTTGACGGACTGAGAAAACCGAGTCCGCAGCCTTTGATCAAGGTGGCAGTTCTCCTCCCCCGCGTCCCAGAATGAGAGGTCTTGGGGGGTATTTATAGGCCCGGGGAGAATCTGGTCCAGTGACGTCATCCTTGACGACCTCGGCGACCTCGGCGGACTGAGCAACCTGAGGAGCAGGTGGGCGAACATTGAGCAGGAGGGGGAGGCCTGAGGAGCAGGCAGACGAATGCTGAGCCAGCAGACGGAGCGGAGGTCGCCCCCTAGCGGGCGACCTGGGCGGACTCCAAGGGGAGTCCGCCCGGCCGGGGGGGGGGGGGGGGGAGGTCGCCCCCTAGCGGGCGACCTGGGCGGACTCCGGAGGGAGTCCGCCCAGCAGGCGGGAGGTCGCCCCTAGCGGGCGACCTGCCGAGGTCGCCCCCTAGCGGGCGACCTGGGCGGACTCTGGGGGGAGTCCGCCCGGCAGGCGGGAGGTCGCCCCTGGTGGGCGACCTGCCGAGGTCGCCCCCTAGCGGGCGACCTGGGCGGACTCCTGGGGGAGTCCGCCCGGCAAGCGGGGGCCGCCCCTGGCGGGCGGCCAGCCGAGGTCGCCCCCTAGCGGGCGACCTGGGCGGACTCCTAGGGGAGTCCGCCCAGCTGGCGGAGGCTGCCCCCTAGCGGGCGACCTGGGCGGACTCCGGGGGAGTCCGCCCAGCTGGCGGAGGCCGCCCCCTAGCGGGTGGCCTGGGCGGACTCCGGGGGGAGTCCGCCCAGCCGGCGGAGGCCGCCCCCTAGCGGGCATCCTGGGCGGACTCCGCCCAGCTGGCAGAGGCCGCCCCCTAGCGGGCGGCCTGGGCGGACTCCGGGGGGAGTCCGCCCAGCTGGCGGAGGCCTCCCCTGGCGGGCGGCCCGCGGAGGTCGCCCCCCTAGCGGGCGACCTGGCGGACTCCAGGGGGAGTCCGCCCGGCTGACGGAGACCGCCCCTGGCGGGCGGTTAACGGAGCACCCGTCCTTGAGCGACTTCAGACTTGGCAGTCCGTCTTGCGCGGACACGGTGGACATCAGGGGTAGCCTGCTTCTTGCGGATGGGAACCTGTAAGAGAAAAGCAGAAACAATAGGCACCTTGGAGAGGATTGCCGATTTTAGGGTTAACATAATCCCCGCACTTTTTTAAGTTCCGCAGGGAAATTCGAAAAAGTAGGAAACCCACGAAAATCGTTATCCTCCCCTTAGGAAGCGGAAGAAAAAACAATTTAGAGATCAGGAGAGATAGAACCTGATGCCCCTGAAAGATCTGTCAGCGCCTATATTTTACCTGCGAAGAAAAGTCAATATAGGTAAAAGGAGGTACATCTTGCGTGTACCTGAGTTGGAAAGGACTTGTTGGTATCTGTTGATCTCTGCAAAAGAAAGTAAGTAAGCAGGTAGAAGAAGAAAATAAGCTGCAAGTACCTGAGAGAAACTTGCCATTATCTGCTAGTCTCTGCAAAAGGAGAGTAGGCAACAAATATGATAGGAGAGAAAACTAAGTTCGCGAGTACCTGGGCGGAAACTGCGAATGTTGGCTGTTGATATGATAAGATGTAATTGGATAACAGAATAGATACCTGACACACTCTGCTATTGATCGAATAAAGATCAAAACTGCAATAACGATTGTCTTGTGTGATCAAGGTACAATGTCAACATAAAAACCCAGATCCGCGAGATAAGAAAATCCGAAATTAGATTCATGATGACATGACTTGTTAATCAAGAAGATCCATATGCCTTAAATGATGTGTGATTAACATTTGATAGGAGAACTTGTTGACCATCATCTGGTAAGAGCTTATGCAGGTAGTGTATATAGGATGATCATAAGTCAAGAAAGATGTTGCAGATCCTTAGAATAGGTTGGATTCAACCTGCAAGAAGGTAAAAAAGGAGAGAAGAGGGGCTATATCCCGAGGATGAACTAAAAAGGTTGAATGCTGCCACAGGTGTTCCCCGTGGGCCTTATGCATCACTTGCCAAAGTCATCCTGGGTATAGTCCTAACCAAAGCGGGCTGGCCGCGCATCCTTTAGAAGGGCACAAATAAACAAGAAATAACCCTAAGAAGGATCGACAGATGCACTGCTCTCTTGCCTCGGGTTACAAGCATCGCTGATCAATTAGACTAGTTGCGCCAAGTGGCTTATTGCTTATCTGCGGATTGATCAACGGAGTTGTGAGTCCCGCGGAGGCACGGATCGAGAGTACCATAGAGTGTTCGGCCGTCACAATTGTGAGATGATCGAGGAGACAAGGCTACACTTGATCGCCATTGCTTGTCAAGCAAAGATCATCGTAACTGTAACGTATCCCTAGCGGAGCACGATAGAACTATCGCAGGAGGCCTCCCCTAAGCACTCACACTGCGCTAGACATCGGCCGGGATCCGAAGCCCCGTCATCCTCCGCACGAGAGTTGAACGGCCCCCACTACACATATGAGAAAACTCCTCATCATATGTGGTCATTGTGGTTTTACGCCTGAGGACAATCTCGAGGGGGCACTGAGCAAGACTTGGCGATATCTCGGTGGTTCAGTGATCTCTTTGGCAAAGAGAAAAATATGGAGAAGAAGCATCACAAAAAGGGAACTGTGTCAGTATGAGATCTCTGACGTAAGCTTTATTGAATGAAAAAATGAAACACTTAGAAGTGCTGAAAAGTAAAATGTTTGAAGAGTAAAGTAAAGGCAACCAGTCACGATCGTGAGGGGCTTTGAGGAACTGCGATTGGTCATAGCTGATGACGCAAGAACTGTGTCCTCTTTGCTTCAAAATAGCCTTCCAAGGGCACCTTCATCAACGACATCGATGCACTCACTTGCAAAATCAATGGACCCCAGACGGCCCTTGTCATGTATCTCTATACACTCCAGCTGACCCTCATCCACCTCCTTGCCCTTGGAGGTGGAAGGTTTTGAAGAATCAATTTTCTTGACCAGGTCGTTGATCTTGCCCTCGATGAGCAATCTTTCAACCAATCGCCGAAGGGCCTTGCAATCTTCAGTTAAATGACCTTTCTCTTTGTGGAATTCACAGAACGGGTCTGAATTTCTTGGTCTCTAATTCGCCGGCTGGTAGGGCTTTTTGGGGTATGCCTTATCCTTCATGATTTGGCTAACTTCTTGCATGACCTCATCTAGCTCAAATTCTGGCAGGTCATCTTCTTGCTGCTGATGAACTGCAGCTGCTAGCGGAGATGATGTTGACAATGGTAGCAGCCGTTCTTGGGCACGATCGTGGCCTTGGAAGGGGTGTTGATGATGCTGAAATCTTCTTGCTTTCCTAGAGAGAGATGGAAAGTCTTTCCGAGGAGACCTCGGAGGTTGCTTGTAAGAAGAAGAATTTTTCTCTGATACCAGCCTGGAGACGAAGCTGGGGTTGCTCTTTTCACCGTGAATGTACGAGTTGGCTAAACCAATCAACTCTTGATATGTCCTTGGTGCTCGGACATTAGCTTCAAACTTTAGTGGACCTTCACGCAGGCCGTGGATGAGAGCCACTCGGTACATTTCTTGATCAACGATCTCAATGTCCAAGATTTCTTTCTGAAAACGATCTACATAATGAGACCAAGTCTCATTCTCTCGCTGCCTGATCTCAAAGAGGGCTTCTGGACCGCCCTTCCTCTTTGAAGAGGTAGAATACCTGAGCAGGAACTCCCTTCGCAAATCAATAAAGGAAGAGATTGACTGAGGTCGCAGTCCATAGAACCAGTCTCTCACTTGACCATCAAAGGTCGTTACGAGGAGCTTGCTCTTGGTAGCATCTGAAAGGGTCTTGAGAGCAACGGCTGATTCAAAGTCTTGAAGATGCTTGACAGGATCAGTCTCCCCAGTGTAAATGGGCAACCGTGGCTCTCGGAAGTTGACTGGAGTTGGTTCATATCGAACGCTCTCTGTAAACGGCGATGGCTCTTCTGGCTCTACTGCATAAGGAAAGTAAGGAGCATGAGCAGTAGTTGCAAAAGGAGCAGGAGGATAGGAGTAAAAGGTTGCTGCGGGAGGAGCAAAGGCAGGAGCTGAAGAGAAGGGGTGACTTCCCTGAAAGTTCAAAAATCTGGCTGGACTTCCCCGGGCAGCCTCCCGGAAGAAGTTTTGACGAGCTGCAAACTCATCATCTTGAGATCGCAAAAGAGCTGCGGGTCCTTGCGGAAAGGTGGGAGTGTAAAGAGGAGGGTAGACCGGCGGATAAGCCGGTGGATAAACTTGAGGAGTCCCTGATGTTGGTGCTGGATTGATTGGAGGAACTGGCGCTGCTGAAGATTGAGCGACCAATTGTTGAGTGAGAGCTGCTAGAGTACGGTTGATGGCTTGAAACTATTGGGCAATTTCTCTGCGAGATTGCTCTAAGGCCTCCCAAAGAGAATCATCACTGGGACTTGGAGAAAGACTCTCGGCTGGTTGATGGTCTGACATGAGTAACCATTGCTTTCACTGTCTAATCGAGATCTAAAGGTCGCGTGTTAACTGTTGATGCGCGAAAAGCGACACCAACCAGTTAACGGGGGTTCGATCTCACAAGCTAAGGATGAAGGAAGAAGGGTTGCGGGGATAGAGAGGAAGCTTGCTTGAGCAGAGGAGAAGCTTGCCCAAGCAGAGAGGAAGCTTGCTTGAGCAGAGGAGAAGCTTGCTCAAGCAGGGAGGAAGCTTGCTCAAGCAGAGAGGAAGCTTGCTTGAGTAGAGGAGAAGCTTGATTAGGTACTGTCGAGCAGACAGCTACTTGAATGGTTAGCTTTGCAGGTTGATGCCGAGAGAGGAGAGAAGAAGAGAGGAGGCCGCTAGCAGCGGCAACAGCAGACTTCGCCCGCCGCGGCTTGAATGCCACTCTTGCGACGGGCTTTTCCTTTATTCAAGAAGAGTTACAATTTGCTATTGCACCATTACATATAAGAGCAGTAAAGGGTACAATGGGGGAAGCTGGCGGCTGAGGAAGGAGATGCCAGAAACTAAGTAAAAGAAGCTGTAGAGGACTGGATAACTGAAGCTGCAGATGCTGCCCAAGCTGCCTGCTGAGGGCAGAAAAAACTAAGTCCACAGCTTTGACGACCTGGGCGGACTGAGGATTTGGAGGCCGCAGACCTTGCCTGATCAACCTTGATGGACTGAGAAAACCGAGTCCACAGCCTTTGATCAAGGTGGCAGTTCTCCTCCCCCGCGTCCCAGAATGAGAGGTCTTGGGGGGTATTTATAGGCTTGGGGAGAATCTGGTTCAGTGACGTCATCCTTGACGACCTTGGCAACCTCGGCGGACTGAGCAACCTGAGGAGCAGGTGGGCGAACCTTGAGCAGGAGGGGGAGGCCTGAGGAGCAGGCAGACGAATGCTGAGCCGGCAGACGGAGCGGAGGTCGCCCCCTAGCGGGAGACCTGGGCGGACTCCAAGGGGAGTCCGCCCGGCCGGGGGGAGGTCGCCCCCTAGCGGGCGACCTAAGGAGGTCGCCCCTAGTGGGCGACCTAAGGAGGTCGCCCCCTAGCGGGCGACCTGGGCGGACTCCGGGGGGGAGTCCGCCCAGCAGGCGGGAGGTCGCCCCTGGCGGGCGACCTGCCGAGGTCGCCCCCTAGCGGGCGACCTGGGCGGACTCCGGGGGGAGTCCGCCCGGCAGGCGGGAGGTCGCCCCTGGTGGGCGACCTGCCGAGGTCGCCCCCTAGCGGGAGACCTGGGCGGACTCCTGGGGGAGTCCGCCCGGCAGGCGGGGGCCGCCCCTAGCGGGCGGCCAGCCGAGGTCACCCCCTAGCGGGCGACCTGGGCGGACTCCTGGGGGAGTCCGCCCAGCTGGC
This sequence comes from Platanthera zijinensis, assembly GCA_039513925.1. NCBI lineage: Eukaryota > Viridiplantae > Streptophyta > Magnoliopsida > Asparagales > Orchidaceae > Platanthera > Platanthera zijinensis. Next base: position 11,060,916 of record CM077080.1, on the reverse strand, counting down.
AGAGGCCGCCCCCTAGCGGGCGGCCTGGGCGGACTCCGGGGGGAGTCCGCCCAGCTGGCGGAGGCCGCCCCCTAGCGGGCGGCCTGGGCGGACTCCGGGGGGAGTCCGCCCAGCCGGCGGAGGCCTCCCCCTAGCGGGCGGCCTGGGCGGACTCCGGGGGGAGTCCGCCCAGCTGGCGGAGGCCGCCCCCTAGCGGGCGGCCTGGGCGGACTCCGGGGGGAGTCCGCCCAGCTGGCGGAGGCCGCCCCTGGCGGGCGGCCCGCGGAGGTCGCCCCCCTAGCGGGCGACTTGGCGGACTCCAGGGGGAGTCCGCCCGGCTGACGGAGACCGCCCCTAGCGGGCGGTTAACGGAGCACCCGTCCTTGAGCGACTTCAGACTTGGCAGTCCGTCTTGCGCGGACACGGTGGACATCAGGGATAGCCTGCTTCTTGCGGATGGGAACCTGTAAGAGAAAAGCAGAAACAATAGGCACCTTGGAGAGGATTGCCGATTTTAGGGTTAACACTGAGGCGGTGAGAGCTTAGAGGAAGGTGAATGATAAGGTAGAGTTCACTCTCAAGCGAGCAATCTCACTGGAGTTGTTCAATCACATCATCGGGTGTCGATCAGCGACTGAAATCTAGATGGACTTGGAAGGCCTGTTCAACAAGAAGAACGCAGCTCAACTACAGCTCTTGAAAAATGAGTTGGCTAAGGCCACTCATGAAGGCCTATCGTTGTCATCATTCTTCTAAAAGATGAAGAATATTTGTGCTGAGATTTCAGCGTTAGAACCGGAGGAGCCTATCTCAGAGGGACAACATCCGCGGTTTGCGGATGAAGTATGTGACCTTTGTTACTTCAGTACAGGGCTATGCCACTCAGCCATCCTTGCTCAAGCTTGAAAATCTGATGGCTTTGCAGAAAATCTTGCAATCCAGATGGTTGGGGTGTCAATCTCAGGGGGAGAATGCGAGATTCTCTTCTCGGGCAAGAAGAATAGATGGGATTGGAAGAAGAAGAAGACACCTACTAGCGATGGTCTGTCTTCTTTATCACAAAAGGAAAGGAGAAAGACTCATAAGCCTGATGACGGGAAGAAGCGGGGAGGACCTCGGTGCTACAGGTGTAACAAGCCTGGTCACTTCTGCAAGGACTGTATAGTGAATCTTCAACCAGGGAATTCTGTAGGGAAGAAGTAGGCTGAGTCCAAAGCTGAGGAAGGAGAATGGGGGAGTGCCTTCATGACAGACACTTATGTCCGTGCACTTTGCTCTATCAACTACCAGGAGGGCTGAATCGCGGACTCGGGGTCTGGTCATCACTTCAACGGGAACGAGACTAAATTCTCTTCTCTGCAGGACTACAAAGGTAACGATGTCATTATTGCAATATATGTCTCGTGTTGTAAAGAAGATTATTAATTCAATTGTGTCTCTTGTTCTTCTATCTGCTACTGATTTATTTGACTTGGTTGGTTGAGTGTTCCTGCGACCCACTTTCACAAAATTTTACAGGAGTTCCACTTCAGAAGGAGTTCTCCCTGTTCCCTGATGCAAGGAAGTTCCGCCTCCATTCCTGAGCCGCACACCGGATTCTTCCCTTACTGAGAGAGGGTGCTGCTCTCTTGGGTTTGTGTTGTTGCAAATCAGAGGAGGGAGGAGAGACTAAACCTTATCCCGTGATTCTCGATTGGAGGCTTACGGTGGGCCTCAATTTTGGCTCTTGTCTGAAACCTCTTGGTCGCCCTGGTTCTTAACATATTATTGTAAACATTGCTTCTATTATTAGTGGATCGTTCTCCGGTGCTCTCCCCGTGGATGTAGGAGTTCCCTCCGAATCACGTATATCATAGGTCGTCTGCGTGTGCTTAATTTATTGTTTTGCTTTTGCTTAATTTTGCGGCTTTAATATCGTCGTTGTTACTCCATTGCGTAGACCGTGGTGCCGAGCATTCACGGGGATTTTCATAATATCCCCCCGCATTGTCCCTCGTATTTATACACGAGTGACAGAAAGTTCGCGGGGCCCCCCGGTGCGGCCGCGACAATGCCACGGAGCGACGACACTCTCCACTCTCTCCTCTCTCCCTCTCTCTCTCCTCTTTTTTCTCCTTTTTGTAAATCATGTTTATTTATTTAATTTGACAGTCATGATTAGATAATATAATAATTATGACATCTTTAAAACTTGATTTAAACAATTTTTTTGGATTCATAATTACATACATAGACATTCTAATTTAAATTAGTTTGAAATGAACAAAAGAATTTGATAGCATTAGATTAAAAAGTTGGGGTAACATTGACATTATGAATGTTTCACCATACATGATTTTTCCCTTTTAATATAGATGCCGCGGTCGCTCCCACAATATCGCGCGCAGCCGCCAGCGTAGGGAGAGCGCGCACACGGAGTATTAAAATAATTTTCATTTTGTAACCGCATCTCAATCCCATTGTATGCAATTGTTTCAAATATAGGAATCAATTATGGAGTTTTAAAATAAATTTTATTTTTTATTACTATAAAATAATGAATTTTATATAATATAAGACATGATATTATACCTTGATATTGGTGCAATCAATGAGCTCCTCTAGAACATCGTCTATGACTACGTCGCACTGGTCGTAAAGTCTCACCTGAATTCAAAAAAAAAACATTACTAAAAAAAAGTAAAGAATTGTGACGTCACTCCCCAAAATCATACAGTTAGAGGAGAAGTGGTCGCACCGTTTATACACTCAGAATCAATGAGCACGTTAGGCGGTGTGAGACTAAGGCTCCGTTTGGGGGGGACTTATTTTCACCGGTCTAGCGGTTATGACCACAAGAATCGGATCATAATTAAGGTCCGGTTCATGCGGTCGTAACCGCTTGACTGGTGAAAATAAGTCCTCTCAAACGGAGCTTAAATCATCCCTTTTAACGAGTCGCGACACACGCTCGGACATCACCGTCCATTCCACATGGCGCACTCAACAAAAAATAATTATAAAATTGTATTAAACAATCTCTTCTCAAGATGATTTCGAGCCTTACTTGGAGGTTCATTACCAAAAGCTACTCTAACACTTATTATTAGGCTCCGTTTGACACGGTGGTGACAGTCATGAACATGAGGGGGTGAAATTGTCATTCGTTAACGCTCACCTAAGAAACTTCATTTAACGCTCACCTAAGAAACTTCATTCACTTTTATATTCAAAGGGATGATGTTTGTTAAATGATCCTTAACAAATGACGATTTAACCCATGCATTTACGGTACTACTGTGCCAAATTAAAACTAATGGCTTACTTATTGTGAAAGTAAATCTAATGGTTAAAATGATCAAAAAATAATAGTATAAAATTTGATTAAAAGAGATGAATGTTATAATTGTTGGAAAAGTGTATGGGCTCTCTCTCTCCACTTCAACACAAAACTGGTCGCCGGGACCAAAACCGCGAGCACCTCCCCCACTGCCGGCGAGCTCACTGCACTCTCAGCGAGACCACCATCCTGGAGAGTACTACCCGGGCGAGAACCTGTTATGTTGTCGCCCCTCCCAAACTTCCACCAAACTCCTTTCTTGGTCGGGAATACTTTTGAAATCCACTCTAATTATGTAATATCTATTATTCCGGTATTTATGGAGGATTTCTTTGAAGAGATATTTGATCACCTTCCATTATTATCGTCATCCCGTTTTGGAGACCGCTCCAAATTTGGCATCCGCATTATTCTGGTGATGATGGAGGATTTTAGGAAGGGATTGATCTCCTTCCATGATAGTCGTCATACCTATTTTGGGTTTCTTCCACCACCTATATATAGTGGTGTGACCGACCATTCAAGGTGTGCAGTGCAACAGTCAAGTTTTGGTCGAAAATCGTCGGCTTCTCTTCGAAGCACCTACCGCCGACTTTCTCTTCCTATCGGCCGCCGAATCGGAGGTCCTTCTTTCCTTGTAGCCGGCCCGCATCTCTCGTCGCCGTCTTGATTTCTCGTCGCAATGCGTACGGCCGGATCTTGGAGGGTTCGAGATTTTTCATCTTCTTTTTCTCGGTTTAATTTTATTGCTCCATTTTAGTCGTATTGTATGTTTGAGAAATTATTAGTGAATTTATCTCTGCCTGCACAGTGGACGTACCCAAATTTTCGGGGAACCACTTTAAATCTTTGTGTTCTTCCTTTGTGGTGTTTATTTATTTTTTTGTGCGTTATTATTATTTTTTGTAACCATAATTTTGGCCGTTAGAACATTATTTTTGCACAGAAGAATTTTATCCACACTCAGAGACCTGCTTTCTTCAACAAGTGGTATCATAGGGAGGTTCGATCGACGACCGTTTGGACATTCCGTTTCAAGTTGGGTCAACGGTAGGTGACGACATCGGTCCGCTCTCTATCTTCCCAATCTTGATCCGCGAATTTATTCGGTCGCTTCGGTCTCCGAGAAGATTTCTTCAGCTTGTTTTCTATGGCGACTTCCACACCTGGTGCGAAGTTTGAAGTTACGAAGTTTGACGGAAAACACAATTTTGGTCTGTGGCAGGTCAAGGTCCGAGCACTTTTGATCAAGGAAGGCTTACACCGTGTCCTATTAGAGAAGGCCAATAAGGAGGTTGTGGTTACCGATCGCGTGTGGGAGGATTTGGATCTCAAAGCTCTGTCCACCATACAGCTTTGCTTACACGATGATGTGTTGTATGGAGTTCTTTCAGAGAAGACTGCCTCTGGTCTTTGGGCAAAATTGGAGAGTATCTACATGACGAAGTCTCTCCCCAATCGCATCTACCTCAAGCAGCAGTTGTACAAGTTCAGCATGAAGGGGGGTTCCTCTCTACACGACCACCTAAAGAGTTTTAACAAACTGTAATTAGAGTGTATCAGCATGGATATCAAGGTGGAGGAAGAGGACAAAACAGTTATCCTACTGAACTCTCTTCCAAAGTCTTACGAGAGCATGGTTACCACTCTTACCTATAGTAAGGATGTTTTGGACATGGAAGAGGTCACGACAGCCTTACTCTCTGACGACATTCGAAAGAAGTCTTCCGACTCAGATGTTGCTGAAAATTCAGCGTGACTCTCTCGGGGTCAGTCTGGTTCAAGCAGAGGAGGCTAGTCCAAGAAAGGTTCAGATAGCCACTGCAATTACTACAAAAAGAAGGGTCACGGAATAAAGGACTGTTGGAAGCTTCAGAACAAGGAGAAAGAAAAATCCCTTGGTGATGATAAGGGAAAGTCCGTCGCATCCCTATGCCTTGAGGATGTCGACGAGGACGTCCTTTAGTACTTCTCTCACATTTTTTTTTCTTGTTTTGTCTGCATTTTTTTTTCTTCCTGCAATTTTCATCTTTTCTTATTCCTTTCCCTTCATTTGCTTACCAACATTTTTTTCTTTTTTCCTAGTCATGCTATTTCTTATGTTTGTGTTTATATAACTCATATTCTGAGTTATTTTTTCCTGTTCAAAGATTTCATTTTGAGTGCACCTTAGCTCTTTCATTGTTGCTCCTTCGTTCTACATGTGCTTAGAGTGTGTCTAATCAATTCCTTTCTGATTAGTTCTTATAGAGGTTTCATCTTTTCATGCTGAGGTTAGTTGTTTGCATTCTTTTCTTGGTGTGTCTGCATCTATCAATTTCTCTCTCGCACACACATCAAATGTCAAGAGTCTTGAAAGGTTCAGTTTTGCTATGGGAGGCCACTGCTGGAGGTGGAGCAATTGAAATTTAGATTCAAGGTGGAGCATTTCTGAGATAGCCACGTCAGTCTAGTTTGTGTGCTACTCAGGATTGAAGGAGTTTCTTCTTATGATCCGTTCTTAGCCGAAGCACATTCAATTGGTTTCTTTGGCTTTTGGATCTTGGTGACCATTGAAGCATCTTGGAGTTATCTCAGCCAGGTGGAGTTTGTCATGGGAGAGGCATCAAGGTGGAGATTTTTATTGTTAACCCAGAAATCGGCGATCCCTCCTAAGGTAGCCAGCTCGCAAGTCGCGGCCTGCTCCAGGAGGTCGTGGCCTGTCAGCCTTCCCTTCTAAGGGTTGGCGGACTGACCTCTCAGTCCGCTCAATCTGCGCGGCTAGGGCTGTCTCCCCGATCTGGCCGCCCATGTCGCGTAGTAGCCGCTCGTTCTGCAGGGGCTGCGGACTGCTTCCTCAGTCCGCCCCTGCAGGCCGCGCGATTAGTTCGGTTAACCATGTGGTCGTTCATTCTTCCTCTCAGGTGCGAACTACTCAACTTAGTGGCAGACTCGAATCCCTATCCGTCTAGACCGCTCGCTAGATGCTCAGCCAGAGGCGGCGACCTGCTCTTTCTATTTGGCAGAAGGTGGCGGACTCAGTCTTCAGTTTGTCTAAGGGAGGCGGACTCGCTCCTCCAACAAGCTCTCCAGCCCGCATATCCAGACGACAACCAGCACTCCTATCCACCAGCTGTATGCGGACTCGATTTCGGTCCGCCAGGTCGCCAACCCTCGTCCCTAAGCAAAGGATGCCACCAGTCAACAACGGCTCTTGCCAATAGTCGCGACCTTGACTCTTCAGTCTGCCAGGTTGGCAGTCCTTGTCGCCAAGCAATGACGACAAGCCACCAACAGGCAGTCTGCTCAACTTGTCTGCCGTAAGTTAGACGGGCTCATTGCGCAGTCCGCCAGTTGAACCCCAGCTCGACAGCAGACGATCTGCCTCCTCTCCGCAGTGGGCTGGGCAGACTCGTTCAGCAGTTCGCCAGCTAGCCCTCCAGCTTCCCGGTGTCCGCTTCTACCTAGCAGCGGGCGAACTACTCCTCAGCTCGCACTGCCTAGCGCGAGCTCACCCAGCAGCGGGCGAACTCTTCCTCAGCTCGCACAGCCCAGCGCGAGCTCGCCCAGCAGCAGCCATCTCCAGACAAGTCCCAGACCGCACGGTATGGCGCGGACTCCGTGGACTCAGCATCGTACTCGCACAGCTCACCGCCTCAGCGGTTGTGATGTTACCAAGACCGTTACCTCCTCGGGCCTATAAATAGGCCCCCATACCTCTCATTCAGGGGGCGACACGACACGACAGAGGCGTCCAGATCCCGGCATCAGTTCCTGCGGACTCGGTTTCCTAGTCCGCGTGACCTCCCCTTCCTTCTCCAAGCTTGATCAAGCAGTCCGTCCGGCTTAGTCCAGGGAACTGCCCGATCAGCAAACCGCGCAGTCTGCCGACCTCTCTGGTCACCCCGCGCGGCCTCTGGCATTCTCCTCTCCTTAGCCGCCAGTTTCCCCCCTTGTACCCTTTATTCGGCTTTCTGTATAAAGGTGAAATCTCAAGCTGTAAACTTCAGTTATAATCATAGGAAAGCCTGTCGCAATAGTGGCATTCAGGCTGTGACGGGCGAAGTCTGCTGTTGCCGCTGCTAGCGGCCCTCTCTTCTTTTTTTCTCTCTATCTTCATGCGCGACTCAGAGTAACCAGTTGCCCGGCAGTCTCCATCAAACCTCTCCTCTATCCCCGTAACCCTCTTATTCACCTAGCTTGTGAGATCGAACAACCCGTTAACTGAGCGGTGTCGCATTTCGCGCATCAACAGTTAACACGCGACCTTCAGATCCTGAGCAGTTGATGAACAACAGTTGCAATGAAGACATGAGATTGAGCTCAGAATACATCTTACCTTAAATAGCCATAACTTTTGATCTGGGTGTCCGATTTCAGAAATTCAAAGCTTGTCCAAATTCCACTCCATTTGGAAGTTATTGAAGTTTTTCTCTTTTGGCGATTCCCGTCTTCAAGGGTTTTTTCAATTAAAATCTCGAGCATACCTCTAATCATTCAGAAGTGTCCATCTCAAGTAGCGACTACTATCTCCTACTATCTAAGGAGTTTACATCTCTCATCGCAAGCTTCATAAGGTAAGCATGAATGCTTATCCTCATACACCAAATGGACTAACATATTTTGCAGGAGAAGAACAAGTTTCCTCTCCCTTCACACCTCATATCCGAAGAGAAGTTGTTCCATATGATTTCAAAGAGCCTCGTCTGCCAGTCTACTCGGGGACGAGCAATCCAGTTTCTCACTTACAAGCTTTTGAATCGATTGTTTCATTAAAAGCTCTATCAGATGGAATCAAATGCAGCTCTTCATCATATCTTTTGGTGCTCAAGTATTGGACTGGTTCTACCACCTACCGCCTCAGTCAATAACTTGCTTCAGCGATCTCCAAAGAGAATTCCTCTCAAGGTTTGGAACCTTCAGGAAGAGAAAGAAAGACGTAGGAGCTCTTTTTCAGATCAAGCAAGGAGACAACGAGTCATATGCTCACTTCATCGTTCGGTTTCAGAAGGAAACTCTTGACATTGTTAATGTTGATCAAGACTTCTATAAAGTTGCTTTCATAAGCGGACTTCGGCAAGTCCCTCTTAAATTCAAAGTCACTGCAAAAATGCCCAACACCTATAGGGATCTTATTGATTGTGCAAATCGGTTCGTTGGAGCTGAAGCCCTGAATTCCGGCTATATATCTCGTCTGAATCAAATGGCTCGAGCACCAGAGAAGTTCTCACCTCATCAGCTGGATGATGGACCTCTTCACAATTATGTACCTCTTCACAATTATGTACCTCTTAATCATAACAACAACCTATTGCAATATGATCAAGATCCTAATCTCCCGGTATCTCGACATATATGTTATGATCGTGGGAATTCCTTTACAACTCAATCAAGGCATTCAGAATCCAGTCTTGATACCTCTAGTACATCAATTCAAATTTATGACAATGAGTCTCATGCTTCTCGCCAATATAAGCAAGCTAAACCTAAAAGAAAGTATACACGCTTGACTATTTCTATGTAACAAGTTCTTCAAATTATTCAGCAAGAGCCGGATTTCACATGGCCTTCTCTCCTGCGACCTGGTCGGAGATGTCATAAGAATTTATTCTATCAATACCACATGTGTGTGGGTCATGATACAGAGAAATGTCGAGCTCTTCATAATCTCGTAAAGAAATTGCTGAAAGAAGGAAAATTGCAAGAATATATTGCTTGAAAGCATCATTGCATGACTGGTTGATTTTGAAAAGAGAACTTCTTACAGCAATAAACCCACTTCGCGTGGTCGCTTAAAAGTTCTTAGCGGCAATAAACCCACTTTTCAAGTGGTCGCCCATTTTCCAATGTGACAACCAAGTCTGCTTTTTAATTATTTATGGAAACTTGTGGCATTAAACCCACTCTGCGTGGTAGCCCTATTTCCAGTTTGGCATCAGATCCACTCCGCGTGGTGGCCTTTTCTACTTCTTAGAACAGTTATATCCACTTCTTAGTGGTAGCCCGAGAGCTTCTTGTGGCAATAAATACCACTGTGCATAGGTACCCAAAGGCTTCTCCAGGCAATCATGTCCACTTCGCGTGGCTGCTTGTGATTTTTTATATATTCTATCTATTGAACAATTGATTATGCTTAATCTAAGCATCTACTACTCAATCTAGGAATCTATTTCTATTTACTGACAAGCTATGCTATTGAAGTTTAATCAAGATGTTTCATCTTGCTGATCTGGATTTCATGTATAAAACATCATACTTGATCACGCGAGGCAATCATTATCGCGGCCTGATCTTTATTCAGTTAATAACAGAGTTTGCTAGGTATCCCTTCTGCTACCCAATAATATTTTATCATATCAACAATCAACATTCGCAGGTTCCATCTAGGTTCCATCCAGGTACTTGCGACATACTTTTTATCATATCTGTTACTTACTCTCCTTTTGCAGAGATTAGCAGATATTAGCGAGTTCCCTTCAGGTACTTGCACCTTATTTCTTCTATCATATCTGCTGCTCACTCTCTTTTTGCAGAGATTAGCAGATATTAGCAAGTTCCCTCCATGTACTTGCACTTTACTCTTCTTTCATATCTGCTACTTACTCTTCTTTTACAGAGATTAACAGATATTAACAAGTTCCTTTCAGGTACTTGCAGCTTACTTTTCATTTCATATCTGCTACTTACTCTTCTTTTGCAGAGATTAGCAGATATTAGCAAGTTTCCTCCAGGTACTTGCACCTTACTCTTCTTTCATATCTGCTACTTACTCTTCTTTTGCAGAGATTAGCAGATATTAACAAGTTCTCTTCAGGTACTTGCAGCTTACTTTTCATTTCATATCTGCTACTTACTCTCCTTTTGTAGAGATTAGCAGATATTAACAAGTTCTATCCAAGTACTTGCATTTTAATTTTATTCTATACCTGCTACTCACTCTTCTTTTGTAGAGATTAATAGATATTAGCAAGTTTTCTTCAGGTACTTGCACCTTATTTTTCTATCATATCTGCTACTTACTCTTCTTTTGTAGAGATTAGCAGATATTAGCAAGTTTTCTTCAGGTACTTGCAATTTACTTTTATATCATATCTGCTACTTACTCTTCTTTTGTAGAGATTAGCAGATATTAGCAAGTTTCCTTCAAGTACTTGCAATTTACTTTTCTATCATATCTGTCACTCACTCTTCTCTTGCAGAGATTAACAAATATTTGGAAGTTCCATCCAGGTACTTGCATTTTAATTTCATTTCATATCTACTGCTCACTCTTCCCTTTGCAGTGATTAGCCGATATTTATAAGTTCTATCCAGATACTTGCAACTTAGTTTTATATCATACTTTTGATTTACTCCTCTTATAAAAGATGACAGGTGCTTGCAAGCCTCCTTCAGGTATTTGCAAGTTATCATTCTTCTATGCTTTCCTCTCATCGTTGTTTTGCAGAGCCCACTAGGAGAAATTCATGTCTCCTTCGTTTTGCAAAAACAGCTCAGGTACGTGTAAGATGTACCTATTTCTGCCTATGATAATTCTTTCCTTCGCAGGAAAAAGACAGATATTAGTAAACCTTTTCCTGAGGAGAGACATCAAGTTCCATCTCTCCTTCCCCTTTCTTTTTCTCGAGGGAAGGATCACGATTTTCGTGGGTCTCCTACTTTTTCGAAGTTCTCTTCGGAACTTGAAAAAGTGCGGGGATTATGTTAACTCAGAAATCGGCGATCCCTCCTAAGGTAGCCAGCTCGCAAGTCACGGCATGCTCCAGGAGGTCGCGGCCTGTCAGGGGATACTTTTGGAATCCACTCTAATTATGTAATATCTAATATTCCGGTATTTATGGAGGATTTCTTTGAAGGGATATTTGATCACCTTCCATTATTGTCGTCATCCCGTTTTGGAGACCGCTCTAAATTTGGCATCCGCATTATTCTGGTGATGATGGAGGATTTTAGGAAGGAATTGATCTCCTTCAATGATGGCCGCCATACCTATTTTGGGTTTCTTCCACCACTTATATATAGTTGTGTAACCGGTCATCCAAGGTGTGCAATGCAACAGTCAAGTTTTGGTCAAAAATCGTCGGCTTCTCTTCGAAGCACCTACCGCCAACTTTCTCTTCCTGTCGGCCGCCGAATCGGAGGTCCTTCTTTCCTAGTAGCCGGCCTTCATCTCTCGTCGCCGTCTTGATTTCTCGTCGCAATGCGTACGGCCGGATCTTGGAGGGTTCGAGATTTTTCATCTACTTTTTCTCGGTTCAATTTTATTCCTCCATTTTAGCCGTATTGTATGTTTGAGAAATTATTAGTGAATTTATCTCTGGCCGCACAGTGGACGTACCCAAATTTTCGGGGAACCACTTTAAATCTGTGTGTTCTTTCTTTGTGGTGTTTGTTTATTTTTTCGTGCGTTATTATTATTTTTCGTAACCATAATTTTGGCTGTTAGAAAATTATTTTGGCACAGAAGAATTTTATCCGCACTCGGAGACCTGCTTTGTTCAACAAGAACCCCCCTACCCGCACGAGTAGCTTTCCTTGAAATTGCATTAGCATAATAAAGCGGGAAAAAATAAACAAAAATTACACACTTGGCAGCCTGCCTAAGTCATCTTGGAGGATTTCCAAGAACTCAGCAGGGGCCGATACCACATCAGTCCAAATAAAATTATTAGACATGCCAAACTTCGCACAGAAGTCCGCAAGCCGGTTGGCTTCACGAGGTATATGCCGGAACAACACCTGGTTGAGCTCCGCCAAGAAGGAAAGTTCTTGTTCCATGAATGTCGGGTCGCACCATGCCGCTCGTTGGAGAGATCGGCTGCAGAAATCAAGCACATTTTTGCAATCCCCCTCGAGAATCACACCCTTCGCCTCCCGCATCGCCGGGGTGATCAGCCGTCGTAACGAGAGCAGTGCTGCAAGCTCGACCTGCCCCGGATCCCAGTGAGAGAAGCGCGAGTAGCTTTCCGGCGAGACAGCCAGAGCGGCGAGAGCGGCTAGGGGATATGGGGCGGGTGAGCTCGTCTTACTCACGGCGGCTGCTGCCCTACTCGCACGCGAGAACAACCCTACACAGCGACTAGCAAGTGCACTTCTTGCACAGCGAGCTCCCCCAGGCGAGATGCCCTACTCGCAAATGCCCAACTCGCCCGACGACTACACCAAAACCGCCCGGCGCTAGACGCTTCAGCCTGTAAGACTTAAACTTCCCTTCTCGCTCGCGTCGAGATCAAGACACAACCGACGAACTCTCTTTCTAACCGCTCAGCCAAAACACCCTTAGCGCTGCGGCGCTCTCTTTCTCTCTCTAAAACAGGGACAGGAATTTTGGAGCTTATCACTCTATATTGCATCAACCTTCAAAAGAATACTTACAAGCCTATTTATAGGCAAACAAGACTAAAGAAAACATGACAAGTGTCTAACACAATAAATATCACCAACCTCTCATCTACCAACTTCTCCACTCCCCTATTAAATGCCTTCACTATCTCATGCATTTAAAACACAAAAAATGTAACCCCCCAAATCTTGTGAGCCCGATCAACATGTCAAAGTCCAACAACAATAGCATAAAATTGGATTAAAAGAGATGTTCCTAATTCAAAGGATGAATAAACGCTTCCAATTAGGCCGCATATTTGTAGGACATAATGGGTTGTTGTAATGAACTTAACAAGATATCATTTATTGATGTGGAATGAAGTTACCGACTACAACTCGGTAAACACTGCATTTGAACTATAGGAGGCCAAAAAACAGTGAGAAAATGAACGATGTTGAGATAAGGATTGCTACTGGCTTATGGAATACGATAAACACTTAGGCTCCGTTTGGGGAGACTTATTTTCACCGGTCAAGCGGTTACGACCGCATGAACCGGACCTTAAAACCGCTTGACCGGTGAAAGTAAGTCCTTAGTGTTGTAGCTTATTCTAATGCATTTATTATTTTGTTTGGAGTATATATATACGTGTGAGCTACCAAATATTATTATAGATTATTGTGTTGGACCGTGGAGCCGCATAGTGGTAATTATCGTGGCTTACCGTCTGTCGATTTATTCATATACTGCTTTTATATGATTATTATTTGGGTTTCCTTGGACCTCGGCTATGTTTTACTCTCACCACTTATGCTTATTGATAACTCTGTTTGCAATGTGAGGGTTTTGGTTTAACGTCGCCGTATGTAATCTTGGAGTGGGTTGTAAAAATTTCAGGATGGAACCCGAAAGAGATCGCAGGAACACTCAATCACAACTAAAATTAAGTAGAAATCAGAGACAGCAGAAGCGCAAGAGTCTCCACTTAAAATTATCAACAATCTTTACAAAGCGGTGCATACATTGCGAGACATGATTTCGCAATGTACCCGATGGAAGCAAAAAAAATTACAAGAAGAAGAAACTGCATGGTCTGATAATAGAATACGCACAAACCGCTAACCGCCAAGCTATCCACTGAAACCGCCAAGTCACCAAACCACAACCAAGCCGTGTGTACTGCCTGTTATTGAACTACTGAGAAAACAACTATGTCTGCTACTGATGTTGGGCAATAATAGCAAAGAGTTAACGGATAGGTTCAAATCTGATTACGGGGGGCAAAGGTATCAAAGTAATCTACTCCATCCTTTGTGAATAGCCCTTGGCTACAAAACGTGTTTTATATTTTTAAACTTCTTCATTCTCTTCGTACTTGATTTTGTATAGCCATTTTAAACCAATTGCTGACTTTTGAGGTGGCAGATTTGTTAGCTCCCAAGTATTATTTTTCTCTATCATATGTAGTTCCTCTTTCATGGCTTCTTCCCATTTCCTTTTAACGATGGATTCTTTGAAGTGAGTTGGTTCACGGGCATATAGAGCAAATTGACAATTCTGACTTATATCTTCATGGTGACGAAGAAGATGATGACTTGGGAAGACTGAGGTAAGGTGAATCAGATGGATTATGTTGGTAATTTTTTGGATTGGATGGCAGTTCTTCACTTATGATAATTTCATTGGTAGCATCATTGGTGTAAGCAACTGTAACCTCTGGAAGAGCAGTCTGATCCTGATCTACGTTCCAGTCCCAACATTTTTCTTCATCAGCAACCAGATTTCTGGTAATTATTATTTTTTTGGTAATGGGGTTCTAGGTTCTAAAAGCCTTGGATTTATTACTATAGCCCAGGAAGATAACTTTTTATCCCTTTTCTTCTAATTTGTCTTTGTGTTGATGTATTAGAGTGTAGGCAAGACTACCAAAGACTTTTAGATGATCAACATGAGGTTTTTTTCAAAACCAGATTTCATATGGAGTAGTCATGTAAAGTACGACATGGTGCTCTATTTAGGAGATAAACTGTAGTGTTAACTTCTTCGATCTCCCCAAAACATCTGAGTAGCTTTTTATTATTTAGCATACACCTCATCATCTCAACAATGGTCTGCTTTCTCTGCTCAACAATTCCATTCTGTTATGGTGAGTTGTTCGTGGGCGGCTCTCTTCTTATCCCTTTTTCTTGACAGAAATGATCAAACTCATGGCTCATGAACTCCCCCCCATCTGATCTCAATGTCTTTATTTTGACGTTTGTCTCAGTTTCAATCTGAGTGACAAACTATCAAAATTCTGTATAAGCATCAGATTTATGTTTTTTTGGCCATATCCACATCATTCGACTAAAGTCATCAACAGTAAGAAGGTAATAAAGAGATCTTGATATAGTAGGAGTTCTAGCTGGTCCCCATACATAAGTATGCAAGAGTTCAAAGGCATTGAGTAGTTCTTCTAGTTTATTAATGAGGAAAGGGAAGTTTGTGAAAGTTTATTTAGTGAGCAAACTTCATAGAGCGAGATCATCTTTCCAAGTTTTGGAAGGCCGATAACGAGGGATTTAACTTGAAGCTTTGTCAGATCACTCAAGTTTAGATGCCCAAATCTTTGATCTCATTTACATATACTTTCTATTGTTTCAGCTTTTAGGTTTCTTACATCATTAGGCAGAGATAAGGGAAACACTTTGTCGCTGGTCATTTGTACCTTAGCAATTATCTAAGATGTGTCTTTGTCTCTTATGATGCAATGGTTATCATCAAAGATGAGCTGATAGCCCTTTTTAAATAATTGACCTACACTAAGTAGGTTTTGAGCAAGGTCCGGAACACATTGAACATTAGGAATATTTTTGAAGGTTTTAGATTGGTTCTTACTGCTATAGTCCCTTTTCCCTTAATATGTTTACCAGTACCATCTGCTAAGATAACATGAAAGGTATCTTGTTCATTTAAAAAGATAAAGACATTTTTATTATTGTTCATTTGATTAGAGCACCCACTATCAAGATATCAAATATTATTTTCTTCAGTTTCATTACTTTTGCAAGTGTAAAACAATAGTTCTTCATCTTCATGTTCTCCATAATAAGCTTCTTTTATGATAGCATGAGGATTTTGCTTAAACCAACAATCCTTGGCAAAATATGTTGGTTTTTACATCTTTGGCATCTATAAAAACAGTCTTGGGCCTCATGGTTGTTTCTCTTGCAAAGATTGTAGAACACGGTAGTTTTATCTTTTTCTATTTTTTTAAGTAGGCTCGGAATGTATTTTTTTTAGCTTAATAAGCACCTTACTTTGGAATACTTGTTCTAATGACTGAGATTCATATCTCTTGAGTCTCTCTTCATGGGCTTGAAGAGAGCCTATAAATCATCCATAGTAAGAGAGTTAATATCAGATTTTCTTCTATGTTGGTTACAATCATGGAATATTTTTGAGTTAGAGCTTTAAGGATTTTTAAAATGACTTTCTTTTCCTCTATAGTATCCTCGTAATTCTTTACCTGATTATTAAGTGTAGTGATTCTGGATAGGTAAGTGGTGGCAGTATCTTCGTCCAACAGTTTCAATGTATCAAATTCTTGCCACATGTTTTGAAATTTTAGCACAAGTACCTTAGATGAACTTTGATAAGCAGTCTTCAAAGTATCTCATCCTTCTTTGATAGTGAGGGATCCCATGATCTATGGAAATATGATTCGACTTATCCGTTGTTGAATGAAAAACAACGCTTTTGCATCGCTTTTTTTATTTTTTTGCATAAGCTTTAACTTGTTCAGCTTCCCATGTTTCAATGGGATGAGTTGTTATTGGTTGGGGATAGCTAGTTTGGATTAAGTCCCATAAACCTTGATATAGGAACAGGGTGCCCATTCAAACATGCCGGAAATCATATGCATCACCTTCAAAGATTGGAACACTTGGAGAATAAAGAAAATTGGTGCAAGAGGAAGCCATGTGATGAGCAACAAGAGATTAGAGAAAGAACGAATATTACAGAAAAAAAATCCCTCAATATCTGATGACTGATAGCCAATCTCCCTCTGATACCATATAAGAAAAATCACAAAGAACAAGATGGGGAGGGGGAAAAGTAGATGGTATTACTAGATTTCCATAACATAAAGAGTTACACCCCCAAAAGCTTCCTTCATACAAAAAACAACACTTCACACCTTAACAGAGAGCCACTCAGTCTTTATATATATAGAAAGAGTGGGGTTACAAATGGAATGAGGAAGATAACAAAAATTAAATAATATAGCCTCCGCATATTTAATGGGCCATAATAACATCACATCTCCTTTCGGTGCATTATGGTTCCTAATCTTCTTTGCTAATCACTCCTTTATCTTCATGCAGGATTTCTTCTCTGGTTTACAGATCTGGATCATCATTTTGTTCAAGGAGGAGACTGCTATAATTATTCTTCCCATATCTTACACTTCTTAATGATATCTACAGTTGATAAATAAGATTTAATGCACAATTGTATCACCTTGGCATTGTCATGATATTTTCAAAGTAGGCAATTGTTGGCTTGATGTCGGCAAGATGAGTTATTAAGGATATGAAAGAGATGTTATTCATGAGCGAATTTAAGAGAAGACAAAATCATATGTAGGTGTTTATGATATTTTAAAGCCTCTTATTGGTAATAATAATTTTGTCTCACTTGGGCTATGGTGTACATGTCAAGACTTTTGGTTGGTAGACAAACATCAAGATGGCTCCATTAATTTCAGGCTATGTATAGTACATCATATTGTATTCCATCATCATGGGCATATGATGAAATTGTGATGCACTGGGTAACATATGTATTAATGTTTTATAAATTCATCGAGACTCATCATAGAGTGTATGATGGAGGCTCATGCAATGCTAGCAATCAATTTGGTGAAAGGCATGGGCCAGTGGAGTTGCAGTGGAGGATCCGGTGTACTTGAATATATGACACATACATGATTAATCTTGAGCTTTAGGACGTCGAATGCTTGGTCCATGTTCATGAGATTTTATATAGTTAGAAGAGGATTGGACGGGTGGCTTGGTACATCGAGTTGCTTATGGAGCTTAGTAGATTGCATGATGGCTTTCACGTGTCATCTATACGGAAGGCCATACTACGTCACATGCAATGAAATTATATTTCCAACCCACCCCTTCAGATTGACAAGTCTATTTGTTGGGACTAGTGTGTCAAGAATACATTTGTGTGACATTTGAATAGTTTTAAGGCTCATAAGGTCTATCTTTTTGTTATAAAGTGATAGTGAAGATTATACACATGAGCATGAAAATATGATAAGAGAGAAGTGTTCACGATTATCTGTATTCGGTATATTTCACCTTCACTCTTGAACCCCACACTTCATTTGTAATTGTAAGGATGAAAATTTCTTTGTTTTATTAGATTTGTAACATCCCAAATTCCTAAATTGGAATGTTGAATAATCTAGGGGCCCTATTTATTCAATTGGCTCCTTTGACAAGTTTAGTTGTACTCAGGGTGACCATGCATTTTGATCCGCCGACTAATTACAACTCGATAAACACTGAATTTGGACTATGTGAGGACTAAAAATGGAAAGTGAGTAATGAACGATGTTAAGATGAGAAATGAACAATGTTGAGATGAGGATTGCTACTAATGGTAACTTATGGAATAAGGTAGAGGCTTAGTGTTGTAGTTTATTTTTATGCATTTATTATCCAGTTTGGTGTATGTACTGTGAGCCACTAGATATTATTATAGATTAGTGTACTAGACTATAGGGCATCGTGCATGTACTTGTTATGATTTACCTTCTATTGGTTTGCTCAGCTCCTATACTACTTATATGTGATTACTATATGGGTATCTTAGAATTCCACTATGTTTTACAGTTGCTAGTTACACTTATTTCTTACTCTACTTGTGGTGTGATAGTTCTTTGCTTAACAATGCCATTGATTTGTACTCTGGGAGTGGGTAAATGGAGAGATGTGAGATGCTCATACCCCTGCTCTTCTATTATCTACTTCAATATTATGAATAGGTGGTGGTGTGCGATAAATTTTCTTCATCAATATCTACTTTCTCGGGAGTCTTATTGATAACTTCTTAAAAAGAAGTTATTTTAGCTCATTTTATTGAACTTTATGAAGATTATATTTGAAGAAACTGAAATTAAATGAGTAAAATATTATTAATTCAATCTTTTGTATAAGAATGGATATTATCATCATTTTATTATGTTTTTATTGTATGAATGCTAAAGAAATTGGACTTAAAGAAGTGGAGCAAAGCAAATTCAATTTCAGGAAAAGTTGTTGCTGAGTTATCGCAACAGGCTGTAATTTGAATTTTAAATTTTAAAATCAGATTATGACGCCATCTACAAATTTGAATATTTGGAGGCTTTGGTTCGATTTTGGCATAAAATAAAGGAGAAAAAAATCTTATCTTAAAGGGGGTTGAAATTCTACATGGAAAGCAAACATATTTTATAAAAAAGGATTTACCATTAAAAGAGATTTTTTATATTAGAAAACATATCTTGTATGATATTTTTCTTGGAGCCACAATAGGAGGACCGATAGAGGGGTTCGACAAGCATAAAAAGAGACCATCAAGGGGAATTTTGGCAATCAATAACTTGGAGGAGAGGATGCTAGAGTAACATGATGAATAAAATCATTTTGCGAAAAATTTTGATTCTTTCTTCTACAACACTTCAATTTCATTCATCATGTTTTGCAAGATCTTTTAAATTGTATTGTGTGTATCTATTATCATGAACAAATTTCTCATATTCTTGTGTGATAAGAGTACTATGGTTATTGAGATGATGATTTTCTTTCAAGATTTATGTATGTTTGATAATTTATTTTTATTGGATTTGTGAACTTTATATTGAAAACTTCGGTTCTTCGTCTTTTTGTTGTGTTTCATAATTCGAAAGATGAGATAAGTAAAAAAATGAGGGATGTTTCATTATCATGCTTCATAATTTGAGAGATGAGTTGCGTGAATATTTTATCAAAATTTTTGTATTTTTATTGCGCTTCATAATTCGAGAGATGAGTTGCGTAAGTTTCCCATAAATCTAATATAGTGTAGAAGGGAGAAAGAGATTTTTTCTTCTTCCTAGCAACATTGATTTTCGTGCTTTATGATATTTTTCTACTCCGCCTATATTAGAAATGACTAAGAGAATACAAAAATATACAGATTTTCATAATTCTAGAGATGAGGATTTCCAATTTAAAATTGTTGCAAGTTTAAATAATTAAGCATTTTCATAAATTATCATTATAATGATTCATCTTAGCGAGCATAGGAAATCAAAATACAAGACTACTTCTCCATATTGATCAAAGTTATTTGTGTAGTAAATCACTAATTAATTAGTATTTTAAATCATTTTTCCAACCACCCTAATTAATTAAACTCACTTTGATTTATAGAAAATGTTACATTAGTATTTGCAAGCGTTAGATTGTCACTTTCTCATGGGAACGATCTCTACTCTCATTTTTATTACTTGATCTGGCGCGTACACTTACATAATTTATATACATCTATTTTGGACATATCACTTACAATCGATAATCCCATAAGCATAATCCTATGATTGAATCTCAAGCTCTTACAAATCATAATAATGCAACAAATGCATTTTCACTGATGTAAAGATGGAGTGAGATTCTTCTCCAAAGATTAATGGAGTAAAATTGTAGAGGTTCATAAAACAGAGTTGAGTATCAAAAAGAGGGAACAAATGAGTTCTCAGGTTAGCAGTAGACACCTCTGGTCACCAATTATTTGTTTTCATAGTAAGGCTTAAGTAATATTTAATATATTCATATTCTTAAGTTAATCATTTATAATTTATTTGTCGATAGGCGATGTGTGTTCATGCATAGTTTCTAACAGTTATAGTACCCCTGGTGTCACATAATGTCAACGAGTGTATAATGTACAATGACAGAAGTGTCATGATCACCAATCATTGCATAATGCCTCCCAATGCACATTAACACAACGTAAGCTTGCATAATGTCTCCCGGCGCACATTAATGCAGCGTCTGCTAGCATAATGTCTCACAGTGCACATTACTAGTCATTGCATAATGTCTCTGTGCACATTATCGAGGAGCGATTTTACCTCACTGCCAAATTTTTTTTCTTTGCATTGATGTTTTTTGGAATAGATAACAACAACAACACTCAAGCTTTTATCCCACTATAGTGAGGTCGGCTATATGGATCTTTTGTCTCTATTGTGCCCTATCTTTTGTCATAATCTCACTAATGCCTAAGTACAACATGTCTTTCCTTATAGTTTCATTCCAAGACTCTATTGGTCTGCCCTCCCTCGTTTAACATGCCAAGTGACTAGACTCTCACAACGCCTAACAGATGCCTCTAATGGTCTCCTTTGTACGTGTCCAAACCATCTTAGTCGAGCTTAATTCTCACATCTTCTTTGCAATTGGTACTACTCCTGTTTTATCCCTGATACATTCATTCCTAATTTTATCCAGTCTTGTGCATGTGTTCACACATCCACCTAAGCATTTTCCTCTCCACAACTCCCATTTTTTGCTCATGTACACAATTCACTGCCCAACACTCAGAGCCATAGAGTATCACTGGTCTAATTACAGTATCGTAAAGCACTGCCCTTAAATTTTAAAGGTACTTTACGATCACATATGATCTCTGGCGCGCCTCTCCACTTCAACCAACCCACTTGGATTCTATGTGAGTAAAAAATATTTTTTTTGAAATAAATTAATATATATTTACAGAAAAGTAATCATTATATCATATGATTATTCCAATTAATATATAATTTAGGTGTTTTAAAAAATCTCTAATTACTTAGCCTAACATGTTTAACCATATAATTAAAGGAAAAAATCAACATTTTATCCATAACATATCGCAGAAATTCTATGACAACAACAACTACAAAAAACTACAAAACTCAATCCAAACAATTAATTTGGAGAGACAAAAAATAAAAGATGTTAAAACTTTAGAAATTATTGGTTATGAGAGCGAAGTAGAAATCTAACCATAAAAGACTTTGAAAAATCTTGTGAAATAGATGGAGAGTTAGGAAAGAAAAGGGTGAGACATGAAAATGTGATCAAAGAAGCGACCTGTAAATATGGATGATATCTATGAGTGGAAGCACAACGAGTGCACACGCTGGCACAACAATGAAGGCAATATCGATTCTTTATATTTTTCGTCGAGTTCTTATGCGCCTCACATTTCTCGAAGAATGTTGTTTCTAACAATCCTCTGAGCCAGTCTGGCACTATTCCATATGTATTCATTTCTCTCTTGAACAAGTAAGGATCTTATCTCTAGCAAGCGTTCTCTCTTTATATATATATATATATATATATATATATATATCTTAATACAGTTTCGTTCAATGACATTAAAAGACATTTTAAACATTTAATTATCAAATTAAACATGAAACTATACTCAATTAATCTTTAACTAACTATAAAAAATATATAAAATATTAAATATACTCTTTTGTCATCAATCAGCATATCCATTTTTTGTATTCTAAAATTGTGTTTAAAATTATCATGTTTGCTCACAAATTAAAAAAAATAATTAAAAAATTACAACTCAAAACTTTAACTAATTATAAAAAACCATAAATCAATCTTTATCACACTAAATATATAATCATTCATTAATAAATATTTAGTCTTATTAAAACTCAATTTAGTTTTATATATTTGTTACTTAAAATATCAAGAATATATACATACTTTTGTATGGTTTATGAGATATGAAATGGAAAAAAATGAGATAGTACTATAGTTTTAATATCAGTGAGATTATTTTCATGTAATATTTTTATTTATGACTTAATTATTGATAAATTAATGCAGGAATAAATATGTAAACAATGTTAATTCATGTTCATTCATCTAAATAATAACATTTGGATCTAAACTCATTCATCTTTTAACAATAGATATAATTACTCAGTTCATTTATATTCACAATTATGTTTTCATACTTACAAAGTTTATTTACACTTTTAGTTTATTGATCACCTTACAACAACAACAAAAAAACACTCAAGCCTTTATTCCACAATTATAGTGGGTTATATGGATCCTATGTCGTCATTGTGCCATATCTTTTGTCATAATCTCACTAATGCTTAAGTACATCATTTCTTTTCTTATAGTTTCATTCCAAGTCTTTATTGGTTTCCCCTCCCTCATTGGACTAATTTATTGATCACCTTATCATAAAAAAATATTGTTAATTATGTTTATACTTAGAAAATATCTTGCTAGGGCTACTAACATTTGCCAATCTTCGGGCATCTGTTGCATTACGATAATCATCTGAGTCTTCAAAGAAGAAACTCTTATCTCATAAATGTTGGTATATGACCATATAAAACACTGAAATCGAAGTTTCTTTTTCATAGATGAAATATTCGAAAACTTTTAAACTTTCCGAGTGAAATGTTTGAAATTATTCTTAAACATGTGTACTTATTATGCATGACTTAAGAGTATTCTATTATTTTCAAATCTATATCTATTGTAACTAAGAAAGAAAACATTTGAAATCATCTCAAATGTAGAAGAATTTTTAGCGCGACTCTGTAAGACAACAATTTATATCATTTTAGGAGGGACATTCAAATCTTACGCGGGTTGCAACGCAAGAGAAAAGATCATTTTAGAAATCTACATAAGGTAAACTGAAATCGGAAACTAGAAACCTTAATAAAATCAATATGATGAAACCCTCATATCCACCAAGCCAAAATAAATTAGAGATTAAGCATGTGATATGGGTTGGGAAAAGAGGAAGAATAGATCGAGGAACAATCCTTTCATTTTATAGCCAAGAAAACAGTCCCCATAAATGGAATATTTTGATTTAAAAACCTTTTGGAATGAGGCCTTAAGTTACTCAATTTTTAGACAACCATGAGATGCATAATAAGGAAAAATATCCCTTCATTAGTGCATTTAAACCCATAACTACAGCATCCATAGAACATTAAAAAACACATATAGCAGCAACCCATTGAGCTCTTAAATTTGTCCCTCATGCTTATAAGAAATTAAAGGCACTGCACCTAGGAGATTGATTAAAAACCCTTTACAGCTTAGCCAAAGATATGTCATTTAGGACAAGTCTTTTTTCAAGATTAAAAGAGGAAAAATCCATGGCAGTTGCTCTTTAGAAAATCAAGACAGCAGTTCTAAAGAAAAAGGCAAAAATCCACATCACAACTTCTAAAAATGCCAAGACAGCAGTCCCCTCTAATTATACGACAACAAATCCTCATTAAACCCCTTTAAACATAGAATTTTAGCATATATAAATTATGCAATAGCCTCCTTAAAACCAAAACAGAAAACTGGTCTGTTAGTTACGTCGGAATTGGAGCGTTGGAATTGGAATTCAATTGACAATCTCAATTACAGCATTCGGCGGTCATAAAAATACTTTGGAATTGGAATTCATTTCAATTCTCATAGGAATTGTTTATAAATGAAACATGTCTCCCTCAATTCTGACCTCGTGAGGTCGTCATTCGCAATTCTCATCACTACCAGTGCACCCCCGACTCTCTCAAAAAGATTTTGACGCCAACTCTGTTGTTCGCAACTCTCATGACCCCTACCATTCGCAATTTCTCGTGACCTCGTGAGTTCGGTTTGTTTCATAGACATTGATATTAAAGTATTGACTTTGATAATATGAAAGCTATTTCTGTTGTTCGGACCAACATTTGTAGAGTGAAATTGACTTTCTGGTGGAAAGTCGACGATATTCATCGTAATCTAAAAACTCAAAGATTTAATGTTAATCTCTAGGGGCGGATATTAGAATTGCTAATTCAAGTTTCCCAAAAGAAGAGCAATTTTTTTCAACCCTAATCTGATTTTTTCTACTGATACGTGATTTTTTCACCGGGAAGCTGATTTTTCTGTCCAGACGGGATTTTTTGCACGGACGTGATTTTTTTGCATGACCGCGATTTTTCCGGCTAGATGCGATTTTTTCGGTCGAACGTGATTTTTCTGGACGGACGCGATTTTTCAAGCAGAACGCAAATTTTAGGCCGAGCGCGATTTTTCGCCCGGGTACGATTTAACACCATGGTGCGATTTTTTTCGCTCTGACGTGATTTTTTCGACCGAGCGAGATTTTTTGGCCCGTGCACCTTTTTTTGGCTTGGACATGATTTTTTTGTCGGGGCGCAATTTTGTCGCCTTGGCGCGTTTTTTTTGCCCGGACGTTTTTTTTTTCACCAGGGCGCGGTTTTTTCGCCCGGGAACGGTTTTTTTGCCCGGGGACGGTTTTTTCGCCCGGGCGCGATTTTTTCGCCCGGGCGCGATTTTTTCGCCTGGGAGTGAGTTTTTTGAACAGATGCATTTATTCGCCCAGGAACGTTTTTTTCACCCGGGCGCGACTTTTTCGTCTGGGGGCGATTTTTTTCGTCAGGGCGCGATTTTTTCGCTTTTTTGCGATTTTCGCCCTGGCGAGATTTTTTCGCGCTCGGGCAAAAAAATCATGCACGGGCGAAAAAAAAACGCTCGGGGGTAAAAATCGCGCCCACGCGAACAAAACGCGCTCGGGTGAAGAAAACACGTTCGGGCAAAGAAATCGCTTCATGGCGAAGAAAACGCGTCTAGAGAAAAAAAAACGCGGCCGGGGGAAAAAACGCGGTTGGGCGAAAAAAACGCGGTCGGGAGAAAAAAACGCGCCCGGGAGAAAAAAATCGCGCCCGGGAGAAAAAAATCCGCTCCCGGGTGAAAAAACCGCGCCAAGGAGAAATATCGCGCCCGGAAGAAAATATCGCGTCCGGGAGAAAATAGTGCGCCTGGGCAAAAATATCGCGCATGTGCGAATAAATCGTGTCTGGGTGAAAAAAATGTGTCTGGGCAAAAAAACGCGCTCGAGCAAACAAATCGCGTCATTGCTTAGGATAATTTGGAGGAAGATGCTTAGAACCTTAAAATTGATTAGTGTCAATTTCTATAAAAAAAAATCCTGCAAACAAATCATAAAAATTGTTGAATGTCAATTTCTATGAAAGAAAGTCATCATACAGACGAACAAAATAATTGAATTTCAGTTCCGTTTGGGGGGGCTTATTTTCACCGGTTAAGCGGTTACGACTGCATGTCCGGTTCATGGGGACGCAACCGCTTGACTGGTGAAAATAAGTCTCCCCAAATGAAACCTTAAACTCAATGTCATTTCTCATGTGTATTAATATTAGATTGAAAGACAATACTCCAATATCAATGTCGGTGAAACAAATTGATCCTTAGAAAAAATATTAAAATAACTTGCTCATCACCACCAAATCCAAGAAAAAGAAACAGCCCAGAAAAATTCACTACAACAGCAAGCGTCTAACCCCAAAAGGAAGTAGCAACAGCTAGAAAATGGCAGAGCTAAGAAATATATCATTTTCACTTAGGCTCTATTTGGGGGGACTTATTTTCATCAGTCAAGCGTTTACAATCACATGAACCAGACCTTAATTAAGGTCCAGTTCATACAGTCGTAACCGTTTGTCTGGTCAAAATAAGTCCTAAACGGAGCCTTAGCATTGAAAATCCACTACAAAAATCCATCTCCTGCCATGTCCCCCATGGATCCCTTTAAATTTAATCAAAGGGAGGATTAGAGCTCACATGTAGCCCACTAAGGAGCTGGAATGTAACAAAATTCTCCACTAGACAAGCAATTTCCAAGGGAAGGCAGACACTTTCCCAGTCAAAAGAGGGCAAGGCCAAACAATACAGCCATCCTTGCTAAACAGAAATAGAAGTGTCCATCCATCCACTAATAATAAATCCAAAATCTCTATATCCCAATTAAATATAATTGAATGCCTAAGTAAATATCATAAAGCTGAAAGGCTAATAAGAAATGAGGCTTAGAAGTTTATCTATAAAACAAAAAAAAAATATTGAAAGCAAATGCCCACTTGCATGGTACCCAAAATTTTATTATTTTAGGTTATTTTAAAACTCCTTTTCCCCTTCAGTAAATCAACCTGTGACCCTTATCATTCTCGGCATTTACGCTTTGTTCAGCTCCGGCTCTTCTGTTGAAATTGTTGAAGTGAAAGTGGGGGTTGATAGGGCAGACCGCACAGCCTAGACGGACAGTCTTACGGACTGGTAATGTGGCCTAAGCGGTCTGGTGTTGCGACCTGATGGTGTGTCGTTGGTGGTAGCCGTGCGGATAGGTTGTATATCCGCTGTCTGGTCGGACTGGATTGGAGTCCGTGGAGTTCGCTCTATGCGGACTGTTCTTGGAGCTCGAAAGATCGGCATTGACATGTGCCCTTGATCTCCTCTGGTGGTGCGGTTAGGAGGTAACAGCGGAGTTCGCGGTTAGGCGAATTGGATTGGAGCTGGTGGACTGTTGTTCGTGTCCGCGGAGCTGGCTCCATAGGTTCACTGGTTGGGGACTTGGTCACGATCTGTGACAAGTTCAGATTGATCGCGGAGTCCGCAATGTCCGCTGGTTGACCGGGCAGTCTGTGCCTTTGGTTGTGGACAATGTTGTTGTGGGCTGGTGCGGTGTCCGCTGGGATGCGGACTGGCTTCTATCCGGCCTCCTTGATGTCAGGCGGATAGGCTGGTGTCCGGCCTTGTCCATGCAGACTGGGCGGACTGCTCTATGCTAGCTGCGGGCTGGGGTGGTGTTTTTATCCACTAGGACGGCGACCACACTCCTCTCCATGCCTATAAATAGGACCCTCCCTCGTGACATCATAATTAACTGAATGAACAGTAAGTTGAACGTGGTTTAATTGTTGCGGTCTCAGATTTTCTTTCTGCGCGGTTTGAGAAGGTTAACCGGTTTGCTATTTGTAAGTTGTGCGGCTAGCACTGAGAAGCAAGGTTTTGGTGCTGACTGCGGTCAGGGATCAGTGGAGCTTGAGGTTATCAATCAGCGGTTTGCAGCAGGTCGCAGTTGCGGCCAGCCGGTCTTCTCTCCTTTAGCTTTCCCAGTTCAATAACTTGTCCGCCGGTCTCGGAGGTCTGTCCTTCAGTTCGGCAGCGGCTTGTTCGCAGACTCTGGCAGCTAGGCGACCTCTGTGGTCAGGCGGCTTGCAGAGAGCGGATAAAGGTGTTCAGTAGAATAACGGGTTGTCCGCGGTCTACGCGGATGCCGTAGTTCAGTTCGGTGAAGCAGAAGCTTGGCGGTTTCGGCGGTCTCTGAGGCAGTCCGTCCGGCTTGTTGTTCTTGCTTTGTTTGTATGCTCTTCTTTTGTACATCGGCGAATCACAAGAGCCAACCTTTCCCCAACAGGCGAGCCTTCGGACCTGCCAGCTTGATGAGAGCCTGCGCAGCGGGTCTACCTGGGGCCGAGCCGAGCTCGGGGTGTCGTAGAAGTGGCTAAGAACAAAGTATCACAAGAGCCAACCTTTCCCCCGCAGGCGAGCCTTCGGACCTGCCAGCTTGATGAGAGCCTACGCAGCGGGTCTACCTGGGGCCGAGCCGAGCTCGGGGTGTCGTAGAAGTGGCTAAGAACAAAGTATCACAAGAGCCAACCTTTCCCCCACAGGCGAGCCTTCGGACCTGCCAGCTTGATGAGAGCCTGCGCAGCGGGTCTACCTGGGGCCGAGCCGAGCTCGGGGTGTCGTAGAAGTGGCTAAGAACAAAGTATCACAAGAGCCAACCTTTCCCCCACAGGCGAGCCTTCGGACCTGCCAGCTTGATGAGAGCCTGCGCAGCGGGTCTACCTGGGGCCGAGCCGAGCTCGGGGTGTCGTAGAAGTGGCTAAGAACAAAGTATCATAAGAGCCAACCTTTCCCCCATAGGCGAGCCTTCGGACCTGCCAGCTTGATGAGAGCCTGCGCAGCGGGTCTACCTGGGGCCGAGCCGAGCTCGGGGTGTCGTAGAAGTGGCTAAGAACAAAGTATCACAAGAGCCAACCTTTCCCCCACAGGCGAGCCTTCGGACCTGCCAGCTTGATGAGAGCCTGCGCAGCGGGTCTACCTGGGGCCGAGCCGAGCTCGGGGTGTCGTAGAAGTGGCTAAGAACAAAGTATCACAAGAGCCAACCTTTCCCCCACAGGCGAGCCTTCGGACCTGCCAGCTTGATGAGAGCCTGCGCAGCGGGTCTACCTGGGGCCGAGCCGAGCTCGGGGTGTCGTAGAAGTGGCTAAGAACAAAGTATCACAAGAGCCAACCTTTCCCCCACAGGCGAGCCTTCGGACCTGCCAGCTTGATGAGAGCCTGCGCAGCGGGTCTACCTGGGGCCGAGCCGAGCTCGGGGTGTTGATGAAGATTCCTTCAACCAGGTCTATCCTATCACTGAGACGAGGAGTCATAGTCAGTTAAAACAAAAACGTAAAGATAGCTTACTCAGCGATAGTCAACATTCTGAAATAACTTATTGAAAATGCAATAGTTGTCTACAACATTACAATCCTTCTTTCCCTCTTACGGGTAGAAGCGCTTCAGGTCATCACCATTCCAGGTGTGACTCAAGGTCCTTCCCTCCGCATCCTGGAGATAATAGCCTCCGTTAACCAGAGCCTTCTCTACTATGTAAGGCCCTTCCCAGCTAGGGTTGAGCTTACCAACCGCGGCCGACCTTCCCGCAACGTCGACCTTTTTCAGTACTAGATCCCCCTCGGCGAATTGCTTGACTCTGATGTGCTTATCGAAGTACCGGGCCATTCGCCGTTTTATTTCTTCTTGCCTGATGGCGGCAACATCCCGCAGCTCTTCCACCATATCTAATGAGAGGCGCAACCCTTCCTCATTCTCCACCCTCCAAGCTTCGCTTCCCTCAGCTGCGGCCGCGACCCTCGGGGACCGAACCTCAAACTCCACAGGGAGGACGGCCTCACACCCATGAGAGAGCTTGAAGGGAGTCTCTCCTATTGCCGTGTTCGGAGTTGTTCGCAAGGCCCACAGGACGGAAGGGAGCTGTTCCACCCAGCTACCCTTCAGGTTTTCCACCTTCTTTTTGAGCAAGTTGACAATGACTTTGTTTGCCGCCTCCACCTGGCCATTGCTCCGTGGATGATGGACAGAGGCGAACCTGAGGTCAATTCCCAATTGGGTGCAGAAACTAATGAATTCTTCGCTGGCAAACTGAGGACCGTTGTCCGTCACTATCGCTTGGGGCAATCCGTGCCTGCAAATGATTTCCCCCCAAACGAAGTTTCTGATGACCTGGGAGGTTACCTTGGCTAACGGCTTGATCTCCAGCCATTTGGAGAAGTAATCAATCATAACTAGGAGGAACCTCCTCTGCCCGCTAGCTGGGGGAAAGGGTCCAACCAGATCCATTCCCCAAATGGCGAAGGGCCATGGCGCCGTGATGCTTCGAAGCCTTTGGGCGGGCAAGAGCTGGAGAGGAGCGTGTACTTGGCACTTCTGACACCTCCTTGCGAATTCAGCTGTATCCTTCCTTAAGGTCCGCCAGAAATATCCCTGCCTTACCACCCTTGCTTCCAATGTCCTTCCCCCTGAATGACTGCCGCATTCTCCAAAATGCACCTCTTCCAGGATCCTCGGGACTTCCTCCTCGGTTACGCATCTCGCGAGGAGCCCTGACAGCATCTTCCGATGCAAGCTCCCCTCCAGCATCAGGTAATGAGCCGCCTTGTGCCTAAAGCTCTTTGCATCCTTAACTTCTTCCGACAGTTCTCCCGTGGTCAGGAAAGTCACTAACGGATCCACCCATGAGGACCGCCGATTCACTTCCATCAACTCCCCCTCTTCAATGGCTGGTCGGAACAGTTCGGTTAGGGTACCTCCTCCCCGAGGCCCGAACTTCGCTAATCGATCAGCTGCCGCGCTTTCCTCCCTGGGGACATGTTGAATAGAGAATGAACGAAAACCCCCAATGAGGGCTCTTACCTTAGATAGATACCTCGCGAGAGTCGGCTCCCGGGCCTCAAACTCGCCTCGGATCTGTGATGCTACCACCATCGAGTCGGTGAAGGCCTCCACATCCTGGATTTCTAGCTCCTTTGCCAAGCGAAGGCCAGCGATCACAGCCTCATACTCTGCTTGGTTGTTGGTTACAGGGAAGTGGAAAGTCACTGCTTGCTCTATGGTAACTCCCTGAGGGCTTACCAACACCACACCTCCTCCCAGGGAGTGCCTTCCTGAGGCCCCGTCGACCACCATCTTCCACGCTTCTTGCGGCCTTGGCTCTTCAGTCTCGGCCTCGGTAACATAGTCTGCCAGAAAATCCGCTATGGCCTGGGCTTTGATGGAGAGCCTCGGGACGAAAGAGATGTCAAACTCGCTTAGCTCGATGGACCACTTCGCCAACCTTCCTGAATGTTCCACCCCCTCCAAGACCTTGCGAAGGGGATGGTCTGTTACCACCCTAATCGAGTGTGCTTGAAAGTAAGGGCGAAGCTTCCTAGCTGAGATGACCAAAGCATATGCTAGCTTCTCCAGGATGGGGTATCGAAGCTCCGCCTTTTTTAAGATTCGGCTTACATAATAGAAGGGTAATTGCTTCTTCCCCTCTTCCCTAACCAAGACGGAGCTCACTGCCTCTCCTCCCACTCCGAGATACAAGGCTAGGTCCTCCCCCTCCTTCGGGCTTTGAAGTAACGGAGCTTGGGAGAGTTGCCTCTTCAGCCCCTGAAAAGCCTCTTCACACTCGGCCGTCCATTCGAATGCTTGGTTGCCACGAAGTACCTTGAAGAAAGAGGAACATCTATCCCCTGACCGAGAGTGGAACCTGCTCAGCCCGGCCAACTTCCCGGTCAAGCGCTGGACCTCCTTGGCACTGCGAGGCGATTCCAGGTCTAGGATAGCCTGAACCTTATCGGGGTTAGGCTCTACCCCCGCGGGAGTCAAGAGGTGTCCGAGGAATTTCCCGCGACTAGCCCCGAAGACACACTTCAAGGGGTTCAACCTCATCTTGAACCTTCGCAGGGTGGCAAATGTCTCCTCCAAGTCTCGCAGGTGGGAATCAACACACTTGCTCTTGACCATGAGGTCATCCACATAGACCTCCAGGTTCCTTCCCCTTTGATCTCGAAAGATTCGATCCATCATACGTTGGTACGTCGCCCCTGCGTTCTTCAATCCGAAGGGCATCATCTTATAGCTGAAGCATCCCTCTCTCGTGATGAAGGAAACATCCTTGACATCAGGAGGGTGCATCCGGATCTGGTGATAACCTGAAAATGCATCTAAAAAACTCATAAGAGAAAAACCAACGGCTGAGTCAACCAGCGCGTCGATTCGAGGCAAGGGGTAGCAATCCTTGGGACATGATTTATTTAATAACGAAAAATCAACACACATGCGCCATTTTCCTCCTCCCTTCTTCACCATTACCACATTGGAGATCCAGCCTGGATACTGGATCTCTGAGATGAAGCCTGCGTCCAGGAGCTTTTGGACCTCCTCTCGGATGGGGGCTTCTAGCTTGGTGGCGATGGCCCTCATCTTTTGGCGTATGGGGCGGGCTCTGGGATCCAGGTTCAAGCGATGACAGGCCACGTCCGCGTCGATGCCCGGCATGTCTGCCGCGCTCCAAGCGAAGATGTCGACGTTGCTTTGGATGCAGGCTCGCATCCGCTCCTGATCCTCGAGGCTCAAGCCTCCGCTGATCCGAATCCTTTGCGCCTCCCCCGCTCTTGTAAGCACCTCCATCTCCACCACTTCTTCGGCCGGCTCCAGCCCCGACCGCTCCCAACTTACCCTTGCCTCCTCCTGCTCAAACTCGAGCTCCTCTCCCCCAACCTCATCGACTTCCATCGCCTCCTCCAGACTCTCCTCCTGCCTCCGCTCTTCTTCATCCATCACTCCTCTCGCCTCTTCTAGGCTGATCTCCTCCACCTCTGCCAACTCCTCAACAATCTCCATCGCCTCTCCTAGGCTTACCTCCCCTTTCTCAACCCCTTCCTGCTCAGCCATCTCCTTCTCCAACTCCTCTGCCTCCGCCATCCACGACACGGTATTAACCGCCGTCACATAGCATTGCCTTGCCATCTTCGGATCCCCCCTGATCCTAACCTGCACCCCTCCATTGTTGAACTTGAGGCATTGGTGGTACGAGGAGGGTACACAGCGAAAGGCGCTGATGAGGGGGCGCCCAAAGATGGCATTGTAACTACTCGGGGCGTCCACGATTACGAACCGACAGTTCCGTGAGACGCCCCCAAGCCTCACATGCAGGCCTACTCCTCCTTCCACCTCTTTCCTTTCTCCGGAGAAGCCAAAAAGCGGTCCATCAGAAGCCAGGACCCTTTTTCCTTCCACCCTCATCTCATCGAAAGCCTTCTTGAAGATCACATTCATCGAGCTCCCATTATCCACCAGTATCCGGGAGACGGTGTAGTTCTCCACCGCTGTCTGGATCACAAGCGCGTCGCAGAACGGATCCTCGTAGTCTGGCATATCCGCGGATGAGAAAGTGATCTTCTCCTCTGGGGGGGAGCCTGGGAGGTCGAGGCGACCCCTCGGCGGAACATGGTTTGAAGGCTCCCCTTGCGGGTTGCCTCGATCCCTACTCCCCCGTGGATCACTCCGATCCCTCCTCGGGTCCCCACGTCAATCCTGTCTTCACATTTGTCCTCCACCTCTTCCCGCTGTACTTCAACGATCCTTACAAGCGGATCCTGCCTTCCGGCCCCTCTGGCCCCTCTAATCTCCAGAAACTCTGGGCATGTGGCCGTTGCGTGACCTTCCTCCTGATGGAAGTCACAATAAGGCAACCCCACTCTGCCCCCTCTTCCTTCTCCTCCTCCCCTTCTTCCGGCTCCCCGAAATCTTCTTCCTCTTCCCCTTCCCACCTCCATAGCCTCCTGCGGCGGTGGGAAATGACCCCTTGGTCCTTGTCGCCATCCTCCCTGCTCCAGCCTTCTGGGATCCCGGAAGTTATCTCTTCCCTGAAGTCCTCCCTGGCCCTGGGGGCGACCCTCCTGAGGCCTCCAACCCAGTCGGTTGTTTGGCTCCCTGGCCCCCCCATGCTGTTGCCCCTGCCCTCGGGGCTCTTCTCTTCTCCTATCTTCCCTCGGCTCCCTCTGCTCTCTCTGCTCTCTCTGCCTTCCCACCACCGGCTCCTTCACGTCGTCCTCGGCCAACCTGGCCAGCTTCCTCGCAAACGCAGGGTTTGCCCTCTCGAAGTCTATCTCCTTTGCCGCCCTCTCCATGAGCTCCTCAAAAGAGAGAGGGGGCACTCTCTTCAACTCCATGCTGAAAAACCCTGGTCTCAGCCCCAGGGTGAAGGCAAGCATCAGCGCGTACCCCGGGACCTCCTGGACCAGGAGAATCTCCTCTTGGAACCGGTCAACATAATGACCCAACGTCTCCTCCGGCCCTTGCCTCACTGCAAACAGGCATTCAGCCTCCTTCTTCCGCTTCTTTGAAGTCGAGAACCTCAGCAAGAAACCTCTGCGCAGATCTTCGAAACTGTAGATGGAACTCGCCGGCAACTGGTGGAACCAGTCCCTGGCCTTCTCTTTCAGAGTGATGGCAAAAAGCCTACACTTGAAGGCATCCGACATTTGCCTGATGGACACCACGTCCTCGAACCATTGCACGTGCTGAACCGGGTCATCCTTCCCGGTGTAGTAGGTCATGTCCGGCTCCCGGAACCCCTCCGGCACTGGAGCCGAGACAATGAGCTCGCTAAAGGGGGTCTCGCCTCCCGCCTGGCGAGAAGGCCCGTCTCGCGACCTCGGTTGGCTGGACCGGTCCGCGAGACCATGCCCAGGGAAGAGTTCCTGCACCGTCGCCTCCTTCTCGCCCAGATCCGCCGGAAGCTCCTTCTCGAGACGTTGGCGTGGGAAAAGCTCCCGCGCGGCTACGTCCCTCTCGCCTGCCTCCACCGGGACCTCCTTCCCGGGGCGCTGCCCTGGAGCGTTCTCGCCTAGCAGCGGAACCACCTCCACCGGAACCTGCGGCGTCTCCCACTCATTCCTTGCCGAGAAGGCCAAGTTGATCGTCTGCATGACTTCCCGCCTGAAGTCCTCAAACATTTTCTTCGTCGCCTCGTCCACCCGGGTGGGGGATCCTCCTGCGCCTGATCCTTCACCTTCGCCTCCTGCCATGGGACTTAACTCGAGATTTTCTTACACCGGCTGCTTCCACGCTCACCGCACCAGAACTGTTGAAGCCAAAAATAACCTCAACAAATGTTCACGAACCAAAGTGCAGTCAATGCCTACTTCTCTCAAACCTCGACCCCTGACAGGCTGCTAAGGCCCTAACACAGACCCAAAGCCTCATCTGGGAGGTCCCACCACACACCCGGAAGATCTCTGAGAGCTTCCCCTCCAAAGCCAAATGCTGGGCTGGGAGCTCTTCAGAAGGCACTAGAGTGGGAGGAAAAATGATAAGCCTGCCTTCCAAAGAGCCCCTATGGGTCTTTTTATAGTCTTCCTTTGACCTGAAAATACTGAAATACCCTTGAGGGGTCTGCCAATAGCCAAATCCCGCTGTCATTCCAAGGGCATTTGGGTAATTTTACCTCGGGATAATATACGTTATAAACTAATCCCCTTTACGAGCGCTGGGCCCTACCACGTGGGCCCACTTGGCGAGAACCCTGGCCGAGAAGGCTCTCGTTGGACCCCCACCCGGGCCAACCTTGGCGAGACCCCTTGCCAGGGAGGTTCGCGCTCTTCACGGTCTTTAAACTATCGCGACCGAAGGCCTACCTGGGGCCTTCTCGCCTCCCCTGGGCGGGAGCCAGCCCTAAGGCGGAAGCTTCCGTGGTCAGGCCCTCTGCTTCGGTCGTTCGACGATCTCTCCTGCCGAGAGGTCGACTATCTGCCCTGGTTTCCTCAGCTTTCGCCTGCCCTTGGCGAGAGCTCCTATAGGGCGAGAACTCCACAAGTATGCCTCAGGGTTAACCCGAGGTTAGCCTGAGACTAACCCAATCCTGACCATTGAAGCCTTTGGGTCCCTCCCAGCGAATATGGGGTTGTACAACAGGTGTAACAAGCTTGGTCACATATACAAGGACTGTATAGTGAATCTTCAACCAGGGTATTCTGCAGGGAAGGAGGCTGAGTCCAAAGCTGAGGAAGGAGAATGGGGGAGTGCCTTCATGACGAACACTTATGTCCGTGCACTTTGCTCTATCAACTACCATGAGGGATGAATCGTGGACCCGGGGTTTGGTCATCACTTCAACGGGAACGAGACTAAATTCTCTTCTCCGCAGGACTATAAAGGTAACGATGTCATTATTGCAATATGTCTCGTGTTGTAAAGAAGATTATTAATTCAATTGTGTCTTTTGTTCTTCTATCTGCTACTGATTTATTTGACTTGGTTGGTTGAGTGTTCCTGCGACCTTCTCACTTTCACAAAATTTTACAGGAGTTCCACTTCAGAAGGAGTTCTCCCTGTTCCCTGATGCAAGGAAGTTCCGCCTCCGTTCCTGAGCCGCACACCGGATTCTGCCCTTATTGAGAGAGGGTGCTGCTCTCCTGGGTTTGTGCTGTTGCAAATCAGAGGAGGGAGGAGAGACTATACCTTCTCCCGTGATTCTCGATTGGAGGCTTACGGTGGGCCTCAATTTTGGTTCTTGTCTGAAACCTCTTGGTCGCCCTGGTTCTTAACATATTATTGTAAACATTGCTTCTATTATTAGTGGATCAATCTCTGGTGCTCTCCCCGTGGATGTAGGAGTTCCCTCTGAAACACGTATATCATGTGTCGTCTGCGTGTGCTTAATTTATTCGCTTGCTTTTGCTTAATTTTGCGGCTTTAATATCGTCATTGTTACTCCATTGCGTAGACTGTGGTGCCGAGCATTCACGGGGATTTTCATAATATCCCCCACGCACTGTCACTCGTATTTATACACAAGTGACAGACAGTTCGTGGGGGGCCCCGGTGCGGCCGCGACAATGCCACGGAGCGACGACACTCTCCACTCTCTCCTCTCTCTCTCTCTCTTCTCTTTTTCTCCTTTTTGTAAATCATGTTTATTTATTTGATTTAACAGTCACGATTATTAGATAATAGAATAATTATGACATCTTGAAAACTTGATTTAAACAATTTTTTTGGATTCATAATTACATACATACATAGACTTTCTAATTTAAATTAGTTTGAAATGAACAAAAGAATTTGATAGCATTAGATTAAAAAAGTTGGGGTAACATTGACATTATGAATGTTTCACCATAGATGATTTTTCCCTTTTAATATAGATGCCGCGGGTAGCTCATCGCTCCCACAATATCGCGCGCAGCCGCCAGCGTAGGGAGAGCGCGCACAGGGAGCATTAAAATAATTTTCATTTTGTATACAAACCAATAACCGCATCTCAATCCCATTGTATGCAATTGTTTCAAATATAGGAATCAATTATGGAGTTTTAAAATAAAATTTATTTTTTATTACTATAAAATAATGAATTTTATATAAAATAAGACATGATATTATACCTTGATATTGGTGCAATCAATGAGCTCCTCTAGATCATCGTCTATGACTAAGTCGCACTGGTCGTAAAGTCTCACCTGAATTCAAAAAAAAAACATTACTAAAAAAAAGTAAAGTATTGTGGCGTCACTCCCTAAAATCATACAGTTAGAGGAGAAGTGGTCGCACCATTTATACACTCAGGACCAATGAGCACGTTAGGCGGTGTGGGACTAAACCATCTCTTTTAACGAGTCGCGACACGCGCTCGGATATCACCGTCCATTCCACGTGACGCACTCAACAAAAAATAATTATAAAATTGTATGAAACAATCTTTTCTAAAGATGATTTCGAGCTTTACTTGGAGGTTCAATACCAAAAGCTACTTTAACACTTATTGGACTCCGTTTGGTCATGAATATGGGGGGTGAAATTGTCATTCGTTAACGCTCACCTAAGAAACTTCATCCACTTTTATGTTCAAAGGGATGATGTTTGTCAAATGATCCTTAACGAATGTCGATTTAACCCATGCGTTTACGGCCGTCACTGCTGTGCCAAACGGAGCCTTATTCCACCATATCATTATTAGAGAAAGAAAATTGCAAAACACAGGCATAATGATGAAAGAAGAAATGTATACATTCTGTCATATCAACTATTTCATATATTTTAGTTTGGGAGGGTGCTCAAATATTTAGGGAGTGTGGAAAGTCATATTGTGGCTTACTGATTGTGAAAGTAAAACTAATGGTTAAAATGATCAAAAAATAATAGTATAAAATTTGATTAAAAGAGATGAATGTTGTAAGAGCATAAAATTTGA
The DNA here is from genome assembly GCA_039513925.1 of Platanthera zijinensis. NCBI lineage: Eukaryota > Viridiplantae > Streptophyta > Magnoliopsida > Asparagales > Orchidaceae > Platanthera > Platanthera zijinensis. The sequence continues at coordinate 11,023,072 of CM077080.1, read as the reverse complement.
TTAAAAGAGATGTTCCTAATTCAAAGGATGAATAAACGCTCCCAATTAGGCCGCATATTTGTAGGTCATAATGGGTTGTTGTAATGAACTTAACAAGATATCATTTATTAATGTGGAATGAAGTTACGGACTACAACTCGGTAAACACTGCATTTGAACTATACGAGGCCTAAAAACAGTGAGCAAATGAACGATTGAGATCAGGATTGCTACTGGCTCATGGAATACGATAAACACTTAGGCTCCGTTTGAGGAGACTTATTTTCACCGGTCAAGCGGTTACGACCGCATGAATAATAAGTCTCCCCAAACGGAACCTTAGTGTTGTAGCTTATTCTAATGCATTTATTATTTTGTTTGGAGTATATACCTCTGAGCTACCAAATATTATTATAGATTATTGTGTTGGACCGTGGAGCCGCATGGTGGTAATTATCGTGGCTTACCGTCTGTCGATTCATTCCTATACTGCTTTTATATGATTATTATTTGGGTTGCCTTGGACCTCCGCTATGTTTTACTCTCACCACTTATGCATATTGCTAACTATGTTTGCAATGTGAGGGTTATTCGTTTAACGTCGCCATATGTAATCATCGAGTGGGTTGTAAAAATTTCAGGATGGAACCCGAAAGAGATCGCAGGAACACTCGATCACAACTAAAATTAAGTAGAAATCAGAGATAACAGAAGCACAAGAGTCTCCACTTAAAATTATCAACAATCTTTACAAAGCGGTGCATACATTGCGAGACATGATTTCGCAATGTACCCGATGGAAGCAAAAAAAATTACAAGCAAGAAGAAACCGCACGGTCTGATAACAGAATCCGCACAAACCGCTAACCGCCAAGCTGTCCACTGAAACCGCCAAGTCACCAAACCACAACCAAGCCGTGTGTACTGCCTGTTATTGAACTACTGAGAAAACAACTATGTCTGCTATTGATGTTGGGCAAAATAAGCAAAGAGTTAGCAGATAGATTCAAATCTAGTTACGGGGGCAAAGGTATCAAAGTAATCTACTCCAGCCTTTTGTGAATAGCCCTTGGCTACAAGACGTGTTTTATATTTTTAAACTTCTTCATTATCTTTGTACTTGATTTTGTATAGCCATTTAAAACCACTTGCTCACTTTTGAGGTGGCAGATTTGTTAGTTCCCAAGTATTATTTTTCTCTTTCATATGTAGTTCCTCTTTCATGGCTTCTTCCCATTTCCTTTTAACGATGGATTCTTTGAAGTGAGTTGGTTCACGGGCATATAGAGCAAATTGACAATTCTGACTTATATTTTCATGGTGACGAAGGAGATGATGACTTGGGAAGACTGAGGTAAGGTGAATTAGATGGATTGTGTTGGTAATTTTCTGGATTGGATGGCAGTTCTTCACTTATGATAATTTCATTGGTAGCATCATTGGTGTAAGCAACTGTAACCTCTGGAAGAGCAGTCTGATCCTGATCTAAGTTCCAGTCCCAACATTTTTCTTCATCAACAACCAGATTTCTGGTAATTATTATTTTTTTGGTAATGGGGTTCTAGGTTCTAAAAGCCTTGGATTTATTACTATAGTCCAGAAAGATAACTTTTTATCCCTTTTCTTCTAATTTGTCTTTGTGTTGATGTATTAGAGTGTAGGCAAGACTACCAAAGACTTTTAGATGATCAACATGAGGTTTTTTTCAAAACCAGATTTCATATGGAGTAGTCATATAAAGTACGACATGGTGATCTATTTAGGAGATAAACTGTAGTGTTAACTTCTTTGATCTCCCCAAAACATTTGAGTAGCTTTTTATTATTTAGCATACACCTCATCATCTCAACAATGGTCTGCTTTCTCTGCTCAATAATTCCATTCTGTCCTGGTGAGTTGTTGGTGGATGGCTCTCTTCTTATCCCTTTTTCTTGACAGAAATGATCAAACTCATGGCTCATGAACTCCCCCCCCCCCCATCTGATCTCAATGTCTTTATTTTGACGTTTGTCTCAGTTTCAATCTGAGTGACAAACTATCAAAATTCTATATAAGCATCAGATTTATGTTTTTTTGCCATATCCACATCATTCGACTAAAGTCATCAACAGTAAGAAGGTAATAGAGAGATCTTGATATAGTAGGAGTTCTAGCTGGTCCCCATTCATAAGTATGCAAGAGTTCAAAGGCATTGAGTAGTTCTTCTAGTTTATTAATGAGGAAAGGGAAGTTTGTGAAAGTTTATTTAGTGAGCAAACTTCACAGAGAGAGGTCATCTTTCCAAGTTTTGGAAGGCCGATAACGAGGGATTTAACTTGAAGCTTTGTCAGATCACTCAAGTTGAGATGCCCAAATCTTTGATCTCATTTACATATACTTTCTATTGTTCCAGCTTTTAGGTTTCTTGCATCATTAGGCAGAGATAAGGGAAACACTTTGTCGCTGGTCATTTGTACCTTAACAATTATCTAAGATGTGTCTTTGTCTCTTATGATGCAATGGTTATCATCAAAGATGAGTTGATAGACCTTTTTAAATAATTGACCTACACTAAGTAGGTTTTGAGCAAGGTCCGGAACACATTGAACATCAGGAATATTTTTGAAAGTTCTAGATTGGTTCTTACTGCTATAGTCCCTTTTCCCTTAATATGTTTACCAGTCCCATCTCCCAAGATAACATGAAAGGTATCTTGTTCATTTAATAAGATAAAGACATTTTTATTATTGGTCATATGATTAGAGCACCCACTATCAAGATATCAAATATTATTTTCTTCAGTTCCATTACTTTTGCAAGTGTAAAACAAAAGTTCTTCATCTTCATGTTCTCCATAATAAGCTTCTTTTATGATAGCATAAGATTTTGCTTAAACCAACAATCCTTGGCAAAATATGTTGGTTTTTTTACATCTTTTGCATCTATAAAAACAGTCTTGGGCCTCATGGTTGTTTCTCTTGCAAAGGTTGTAGAACACGATAGTTTTTTCTTTTTCTGTTTTTAAGTAGGCTCTGAATGTATTTTTTCTGGCTCAATAAGCACCTTACTTTGGAATACTTATTCTAATGATTGAGATTCATATCTCTTGAGTCTCTCTTCATGGGCTTGAAGAGAGCCTATAGATCATCCATAGTAAGAGAGTTAATATCCTATTTTCTTCTATGCTGGTTACAATCATGGAATATTTTTGAGACAGAGCTTTAAGGATTTTTAAAATTACTTTCTTCTCTTCTATAGGTAATTCTTTACCTGATTATTAAGTGCAGTGATTCTGGATAGGTAAGTGGTGGCAGTATCTTCGTCCAACAGTTTTAATGTATCAAATTCTTGCCACATGTACAACCCCATATCCGGCCGAGCGGGATCCTCCCCAAGTGGCAGACTTGGGGCGAGCTACGAGCGGCAATGCGGCACAGCCCCGTGCGAAGATGCACGGGCGCTCGTGCGGGCGTGCGGAGGTTTTGCAGACATAGGCCTTTTTGTATGTATATATGTTATATATATCATATAATATACAATATATAATATATTATAACATATATCATATATAAAAAACAATATTATATAGGAGATAATAATGGTAAGTGGGGAAAGGAGTTAAAAAAGGAGGAAAGAGGGGGGCTGGGGGGGGGGAGGCAGAACAAAAAAAGACAGGAAAAAAGAAGGGGCATCGGGATTCTTGGCTCCCCCAAGCTAGGGCACGACGGCGGCTTTCCGCTTCTCTCTCGTCGAGCGGCCTGGAGCCCGGCGCCGACCACAGCGCTCCGCCCCCCTCCCCCGTCGACCGACCTGGAGCAGCCCAGCCCGAGCCCAAGCTCGGCCTCCTCCTCTCCCGTCGCCGGCCAAGCCTGGAGCAAGGCTCGGCCTCCTCTTCTCCCGTCGCCGGCCAAGCCTGGAGCAAGGCTCGGCTCCTCCTCTACGCTGCCGGCCAAGCATGGAGCAGCAGGGCTCAAGCCCCCTCTCTCCCTCTTCCACTCAGCATGGAGCAGCAGGGCTCAAGCCCGGCCTCCCCCTCTCCTTCTTGGCCTGGAGTAGCCCGACCCCCCCCCCCCCCCTTTTTACTCCCTCTCGGTTCTCCTCTCACATGCAGCAAGAGCAAGGTTCGGCCTCCGCATCACCCGTCGCCGCCGCCTATGGTCAGATCTGACCATTTGGGGCATGGATCGGCCATGTCGGGCTGAGATTGGTCATTTGGAGCCGGGATCGGCCTCATGGAGTCAAGTCCGCCCGTTTGGAGTTACGTCGGCCGGGAGCTTCTCTCCAAGCCGGAAATGGAGATTTCCCCTCTTCCCACCGCCGGCAAGAGGCTCGGCCACCACCAGAAAAATGAAGCGGGGAGTTTTTATTTATCTCCCCACCGCCGGCAAGAGGCTCGGCCACCACCAGAAAAATGAAGCGGGGAGTTTTTATTTCTCTCCCCACCGCCGGCAAGAGGCTCGACCATCATGAAAAAATGGAGCTAAAAAGGAAGACTTATTTCCTCTTCCAACAAGGGCTCGGTCTGGAGTGGAGATCGGCCACCGCCGCAGCTCCCAGCACCGGCACCTTCGTCAAGCACGCGTCAAGGGTAACGAATTTTCTACTCGGGCAGATGAAGCCCTCGATTTACATTTGCATGGAAGCCCCTCTCCACCAACGGGTGGGGGAAGGGAGCCCTCCGACGGGTCGACGTGTACGTCCCCGCTATTAATTGCATTTAGTATCCGGAAGTGTGAGTACGGATTTAGGCATGCTGTGTGAAGCCCATTCGGACGTACGAGCCGAATTGGTGATGTGCTGTGTGAAGCCCATTCGGACGTATGAGCCGAATTGGTGATGTTCTGTGTGAAGCCCGTTCGGACGTACGAGCCGAACCGGTGATGTTCTGGGGTTCCCGGAGAAGACTCCATGGGAGTTGGATATTGTCTATTTGCAGGGAATGCGCACCGTAGCCCCGAAAAAGGGGTGTACGGGATATATTTGGCCAGCTTATGTTAGCCGACTGTTGTTCAGCTGGCAGTCGTTCGTCGAGACGTTGACGCACAGGTGTTGCAGTACCAAGCGGGGAATAGCGGGCTTAAGCCCAAGCTCGTGCCGGCCCTCGAAGGCCTTTCTTTTATTTATATTGCCGGCCTGCGTGCCGATGTATGGAATTAATATTCCTGTAATAATTTATAATCTGTGATGCTCTGTGGATGTATGGTTTATTCTTTTTGCTTTGGGCGAGCGGTGTGCTCGTGAACCGCTCGTCCCGTGGGAACCCCGAGGTTTATGCCGGGAAGCCCCTGTTGACTTGTTGATAGCCTTTTAAGGCAGCGGAGTCGCGCTGTCTGCAGCCCAGTTGGGCAGCAAGTTGTAGAATTGCTCGGCGATGTTGCGCCTTTAGTAGCGCGGGTGAGGAATATTTTGTATTGACCCAAGGAGACACATCTGGATAGGAGAGAGTTGGTCTTGAGACCCTCCTTAGATGTTCCGGTCGGCCAAAAGTGCCCTCCGAAGGTGTCTTAGCTCAGCCTTTGGCTTGGGAGGGGAAGAGTTCGTTAGTCTTCCGGGTATGCGGTGGGTCTTCCACGCTGAGACCTTGGGTCTGTCCCTTACGTTCCTAGTCTAGGGCCTAGATCGTTCATTTGAGTGTAGTAGGTGTGCGGTCACCCCTCTTTTGGGACCCCGAACTCCACAGAAGCCAATTTTGGCTTCGGTCATTTTTGGCTTCAACAGTTATGGTGCGGTGAGCGTGGAGAGTGGCCAGCACAGAAAAACTCAGTTGAACGTCGTGGCTATAGAAGAGGAACTAAGTGACGACTAGGGTCATGTGATGAAAGGAGTCCCCTCCCACCCCTCAGGGTCACTCCTGACGGTCTCGATGTTTTATCCCAAATGTTTTCCCTGTTCGTGCTTTAAAGTGCCAGAAGGAGATAATATCATTTTCCTCCCAGTGAGGGTGTGCTAGCAGGTCCCCATAGATCAGCATGAACCAAATCAAGTGGACCTAGAGTAGGCAGTTTGGGGGAAGGGCAGGAGATGAGTTTTTCCTCCCGCGCACGTTTCACACATTTGAGTGGTGACGGTGAGACTTAGCATTCCTCCAACATGTTTCACATCTTGGACGAATTTAAGGAAGGAGAAATTAAGATGGCCAAGCCGATGATTTCATAGGAAGGTAGTAGGAGTTGGGCAATTCTGAGTGCTGGATAGAACCATAGATCCTTATGAGGAGCTTTTTGTGGCATCACTTGATACCCGACCAACCATTGATTCTGGGGCCAGTTCTCCTGATAATTTTTCTGTAGCCTTCGTAAAGGAGCAGCCAGGAGAGTCATTCGGAAATCGACATACCAAGTGGTATTGATTTTTTGTTCAAGTTTTGATCTGCAGTCTCTTGCACCATGTACATCAATGAAAGCATTTAGCAGCATCGCAGTTGTTCTTTTTGCACATCGTACAAAATAGAGGTTCTTCTTCGACATCAAGAAATGGAAGTCAATCATCCGGGAGACTTGGAAGGAAATCAATGTCACCGACTAGCTCGAGAAGTATTGGTTCGTCACATAGTCATGATAGGGACCAATTCAGCTCTTAGTGTGATGGATCAACACAAAACACCTCAGAATATGTTCAGACCACTTATTTCTAGTGTTCCCGCAACAAATTTCCGGCCCATTTTCTCGAGGAACTCTTCTCTTACAACTAGTAGCAATGCAAGCTCAGAACAAGGTGTTATTAATGTTGCATTTGATGTGGAAGGCAGAGAACTTGAATCAACAGAACAACTTATTGGATGGGAAAGGGCTGAAGATGAAACCCATGAGGAAGTATTTCTATTTGACAGAGCGGATGAGATTATCAAAGATGCTAGTCATGAGGCACTCTATAGAAACCCTAAAAGACTTGAGGAGGACTTTGGTGAAATTTCGTCAAAGAAATTTGATTCAGAAGACATCTAGAAATCCCATGGTTCACATTGGTATAGAAACTAATACAACTCTCGATTCAGCACATTTTACCGACAGCGATTGTGATGTTGATGGCCACAAATTGATGAGATTTTGCTCCAAACGCTCTAGAAAACTTAAGATTCGGTATGTGACTGAAATTACAAATCTAAGTCAGGAATGCATTGAAGAAGATAGGACTTGTACTGCAGAAATAGATCTGACTTGTGTCTTTGACTAAAATTGTTGGGTCTCAAATGGACGCCATAGCGTGTGCGTTAGGAAAAGGACTGCTCAATATTGATGCGCCTGAGTTTAATGAGGGTAATGATAAAATTATGCTTCATCAGCATGACAGGAACATCATATCGGAGTCTAATTCTTTACTGAACATCTGCTCTACACAACTGTTGAATCAAATGGAGTTTGAGAGTTTCGATCTGAATTTGGACAGAAATAAGAATATGAATAATACACAACTGTTGAATCATGCTGTTAATTCCAGTTTAATAGTTGATATTGATGGAGGAGCGGGTGTCTCGATTCTTCTGATGCAGAGAAGTAGCAGTACTAAGTGGCCCATTTTACAAGGAATCACTGTGTCTGCTACAGATATTCTCTGTTCCGAGCTTTCTTATTCGAGAGATGATGCTTATAGAAGAAGCAGTGGAAGAGATAGTCTTTTAACTTCTTCTTCAGTTGATCTAGTAGGATCATGCATGCAGACAGAAAATTCCCTTCAGTGCTTTTCTGATATTTACAATATGAGGGATGCTGTTCTAAAATATGAGGAATGCCCCTGATAGTGAAGAAACAAGTAGTAGTTATACAAAAATTTTAGGACATGACAGAGAAATACTAGTTGCCACTGAAGAGCATGTCGACACTTTGGAGGGATCAAATGTTAATATATCTTCACCTTCAAGGACAGTCTTTTCTGATATTTACATAATATCAGAAGGGACTGATACTCTCAAGGCAACACTCGGTTCTGAAAGTGAACAAATTTTGGAACGACAAGGAAATCATGATTTACCTTGCCCTTGGGCACCCGAAATTATGTGCGGCGAAGACTGTGTCATCCATTCATGCTGATGGACACAATAATGGAACCAATGCCCAAAGTGTGGATGTAAGAAATAATATTAGTGGTTGCTAAGAAATGGAGGATGATCATAATAGGTTGGACTGTAATTCTCAATAGGTTAATGTTGATGAAACTACGAAATATTCTTCCTCACTAAAAATTTAATTACTGCGAAACTTCAGTGCTTTTGAGGACAGCCAACCTGAGTTTATAGGGTCACATTATCCAGATTATCTTGAACAGTCCAATAGTGATACTGTCCCCCAATCAATATGTGACATATCCTTGTCTACCCCAGAACCAATTATTGTTGTCCAAGAACATGGAAACCACGATAGTGCTTTCAAAAAATGTGCCTTGGGGAGAACATCATATGATTGACCCTAGTTCCCGAGAGGGTGGACATAGCGGGTAGAGGTGCCTCGTGTCGGACTGTTACTTGGTTGACTCTGTCAACAGTTCTTTTGAGTTATTTGATTACCTTTATTTTTGCTTATAGTTGGTTTGGAGAGGAGACCCCCAGGTAGACCCGCTGCGCAGGCTCCCATCTAGCTGGCAGGTCCGTAGGCTCGCCTGTGGGGGAGAGGTTTGGTTTGATCGTCATCGACACCCCGAGCTCGGCTCGGCCCCAGGTAGACCCGCTGCGCAGGCTCCCATCTAGCTGGCAGGTCCGTAGGCTCGCCTGTGGGGGAGAGGTTTGGTTTGATCGTCATCGACACCCCGAGCTCGGCTCGGCCCCAGGTAGACCCGCTGCGCAGGCTCCCATCTAGCTGGCAGGTCCGTAGGCTCGCCTGTGGGGGAGAGGTTTGGTTTGATCGTCATCGACACCCCGAGCTCGGCTCGGCCCCAGGTAGACCCGCTGCGCAGGCTCCCATCTAGCTGGCAGGTCCGTAGGCTCGCCTGTGGGGGAGAGGTTTGGTTTGATCGTCATCGACACCCCGAGCTCGGCTCGGCCCCAGGTAGACCCGCTGCGCAGGCTCCCATCTAGCTGGCAGGTCCGTAGGCTCGCCTGTGGGGGAGAGGTTTGGTTTGATCGTCATCGACACCCCGAGCTCGGCTCGGCCCCAGGTAGACCCGCTGCGCAGGCTCCCATCTAGCTGGCAGGTCCGTAGGCTCGCCTGTGGGGGAGAGGTTTGGTTTGATCGTCATCGACACCCCGAGCTCGGCTCGGCCCCAGGTAGACCCGCTGCGCAGGCTCCCATCTAGCTGGCAGGTCCGTAGGCTCGCCTGTGGGGGATAGGTTGGCTTTTGAGATGTTTTGGTTTAGCCGCTTCTACGACACCCCGAGCCGGGCTCGGCCCCAGGTAGACCCGCTGCGCAGGCTCCCATCAAGCTGGCAGGTCCGAAGGCTCGCCTGTGGGGGATAGGTTGGCTTTTGAGATATTCCAGTTTAGCCACTTCTACGACACCCCGAGCCGGGCTCGGCCCCAGGTAGACCCGCTGCACATGCTCCCATCAAGCTGGCAGGTCCGAAGGCTCGCCTGTGGGGGATAGGTTGGCTTTTGAGATGTTTTGGTTTAGCCGCTTCTACGACACCCCGAGCCGGGCTCGGCCCCAGGTAGACCCGCTGCGCAGGCTCCCATCAAGCTGGCAGGTCCGAAGGCTCGCCTGTGGGGGATAGGTTGGCTTTTGAGATGTTTTGGTTTAGCCGCTTCTACGACACCCCGAGCCGGGCTCGGCCCCAGGTAGACCCGCTGCGCAGGCTCCCATCAAGCTGGCAGGTCCGAAGGCTCGCCTGTGGGGGATAGGTTGGCTTTTGAGATGTTTTGGTTTAGCCGCTTCTACGACACCCCGAGCCGGGCTCGGCCCCAGGTAGACCCGCTGCGCAGGCTCCCATCAAGCTGGCAGGTCCGAAGGCTCGCCTGTGGGGGATAGGTTGTCTTTTGAGATGTTTTTGTTTAGCCGCTTCTACGACACCCCGAGCCGGGCTCGGCCCCAGGTAGACCCGCTGCGCAGGCTCCCATCAAGCTGGCAGGTCCGAAGGCTCTCCTGTGGGGGATAGGTTGGCTTTTGAGATGTTTTGGTTTAGCCGCTTCTACGACACCCCGAGCCGGGATCGGCCCCAGGTAGACCCGCTGCGCAGGCTCCCATCAAGCTGGCAGGTCCGAAGGTTCGCCTGTGGGGGATAGGTTGGCTTTTGAGATGTTTTGGTTTAGCCGCTTCTACGACACCCCGAGCCGGGCTCGGCCCCAGGTAGACCCGCTGCGCAGGCTCCCATCAAGCTGGCAGGTCCGAAGGCTCGCCTGTAGGGGAAAGGTTGGGTTTTGAGATGCTTCGGATTAGCTACTTCATCGACGCCTCGAGCCGGGCTCGGCCCCAGGTATACTTATTGTAAGTAAGGGTATAAGGGCAGTTTGGTAGCAGGGAGCGTTATAAATATCGAGTGATTCTGAATGATCAAAAGGTGCACGGAAAGTTTAGCGTTTTGAACGCAATTTTTGGATTTTCTCAAAATTTTTCTTTTGGGTCGGCTCCCGCTCGCCGGATATTTGGGATTGGACATTTCTTTCCGAGCTTGTACCAACCTCGAAAAGAGCGGGGATTGTGTACAACCCCATATCCGGCCGAGCGGGATCCTCCCCAAGTGGCAGACTTGGGGCGAGCTACGAGCGGCAATGCGGCACAGCCCCGTGCGAAGATGCACGGGCGCTCGTGCGGGCGTGCGGAGGTTTTGCAGACATAGGCCTTTTTGTATGTATATATGTTATATATATCATATAATATACAATATATAATATATTATAACATATATCATATATAAAAAACAATATTATATAGGAGATAATAATGGTAAGTGGGGAAAGGAGTTAAAAAAGGAGGAAAGAGGGGGGCTGGGGGGGGGAGGCAGAACAAAAAAAGACAGGAAAAAAGAAGGGGCATCGGGATTCTTGGCTCCCCCAAGCTAGGGCACGACGGCGGCTTTCCGCTTCTCTCTCGTCGAGCGGCCTGGAGCCCGGCGCCGACCACAGCGCTCCGCCCCCCTCCCCCGTCGACCGACCTGGAGCAGCCCAGCCCGAGCCCAAGCTCGGCCTCCTCCTCTCCCGTCGCCGGCCAAGCCTGGAGCAAGGCTCGGCCTCCTCTTCTCCCGTCGCCGGCCAAGCCTGGAGCAAGGCTCGGCTCCTCCTCTACGCTGCCGGCCAAGCATGGAGCAGCAGGGCTCAAGCCCCCTCTCTCCCTCTTCCACTCAGCATGGAGCAGCAGGGCTCAAGCCCGGCCTCCCCCTCTCCTGCTTGGCCTGGAGTAGCCCGACCCCCCCCCCTTTTACTCCCTCTCGGTTCTCCTCTCACATGCAGCAAGAGCAAGGTTCGGCCTCCGCATCACCCGTCGCCGCCGCCTATGGTCAGATCTGACCATTTGGGGCATGGATCGGCCATGTCGGGCTGAGATTGGTCATTTGGAGCCGGGATCGGCCTCATGGAGTCAAGTCCGTCCGTTTGGAGTTACGTCGGCCGGGAGCTTCTCTCCAAGCCGGAAATGGAGATTTCCCCTCTTCCCACCGCCGGCAAGAGGCTCGGCCACCACCAGAAAAATGAAGCGGGGAGTTTTTATTTATCTCCCCACCGCCGGCAAGAGGCTCGGCCACCACCAGAAAAATGAAGCGGGGAGTTTTTATTTCTCTCCCCACCGCCGGCAAGAGGCTCGACCATCATGAAAAAATGGAGCTAAAAAGGAAGACTTATTTCCTCTTCCAACAAGGGCTCGGTCTGGAGTGGAGATCGGCCACCGCCGCAGCTCCCAGCACCGGCACCTTCGTCAAGCACGCGTCAAGGGTAACGAATTTTCTACTCGGGCAGGTGAAGCCCTCGATTTACATTTGCATGGAAGCCCCTCTCCACCAACGGGTGGGGGAAGGGAGCCCTCCGACGGGTCGACGTGTACGTCCCCGCTATTAATTGCATTTAGTATCCGGAAGTGTGAGTACGGATTTAGGCATGCTGTGTGAAGCCCATTCGGACGTACGAGCTGAATTGGTGATGTGCTGTGTGAAGCCCATTCGGACGTATGAGCCGAATTGGTGATGTTCTGTGTGAAGCCCGTTTGGACGTACGAGCCGAACCGGTGATGTTCTGGGGTTCCCGGAGAAGACTCCATGGGAGTTGGATATTGTCTATTTGCAGGGAATGCGCACCGTAGCCCCGAAAAAGGGGTGTACGGGATATATTTGGCCAGCTTATGTTAGCCGACTGTTGTTCAGCTGGCAGTCGTTCGTCGAGACGTTGACGCACAGGTGTTGCAGTACCAAGCGGGGAATAGTGGGCTTAAGCCCAAGCTCGTGCCGGCCCTCGAAGGCCTTTCTTTTATTTATATTGCCGGCCTGCGTGCCGATGTATGGAATTAATATTCCTGTAATAATTTATAATCTGTTATGCTCTGTGGATGTATGGTTTATTCTTTTTGCTTTGGGCGAGCGGTGTGCTCGTGAACCGCTCGTCCCGTGGGAACCCCGAGGTTTATGCCGGGAAGCCCCTGTTGACTTGTTGATAGCCTTTTAAGGCAGCGGAGTCGCGCTGTCTGCAGCCCAGTTGGGCAGCGAGTTGTAGAATTGCTCGACGATGTTGCGCCTTTAGTAGCGCGGGTGAGGAATATTTTGTATTGACCCAAGGAGACACATCTGGATAGGAGAGAGTTGGTCTTGAGACCCTCCTTAGATGTTCCGGTCGGCCAAAAGTGCCCTCCGAAGGTGTCTTAGCTCAGCCTTTGGCTTGGGAGGGGAAGAGTTCGTTAGTCTTCCGGGTATGCGGTGGGTCCTCCACGCTGAGACCTTGGGTCTGTCCCTTACGTTCCTAGTCTAGGGCCTAGATCGTTCATTTGAGTGTAGTAGGTGTGCGGTCACCCCTCTTTTGGGACCCCGAACTCCACAGAAGCCAATTTTGGCTTCGGTCATTTTTGGCTTCAACACCACACGTTTTGAAATTTTAGCACAAGTATCTTAGATAAACTTTGATAAGCAGTCTTCAAAGTATCTCATGCTTCTTTGATAGTGAGGGATCCCTGATCTCTGGAAATATGATTCTACTTATCCGTTGTTGAATGAACAACAACGCTTTTGCATCGCTTTTTTTTATTTTTTTTCATAAGCTTTAACTTGTCTAGCTTCCCATGTTTCAATGGGATGAGTTGTTATTGGTTGGGGATAGCCAGTTTGGATTAAATCCCATAAACCTTGATATAGGAACAGGGTTCCCATTCAAACATGCCAGAAATCATACGCATCACCTTCAAAGATTAGAATTTCACTTGGAGAATAAAGAAAGTTGGTGCAAGAGGAAACCATGTGACGAGCAAGAGGAGATTGGAGAAAGAACGGATATTACAGAAAAAAATCCCTCAATATCTGATGACTGATAGCCAATCTCCCTCGGATACCATATAAGAAAAATCACAAAGAACAAGATGGGGAGGGGGAAAAGTAGATGGTATTACTAGATTTTTCATAACATAAAGAGTTACACCCCCAAAAGCTTCCTTCATAAAAAAACAACACTTCACACCTTAACAAAGAGCCACTCGGTCTTTATATATATTGAAAGAGTGGGGGTACAAATGGAACGAGGAAGATAACAAAAATCAAATAATATAGCCGCCGCATATTTAATGGGCCATAATAACATCACATCGATCTCCTTTCGGTGCCTTATGGTTCCTAATCTTCTTTGCTAATCACTCCATTGTCTTCATGCAGGATTTCTTCTCTGGTTTACAGATCTGGATCATCATTCTGTTCAAGGAGGAGACTGTTGTAATTATTCTTCCCATATCTTACACTTCTTAATGATATCTACAGTCGATAAATAAGATTGAATGCAAAATTATATCACCATGGCACTGTCATGATATTTTCAAAGTAGGCAATTGTTGGCTTGATGTTAGCAAGATGAGTTATTAAGGATATGAAAGAGATGTTATTCATGAGTGAATTTAAGAGAAGACAAAATCATATGTAGGTGTTTATGATATTTTAAGCCTCATATTGGTAATAATAATTTTGTCTCACTTGGGCTAAGGTGTACATGCCAAGACTTTTGGTTGGTAGAAAAACATCAAGATGGCTCCATTAATTTAAGTTTATGTATAGTACATCATATTGTATTCCATCATCATGGGCATATGATGAAATTGTGATGCACTGAGTAACATATGTATTAATGTTTTATAAATTCATCGAGACTCATCAGAGCTGTATGATGGAGGCTCATGCAATGCTAGCAATCAGTTTGGTGAAAGGCATGGGCCAGTGGAGTTGCAGTGGAGGATCCGGTGTACTTGAATATCTGACACATACATGATTAATCTTGAGCTTTAGGACGTCGAATGCTTTGTCCATGTTCTTGAGATATTATATAGTTAAAAGAGGATTGGACTGGTGGCTTGGTACATCGAGTTGCTTACGAAGCTTTGTAGATTGCATGATGGCTTTCACATGTCATCTATACGGAAGGCCATACTATGTCACATGCAATGAATTTATATTTCCAACCCACCCCTTCAGATTGACAAGTCTATTTGTTGGAACTAGTGTGTCAAGAATACATTTGTGCGATATTTGAATAGTTTTAAGGTTCATAAGGTCCATCTTTATGTTAGAAAGTGATAGTGAAGATTATACACATGAGCATGAAAATATGATAAGAGAGAAAATTTCTTTGTTTGATTAGATTTGTAACATCTCAAATTCCTAAATTGGAATATTGAATAATCTAGGGGCCCTATTTATTCAATTAGCTCCTTTGATGAGTTTAGTTGTACTCAGGGTGACCAAGCATTTTGATCTGCTGACTAATTACAACTCGATAAACACTGAATTTGGACTATGTGAGGACTAAAAATGTAAAGTGAGAAACGAACGATGTTAAGATGAGAAATGAACAATGTTGAGATGAGGATTGCTACTAATGGTAACTTATGGAATAAGGTAGAGGCTTAGTGTTGTAGTTTATTTTTATGCATTTATTATCCAGTTTGGTGTATGTACTTTTGAACCACTAGATATTATTATAGATTAGTGTACTAGACTATAGGGCATCGTGCATGTACTTGTTATGATTTACCTTCTATTGGTTCGCTCCTATACTGCTTATATATGATTATTATATGGGTATCTTAGAATTTCGTTATGTTTTACAATTGCTAGCGTTACACTTATTGCTTACTCTACTTGTGGTGTGATAGTTCTTTGCTTAACAATGCCATCGATTTGTACTCTGGGAGTGGGTAAATGGAGAGATGTGAGATGCTCATACCCCTTCTCTTCTATTATCTACTTCAATATTATGATTAGGTGGTGGTGCGCATTAAATTTTCCTCATCAATATCTACTTTCTCGGGAGTCTTACTTATAACTTCTTAAAAAGAAGTTTTTAAGCTCATTTTATTGAACTTTATGAAGATTATATTTGAAGAAACTGAAATTAAATGAGTAAAATATTATTAATTCAATATTTTGTATAAGAATGGATATTATCATCATTTTATTATGTTTTTCTTGTATGAATGCTGAAGAAATTGGACTTAAAGAAGTGGAGCAAAGCAAATTCAATTCCAGGAAAAGTTGTTGCTGAGTTATCGCATCAAGCTATAATTTGAATTTCAAATTTTAAAATCAGATTATGACGTCATCTACAAATTCGAATATTTGGAGGCTTTGGTTCTGTTTTGGCATAAAATAAAGGAGAACAATCCTATCTTAAAGGGGTTGAAATTCAACATGGAAAGCAAACATATTTTATAAAAAAGGATTTACCATTAAAAGAGATTTTTTATATTAGAAAACATATCTTATGTGATATTTTTCTTGGAGCCAAAATAGGAGGGCCGATAGAGGGGTTCGACAAGCTTAAAAAGAGACCATCAAGGGGAATTTTGGCTATAAATAACTTGGAGGAGAGGATGCTAGAGCACCGTGATGAAGAAAATCATTTTGCGAAAAATTTTGAGGCTTTCTTCTACAACACTTCAATTTCATTCATCATGTTTTGTAAAATCTTTTAAATTGTATTGTGTGTATCTATTATCATGAACTAATTTCTCATATTCTTGTGTGATAAGAGTACTATGGTTATTGAGATGATGATTTTCTTTCAAGATTTATGTATGTTTGATAAATTATTTTTATTGGATTTGTGAACTTTATATTGAAAACTTCGGTTCTTCGTCTTTTTGTTGTGTTTCATAATTCGAAAGATGAGATAAGTAAAAAAATGAGGGAGGTTTCATTATCATGCTTCATAATTCGAGAGATGAGTTGCGTGAATATTTTATCAAAATTTTTGTATTTTTATTGCGCTTCATAATTCGAGAGATGAGTTGTGTAAGTTTCTCATAAATCTAATGTAGTGTAGAAGGGAGAAAGAGATTTTTTTTTTCTTCCTAGCAACATTGATTTTCGTGCTTTATGATATTTTTCTACTCCGCCTATATTAGAAATGACTAAGAGAATACAAAAATATACAGATTTTCATAATTCTAGAGATGAGGATTTCAAATTTAAAATTGTTGCAAGTTAAAATAATTAAGCATTTTCATAAATTATCATTATAATGATTCATCTTAGCGAGCATAGGAAATCAAAATACAAGACTACTTCTCCATATTGATCAAAGTTATTTACGTAGTAAATCACTAATTAATTAGTATTTTAAATCATTTTTCCAACCACCCTAATTAATTAAACTCACTTTGATTTATAGAAAATGTTACATTAGTATTTGCAAGCGTTAGATTGTCACTTTCTCATGGGAACGATCTCTACTCTCATTTTTATTACTTGATCTGACACGTACACTTACATAATTTATATACATCTATTTTGGACATATCACTTACAATCGATAATCCCATAAGCATAATCCTATGATTGAATCTCAAGCTCTTACAAATCATAATAATGCAACAAATGCATTTTCACTGATGTAAAGATGGAGTGAGGTTCTTCTCCAAAGATTAATGGAGTAAAATTGCAGAGGTTCATAAAACAGAGTTGAGTATCAAAAAGAGGGAACAAATGAGTTCTCAGGTTAGCAGTAGACACCTCTGGTCACCAATTATTTGTTTTCATCGTGAGGCTTAGGTAATATTTAATATATTCATATTCTTAAGTTAATCATTTATAATTTATTTGTCGATAGGCGATGTGTGTTCATGCATAGTTTCTAACAGTTATAGTACCCCTGGTGTCACATAATGTCAACGAGTTTATAATGTACAATGACAGAAGTGTCATGATCACCAATCATTGCATAATGCCTCCCAATGCACATTAACACAACGTAAGCTTGCATAATGTCTCCCGGTGCACATTAATGCAGCGTCTGCTAGCATAATGTCTCACAGTGCACATTACTAGTCATTGCATAATGTCTCTGTGCACATTATCGAGGAGTGATTTTACCTCACTATCAAAAATTTTTTCTTTGCATTGATGTTTTTTGGAATAGATAACAACAACAACACTCAAGCTTTTATCCCACTATAGTGAGGTCGGCTATATGGATCTTTTGTCTCTATTGTGCCCTATCTTTTGTCATAATCTCACTAATGCCTAAGTACAACATGTCTTTCCTTATAGTTTCATTCCAAGACTCTATTGGTCTGCCCCTCCCTCGTTTAACATGCAAAGTAACTAGACTCTCACAACGCTTAACATGTGCCTCTAATGGTCTCCTTTGTACGTGTCCAAACCATCTTAGTCGAGCTTAATTCTCACATCTTCTTTGCAATTGGTGCTACTCCTGTTTTATCCCTGATACATTCATTCCTAATTTTATCCAGTCTTGTGCATGTGTTCACACATCCACCTAAGCATTTTCCTCTCCACAACTCCCATTTTTTGCTCATGTACACAATTCACTGCCCAACACTCAGAGCCATAGAGTATCACTGGTCTAATTACAGTATCGTAAAACACTGCCCTTAAATTTTAAAGGTACTTTACGATCACATATGATCTCTGGCGCGCCTCTCCACTTCAACCAACCCACTTGGATTCTATGTGAGTAAAAAATAATTTTTTTAAATAAATTAATATATATTTACAGAAAAGTAATCATTATATCATATGATTATTCCAATTAATATATAATTTAGGTGTTTTAAAAAATCTCTAATTACTTAGCCTAACATGTTTAACCATATAATTAAAGAAAAAATCAACATTTTATCCATAACATATCGCAGAAATTCTATGACAACAACAACTACAAAAAACTACAAAAATCAATCCAAACAATTAATCTGGAGAGACAAAAAATAAAAGATATTAAAACTTTTGAAATTATTGGTTATGAGAGCGAAGTAGAAATCTAACCATAAAAGACTTTGAAAAATCTTGTGAAATAGATGGAGAGTTAGGAAAGAAAAGGGTGAGACATGAAAATGTGATCAAAGAAGCGACCTGTAAATATGGATGATATCTATGAGTGGAAGCACAACGAGTGCACACGCTAGCACAACAATGAAGGCAATATCGATTCTTTATATTTTTCGTCGAGTTCTTATGCGCCTCACATTTCTCGAAGAATGTTGTTTCTAACAATCCTCTGAGCCAGTCTGGCACTATTCCATATGTGTTCATTTCTCTCTTGAACAAGGATCTTATCTCTAGCAAGCGTTCTCTCTTTATATATATATATATATATATATATATATATATATATATATATATATATATATATATATATATATATATATATCTTAATACAGTTTTGTTCAATGACATTAAAAGACATTTTAAACATTTAATTATCAAATTAAACATGAAACTATACTCAATTATTCTTTAACTAACAATAAAAAATATATAAAATATTAAATATACTCTTTTGTCATCAATCAGCATATCCATTTTTTGTATTCTAAAATTGTGTTTAAAATTATCATGTTTGCTCACAAATTAAAAATATAATTAAAAAATTACAACTCAAAACTTTAACTAATTATAAAAAACCATAAATCAATCTTTATCACACTAAATATATAATCATTCATTAATAAATATTTAGTCTTATTAAAACTCAATTTAGTTTTATATATTTGTTACTTAAAATATCAAGAATAAATACATATTTTTGTATGGTTTATGAGATATGAAATGGAAAAAAATGAGATAGTACTATAGTTTTAATATCAGTGAGATTATTTTCATGTAATATTTTTATTTATGACTTAATTATTGATAAATTAATGCAGGAATAAATATGTAAACAATGTTAATTCATGTTCATTCATCTAAACAATAACATTGGGATCTAAACTCATTCATCTTTTAAAAATAAATATAATTACTCAGTTCATTTATATTCACAATTATGTTTTCATACTTACAAAGTTTATTTACACTTTTAATTTATTGATCACCTTACAACAACAACAAACAGCACTCAAGCCTTTATTCCACAATTATAGTGGGATAGGCTATATGGATCCTATGTCACCATTGTGCCCTATCTTTTGTCATAATCTCACTAATGCTTAAGTACATCATTTCTTTCCTTATAGTTTCATTCCAAGTTTTTATTGGTCTCCCCTCCCTCATTTGACTAATTTATTGATCACCTTATCATAAAAAAATATTGTTAATTATGTTTATACTTGAAATATCTTGCTAGGGCTACTAACTATTGCCAATCTTTGGGCATCTGTTGCATTACGATAATCATCTGAGTCTTCAAAGAAGAAACTCTTATCTCATAAATGTTGGTTTATAACCATATAAAACACTGAAATCGAAGTTTCTTTTTCATAGATGAAATATTCGAAAACTTTTAAACTTTCCGAGTGAAATGTTTGAAATTATTCTTAAACATGTGTACTTATTATGCATGACTTAAGAGTATTCTATTATTTTCAAATCTATATCTATTGTAACTAAGAAAGAAAACATTTGAAATCATCTCAAATGTAGAAGAATTGTTAGCGCGGCTCTGTAAGACAACAATTTATATCATTTTAGGAGGGACATTCAAATCTTACACGGGTTGCAACGCAAGAGAAAAATCATTTTAGAAATGTACATTAGGTAAACTGAAATCGGAAACTAGAAACCTTAATAAAATCAATATGATGAAACCCTCATATCCACCAAGCCAAAATAAATTAAGGAGATTAAGCATGTGATATGGGTTGGGAAAAGAGGAAGAATAGATCGAGGAACAATCCTTTCATTTTATAGCCAAGAAAACAGTCCCCATAAATGGAATATTTTGATTTAAAAACCTTTTGGAATGAGGCCTTAAGTTACTCAATTTTTAGACAACCATGAGATGCATAATAAGGAAAAATATCCCTTCATTAGTGCATTTAAACCCATAACTACAGCATCCATAGAACATTAAAAAACACATATAGCAGCAACCCATTGAGCTCTTAAATTTGTCCCTCATGCTTATAAGAAATTAAAGGCACTGCACCTAGGAGATTGATTAAAAACCCTTTACAGCTTAGCCAAAGATATGTCATTTAGGACAAGTCTTTTTTCAAGATTAAAAGAGGAAAAATCCATGGCAGTTGCTCTTTAGAAAATCAAGACAGCAGTTCTAAAGAAGAAGGCAAAAATCCACATCACAACTTCTAAAAATGCCAAGACAGCAGTCCCCTCTAATTATACGACAACAAATCCTCATTAAACCCCTTTAAACATAGAATTTTTGTTGGGGTGGTGAATCACTTCAGGGCCTCTTGTTTCTCACACCGGGTTAGCCCAAGTGAGCTTAGAGGCAAGGGAGTGTGAAGCAGCCCCTGTATGCATTCTTGTTCCTCTGTTTGAGGAGAGGTCGACGATCGTCGAGCTCACGCTTGAGCGTCGACCTCAGCTGGATCGTCGAGCTCTCGCTTGAGCGTCGACCTGAGCTGGATCGTCGAGCTCACGCTTGAGCGTCGACCTCCGCTGGATCGTCGAGCGTCGACCTCGGGTGAGATCGTCGACCTCCGGTCGACGCCCGATCGTCGAGCTCGGTTCTGCGTTCGACGTTTTGAGTTGTTTTTTTTCTCTCCTGAGTATTTATATCCCGTTTTTCGGGGATTAGGGTAAGCGAAGCAATTTCAGAGAGATTGGAGGCGTCGTATTTCCTGAAGAAGACGTATACGAGGTTTATCGTTGGAGGCGTCGTTCAGGGGAGTTTTTTTCCCTCGGGTAGTTTCTTGTCCAGAAGAAGGTGAAGGTAGGGTCGGCTTTGGCCTTTGTAACCTTTTGTAACCTGTAATCTTTTGGTGAATACAAGAAGGAGGAGAAGAAGGGGAGAGAGGACGTAGCCCGGTTTTGGGTGAACCTCTGTATTTGTGGTGTTGTGTTCTGTGCTTGTGTTTGCTCTGCATCTATTTGTGTTTTCTGTATTCGACTTTGCCTCTTCTCGGCACGCCCGTTTTCTTACATTTGGTATCAGAGCCAGGTTCGCTCGATTCTCAGATATGAGTTCAGGAGGTGTGTGGATCGAGATAGAGAAATTTGATGGAAGCAGATTTGATCTGTGGAAGATGAAGATGGAGGATCTTCTGGTGGATCGGGATTTGTGGGGGGCAATAGCTGATGATCCACCAACCGAGAAGGCCGCTGTGGATGTGGTTGCAGCCTGGACAAAGACAGATCGAAAAGCCAAAGGTCTTATCAGACTCTTTCTCACAGACTCTGTTTTGACAAATGTGATGGAGGAGACTTCCGGCCAAGGTCTATGGCGGAAGTTGGAAACCCTATATCAGAGCAAGTCCCTTGTGAACAAGCTGTTATTAAGGAAGAAGTGGTACATTCTGAAGATGCAGGAGGGTGGTTCCTTCTCGGAACACCTGACCAATTTCAACACGGTTGTGGGTCAGTTGATCTCTATTGGTGAGAAGATCTCGGATGAAGACAGGGCGATCACACTACTTTGTTCATTGTCGGATTCTTGGGATAACGTTATTGTTGCCATTGGGGGTAATGGAGACAGGGCACTCACTTGTGAGTCGGTGTGTGCTACTCTTCTTTCTGAGGAGACCAGGAGAGCAGGTTTTGAGAAGACCAACAAGGGTGCATTGAGCGTATCCAGATCTCGCCCTCAATGGAGGGACACAAAGCAAGGTGGATCTCGAGACAAGTCTCGTGGAAGGTCCAAGAGCAAAGAAAGGAAACCAGTCAAGTGCTGGAATTGCAATGAGGTTGGGCATGTGAAGTATCACTGTCCCAACAAGTCCACTCAGAAGAAGGATGGAGGGTCAACTTCGGGTGCCAAGAAGGAGGCTGACGGTGGTGACATGTACATCGCAGCTGCATGTGTTGCTCATCAGGATGCGGATGTGTGGTATGTTGATACTGGAGCCTCTTACCACATGACCCCTCACAGGCACTGGTTTTGTGAGTATGAGGAGTTTGCGGGTGGTGATGTCATGCTTGGGGATAATACTGCAGTGCAGATCATTGGTCGTGGCAAGGTGAGACTGAAGATTGCCAACGGGACTACGAAGACCCTTCCGGGGGTGATGCACATTCCTGGGATGAGCAGGAATCTGATCTCGGTGGGATCTATGGCTGATGCAGGAGTTTGCTTCAGCTGTGACATGCACTCATGCAGGATGACCAGAGGGGCGATGGTGATCGCCAAAGGTGTTAGGCATGGAACATTGTACAAGCTACTTGCTGATACAGTGGTGCCTAGTGGGGCCTTCATCTCTGAAGGCCAAGAGGAGGACCAGGAGGAGCAGTCCAGGCTGTGGCACCAGCGGCTTGGACACATCAGTGAGAAGGGGATGTCGGCTGTGGCATCTGGCCAGATGGTGGAGGGTGTGCCCATGTGCACCTCGAGCTTTGGATTCTGCGAGCATTGCCTACTCGGCAAGCAGAACCGGGTTAACTTTCAGGGAGCAGGGACTAGGGCCACTGGCCCTCTTGATTTGATCCATTCTGATGTATTCAGACCTACTCCAGTTCCATCCCTTGGTGGAGCTAGGTATTATGTATCTTTCATTGATGATTATTCCAGGTTTTCTTGGCTTTACTTTCTCAGGTCCAAGGCGGAGGTTCTGGACAGGTTCAAGGAGTTTAAGAACCTGGTGGAGAACCAGTTGGAGAGAAATGTGAAGGTTCTCCGTTCTGATAACGGAGGGGAGTATTGCTCGGACGCTTTCGAGCAGTACTGTACTGAGCAGGGGATTGCACGACAGAAGACCACGCCGTATACTCCAGAGCAGAATGGAGTGTCGGAAAGGCTCAATCGGACATTGATGGAGAAAGCCAGGTGCATGCTCAGTTGGGCTGGTTTGGGGAAGGAGTTCTGGGCTGAAGCGGCGGCTACCGCTAATTATTTGAAGAACAGGTCCCCCACATCTGCAGTGAAGGGGTGTACCCCCTTTGAGGCCATATTCAAGAAGAAGCCAAATTTGGCTTATGCTCGTGTGTTTGGGTGTGATGCTTACGTGCACATTCCAAAGGAGAAAAGGGGGAAGCTGGATATGAAATCCGAGAGATGCATCTTTGTGGGCTACAAAGAGGGCATCAAGGGATACAAGCTTTGGAACCTGGTGACGAGGACGGTGACGTATAGCAAGGATGTGGCCTTTCATGAAGCCCGTCCTCAAGTCACTACACAAGCGGACAAAGGGAAAGTTGTAGAGAGGTTGGTAGTGGAAGGGAGCATGGAGGAGGCCCCTCTGGAGGATGCTCGGGTAACTACTACAGCTGGTTCAGATTCTGACTCTGAATCTGATGTTTTGGAGGAAGTGAACTTTAGTGATGAGTCAGAAGAGGAAGTTGCCGATGTTCCACTTCTGAGACGCTCAACAAGGGAGAGGAGGGCACCACTCCGGTACTCCCTTAGTGCTGTTGGAGCACAATATTGTCTGAACATGCTTGGAGAAGATCCCATTTCAGCCAAGGATGCAAGGTCGAGGGCTGATGCAAATCAGTGGGAGCTTGCTATGGAGGATGAGATGGTTTCCCAGAGGAAGAATCAGACTTGGAGTCTGTGCAAGCTTCCAAAGGGGAGGAAGGCCATTGGGAGTAGATGGGTTTTCAAGCAGAAGGTGAAGGCAGATGGCACTGTGGAGAAGTACAAGGCAAGGTTGGTTGCCAAGGGGTTCTCGCAGGTTGAAGGTGTGGACTACGACGAGATTTTCTCGCCGGTAGCCAAGCTCACTTCTATCAGGATGGTTCTCTCCATTGCCGCTGTGCATGATTTGGAGATTGAGCAAATGGACGTGAAGACGGCATTCCTTCACGGGGATTTGGAGGAGGAGATCTATATGCGGCAACCTGAAGGATTCGAGGCCAAGGGCAAGGAGGATCAGGTGTGCAGGTTGATGAAGTCCCTTTATGGACTGAAGCAGTCTCCGAGGATGTGGTACCAGAAGTTCGACACCTACATGCTGGAATCAGGTTTTGAAAGGTCGAACTCGGACCACTGTATTTATATCCAAAGGAAGGGAGAGCACTACACTTTCTTGACACTCTATGTAGATGACATGCTGCTCATAGGGAATAGTGTTAAGATGATCCAACAAGTGAAGAAGCTGCTCTCGGCCAAGTTTGAAATGAATGATTTGGGGCCAGCAAGTGTGATCTTGGGGATGCAGATTACCAGAGACCGAAGCAAGAAGAAGCTGTGGTTGGGGCAGCAAAGGTACGTCGAAGAGGTGTTGAAGAAGTTCAACATGGCTGACTGTAAACCTGTTGGTGCCCCTATGCCGGTTGGGGAGAAATTATCTGCGGAGATGTGTCCCAAGACACATGAGGAGATGGAAGACATGGAGAAGGTTCCATATGCTAGTGCTGTGGGGAGCCTTATGTATGTCATGGTTTGTACTCGTCCTGACATCGCACAGGCAGTGGGAGTGTTGAGCAGGTACATGGCCAAACCTGGGAAGGAGCACTGGAACGCTGTGAAGCGGGTGTTCAGGTATCTTCGCGGCACTTCAAACTACTCTATTTGCTTTGAAGGTGCTGTTGATGGGAGAGTCCTGGACGTGGTTGGACACGTGGACTCTGACTGGGGTGGTGATCTGGACAGCAGGAGGTCCACCAGTGGGTATGTCTTTACCCTATTTGGTGGTGCTGTCAGTTGGGTGAGTCGACGACAAGGAGTGGTTGCACTCTCGTCGACAGAAGCTGAATATATGGCCCTTACACATGCCTGTAAGGAAGCCATATGGTTGAGGAGGTTGTGATGGGAGCTCAGTTTTGAGCAGGGTCCTGTGAAGTTGTGGTGTGACAGCCAAGGGGCTATCCAGTTAGCCAAGAATCCGGCTTTCCATGCTAGGACCAAGCACATTGACATCCAGTTTCACTTCATCAGGGAAAAGGTGGAGAAGCAGGTAGTGCAACTAGAGAAGGTTGACACTAAGGAGAACAGTTCTGATTTCTTAACCAAGGCTGTGCCTGTTGCCAAGTTTGAATGGTGTGCTACAGCAGTGGGTTTGAAGAGGAAGTCTGGAGGAGCTGCTCTCATGTGCTGAAGGTTTCCACCAAGTGGGAGAATGTTGGGGTGGTGAATCACTTCAGGGCCTCTTGTTTCTCACACCGGGTTAGCCCAAGTGAGCTTAGAGGCAAGGGAGTGTGAAGCAGCCCCTGTATGCATTCTTGTTCCTCTGTTTGAGGAGAGGTCGACAATCGTCGAGCTCACGCTTGAGCGTCGACCTCAGCTGGATCGTCGAGCTCTCGCTTGAGCGTCGACCTGAGCTGGATCGTCGAGCTCACGCTTGAGCGTCGACCTCCGCTGGATCGTCGAGCGTCGACCTCGGGTGAGATCGTCGACCTCCGGTCGACGCCCGATTGTCGAGCTCGGTTCTGCGTTCGACGTTTTGAGTTGTTTTTTTTCTCTCCTGAGTATTTATATCCCGTTTTTCGGGGATTAGGGTAAGCGAAGCAATTTCAGAGAGATTGGAGGCGTCGTATTTCCTGAAGAAGACGTATACGAGGTTTATCGTTGGAGGCGTCGTTCAGGGGAGTTTTTTTCCCTCGGGTAATTTCTTGTCCAGAAGAAGGTGAAGGTAGGGTCGGCTTTGGCCTTTGTAACCTTTTGTAACCTGTAATCTTTTGGTGAATACAAGAAGGAGGAGAAGAAGGGGAGAGAGGACGTAGCCCGGTTTTGGGTGAACCTCTGTATTTGTGGTGTTGTGTTCTGTGCTTGTGTTTGCTCTGCATCTATTTGTGTTTTCTGTATTCGACTTTGCCTCTTCTCGGCACGCCCGTTTTCTTACAATTTTAGCATATATAAATTATGCAATAGCCTCCTTAAAACCAAAACAGAAAACTGGTCTGTTAGTTACGTCGGAATTGGAATTCAATTGACAATTTCAATTACAGCATTCGGCGGTCATAAAAATACCTTGGAATTGGAATTCATTTCAATTCTCATAGGAATTGTTTATAAATGAAACATGTCTCCCTCAATTCTGACCTCGTGAGGTCGTCATTCGCAATTCTCATCCCTACCAGTGCACCCCCGACTCTCTCAAAAAGATTTTGACGCCAACTCTGTTGTTCGCAATTCTCACCCCTACCATTCGCAATTTCTCGTGACCTCGTGAGTTCGGTTTGTTTCATAGACATTGATATTAAAGTATTGAATTTGATAATATGAAAGCTATTTCTGTTGTTCGGACCAACATTTGTAGAGTGAAATTGACTTTCTGGTGGAAAGTCGACAATATTCATCGTAATCTAAAAACTCAAAGATTTAATGTTAATCTCTAGGGGCGGATATTAGAATTGCTAATTCAAGTTTCCCAAAAGAAGAGCAATTTTTTTCAACCCTAATCTGATTTTTTCTACTGATATGTGATTTTTTCACCGGGAAGCTGATTTTTCTGTCCGGACGGGATTTTTTGCACGGACGCGATTTTTTTGCATGACCGCGATTTTTCCGGCTAGATGCGATTTTTTCGGTCGAACGTGATTTTTCCGGACGGACGCGATTTTTCCAGCAGAACGCAAATTTTAGGCCGAGCGCGATTTTTCGCCCGGGTACGATTTAACACCATGGTGCGATTTTTTTCGCTCTGACGTGATTTTTTCGACCGAGCGAGATTTTTTGGCCCGTGCACCATTTTTTGGCTTGGACGTGATTTTTTTTGTCGGGGCGCAATTTTGTCGCCTTGGCGCGTTTTTTTTGCCCGGACGTTTTTTTTTTCACCAGGACGCGGTTTTTTCGCCCGGGAACGGTTTTTTTGCCCGGGGACGGTTTTTTCGCCCGGGCGCGATTTTTTCGCCTGGGAGTGAATTTTTTGACCAGATGCATTTATTCGCCCAGGAACGTTTTTTCACCCGGGCGCGACTTTTTCGTCTGGGCGCGATTTTTTCGCTTTTTTGCGATTTTCGCCCTAGCGAGATTTTTTCGCGCTCGGGCAAAAAAATCATGCACGGGCGAAAAAAAAACGCTCGGGGGTAAAAATCGCGCCCACGCGAACAAAACGCGCTCGGGTGAAGAAAACACATTCGGGCAAAGAAATCGCTTCATGGCGAAGAAAACGCGTCTCGAGCAAAAAAAACTCGGTCGGAGGAAAAAAACGCGGTTGGGCGAAAAAAACGCGGTCGGGAGAAAAAAACGCGCCCGGGAGAAAAAAATCGCGCCCGGGAGAAAAAAATCCGCTCCCGGGTGAAAAAACCGCGCCAAGGAGAAAATATCGCGCCCGGGAGAAAATAGTGCGCCCGGGCAAAAATATCGCGCACGGGCGAATAAATCGTGTCTGGGTGAAAAAAATGTGTTAGGGCAAAAAAACGCGCCCGAGCAAACAAATCGCGTCATTGCTTAGGATAATTTGGAGGAAGATGCTTAGAACCTTAAAATTGATTAGTGTCAATTTCTATAAAAAAAAATCCTGCAAACGATTCATAAAAATTGTTGAATGTCAATTTCAATGAAAGAAAGTCATCATACAGACGAACAAAATAATTGAATTTCAGTTCCGTTTGGGGGGGGCTTATTTTCACCGGTTAAGCGGTTACGACTGCATGAACCGGACCTTAATTAATGTCCGGTTCATGGGGACGCAACCGCTTGACTGGTGAAAATAAGTCTCCCCAAATAAAACCTTAAACTCAATGTCATTTCTCATGTGTATTAATATTAGATTGAAAGACAATACTTCAATATCAATGTCTGTGAAACAAATTGATCCTTAGAAAAAATATTAAAATAACTTGCTCATCACCACCAAATCCAAGAAAAAGAAACAGCCCAGAAAAATTCACTACAACAGCAAGCGTCTAACCCCAAAAGGAAGTAGCAACAGCTAGAAAATGGCAGAGCTAAGAAATATATCATTTTCACTTAGGCTCTATTTGGGGGGACTAATTTTCATCAGTCAAGCGATTACAATCGCATGAACCAGACTTTAATTAAGGTCCAGTTCATGCAGTCGTAACCGTTTGTCTGGTCAAAATAAGTCCTAAACGGAGCCTTAGCATTGAAAATCCACTTCAAAAATCCATCTCCTGCCATGTCCCCCATGGATCCCTTTAAATTTAATCAAAGGGAGGATTAGAGCTCACATGTAGCCCACTAAGGAGCTGGAATGTAACAAAATTCTCCACTAGACAAGCAATTTCCAAGGGAAGGCAGACACTTTCCCAGTCAAAAGAGGGCAAGGCCAAACAATACAGCCATCCTTGCTAAACAGAAATAGAAGTGTCCATCCATCCACTAATAATAAATCCAAAATCTCTATATCCCAATTAAATATAATTGAATGCCTAAGTAAATATCATAAAGCTGAAAGGCTAATAAGAAATGAGGCTTAGAAGTTTATCTATAAAACAAAAAAAAAATATTGAAAGCAAATGCCCACTTGCATGGTACCCAAAATTTTATTATTTTAGGTTATTTTAAAACTCCTTTTCCCCTTCAGTAAATCAACCTGTGACCCTTATCATTCTCGGCATTTACGCTTTGTTCAGCTCCGGCTCTTCTGTTGAAAT
Source organism: Platanthera zijinensis (assembly GCA_039513925.1). Classification (NCBI taxonomy): domain Eukaryota; kingdom Viridiplantae; phylum Streptophyta; class Magnoliopsida; order Asparagales; family Orchidaceae; genus Platanthera; species Platanthera zijinensis. The sequence continues at coordinate 10,994,220 of CM077080.1, read as the reverse complement.
TGTTGAAGTGAAAGTGGGGATTGATCAGGCAGACCGCACGGCCTGGGCGGACAGTCTTGAGGACTGGTAATGCGGCCTGAGCGGTCTGGTGTTGCGGCCTGATGGTGTGTCGTTGGTGGTAGCCGTGCGGATAGGTTGTATATCCGCGGTCTGGTCGGACTGGGTTGGAGTCCGTGGAGTTCGCTCTATGCGGACTGTTCTTGGAGCTCGAAAGATCGGCATTGACATGTGCCCTTGATCTCCTCTGGTGGTGCGGTTAGGAGGTAACAGCGGAGTTCGCGGTTAGGCGAACTGGATTGGAGCCGGTGGACTGTTGTTCGTGTCCGCGGAGCTGGCGCCATAGGTTCACTGGTTGGGGACTTGGTCACGATCTGTGACAAGTTCAGATTGATCGCGGAGTCCGCAATGTCCGCTGGTTGACCGGGCAGTCTGTGCCTTTGGTCGTGGACAATGTTGTTGCGGGCTGGTGCGGTGTCCGCTGGGATGCGGACTGGCTTCTATCCGGCCTCCTTGATGTCAGGCGGATAGGCTGGTGTCCGGCCTTGTCCATGCAGACTGGGCAGACTGCTCTATGCTAGCTGCGGGCTGGGGTGGTGTTTTTATCCACTAGGACGGCGACCACACTCCTCTCCATGCCTATAAATAGGACCCTCCCTCGTGACATCATAATTAACTGAATGAACAGTAAGTTGAACGTGGTTTAATTGTTGCGGTCTCAGATTTTCTTTCTGCGCGGTTTGAGAAGGTTAACCGGTTTGCTATTTGCAAGTTGTGCGGCTAGCACTGAGAAGCAAGGTTTTGGTGCTGACTGCGGTCAGGGATCAGTGGAGCTTGAGGTTATCAATTAGCGGTTTGCAGCAGGTCGCAGTTGCGGCCAGCCGGTCTTCTCTCCTTTAGCTTTCCCAGTTCAATAACTTGTCCGCCGGTCTCAGAGGTCTGTTCTTCAGTTCGGCAGCGGCTTGTTCGCAGACTCTGGCAGCTAGGCGACCTCTGTGGTCAGGCGGCTTGCAGAGAGAGGATAAAGGTGTTCAGTAGAATAACGGGTTGTCCGCGGTCTACGCGGACGCCGTAGTTCAGTTCGGTGAAGCAGAAGCTTGGCGGTTTCGGCGGTCTCTGAGGCAGTCCGTCCGGCTTGTTGTTCTTGCTTTGTTTATATGCTCTTCTTTTGTACATCGGCGAATCATGTCTCGTCATGTATGTCATGTATTGTAAAGAAGATTGCTGATAATACAAGACTTGTTGTTGTCTTCTGTTGTTTTTGATTGATTGAGCTTGGTTTATGGTTGAGTGTTCCTGCGCCTGGTTCCCGTTTTCCGCTTGATCAAGGTGTCATCTTGATAGCTTTGAAAGTTTTACTTGGTATCAGAGCTATCTCCCTGATCATCTTGAGAAATTGTAACATCTTCTTTCCTGCATCCCTTCCGGTTCACACGTCTTTGAAAACCTTTCATTCTCATTTCATTTTTTTGAACCCTAACATGTTTGAGAATTTCAGCCTCCATGGAGACTGCTCTTCAAATTTCAGCCTCCCAAAGGTATCATTATGTGTAATGCTTTAGTTTAAGATGAACGTCATTACGAGTAGGACTTATTAGGGTTTCCTCACTCGGGAGTTTGCACAATTACAGGTTGCACCCTTTTATCTTTCAAAATTATTTTTACCTCCTCTTTAGGTTTCCCCAATTTACAAAAATGCCCCCCTTCTTTTGAAATATTGATGAAAAATGATAATATCAGCCGAATTATTTTATGATATTTCAACATTATCTTTTTATAATGTTTCTAGATTCATTACAAAGGTTAAAGTATAACACACATTTTCAATGTTGAGTTATTACAAAGGTTAAAATTGAAATAAAATAAAATAATTTGGCATATTTTTATCACTTTCCAGTTTCCATCTATATTTCTAAAGGAAAATGTCACACCTTTCAATATAGTCATTACAAAGAGTAAAATTGAATATTATAAAATAATTTGGCTAATTTTACCATTTTATGTCCATATTTCTAACAGAATGGACATTTTTGTAAACCAGAGAAATTTAAATGGGTGGTAAATGTAATTTTAAGAGATAGAAGGGCACACCCTATAATTATGCAAATTCCCATAGGAGGTCACGACAAATAACTCCGATTTTTTTTGTTGACTTGTTTCTATTTCTTTTTTTGTGAATAGTGAATCAAATGTAAATGTGGATGTCAGTGAGCACTTTGAAACAAATATTCAATTTTCTTCGTGGGATGTTTTAATTGAGTGAGCTCTTAATATTAAAAAATGTCTTAGTTCTGCAATCATTATTAAAGGTTCGAATAAATTGGAAGGTGGACGAGCTAGACCATGTGCTTCTCTGAGATGTGATAGAGGTGAATTTTACCGTGAGAAGCAATGTATAAAAGGTTGCATTAAAACAAAATGTAAGACATACTACTACTAAGTGATGTGATTGCCCATTTATTTTAATTGAAAAAAATAATCAGTGCAATAATATTGGTGTGGCTCAAATTTCAAATATTCAAATTAAAGTGCTTCGCCAATTTTGTTAATGGTAATCATTTTGTGAGATTATACATGAGAGAAGGAAGCCCACAACTACGACTCTACACCCCTTGGACAAGGCATCACACACAAGTGGCAAGTCATGAGAATTCGTACTCAACTACAAGTATGAAATGTAAGATTTTTCTTTTCAATTTGTATAATTTATTCATTTATAAAGGAGATGTGGTGTGGACACCCTCATAAAGGAGGTCTCAGGATCGAGTCACCGACCTCAACAACCTACTCATTGGATCAAAGTCCACTCTGAGAGATTTGGTTGGGATGCTCTGACTACAGTCAGGCTGGTTCGGGTGGCCACAGAGATTTGGTTAAAGCCCCATCTTTTGTTGAAAGGTGGGGGCCGCTCAAACAAGCCCGACTGTAGTCGAAGCATCCTAACCAAATTTCTCAGAACTAACCCTTGTCGGTACTTTGATCCAATGAGAAGGTTGTTGAGACACAGGCCTCAATCCCAGGACCTAATTTAAGAGGGTGTTAACACCACTCTTCATGCCCAAATGGACGGGCGGGCGTGTGTTTGTGTGTGTGTGTGGGGGGGGGGGGGGGGGGGGGGGGGGGGGGGGGGATGTGCGTGCATGTGTGGGTGCACGCGTGTGTGCATGTGTGCGAGTGTGTGGGTGAGGGCGTGTGTTCGTGGGCATGCGCGCACGTGTGTGGGTGTGTGGACATGCGAGCGTGTGGGTGCATGTGGATGTGCGAGCGTGCGCAGGTGTGTGTGTGGGTGTGGACGTGCAAGCGTGTGGGTCGTGCACAGGTGTGTATGTGTGGGTGTGTGTCCGCTGCTCATTTTCCAAATGCCTGCTCCATAAACTTGGAAACAAATCATTTTTCTTTTTGATGGAAAAAATGCTCCTCTGCTCACTTTCGCATTTAATAATATTTTGCTCTACTGTTTTTAGACGAAGTATCAGAACATAAAGGGATCCTCATTAACATAAACATGCAATTTTCTTTTATTTTTTTCGCATTCATTTTTATAATCTTTTTATATCTTAATTTTCTAAGTTTATTTGTCCTTCGTATTTATTACCGGAACATGCTATGGAAAAGAAGTACCTACACGTTGTTAATATCTGCATGTATGTTTATACAGTAAAGAGTTTTTACAAAGCTTAAGCAAACGATTTGAGATTTCAATAAGAATGCATGGGGGCTGGAATGATGGAGCGTGCTCCATCAACTACTTGCTCTTATTCATAGTCTTATGGGTTTAGGGTGTTAGACATGTTAGCCACTTAACGACCTTATCATGCCATGACCTTCCAAGCTAAGGGCACAAATAAAGCCCTGCCTGGGTCAGCCCTATGAGGAAACCCCTTCTCTGTCCAAAACTTATAATATTCAATCAATCAAACATGGATATTATTACAAGGATCCAACAATTTATGAAAGCATAAACTATCCCTCTTAATTAACTTTGGGGAGAGACCTATGAGGAAACCCCTTCCTCCTGCAAAGCATTCTTTTTGGGAGATAATGCACACCGCTTCATTCGCTACCAGAACTCTCATCATCACTATCAGTGTCCGTATCGAAGCAATTGAGCTTCGTCTTATCAAATTCGAACACCATGCTATTTATGCTAACTCCCCGCATGAATAAATCATCCATCTGCATTATGTTGAGAAAATTCATAATTGAAATTACCCATCCGGCCAATATATATATTGACCATCATATTTGGGGATTTATAATTAAATAAATTAATTTTACCTTACAAGCGAGCGAGCAATAGAGAGATGGCTGGGGGAGGTCGCTGCTACAAGAGTCGCACTTAAATTCGTACAGCCTCATTAAAGGTTTAGGCTTTGGTTTCAACATAGTAGTGCTTGCACCAAGTAGACACCATGGCTGCTTAAAATAATTAGCATGATGTTAAGAAATGTAATCATAAAACAAACTTTTCAAATTTTATTCATAATAATTCTATATATTATATACTATAGAGTAAGGAAAAAAACTAGTTTTTGTGAAACCTTGAGTTTTTTTATTTGCTCTTCTTTATTACATCTCTTATGTTTTAGTAAAGTGAGGCTATGGTTGTGTTTGTCATCTTTTTTAAAATGATGCTCCCATATGTGCCCTTCTCATCTCAATTTCTATACGACGGACACACACACACAAGTAACGATGTACGAGGGGCCGTGCAACCACGATAGTACCTCGATTACGACAGTACTTCCGCCAGTTGTGAATGGGTTTTACCCATCTGTAGAGGCGCTTAGGCATCATGTATGCCCAAGCACCTTGTTACAGTTCTCTTTCAAGCCATAAAGAAACAATTTGTTCTTACCAAGCGAGGCAACTCAAGTTAAAAGAAAGCGATTATTGGACTCCTTTCACAAATTACTGTTGAGTTATTTTTCTTCTTAAGTCGGAAAAATGATAGCCACTGCTTTGACCATGAAATTTTACATGTGTTTCATGCTAAGTTGGTAAAAGAGTAGCCGCCTTTAACCATGGAATATGATTTGTGCTTCATGTCAGCCCCCATCTGTTGGGATTCGAAGCGGTGCTGAAGTGCAGAATACCTGATGCTGGCACAAGTAATAATAACAGGAAACACAAAAGCACAAAAGGACACCAGAAATAACGTGGTTCCCCAAGAATGGGTACGTCCACGGGCGGGAATGGCAGTCACAATCTCATTCAACACAAAATCCACAGTGTTACAAATGGGGATAAATTACCCCTATACAAAATGAGATAAAAATGACTCCCGGACACCTTGCGGCAAAACGGCCGAAGAAAGAGGAAGATCCTCACGGCCAAGCACGGCGGCAACCCAAACTCCGACGACGTCGCTACGACGACGGCGTCTCCCCAAAACTGCAGCAAGCAGTAGCCTTTCCCAAACCCGGCGCAACGGTGGCGGCGCCGGCAATCCTCCTCTCACACAGCGGCGGCGCTCTCCTCCAAAGCAACGGCGGCGGCGGCTCTCCAAAGTAGCGGCGGCGGCCCAACAAGACAGCGGCGGCGACGGCGGTCAGAGCAGCGACGGCGGCGGCGGTCCTCCTTCAGCGAGAGGCCAAGAGAGAGAGAGAGAGTCAAAATAGAGAGAGAGAGAGGGGGGGAGAAACGGCGGAAGAGGGGGAGAAGAGTCGGATCTGAATGCCTAGGGTTGCAGGAAAAGGTAGGTTTAAATAGGTTTTGATAATTAACCAAATAATAAAAACCAAAAAATTCCGGTTCAGGAAATCTGAATAAAGGCAGTACGCGCGAGGTTGCAACCTCTTTTTCCAGGTTGCAACCTCTCGGTCAGAATTTGGAAAAATGCAGGAATTCGCCCCGAAAAATTTTCTGCGCGCCCGGAGGAATTGGTACGGTGTTGGGGAGTTGATGGAGGCAAAAATCCTAACAAACTCCACCTGCCGAGATAACTCCAACCAACCAAGTTGCCAACAAGAACGATGCAAATCGTATCAACTGGATCTGCTCCCGCCAAGGGCAGATAAAGTGAACTCCTTCAATCTGAGTAGTACACAAACTGGACTGACGTGACTACTCCAGAAATGCTCCACCTGAAGCAAAGGTCTAACTGCTCCACCTCCAGCGGTGGTCTTCCAAAGCAAAAGGAAAATATCACAGACTCCAGAAATGATGTGCGCGGGGAGAGAAATGATAAATGCAAACACATCAACAATTGAATGCAGGCAAAACTGATCTCAACAGGGATAAAGAGAACCCCTATACGAGCTAATCAGGAAATGATGATTAGGCACACACACTAAGCTCATGTGACGAAGGAGTAACAATGAAAGAGCTTAGGTACTAGGGTGAAACAAAAGCATTCATATAACGGAGTAATGATCGGAATAAATAACCCAAAGACAGGTTATAAGAAAGATAACAGGAATAACATGAACATAATGAGGGAAAGGAAAGCAAGCAACATAGGGAACAAACGGAACAGGAAGCACGAACATATAAACGGAAAGTAGAAGAGCAGAGAAAAGGATGACCTAGATGAGGTTATCCCCCACATCCTCAAAACACAAGGATATGTCAGACTTCCCCTTTTCATCACCAGTGCTCTTCCCTTTATCTTTGTTCTGAAGCTTCCAGCAGTCCTTGATCACATGACCCTTCTTCTTGCAGTATTTGCAGTATAAATCTGAGATGCCCTTTGACTTAGACTTGCCCCCTCTATCAGAACCAGAATGACCCCGAGAGTATAGAACGGAGTCTTCAGTAACATGAGAACCTGAAGACCTCTTCCGGATGTCATCTGAGAGTAGAGCCGCAGTCACCTCTTCCAAGTCCAAGACGTCCTTACTGTAGGTAAGGGTAGTAACCATGCTCTCATTGAGCTTTGGAAGAGAGTTCAAAAGGATCACTGCTTTGTCCTCTTCATCCACCTGAATATCCATGCTGAGACACTCAGATAACAGTCTGTTGAAACTGTTCAGGTGGTCATGAATAGAGGATCCCTCCTTCATGCTAAACTTGTAAAGCTGCTGCTTGAGGTAGATCCGGTTGGGGAGAGACTTTGTCATATAGGTACTCTCCAACTTTGCCCAAATGCCAGAGGCAGTCGTCTCTGAAAGAACTCCATATAGCACGTCATCATGTAAGCAAAGCTGTATGGTGGACAAAGCTTTGAGATCCATGTCCTCCCACGTACGATCAGAAACCTCAACATCCTTACTGGCCTTTCCCAGTAGGGCACGGTGTAAGCCTTCTTTTATAAGAAGTGCACGAACTTTGACCTGCCATAGACCAAAGTTTTGTTTCCCATCAAACTTGGCCACAGCACCAGGAATAGACGAAGCCATCGAGAATGGAACGCAGAAACTGCACGAAACACAAAACTTGAGTTGGCGACCTCAGCAGTGCACAACTAAGGGGATAGCCAGCGGACCAACGGTCGTAAACTACCGCACCCAAGTGTACACTCGAGATCGGAAACAACTCGTCCTTTAAACAAAAGTGTCAGCCCGCAACCTCCCTCTGATACCACTTGTTGGGATTCGAAGCGGTGCTGAAGTGCAGAATACCTGATGCTGGCACAAGTAATAATAACAGGAAACACAAAAGCACAAAAGGACACCAGAAATAACGTGGTTCCCCAAGAATGGGTACGTCCACGGGCGGGAATGGCAGTCACAATCTCATTCAACACAAAATCCACAGTGTTACAAATGGGGATAAATTACCCCTATACAAAATGAGATAAAAATGACTCCCGGATACCTTGCGGCAAAACGGCCGAAGAAAGAGGAAGATCCTCACGGCCAAGCACGGCGGCAACCCAAACTCCGACGACGTCGCTACGACGACGACGTCTCCCCAAAACTGCAGCAAGCAGTAGCCTTTCCCAAACCCGGCGCAACGGTGGCGGCGCCGGCAATCCTCCTCTCACACAGCGGCGGCGCTCTCCTCCAAAGCAACGGCGGCGGCGGCTCTCCAAAGTAGCGGCGGCGGCCCAACAAGGCAGCGGCGGCGACGGCGGTCAGAGCAGCGACGGCGGCGGCGGTCCTCCTTCAGCGAGAGGCCAAGAGAGAGAGAGAGAGTCAAAATAGAGAGAGAGAGAGAGGGGGGGAGAAACGGCGGAAGAGGGGGAGAAGAGTCGGATCTGAATGCCTAGGGTTGCAGGAAAAGGTAGGTTTAAATAGGTTTTGATAATTAACCAAATAATAAAAACCAAAAAATTCCGGTTCAGGAAATCTGAATAAAGGCAGTACGCGCGAGGTTGCAACCTCTTTTTCCAGGTTGCAACCTCTCGGCCAGAATTTGGAAAAATGCAGGAATTCGCCCCGAAAAATTTTCTGCGCGCCCGGAGGAATTGGTACGGTGTTGGGGAGTTGATGGAGGCAAAAATCCTAACACCATCTACCTAATGTCGCCTACAACCACTGTCTTCTTGGATTTAGCTCTACAAATAGTCATGATGGAGAAAGGAGAATACATCTACTTCTCTCCAAACACAAACATTGGAAGATTTTTATTTGGAGACATTTATAGAAATCAATCTTAGTTTGGGAGAGCTTTTGTATGTCGTTTTGCGACGTTGACGAAGAATACTTTGTCTAAGATGATTGGATCTGGAGCAGATTTGACAAGGATTCAAAGAGGTATCACAGAGTGAATTTGTGCAACCTATCTCGCTTGCAATTGTCGGCAACTTGTAATTTTTGTTGTTATTGTATAATATTATGTGATGCGAAGTTGACGAAGATCTTGTGTAGATCGAGTAGAGAAAGCCTTGTATTTTTTTTTTGTGTTCTCAAATCTTTAGTGACAGCTTTTTGGGTTGAATTCCGATCATCTGGTGATTTTCACCCTATACCTATTGGGTTTCTACATTATAGAATGGTTCTCAATTGTTAATGTATGGTTGTCTCCATTGTTAAAATAGTTTTCAACCCATCGGGTTTTCATATTAAAATGATTGTTTTCACGTTAAAATAGTTTTTTAAATTACGGTGTGTTTAACAAAGTGGTGCGACAAGCAAAAAATTTATACGATGCCCCCTAACAACTCCCATGATGTCCCATTTTCTTTTTTGTGTTCTCACATATTTAGTGGCGGGTTTTTGGGTTGAACTCCGATCCTCTTGAGATTTTCACACAATACGTATTAGGTTTCCACATTATAGAATGGTTCTCAATTGTTAAAGTACGGTTGTCTCCATTGTTAAAATAGTATTCGCCCCATCGGATTTCCATATTAAAATGATTGTTTTCATGTTAAAATAGTTTTTTTTAAATACGGCGTGTTTGACAAAGTGGTGTGACTAGCCAAAAATTTATATGAAGCCCATTAAGAACTCCCATGTGTTCGATAGATCTTCATAAAGACAGAAGTCACCAAAATTTAAAGCGGATTATGATGCAACTGACCTAAACATATGAAGACCCAGGACACTATTGTCACTCTATGAATACAATGTTAAAATTAACTTAAATTAAAAAAATATATAAACAAGACCAAATTAAATATCACAAAATGGGAGCATTCAATTTGACAAGTCTCTTTTTTCTTCCTCAACATCAAAATCTCCTCGTACTTCTAGAGACTTGTTCCATAAATCCCTAAAATATCTAATTCATAAGTCATGAACTTATATTCTGTTATACAAATTAATAATAACACCTCAATCCAGTCGGGTTTAAAAGGCCTGGCAAGTTCAGGCCTAACACGGGCCTGCTAGGCACAATTTTTCTCTCTCCAAGCTCATACCCCTTTCTCTAAAGAGAATTGTGTTTAGGCCTCGTAGGCCAGGCCAGGCCCAGGCCTGACACAACATTTGTTACGAATATTTGTGGCGGACGTGACGCGGATCGATGAGGACGAATCGGGCGTGTCGGGAGCGGCTTGGACCGACAAGGACGACCGCGGCGGGATCAGCGCGGAGGATATTTAATATTAAATAGGTTGCTATGTTGGTTGACGCACTTTTGGTAATTTTTGTATTTCATATTTCCATTATTTCCTTTTGTTTTCGAGCCTCATCACTATAAGAGGGTATGTGGACCTTGTATTATGTTGATCTTGGATGTGTTATGAAAAGGGTTGTTCCCTTGTTTCCTCTCAAACCCTAATCCATCTTTTCTCCCTCTTCCCTCGCCGGCCCTCCTCTTGCCGGCTTTCTCTCGGGTTCGTATCTTTGGTCCGACCTCCCCGAAACGCCCACACCAGGCCCCCGGTTATCTCCGTCGTTGTCCGTCCAGTGCCGTCCGCGATTCCGCGTTTCGCAGTTTCGTGATCCCGTTCGGCAGTTCCGCAGTCCGTCCAGCCGCGCCACAATCACGTGCATCTGCGATCCCGCAAGTTCCGCTCCACGATCCTCATCGTCCCGCCGTCGCAGGCCGTCGGGTGTTCTTCTGCGGCTGCTCCAGGTCGTCCCCGCTCCGCCGGATCCCGCGCGCTTCAGCGGGAGGCTCCGTCCGCCAGATCCTGCGCGATTCAGTGCATCGTCCGCCAGATCCCGCACGCCCGCGCTATCCACCGCACCGTTCGCCGATTCCGCACGCACAGCGCGTCCCGCTCCGCCGGCCCCGTTCGCCGCGCCTCCTCCTCCAACCACCAAAATGGCCCCGACGACCCGGTCTGCTGCAGAACCGCTGCCGGAAGACTAAACTGAGGCCCTCCTCCGCCGCGTAGACGCGCAAGAAAAATCCATGGTGGCCTCAATGCACGCCTCCATTATTGCCCTTCACGCGAAGTTTGACACCCTCCAGCTCGTCGCCGCCTCTTCCGCGAACGACTCCACGTTCACGGCTGTCGGCGCGTCCCTCCTCGAGGCGGCGCCTCTCCCTTACATTGGGGACTCCGCGACACCGCCGCTTCTCGGCCTCCCCGCCCTCGCTTTGGATCTCCCACTTTTGTCGAAGTGGACCCGATTGGGTGGATTGCAAAAGCAGAGCAGTACTTCGACCTCCACCATACTCCCGACCAGGATAAGGTCACTACTGCCATCGTGGCCTCGATGGCTCCGCCCTTCATTGGGCTCGGTGGCTCCGACAGTCCAACCCGGCAATCTCTTGGTCGGAGATCAAATAGGAGATGATTCGCCGCTATGACAGCCATTATTCTGGGTCTGCCATCGAACGGTTGTAGGGTCTGCCAAACCAGTGCATTGGATGATTACATCGATAAGTTTGTGGCCCTCGTCACTCATGTTCTGGGCTTACCTCCGGATCATTATCTCGGCTTCTTCATGCAGGGCCTCTTGCCCCGCATCCGTTCCCAACTCCGCACTCACCACCCCCAGACGATTTTCGATGCCCACGACATGGCCTTCCCCGTGGAGGCGGATTTGTCCCCTCGACCACATCCGTCGTCAGGCGGACCTCCGTCCGTGGGCCGACCGTGGCAGACCGTTGCTCCAGAGACACCAGCTCCTTGGCCTCCTCCAGCTGCTCCGCCAGGACGACCGACCCCTCCTCAACGACTCTCCACCCACGAGCTTGACGACCTCTGTCGAAAGGGGTTTCCGCTGCCGTCAGCCCTATTCCCCTACTCACGTCTGTGCGGCCAAAGAGTTCTGCGCCATCATCGGCGATGTCGACCCGGAGGTTACCTTGGCTGACTTCGAGGCTCTGGAGCTCTCACCGGAGGATACCCTCTCGACTCCACCATAGCTACATACCATTGGTTGGAGCTATCTGGCACCTCGGAGGGAGGGATCTCCGGCCAGCAAACCATGCAGCTTTCGGGCACACTGCGGGATCACCTGATCATTATCATGGTGGACAGCAGTGCAAGCCATAGCCTCATCTCGGAGCACCTGGTGCAGCAGCTCCGTCTTCCCTTGGTTCCCTCCCTGGATGTTGCGGTCCGCATGGGCGATGGGAGCCACCGCCCGACTCAGGGTTGTTGCTCTGTCGTCATTCTCTCTATAGGTCCCTATTCCATGACCGCGTACTTCTACAACTTTGGCTTAAGCGGCCTCGATCCCGTGTTGGGAGTGGCTTAGCTCCGCACGCTTGGAGATGTATGCGTCAATTGGGAGACTATGTTCATGCAATTTGTACACGAGGGACAACCTTGTCGCCTTGACGGTGACTCCGCCCTCCTACGCTCTCCAATCTCACGTGGCACCCAACCTTCGTTAGGATGGCCACCAACCCAGTTTTCATTGGTCCGGAAGAAAGACGACGGCTGGCGCCGAACTACCCAGCCAAGCTACTTGGTTGTTGCTACCACCTTCAGGGGGACTCTGGCCCGTAGGAGGTCCCTGTTGTTGGGTCTTCCCGTCCGAAGTCTGATGTCACGAGGTTACCCAAGGATCACTTCTGCCTCCACCACTACGACTACTGCCTTGGGGACAAGGCATATTTTTCAGACGGACGCATTGTTACGAATATTAATGGCGGACGTGGCATGGACCGATGAAGATGAACCGAGCGCGTCGGGAGCGACTTGGACCGACAAGGATGACCTAGGCGGGGTCAGCGCGGAGGATATTTAATATTAAATATGTTGTTATATTGGTTGACGCACTTTTAGTAATTTCTGTATTTCATATTTCCGTTATTTCCTTTTTTTTTTGCTGCTCGTCACTATAAGTGGGAATGTAGATCTTGTATTATGTTGTTTGCTCCCTTGTTTCCCTCTCAAATCCTAATCCCCCTCTTCTCCCTCTTCCCTCGCCGGCCCTTCTCTTGCCGGATTCCTCTTGGGTTCGTATCAACCTTCAATTAATTATAATAATTTTATTTAATATTTAATATATTTATACATATATTTTAATTAAAAAATATTCTGCCTATAACATATAGGCGGGATTTCATAATGAAATAGACGGGATTTTCAAATGAAAATCTGGAAATCCTAAAGTCGCGGTTTTCCAATTGGAAATCCCGCCTAAGGGCCGGATTGCCTTCTGGAAATCTCGCCTGTAGGTGGGATTTTTGGGCTTGTGGCTGGCTTTGGTGCCAAGCAAAGGTCGGGCCTACTATAGGCCAGGTTTGGTGCTCGAGGCTAGATTGGGCCTGGTTTGGGCCGGGCACTATGTCGGGGCTTTGATGCTAAATGTTGGCTTGGTATGGATCAGGCACTGGACCAGGCCTATTTGGACCTAGGCCTGCTCAGGCTTTTGCCAGGCCTGGCCTAGGCGGGCTTTGCAGGACAGATCCTTTTGTGCACCTCTGCGACTCAATCCCATTGTATGAAATTGTTTCAAATATATAAATTATTTATGGGGTATTAAACTAATTTACATTTTATTTTGATTAATATAAAATAAGTATACTTCGTACAAAATAAGACATGAAATTATACCATGATATTGGTGCAGTCAATCAGCTGGTCAAGATCATCGTTTCTGACTACGTCACACTGCTGGTAACGTCTCACCTGGATTCAAAAAACATTATGAAAAAATTAATGATTATAAAAATGTATTAAACAATCTTTTGCCGGGATGATTTCCATCTCTACGAGAAAACTGAAGAAGGAAGCAGAAATAAACAATCACAAACTACACATATTTGTGTGGTTCAGCCTAAGATGGGGATACGTCCACGTGCAGCAGCAGTCAAATCTTCACTATGAAGAAAAGAGGCGGTTATAGAGAGTGGGAGGATTTCAGAATTCAAAATTTTCAATACTCAAAACCATGAACGAGCAGGAGTTTATATAACACTCCATACAATTACAATTTCGGGAAAAACAGATTGACACGCCCGTGTGCCTCAAGCGTGTGCCCCAAACAACACGCCTTTTCACCAATAGACGTATAACAACGACAGAATGACACACGCCCCGGGCATATGCCTGTGTGCCTTGGGATGTGTGCATTAAAATATCGCATCTCTGTCTTCTGGATGCGTCCCTTGACTTCCAAAATAGTTACAATTGCACACGCCCTTGTGCCTCAGGCCGTATGTCAGAAAATTTCCGGCTAGGGCCGCACCCCCAGATCTCATGGGTCCGTGTTCAACGTCGGTCATCGCCTTTGGGTTAGGATATAAGGCATACAATTAACAATCTCCACATTGCATTGAATTCTATCAGAACAGAAGTAACACGACATAAGCTTGTTGTTGCAGGGATAGTTCCCCTGGTGTTGCATGATGTCCACAAGTGTGCAATGTACAACAACAAAAATTTTACCAATCATTGCTTAATGCCTCCTTGCGCACATTAGTGCGGCGTCCACTTGCATATTATCTCTCAGTGCACATTAACGCAGCGTCCGCTCGCATAATGTCACCTAATGCGCATTAAGGCGGCGTCCTCTCGCGTAATTGTTGAAATATTGAAAAACTAACAGAAAATTGCAGGAAGAAGGCAAGAACCACAAGCAAAGATTGGACAAGAACAGAGCTATCTTTCAACAATCAAAACCCAGAACAGGAAGTTCACAACTTATCACATACCTTAGTTCAAAACACTTCATACGTTCCTTGATTCTTCTTTTTTCTTACAGCAAAACCAACACCATGGGCGGAAATATAAAGCCCAACAAAAAGACACTAAAGCTCACTCCGGGAAAAGCAAACATAAAGGCTAGATATAATAAAGAAAGCTGGAAGGATAAATTAAGAGATGGTGCTGGCGCCGTCTTCAACTCCTTCATCAGGTCCCAATGAAACTTCCTTTGTGCATATGTTGACCTTTGATGCAGGTTCTAGAATGCTGGAGAGGCTATGATCCAATACCCCCTCATAGTCCTGACAGCATGCGATCCTCATTTTGGTTCTTAAGGGCAGGAATGTTGGAGCGGAAAGGGGTTTTGTAAGAGCATCAGCAATCTGGTTTTCTGTTTTGCAATAGCTAAGCTCGATTTCTCCTCTAGATACAAGATCTCTGGTGTGGTGTAGCTTGATCTGTAAATGCTTGGTTCGATTGTGAAAAATAGGGTTTTTTGCGAGAGCAATAGCTGAGGTGTTGTCCACCATGATCTTCACTGGGCTTACTTCTTTCCCTTTTATTTCAGTGAGGAGTTGCCGCAGCCAAATGGCTTCTCTGACGGTCTCGCTAAGAGCTGTGTATTCCGCTTCTGTCGAGGAAAGGGCTATGGTTTTTTGCTTGCGAGTGCACCAAGAGATGGGATTGGGGCCAATGTAAAACATGTAACCCGATGTGCTCTTCCTGTCGTCGGAACATCCAGCCCAATCACTGTCGGAGTAGCCTGTAATGTTACAGTTATCTCCCTTCTCATATCTTAGACCTAAAGATCTAGTCCCATTGAGATACCTTAGTATCCGTTTAGCAGCTATCATATGTTTGATGCTAGGTGATTGCATGAATCTGGAGGCAATGCTCACTGCATGTTCAATGTCAGGCCTAGTATTTGTGAGATACATTAGCGATCCAATTAAACTTCGATAAACTTCAGGTGAGGTTTTTTCTTCCCCATCTTCCTTGGATAGTTTTTCTCCAGTGATCATGGGGGTAGCTGCTGGTTTGGAGTCTGACATGTTGAACTTGGTAAGAATGTCCTCAGCATATCTGGACTGAGAGATGTAAGTGACATTGGGTAATTGCTGAATTTGTAGGCCAAGAAAATACCTTGTAAGCCCCAGATCTGTCATTTCAAAACTGGCTTTGATGTAACTACGAAACGAGTTAATTTTGTCCAAGTTGGATCCGGTAATGAGGAGGTCATCAACATATAGGCACACAATAAGCACATCTCCATTTTGATCTCTTTTTATATACATCCCAGGCTCACTCACAGTTTTAGCAAAGCCATTTTCAAGAAGATTAGTATCGATTTTGGTGTTCCATGCCCTTGGGGCTTGCTTTAAGCCGTATAAGGCTTTGTGCAATCTGAAAACTTTGTCTTCTTTTCCTTTGATTTCAAAACCAGGAGGCTGCCTCACATAAATTTCTTCACTGATTTCTCCATTTAGAAAAGCAGACATAACATCCATTTGGAAAATAGGGAATTGGTGATGTATGGTAAGGGCCAGGAGAGTGCGAATCGACTCAAATCTGGCCACAGGTGAAAAAGTTTCAGTGTAGTCTACTCCTTCTTTCTGGGCATACCCCTTAGCTACCAGTCGAGCTTTGTATTTATTAATTTCCCCATCTTCATTATACTTGACTTTGAACAACCACTTTAATCCAATGGCTGATTTAGAAGAAGGCAGGTCAGTGAGTTCCCAGGTGTGATTTTTGTCTATCATGTAAAGTTCCTGTTGCATGGCTTGTGCCCAATTAGGATCAGTAGCAGCTTCATGAGGACTGGAGGGTTCCTGTACTAACATAGCAATTGAAGGTGAATTGTATATTTCAGTTAGAAGTCTGAACCTGGGAGGAGGTGATGATGGAGGTGATGATGTAGAAGAGTTTTGTGAGCTTTCTTCGCTTTCTGAAAGATCAGGAACAGTACTCACAACATCAATACTGGAAGGCTGGGGAATATCTTGGACAGATTCAAGTGTTTCTTCAGCAACCGTTGGCTGTATAATCTGATCATGAACCTTCTCCCATGTCCAATTCTTGCTTTCATCGACAATAACATTTCTGGTAATCATAATTTGTTTTGTGGTGGGATTATATACACGATAAGTGTACAACCCCGTATTCGCGACGGGAGGACCCAAGCAAGGCATAAGGCATGCTAGTAAGTTTTAAGCTTTTGAGCCCCTTTGAGGGGCGGGGGAGGCGAGTAGGCAGACACCCGTCCCTGCATGATAGGCGTGAGGGGAAGCTGCGGGACCGGCCGGAGTCCAGAGGCGCACCCCTGCCTCGCAGCTAGGCGAGGGCAGGCGGGGCGAGACCGGACCGAGGCCGGGTTCTCGCCCCTGCCTCGCGGCCAGGCGAGGGCCGGCGGGGCTGATAGTTTAACTTTCAAGGCAGCCTAAACACCTAGAGGGGGGGGGGTGAATAGGTTCTGCTTCTCTTTCTAAAACTTCTAGGCAGAATTCAATTTAATAACTAATATAATAAACACAGCAATCACAGAAAACAAAAACATCACAGATTGCACTATGTTTTATAGTGGTTCCCCAAGGTCTGGGTACATCCACTTTCCCCCTTCACCTATCTAGCAGTATGCTAGATTCGGCCAAACTTCCACTTATCTCAGATCAATAGATCTTACAACTCAGAACCCAACTGGTTCCTACAACTCAGGCACAACTGCCCTACCTCAGCCTTGCCCCAAGGCCTACAACTCAGAGAATATCCTTCTCCTACACTCAGGCAAACAGCCCTACCACTCAGAGTTCAACACTCTTATACTCAGCCTTTATAACATAGGCTTACAACTCAGATCTGTATAAACAAATCCTACAGAAATATAGAAAAGATTGTTTTAATTGTCTTGCCAAAGTTGAGAGAGAAAAGGCAATGACAATTCTTGATCAGCTGATGCAATCAACTGTTTCTTAGCCTTCTTCAAAGCTTCTTGAAAATGTACTTAGCTGAGTTGATTCCAAACAGCTTCTTGAGAATCCACTGGTGGATTCTTTCTTCTTCTTCAAATTCTGACTTGATCTCTCTCTATCCAGAACTTTGAATAATTCTTCTGAATTCTGATTTAGAACTCTTCTTAGATCTATCCTTAGATAGTCTTCTTAGATCTCCCGGAGAAGATCTTCTTAAGTGCCTAGCACTTTCTTGAAATGAGTAGAATTGTAATCTTTCTCCACTTTCTGATCCAATGTATTTCAAAAGGTCAGTTCTATATGTTGTTGATTAATTTTTTTTTCCTTCTGAATCTGTCTATTTATAGACATTCTTCATGGTAACCGGCTGATCCGGTTTCTAACCGTTTTCTGACAAGTCTGACAACTTCAGTTAACCGGTGATAACCCACAGCTGTCAAGTCTTCAAACAAGTCCTGTGCCTTAGTCTTGAATCACAAGTTGTTGAAAAAGTCTGTCAGAAAGTGTCGAGACAATCTGTCTATTTGTGTCGACATAATTGACTTTGGTGTCGACACAATCTTCAGTGATGTCGACTAAGTTGCCTTTGAGTCGACACAGCTTCTTCTGCAAATAACTTGATCTTGACTCTTCAGTGTGTCGACACAAGTCCTGTGTGTCGACACAATTGTTGTAGAATCATAACTTTAGTAAGTGTCGACTTAGCCTTCAGGTGTCGACACATTCATTTTTTTAACTCTGCTATTATGTGTCGACTTAATCACAATGTGTCGACACATTCTGCTGGTGTCGACTAACTTGAGGTCGACTATTTTCTTCTGTGTCGACACATTCAGATGATGTCGACAATCTTGAGATCAACTATATTCTTCTGTGTCGACACATTCTCCCAATGTTTGAGGTCGACGCTTTTCTTCTGTGTCGACACAATTTCCCAGAATTGTGTCGACTCTTTTTCTGTGTCGACACAAATTCCCAGTGTTGTGTCGACTTACTTCTTCTGTGTCGACACTTTTTCCCAGTGTAGTTGTAGACTAACTGCTATGTGTCGACACTGCTTCCCAGTGTTGTGTCGACTATTTTCTTCTGTGTGTCGACACTGCTTCCTTTGTGTCGACACTTGGACTTAGAATTTTTCTGCATACTTTATCAATTCTCCACCTGCACATGTCAACTTAAAATAACATCAAATACACCTTGATGTATATCTTTGAGCTAAGTTGGGCTTCTTCAAATCAGGTACACATTTTCCAATGTACCCAACAATCTCCCCCTATTTGGAGAAGTCATAACCCCTATAGCCAATGATATACACCATTTATAAACAGTACTAAATGATGATTAATGACATAGCAGGAATACTTTAAATATAAACAAAACATAACATAGAATAATTCATCACAGAATGCACATTATAATATGCCAAACAACATTTTGTTTATAACAGGGTAATGTTTGATTACAAAGTTTTACATTTGATGATTACATCACAACATTACAAAATATTTAAAAACAAAATCAGGATTGATCAGGCTCTCTAATCATAATCCCTTTGCCAGACTGGATTGTAGCTGTCACAGGAGCTTCTGATTCTTCAGCTAACTTCTTTCCTTTAAGATCAGCCTTCTTCTGAGCTTCTTCCTTGATCCTTTGCCTTTCAAAATAATGGAAAGGCTTTGGGAAGTATTTGCTTGGCTCCTTAGCATCTGATGGCAGTCTTCCCAGCTTGGCTTTCCTTCTGAATTGTACAATTGCCTCTTGCCTTGCCTCATACTTCTGCCATTCAATTTCATTGTACCACTTTCCTCTCTCATGAACTTTATCTTGTACAGCTTTCCATGCAGTGAGTATGATGTTCCTTGAAGTAGGACTCCACTGCTCATAATCTGGCTTCAGTACAGCCTGCTCTCTGAATTTCTTCTTTGCCAATAGAGCATCCTGCTGTTCTTTCAGAGTAGCCTCAGGCTTATCAACTTTTCCAAAGACAATATTAGTAACCTCCTTTGGAGTACTATACATTCCTTGAACTTTCTGATCAATCAAGTCAAAATCTGGAGGGGGGTATATGACTTGGGCAACCTCAGGTTGATTGCCTTCAAGTAGATTATATTGTATTCCTGACTCAGCTACCATAGCATCATCACACAATGGGGGATATCCCAAAGTGGCTCGTATGCTATTGGTCACCCACTTGGTGTGCTCAGAGCCTGCATGAATTAGCATCCTCTCCCCCTTTATGGCTTCTCTTGATACATGATCTCTAAGATCTTCTTTTTGAAATCGAATTTGGCCATCCAAATAATTCACTCCCTCCTTGAAAAATGGTCTTAACTTTTGAAGCTTTTCAGATATTTCCTTTTGAGAGGTTGTGATGGCAGTCTTAACAGATGCAATAGCAGCCTGAAAATTCTTATCAAATTCTTCCATTTCTTTGGCTCTATCTGCAGGCATCCCTGGAACAATCTTCTTCACCTCTTTAATGATCTCATTATGAGATTCAGTTAAATTGTCATTCATTCTGATTTGATTTTCCAGAACATAACTTTGCTTCAAAGCAATATCATCCACCTTTGTAGAGATAGCCTCCTGTTGTTTAGCCAGATAAACTACAGCATTGCCACCCTTGTGGAAGCAATCTGTCATTTCAGTTTTATGCAGGTTTACTTGAAATTGGATGGACTTGATATCTTGAGCTAAGTCAAACTGAACTGACTTGCTATTTTCATCAACATACTTCTCCAGAGCCATCCTTTGGTCATCCAATTTTACTTGAAGATCTACCATAAATTTATTGTAATCAAAGGCTGGAGAAACTTGTGGAGTTGTTGTCTGCAATGCCTGCTTATAGTTCTTGCTTCTTCTCTTAAAGACAACAAGTTTTCTTTTCTTAGCCACTCTGGCTTCTTCAGTTTCTGTGTCAGAGGAAGTATCTACATGAATTCTTTCTTGTGGATGATGAATTGTATCTGTTCCAGGGAGTTGTTGCTCAGCTTCAACATCCACAGGCTCATCCTCAACCTGTGTTTCCACAGCAGCTTCCTGATCAATGTCCATTCCTATGGACTTCTCAATATCTGGTCCACCTCCTTCTTTATTAGCAGCAGTATCAACATCTGGGAATAACTCCTCCATAGTAAATTCCAGTTGAGTGGTCACTTCTGCAGCAGTTAAATCTTGAGATATGTTTAACTGTGCTTCCTCTTGGACTTGCACCTCAATATTTGTAGTGGCAGGAGTAGGTGTGGACACTAGCTCCCCCTGAACCTTTGGAGCAGAAGTGGTAACTGGCTCCCCCTACATCTGTGCAGGTGTTGATACTTCCTGGACCACAGTTGAGTCAAGTTGTGTCCCTTCTTGTACTTGTTCAGATTCTTGATTTGGTGTAGGGGATTGCACAGGGGTGTCTGGCCTGCTCTCTTCAGGCACATCCTTGGACAGCACCCTATCCCACCTGGAGAATAGTCTCATATCCATTCTTCTCATATGGTTAATCTTACTCCCTTGCAGCTGCTGCATCACATCAGGAATCACTCCAGTGAAGTACAGGCTCATGATCCTAGCCATGTTAGGCTTCTTGATTCCCTCTTTGATCTTGTCAAAGAGCACTCCTGACCAATCAGTAGGAATAGTAAAAACTATCCTGGTCATCAGGCTGAACATATAGGCAGAAATCCTATCATGTCCACCTGTCTTGCAGAGGATTACCTTTCCAACTACTTCAGACAAGAACTTCCCTTGCTGATTCATTCCCTTTCTGTTGAATGCAGCTCCAATCTTCAATCCTGAATCCAGGCCACACCATTGAAGGGCTTCCCTTGTCTTAGATATAGGAACTTCCTCTTCATTCTCAACCACTTGCAGTTGGAAGATCTTTCTTAAAGCTTCTTTGATTAATCTTTACCTTCGTCCCTTGAACAGTGGACTTAATCTTGAGGCCAGTAGAATGGACTGATGCAGAGATAAAGAACTCGTGCACCTCCTTCTTCCAGATCTTAGTTGGTTCTGAAATGAGAAATTCTAATCCTGATGCAGAGAGAAGGGTGATAACTCCTTGAACATCAGGCGGCGCCTCTGCAAAGGCCTGGCGCACTAACTCATATCCTTCATTGATGTTATCTTCAATCCTTGGCGCCATCGTTGTGTCGAGAAAGCTTGAGAGAAGAGAGAAAGAAAGACTGTCGACACAGGGTTTGAGTCTCGAAAACCTTGAAAGCGTGTCGACACAAAGAGCTTTTGACCTATTTATAGCTTCTGTTGAAAGAAGTTCAAAGGGCGCCAAAAACAGTCTAAATGTGTCGACACAGACGGAATGTGTCGACACAGGCTTCTATTAACTCGACATTTCTTCAGCCTACTATGTGTCGACACCAATTTGTGGTTATGTCGACACCTTGGATACATAGTAGAAAGACAGAAATTCTGTGTCGACACTAAGGACAAGTGTCGACACATATTCTGTAAGTGTCGACACCATAATTCTGGTTGAGTCGACATTACATTTCTGGTTAAGTCGACAATAAAACTCTTAAGTGTCGACACATATTCTCTGTGTCGACACAATATTTCTGACTTGTCGACATAATTTCTCTGAGTCGACACATTATTACTGAATGTGTCGACACATTCTTACTTAGCCAATTTCTGTAACTTCAATGTGTCCTTTTTAACACTTGATTACTTTGTTACTACTTTTACTTACTTATACCACTTCAATAGCATTGTTAATGATTTTGTTTAATACATTAATCAATGGTTAACATACCTAATTCAATTTTGAATTTATTGAATTTGGTTTCATCTAAAGGCTTAGTAAATACATCTGCTATTTGATAATCTGTTTTTACAAATTCCAATGAGATGTCACCTTTTTCTACATGTTCTCTAAGAAAATGATATTTGATTTCTATATGCTTAGTTCTACTATGAGAAACTGGATTATTAGCAATAGAAATAGCACTCTTAGAATCACATAAAAGGGGTGTTCTACTTACTTGAATACCATAATCTTTAAGCTGATGCTGCATCCATAATAGCTGTGCACAGCAGCTTCCAGCAGCAATATACTCTGACTCAGCTGTGGAAATTGCCACACTAGTCTGCTTTTTACTACTCCAAGATATTAGTCTTCCTCCCAGGAATTGACAAGTACCTGTAGTACTCTTTCTATCCTCTCTACATCCTGCAAAATCTGCATCTGAATAGCCTGTTAGTTGAAAATCTCTATTCCTAGGGTACCAAAGACCTAGAGTAGGAGTGCCCTTTAGATATCTCAGAATCCTTTTGACTGCAGTATAATGAGATTCTTTAGGGCAGGCTTGGTACCTAGCACAGACACATGTTGCATACATAATGTCAGGTCTACTAGCAGTGAGATATAGTAGAGACCCAACTATTCCTCTATACAATGATTCATCAACAGGTTTACCTGCCTCATCTTTGCATATTGGCATACTTGTCCCCATAGGAGTTCTCATGGAGAAGGATGACTCCATACCATATTTCTTAATTAATTCCTTGGTGAACTTAGACTGGGATATGGACAATCCATCATCAGTCTGTCTTACTTGGAGTCCCAAGAAGAACTTAAGTTCTCCCATACTGCTCATCTCAAACTTCCCTTGCATAAGTTTGGCAAACTTTTTACAAAGGTTGTTTTCAGTAGATCCAAAGATTATGTCATCAACATAGATCTGGACTAAGATGATCTTTCCTTTGGATTCCCTAAGGAATAGAGTTTTGTCTATCTTTCCTCTTGAGAATTTATTCTCAATGAGGAAGGTAGACAGGGTTTCATACCAAGCCCTTGGAGCTTGTTTTAACCCATACAAAGCTTTCCTAAGCTTATACACTGAATCAGGTTTAAGAGGATCTACAAAACCTGATGGCTGCTCTACATATACTTCTTCTTTAAGATCACCATTCAGAAATGCTGACTTCACATCCATCTGGTATACTTTGAAGTCTTGGTAGGCTGCATAGGCAAGGAACATTCTGATTGCTTCCAGCCTTGCTACTGGAGCAAAGGTTTGATCAAAGTCAATCCCTTCTTCCTGTCTGTATCCTTTTGCAACCAATCTTGCTTTATTCTTTACTATTATTCCATTTTCATCTAGCTTGTTCCTATAGATCCACTTAGTTCCAATTATGTTGTGACCTCTTGGTTTAGGAACAAGCTCCCAGACTTTGCACCTTCTAAATTGATTCAGCTCCTCTTGCATAGCATCAATCCAGTGCTGGTCTTGGATAGCTTCTTCAAACTTCTTAGGTTCCATTTGGGACAAGAAACTAGAATGCAAAACTGTGCTTTGATTTCTGCTTCTAGTTTGCACTCCTTGTCTTGGATCACCAATTATCTGATCAGTAGGATGATCTCTTAGATATCTTATAGCTGGAGGTAGATTCCCTTCAGGTTGTGCATCTCCAGCTTCTTCATTCTGCTATTCCTCTTGGTTTTCATCAGCTTCCATTATCTCTTGTACTCCCCCTGGACAGCAGCCTTCATTTTCCAATGCTCCCTCTTCCTTTGAAGCTTCAGCAATGGAGAGCTTGTCCATCTTCTTGCTTATACCTGTTGAGTCATTTGATCTACAAGACAACTCACAATTGATTAATCTTGTTTCATCAAATACAACATGCACAGATTCTTCAACAACTTGAGTAGTTAAGTTGAAGACTCTATAGGCCTTACTATTTGTGCTGTACCCAACAAATATCCCATCCTGGGATTTGGCAGCAAACTTAGTCAAATATGACTTGCCATTGTTAAGTATATAGCATTTGCAACCAAAGATCCTAAAATAGGATAGGTTTGGTTTTCTGCCTTTCACAATCTCATAGGGAGTCTTTCTGTGGCCTTTGGTGATAGAAGCCCTATTGATGACATGACAAGCAGTGTTAACTGCCTCAGCCCAAAAATATTCTGGGAGAGAGGTGTCACTCAATAGAGTTCTACCAGCTTCAATTAATGTTCTATTCTTTCTTTCAGCAATACCATTTTGCTGAGGTGTTCTAGGTGAGGAGAACTCTTGGAAAATCCCAAAGTCTATACACAAGTTTGTTATGTTTTCAGATTGAAACTCAGTACCATGGTCACTTCTAATTTTGACCACTGTACTATTCAGTTCATTCTGAATTTGCTTTACAAAATTAAATAATACACTTGGGGTTTCAGATTTTTGTCTCAGAAAGAACACCCATGTAAATCTAGAATAGTCATCTACAACCACTAGAGTGTAGACCTTCCTACCTAGACTGTGAACTGGCATAGGACCAAAAAGATCCATATGCAAGAGGTATAAGCACCTCACAGAATCCTTGTTTTCAAGGCTTTGAAATGAGGTTTTTGTCTGCTTGCCCTTTTGACAAGCTGAGCATACCCCTTCCTTTATACACTTAACTTGAGGCCCATTCCTCACTAGTTCTTTACTAAAGAGTTGGCCAATTGTCTTGTAGTTTAGATGAGCCAATCTCTTGTGCCACTTAACACAATGAGAAGCATTGTCATCAGCTACAAGACAAATGGGGGATGCCTTATTCTCACATTCAAAATTAAGGCAATACACATTTCTCTTCCTATACCCAGTCAATATGATCTCTTGATCACTTGACCTTTTGATATGACATCCATCCTTACCAAATGAAATGTCATATCCTAGATCACTCAGCTGGCTTATGCTTATTAGATTATGTTTCAAACCTTTTACATAGGCCACTTGGGTGATAGTAATTAGGTTTGAAGAGATATTACCAAATCCTTTGATGACTCCTTTTTCAGATCCACCAAAGATCACTTTATGTCCATCTTTGACAGATGAATACTCCTTCAGCAGCCCCTTTGTTCCAGTCATGTGCCTGGAACAACCACTATCTAAGTACCATATAGGGGCATGGTAACTTGGATTCACCTGCAATACAGAATTACTTACCCTTAGAACCCAAGTAAGTCTTGGGTCCTTGGTTCAGGTTAGCCTTAATAAAGTTATCATAACCTCTTCTAACAGGTAGACTCTTATTCTTTATAACACTTGTGTTATACCAGCAGTCCAATGCAAAATGACCCCTCTTGCCACAGCACCAACATTCAAACTTATTGTATCTAGATCTAGATACATCCTTGTCAGAAGCATTTCTGTTCATTGCTGGTGCTGTTGCAACTTCACCTACTGATTTCTTAAAACCATAGGGTTTATGACTATAGGTAGGCCTGCTTGCCTTAACACCCTTGTTCTTCAGAACATTTGTCTTAATATGATCCTGAATGTCTTCATGATCATATATGTTAGAAGGCACTTTCTCCTTACCAAACCTTATGGGGACTGAAGGGTTTAGTGGCTGAATAGGGGCTTTGCCTTTCCTCTTGAATCTGCCAGCCCTAGAGTTACCCTTAAATCCTAATCCAGCCTTACCCTTCTGAGTGACAAATTCATCTATCAAGGGTAAGACAGATTTTGGCTTAGAGTAACTAGCCACTAAATCCCTTTCAATTCTAAGTCTGTCCTCCAGACTCTTTACTTGATCATTAGTATAATTAATTGTGCCCATCTGAATAATAGTTATATTCTTCAGCTTGGCAATTTCAGCTAACTTTTGATCAAGGACTTTTTCTAACTCAGTTGTTGCAACCCTTAGATCAGCAATTTCCTGAGCCTGTGATTTAACCAGGTTCTTGCTTTTCTTAAGGGCCTGCAACAGGTCCCCATACTTGTCTATCAATTGATAGACATCTCCTTCAGATCCAGATACATCTTCATCACTTGATGCAGATGTAGCTGATTCTTCACTTGTATTACAAACAGATGTACAAGAAGGACAGTTTACCTCATTAGAACCAGACTGATTCTGGCATAGGTCCTCTTCTGATCTAGTCATCAAACCCATGCATTGATGTTCATTGATGGAGTCTAGCAACTGCATAAACTCCTCTTCCTCAGATGCAGCATATAATCCAATATATGCTTCAGCTTCAGATCCTGATTCTGAAGTTGACTGGTCTGACAAACTTTTATCTTTCTTTGCTACAAAGGATTTCTCCTTCTTGCCTTTCTGATAAGTCTTCTTCTTTTCTGAAGATTCCTTCCTTTTGTCAGGACAATCAGCCACTACATGTCCAGGCCTATTGCAACAATAGCAGACAATCTTTGAAGTAGTGGCTTTGCTGGGCTTTGACCTGCTTTTCTCTTTCCTTGATGACCTTCTCTTCTGATAATAGTCATCTACTTGCTGTGATGAGGAAGGCCTAGACTTCCATTGCTTCTTTTTCAAGAACCTTTGAAATTGCCTAGTAAATGCAGCAAAGTCTGCATCTGAATCACTGCTGACTGAACCCTTATCTGAATTTTCAGAACTACCTTCTTCAACTTCCTTAGGAGGAGATGGTGATTTCCTCCTATTCTTTCTAGTGGCTTCAGCATTAAATGCCACAGTCTTTTCTCTATACTCTCCTCTTGAGTTTCTTTCCTCCTCCTTCCTTACCATAAGTTGCATTTCATAGGATAGCAACTTTCCAAACAGAGTTGGAGGAGATATCTCTGCCAATTTTGCCACTTCTCTTATGGCACAGATCTTTGTATCACAATCCTTTGATAAGGATCTTAAGAATTTGTCATTCAGTTCATAGGTACTGAAGACTCTTCCATAGGATATTAGCTCATTCACAATTCTATAGAATTTCTTATAGCACTCAGTTATGCTATCAGATTTTCCTTGTCTAAAACTTTCATACTCCTGATTTAGCATAGATTTTCTGTCCAGCCTTACTTCTTCAGATCCCTCCATGTAGACAATCAATGTGTCCCACATCTCCTTGGAGGTCTTGCAGTGAATCAGATTCTGAAATGTTGAATCATCTATGGCACTGACAATGATATTCTGTGCCCTTTTGTCCATGGTTGCCAAGATGATTTCATCCTTGGTCATTTCAGAATAAGTCTTTGGTGTTTGGATATTTGCATCAAGAACAGATATCTTCATTGGTATGAAGGGGCCTTCCTGTATTGTGATGTAAATCCTTGGGTCAGATGCTTCCATAAACAATCTGACTCTTTCTTTCCAGATCCCAAAGATTTCCTTCTTGCATATGGGTAATTTCATTGACCCTAGCTCCTTATGATTCTCTCCAGAACCCATCTTCTTGATTCTTGAATCTGCCTATCAGATCTTCCTCAGACTGTTAAGTCCTTTTTGAGGAACCTCCCTCTGATACCACTTGATAGTTTAACTTTCAAGGCAGCCTAAACACCTAGAGGGGGGGGGGGTGAATAGGTTCTGCTTCTCTTTCTAAAACTTCTAGGCAGAATTCAATTTAATAACTAATATAATAAACACAGCAATCACAGAAAACAAAAACATCACAGATTGCACTATGTTTTATAGTGGTTCCCCAAGGTCTGGGTACATCCACTTTCCCCCTTCACCTATCTAGCAGTATGCTAGATTCGGCCAAACTTCCACTTATCTCAGATCAATAGATCTTACAACTCAGAACCCAACTGGTTCCTACAACTCAGGCACAACTGCCCTACCTCAGCCTTGCCCCAAGGCCTACAACTCAGAGAATATCCTTCTCATACACTCAGGCAAACAGCCCTACCACTCAGAGTTCAACACTCTTACACTCAGCCTTTATAACATAGGCTTACAACTCAGATCTGTATAAACAAATCCTACAGAAATATAGAAAAGATTGTTTTAATTGTCTTGCCAAAGTTGAGAGAGAAAAGGCAATGACAATTCTTGATCAGCTGATGCAATCAACTGTTTCTTAGCCTTCTTCAAAGCTTCTTGAAAATGTACTTAGCTGAGTTGATTCCAAACAGCTTCTTGAGAATCCACTGGTGGATTCTTTCTTCTTCTTCAAATTCTGACTTGATCTCTCTCTATCCAGAACTTTGAATAATTCTTCTGAATTCTGATTTAGAACTCTTCTTAGATCTATCCTTAGATAGTCTTCTTAGATCTCCCGGAGAAGATCTTCTTAAGTGCCTAGCACTTTCTTGAAATGAGTAGAATTGTAATCCTTCTCCACTTTCTGATCCAATGTATTTCAAAAGGTCAGTTCTATATGTTGTTGATTAATTTTTTTTTTCCTTCTGAATCTGTCTATTTATAGACATTCTTCATGGTAACCGGCTGATCCGGTTTCTAACCGTTTTCTGACAAGTCTGACAACTTCAGTTAACCGGTGATAACCCACAGCTGTCAAGTCTTCAAACAAGTCCTGTGCCTTAGTCTTGAATCACAAGTTGTTGAAAAAGTCTGTCAGAAAGTGTCGAGACAATCTGTCTATTTGTGTCGACATAATTGACTTTGGTGTCGACACAATCTTCAGTGATGTCGACTAAGTTGCCTTTGAGTCGACACAGCTTCTTCTGCAAATAACTTGATCTTGACTCTTCAGTGTGTCGACACAAGTCCTGTGTGTCGACACAATTGTTGTAGAATCATAACTTTAGTAAGTGTCGACTTAGCCTTCAGGTGTCGACACATTCATTTTTTTAACTCTGCTATTATGTGTCGACTTAATCACAATGTGTCGACACATTCTGCTGGTGTCGACTAACTTGAGGTCGACTATTTTCTTCTGTGTCGACACATTCAGATGATGTTGACAATCTTGAGATCAACTATATTCTTCTGTGTCGACACATTCTCCCAATGTTTGAGGTCGACGCTTTTCTTCTGTGTCGACACAATTTCCCAGAATTGTGTCGACTCTTTTTCTGTGTCGACACAAATTCCCAGTGTTGTGTCGACTTACTTCTTCTGTGTCGACACTTTTTCCCAGTGTAGTTGTAGACTAACTGCTATGTGTCGACACTGCTTCCCAGTGTTGTGTCGACTATTTTCTTCTGTGTGTCGACACTGCTTCCTTTGTGTCGACACTTGGACTTAGAATTTTTCTGCATACTTTATCAATTCTCCACCTGCACATGTCAACTTAAAATAACATCAAATACACCTTGATGTATATCTTTGAGCTAAGTTGGGCTTCTTCAAATCAGGTACACATTTTCCAATGTACCCAACAGGGGCGAGACCGGCCCGGGGCCGGGTTCTCGCCCCTGCCTCGCGGCCAGGCGAGAGCAGGCGGGGCGAGACCGGCCCGGGGCCGGGTTCTCGCCCCTGCCTCGCGGCCAGGCGAGAGCAGGCGGGGCGAGACCGGCCCGGGGCCGGGTTCTCGCCCCTGCCTCGCGGCCAGGCGAGAGCAGGCGGGGCGAGACCGGCCCGGGGCCGGGTTCTCGCCCCTGCCTCGCGGCCAGGCGAGAGCAGGCGGGGCGAGACCGGCCCGGGGCCGGGTTCTCGCCCCTGCCTCGCGGCCAGGCGAGAGCAGGCGGGGCGAGACCGGCCCGGGGCCGGGTTCTCGCCCCTGCCTCGCGGCCTCGCGGTCAGGCCGGGCGAGACCGACCAGGGGGCGGGGGGGGGGGGGGGGGCCTGAGGGCGTGACCTCTCATGCTTTTACCGTTTTACCCCCGAGGTGGATTTTCCCTTTTTGCCCCCCGGTGTGGAGGTTTTCTATTGGCTGGAGGCATTTTGGCCCCAGGGGCGTTTTGGTCATTTTACCCCCAAGACTTGGAAAAACTATAAATAGACCCTTAGGGGTGCCTTGGAGAGCATCTTGTCATTCTTTCCTTAGCCACTATTTTCTCTTTGGCTTTCCTCCAAGGCGCCTAGCTCAAGCATTGGCTAGGGAGGGGGAGACCTCAAAGGTCTTCTGGGTGTGAGGTGGGACCTCCGCGCTAGAGCTAAGGGTCGGTTCATAGCTTCCTAGGTCTCAAGTCCGTGACATTCTTCCGAGCGTAGTAGGTGTGAGGTCACCCCTTTCCCCAAGGGTCGAACTCCACGGAAGTCAATTTTGGCTTCGGTCATTTTTGGCTTCAACAGTTTTGGTGCGGTGAGCGTGGAGAGTGACCAGCACAGAAAATCTCGGGAGAGTGTCATGGCTGGAGATCAGGGAGGTAGTGATGACCTCGGTGGTCTCCCCAACCTAGGACCCTTTGTAGGAAGAGAGGAGTTCATGGCTTCCATCGAAGGCATCATGGGGATGCTTAGAAGCATTGCCCCTCGGGCTGACAGCTCAACCCCCACCCCCCAGGGACTAGCTCCCAGGGGTCTCGGCGAGCTAACTCAGAGTGGTCTCGACGAGCTGGCTCCTAGGGGGCAAGGCGAGATCACCCCAGCAGGGGGGGAAGTGAGCATGCCGGACAGGAGGCCGGGGAAGGAGCGGATGGTAGAAGGGGTTGAGCGAGACCTCCCAGGCCTGGAGCTGTTCCCAAGCCCGGCGAGAGCTAACCCCCCAGGCGAGCAGGTCGCGCGAGTGGAGGTGGCGAGAGCTCCCCTTAGGGGGTCGCCCTTCAGTGAGTTGATCACCTCAGCTCCCGTTCCCGAGGGGTTCAGAGAGCCAGACATGGTTTACTATACCGGGAAGGATGACCCCGTCCAGCATCTGCAATGGTTCGAGGATGCCGTCTCCATCAGGCCGATGACGGATGCCTTCAAGTGTCGCCTCTTTGCGATCACGTTGAAGGAGAAGGCAAGGGACTGGTTTCATCAACTCCCTCCGAGGTCCATCTTCGGGTTCGAAGACTTGAGCCGGAGCTTTCAGCTTCGCTTCTCCACCTCCAAGAAGAGGAAGAAGGGTCCTGAGTCCCTCTTCCTGTTAAAGCAAAGGGCTGAGGAGTCGCTGGCCCACTACGTTGACAGGTTCCAGGAGGAGGTCCTTGACATCCAGGAGGTGCCAGGGTATGCCCTCCAGATGGCGTTCACGGTGGGGTTGCGCGAAGGGTTCTTCAAGATGAGCTTGACTCGGAAGGCCCCTCTTTCCTTTGAGGAGCTGATGGAAAGGGCGGCAGAGGAGATAGCCATGGAGGCAGCCAACCCGGCCTTTGTGAAGAAGTTGGCAAGGTTGACAGAGGTGGAGTCAAAGGAGCAAGGAGGCTCGAGGCATCATGAAGGGAGAAGGAGAGAGGAGCATAGAGCTCAAGGGTTCCAAAGACAGGAGGGTCCGGAGCCAGGCTGGAGGCAGCAGGGAGGACCTGCCCATGGTCCAGGAAGGGCTCTCATCCAGGATGGAGGGAACCATCATGGGGGCCAAGGGAGGTTCAACTTCCAAAGGCAGGCCCCAAGACATCTCCTGCCCCACCCCAGCAAGCGATGGTGATTGGCCGAAGAGATAGGATGAACCGCAAGGGAAGAGGGGGAGGCAGGGTAGAGTTGCCGTACTGTGACTTCCACCAGTTGGAAGGTCACGCCACTGCTACCTGCCCCGAGTTCCTGGAGGTGAGAGGGGCGAGAGCTCCAGCCCAGCAGCAGCCGGAGCAGATTGAAGCTCTACCCCAAGGAGGGGGTGATGATGTGTGTGAGGACCGGGTCGATGTAGGACCCCGAGGTGGTATAGCTGTGATCCACGGGGGGGGGGGGGGATCGAAGCCGCTCGGAAGGCAAGTCTCCATGTGATGTATCGGCGGAGCGTTGCCTCGACATCCCAGACCCCTCCCCCGGAGGAAAGGGTCACCTTCTCATCAAAGGATATGCCAGAGCATGAGGATCCCTTCTGCGATGCCCTGGTCATCCAAGCAGCCGTCGAAGGCTTCACCGTCTCCCGGATTTTGATTGATAACGGAAGCTCGGTCAACGTCATTTTCAAGAAGGCGTTCGAGGGGATGAAGGTGGAGCCAAGGAGGATAGTGGCGTCGGATGGACCTCTGTTTGGATTCTCAGGGGAGAGGAAGGAGGTGGAAGGTGGAGTCGGACTCCAGGTGAAGTTGGGGGGGACCTCAAGGAACTGCAGGTTCGTCATTGTTGACGCTCCAAGCAGCTACAACGCCATCTTCGGAAGGCCCCTCATCAGCGCCTTCCGGTGCGTGCCCTCATCTTTCCACCAATGTCTCAAGTTCAACTCAGATGGGATCCAGGTCAGGATCAAGGGAGACTCCAGGATGGCGAGGCAGTGCTACGTCACGACAGTCAACACCATCTCTTGGTTGGCTAAGGCAGAAGAGATGGAGAAGATCATGGAGAGCCTGAGCAGGATGGAGGTATCTAGTGGGAAGTAATCGGATGGCGACCACCATGCCCGGACCCCCTAAAGAAGCCTCGCCTCGGCGGAGTAATGTATCTTTCTTTTATGTTGTTGTAATGAGTCCAACCCCCGGCCGATAGGGTCAAGAGGGTCATGTAACCCAACCTTTTTCCCCTTTTGAGGATGTTGAATTTTGGCAGGAGTTCAGGTAACATGCCCCAAGCCCCTTAGCTCCGAGAGGATTCCGCTGCCAGGCTCTCACTAGCTGGTGGGTTCAGGTTGATCTCTCGTGGGAGCCAAGCCCCTTAGCTCCGAGATGATTCCGCTGCCAGGCTCTCACTAGCTGGTGGGTTCAGGTTGATCTCTCGTGGGAGCCAAGCCCCTTAGCTCCGAGATGATTCCGCTGCCAGGCTCTCACTAGCTGGTGGGTTCAGGTTGATCTCTCGTGGGAGCCAAGCCCTTTTGCTCCGAGATGATTCCGCTGCCAGGCTCTCACTAGCTGGTGGGTTCAGGTTGATCTCTCGTGGGAGCCAAGCCCTTTTGCTCCGAGATGATTCCGCTGCCAGGCTCTCACTAGCTGGTGGGTTCAGGTTGATCTCTCGTGGGAGCCAAGCCCCTTAGCTCCGAGATGATTCCGCTGCCAGGCTCTCACTAGCTGGTGGGTTCAGGTTGATCTCTCGTGGGAGCCAAGCCCTTTTGCTCCGAGATGATTCCGCTGCCAGGCTCTCACTAGCTGGTGGGTTCAGGTTGATCTCTCGTGGGAGCCAAGCCCCTTAGCTCCAAGATGATTCCGCTGCCAGGCTCTCACTAGCTGGTGGGTTCAGGTTGATCTCTCGTGGGAGCCAAGCCCCTTAGCTCCGAGATGATTCCGCTGTCAGGCTCTCACTAGCTGGTGGGTTCAGGTTGATCTCTCGTGGGAGCCATGCCCCTTAGCTCCGAGATGATTCCGCTGCCAGGCTCTCACTAGCTGGTGGGTTCAGGTTGATCTCTCATGGGAGCCAAGCCCCTTAGCTCCGAGATGATTCCGCTGCCAGGCTCTCACTAGCTGGTGGGTTCAGGTTGATCTCTCGTGGGAGCCAAGCCCTTTTGCTCCGAGATGATTCCGCTGCCAGGCTCTCACTAGCTGGTGGGTTCAGGTTGATCTCTCGTGGGAGCCAAGCCCCTTAGCTCCGAGATGATTCCGCTGCCAGGCTCTCACTAGCTGGTGGGTTCAGGTTGATCTCTCGTGGGAGCCAAGCCCTTTTGCTCCGAGATGATTCCGCTGCCAGGCTCTCACTAGCTGGTGGGTTCAGGTTGATCTCTCGTGGGAGCCAAGCCCCTTAGCTTCGAGATGATTCCGCTGCCAGGCTCTCACTAGCTGGTGGGTTCAGGTTGATCTCTCATGGGAGCCAAGCCCTTTTGCTCCGAGATGATTCCGCTGCCAGGCTCTCACTAGCTGGTGGGTTCAGGTTGATCTCTCGTGGGAGCCAAGCCCCTTAGCTCCAAGATGATTCCGCTGCCAGGCTCTCACTAGCTGGTGGGTTCAGGTTGATCTCTCGTGGGAGCCAAGCCCCTTAGCTCCGAGATGATTCCGCTGCCAGGCTCTCACTAGCTGGTGGGTTCAAGTTGATCTCTCGTGGGAGCCAAGCCCCTTAGCTCCGAGATGATTCCGCTGCCAGGCTCTCACTAGCTGGTGGGTTCAGGTTGATCTCTCGTGGGAGCCAAGCCCCTTAGCTCCGAGATGATTCCGCTGCCAGGCTCTCACTAGCTGGTGGGTTCAGGTTGATCTCTCGTGGGAGCCAAGCCCTTTTGCTCCGAGATGATTCCGCTGCCAGGCTCTCACTAGCTGGTGGGTTCAGGTTGATCTCTCGTGGGAGCCAAGCCCCTTAGCTCCGAGATGATTCCGCTGCCAGGCTCTCACTAGCTGGTGGGTTCAGGTTGATCTCTCGTGGGAGCCAAGCCCTTTTGCTCCGAGATGATTCCGCTGCCAGGCTCTCACTAGCTGGTGGGTTCAGGTTGATCTCTCGTGGGAGCCAAGCCCCTTTGCTCCGAGATGATTCCGCTGCCAGGCTCTCACTAGCTGGTGGGTTCAGGTTGATCTCTCGTGGGAGCCAAGCCCCTTAGCTCCGAGATGATTCCGCTGCCAGGCTCTCACTAGCTGGTGGGTTCAGGTTGATCTCTCGTGGGAGCCAAGCCCCTTAGCTCCGATATGATTCCGCTGCCAGGCTCTCACTAGCTGGTGGGTTCAGGTTGATCTCTCGTGGGAGCCAAGCCCTTTTGCTCCGAGATGATTCCGCTGCCAGGCTCTCACTAGCTGGTGGGTTCAGGTTGATCTCTCGTGGGAGCCAAGCCCCTTAGCTCCGAGATGATTCCGCTGCCAGGCTCTCACTAGCTGGTGGGTTCAGGTTGATCTCTCGTGGGAGCCAAGCCCCTTAGCTCCGAGATGATTCCGCTGCCAGGCTCTCACTAGCTGGCGGGTTCAGGTTGATCTCTCGTTGAGGTGATCCTTTTACCCTGAGGGGGTCTCGCCACCCAGGCTCTCATCAGCTGGCATGGCAGGATTGACCCCCCCAGGAGGTTAGATCCTTTTACCCTGAGGGGGTCTCGCCACCCAGGCTCTCATCAGCTGGCATGGCAGGTTGACCCCCCCAGGAGGTTAGATCCTTTTACCCTGAGGGGGTCTCGCCACCCAGGCTCTCATCAGCTGGCATGGCAGGTTGACCCCCCCAGGAGGTTAGATCCTTTTACCCTGAGGGGGTCTCGCCACCCAGGCTCTCATCAGTTGGCATAGCAGGTTGACCCCCCCAGGAGGTTAGATCCTTTTACCCTGAGGGGGTCTCGCCACCCAGGCTCTCATCAGCTGGCATGGCAGGTTGACCCCCTCCAGGAGGTTAGATCCTTTTACCCTGAGGGGGTCTCACCACCCAGGCTCTCATCAGCTGGCATGGCAAGTTGACCCCTCGGAAGAGGCCTCAGTCTTTCGATACCGCGAGAGCAGGCTTCGCTCAGCGAATACATTGGGTTGGATGTTTCTTTCCGAGCTTGTACCAACCTCGAAAAGAGCGGGGATCGTGTACAACCCCGTATTCGCGACGGGAGGACCCAAGCAAGGCATAAGGCATGCTAGTAAGTTTTAAGCTTTTGAGCCCCTTTGAGGGGCGGGGGAGGCGAGTAGGCAGACACCCGTCCCTGCATGATAGGCGTGAGGGGAAGCTGCGGGATCGACCGGAGTCCAGAGGCGCACCCCTGCCTCGCGGCTAGGCGAGGGCAGGCGGGGCGAGACCGGACCGAGGCCGGGTTCTCGCCCCTGCCTCGCGGCCAGGCGAGGGCCGGCGGGGCGAGACCGGCCCGGGGCCGGGTTCTCGCCCCTGCCTCGCGGCCAGGCGAGAGCAGGCGGGGCGAGACCAGCCCGGGGCCGGGTTCTCGCCCCTGCCTCGCGGCCAGGCGAGAGCAGGCGGGGCGAGACCGGCCCGGGGCCGGGTTCTCGCCCCTGCCTCGCGGCCAGGCGAGAGCAGGCGGGGCGAGACCGGCCCGGGGCCGGGTTCTCGCCCCTGCCTCGCGGCCAGGCGAGAGCAGGCGGGGCGAGACCGGCCCGGGGCCGGGTTCTCGCCCCTGCCTCGCGGCCAGGCGAGAGCAGGCGGGGCGAGACCGGCCCGGGGCCGGGTTCTCGCCCCTGCCTCGCGGCCTCGCGGTCAGGCCGGGCGAGACCGACCAGGGGGGGCCTGAGGGCGTGACCTCTCATGCTTTTACCGTTTTACCCCCGAGGTGGATTTTCCCTTTTTGCCCCCCCGGTGTGGAGGTTTTCTATTGGCTGGAGGCATTTTGGCCCCATGGGCGTTTTGGTCATTTTACCCCCAAGACTTGGAAAAACTATAAATAGACCCTTAGGGGTGCCTTGGAGAGCATCTTGTCATTCTTTCCTTAGCCACTATTTTCTCTTTGGCTTTCCTCCAAGGCGCCTAGCTCAAGCATTGGCTAGGGAGGGGGAGACCTCAAAGGTCTTCTGGGTGTGAGGTGGGACCTCCGCGCTAGAGCTAAGGGTCGGTTCATAGCTTCCTAGGTCTCAAGTCCGTGACATTCTTCCGAGCGTAGTAGGTGTGAGGTCACCCCTTTCCCCAAGGGTCGAACTCCACGGAAGTCAATTTTGGCTTCGGTCATTTTTGGCTTCAACAATAAGCCTTGGAGTTATGACTATAACCCAATAATATGCCTTGAATTCCCTTTTCTGAGAGCTTGTCTTGATTTTGATTGTGGTTTAGACTGAAAGTAATACTACCAAATGTTTTGAAATGGGATACATCAGGTTTGTATCCAGTCCAAGCTTCGATAGGTGTAGTGTTGTTTAGAGCACGACATGGAGCCCGATTTAAGATATAGACTGCAGTATTCACAGCTTCCCCCCAAAACTGTTTGGGAAGATGAGCATTAGACAACATGCATCTAGCCATTTCCACAATCGTTCGATTTCTTCTTTCTGCCACTCCATTATGTTCTGGGGTGCGAGTCACAGTGTATTCTCGCTTGATTCCTTGCTCTTCACAGAATGCAATGAACACCTTGCTCATGAACTCACCACCTTTGTCAGTTCGAAGGGTTTTCAGCTTGCATTCTGCTTCATTTTCAGCTTGCGCCTTAAAGACTTTGAATTTTGAAAAAACTTCTGATTTGTTATTTATGATATATATCCACATCATTCTAGTAAAGTCGTCAACAATGAGAAGGTAATAATGCATACCTGAGATAGAAGGAGATCTTGTTGGTCCCCAAGTGTCGGCATAGACCAACTCCAACGGCTTTGTGGTTTTTCTGGAAGTACTGTGAGGGTGAGGAAGCTTATGAATTTTGCATTTAGCACATACTTGGCACACACACCCCAGATCTTGGAGTTTTGGCAATCCCATGACAAGACTTTTATGCTGTAGCTTTTTCATGTCTTGTAAATTAAGATGACCAAATCTGGAATGCCAGGTAGCTGTTTGAGAAGAAGTCCTGGACATCATGCATGATTCATCATAAGGCAAAGTGAGGGGAAAAACTTTGCTAGCAGACATAGGGATTTTAGCAATGGTCTTGTTAGTTTCCTTGTCAGATATAACACAATAAGATTCATCAAAGATCAACCTGTATCCCTTTTTCATTAGTTGACCTACACTTAGAAGATTTTGAGCAAGATCCGGGACATATTGAACATTAGGTATGTGCATGTATTTCCCAGATTTTGATCTAACTGCAATGGTACCTTTTCCTTTTATAGTCTTGATAGAGCCATCTCCGAGAATAACTTGAGATGAGCAGGATTCATCCAGGGAAGTGAACATTTCTTTGATGTTGGTCATATGGTTGGAACAACCGCTGTCTAGGTACCACACATTATCCATGGTGTCTCCACTATTGTTGCTAGTGAAAAATACAAAATCTTCCTCTCCTTCTTGCTCGATAAATTTTTCTTCTTCAAGGGGTTGTTGAATGTTAACCTTCTGCTTATGAGGACAATCTTTAGAGAAATGAGTTGGCTTTGGACACCTTCTGCATTTGTAGAAACAGTCAAAGGTGTCGTGGTTGTTGCGTTTACATAAGTTACAGAACTTGGTGTAACGAGGCTGAAGTTTGGGATTTTCAGTATTGTTGTGATGCTTATATGAAGACTTAGTAGCAGTAATATTCATTTTACTTTGAAATGCTTGCTCCAGGTTCTGATGTTCAAATCTTTTCATCCTTTCTTCATGTGCCTGTAATGAGCCCATGAGATCATTGATGGTGAGAGTGTTGATGTCTTTGGCCTCTTCAATAGCAGTGACAACAAAAGCATATTTGTGTGTGAGGGTCTTGAGAATTTTCTGAACAACCTTCTTTTCTTCTACAATATCTCCAAAGCTTTTGATTTGGTTAATTAGGGAGGTAACTCTAGTGAAGTAAGAGTGAGTGTTGTCATCCTCTCTCATACTTAGAGTATCAAACTCCTGCCATAAGTTTTGTAATTTGAAGGCAATGACTTTTACAGATCCTTGAAATTCATATTTGAGGATGTCCCACGCCTCCTTGGCCGTGATAGCACCCATGATTCTAGGGAAAATGCTTCTCCCTATCCCTTGTTGGATATGAAGAAGAGCCTTGGCATCACGCTTGAGATTATCACCATACTCCTTTTTCCTGGTGGCGTCCCAAGAACAAAAAGGATCACCCTCAGAGGGTAGAGCATACCCTCTCTGAACAAGATCCCATAAATCTTGAGAAATAAACAACGTGCGCATTTGAACGTGCCAGAAGTCATAAGCATCCCCCTCAAAAATTGGTACCCCACTTGGGGAATAGAGAAAGTTTTGAATAGGAGAGCTAGATGAAGCCATGAGAAGAAAAACAGAGAAGAGAAACAGAAAACAAAGAACAGATGCACTAACCAACCACCTCAGATTCTGATGGCGGATAGCTCAGTGACACCAACCTCCCTCTGATACCATGTTGAAATATTGAAAAACTAACAGAAAATTGCAGGAAGAAGGCAAGAACCACAAGCAAAGATTGGACAAGAACAGAGCTATCTTTCAACAATCAAAACCCAGAACAGGAAGTTCACAACTTATCACATACCTTAGTTCAAAACACTTCATAAGTTCCTTGATTCTTCTTTTTTCTTACAGCAAAACCAACACCATGGGCGGAAATATAAAGCCCAACAAAAAGACACTAAAGCTCACTCCGGGAAAAGCAAACATAAAGGCTAGATATAATAAAGAAAGCTGGAAGGATAAATTAAGAGATGGTGCTGGCGCCGTCTTCAACTCCTTCATCAGGTCCCAATGAAACTTCCTTTGTGCATATGTTGACCTTTGATGCAGGTTCTAGAATGCTGGAGAGGCTATGATCCAATACCCCCTCATAGTCCTGACAGCATGCGATCCTCATTTTGGTTCTTAAGGGCAGGAATGTTGGAGCGGAAAGGGGTTTTGTAAGAGCATCAGCAATCTGGTTTTCTGTTTTGCAATAGCTAAGCTCGATTTCTCCTCTAGATACAAGATCTCTGGTGTGGTGTAGCTTGATCTGTAAATGCTTGGTTCGATTGTGAAAAATAGGGTTTTTTGCGAGAGCAATAGCTGAGGTGTTGTCCACCATGATCTTCACTGGGCTTACTTCTTTCCCTTTTATTTCAGTGAGGAGTTGCCGCAGCCAAATGGCTTCTCTGACGGTCTCGCTAAGAGCTGTGTATTCCGCTTCTGTCGAGGAAAGGGCTATGGTTTTTTGCTTGCGAGTGCACCAAGAGATGGGATTGGGGCCAATGTAAAACATGTAACCCGATGTGCTCTTCCTGTCGTCGGAACATCCAGCCCAATCACTGTCGGAGTAGCCTGTAATGTTACAGTTATCTCCCTTCTCATATCTTAGACCTAAAGATCTAGTCCCATTGAGATACCTTAGTATCCGTTTAGCAGCTATCATATGTTTGATGCTAGGTGATTGCATGAATCTGGAGGCAATGCTCACTGCATGTTCAATGTCAGGCCTAGTATTTGTGAGATACATTAGCGATCCAATTAAACTTCGATAAACTTCAGGTGAGGTTTTTTCTTCCCCATCTTCCTTGGATAGTTTTTCTCCAGTGATCATGGGGGTAGCTGCTGGTTTGGAGTCTGACATGTTGAACTTGGTAAGAATGTCCTCAGCATATCTGGACTGAGAGATGTAAGTGACATTGGGTAATTGCTGAATTTGTAGGCCAAGAAAATACCTTGTAAGCCCCAGATCTGTCATTTCAAAACTGGCTTTGATGTAACTACGAAACGAGTTAATTTTGTCCAAGTTGGATCCGGTAATGAGGAGGTCATCAACATATAGGCACACAATAAGCACATCTCCATTTTGATCTCTTTTTATATACATCCCAGGCTCACTCACAGTTTTAGCAAAGCCATTTTCAAGAAGATTAGTATCGATTTTGGTGTTCCATGCCCTTGGGGCTTGCTTTAAGCCGTATAAGGCTTTGTGCAATCTGAAAACTTTGTCTTCTTTTCCTTTGATTTCAAAACCAGGAGGCTGCCTCACATAAATTTCTTCACCGATTTCTCCATTTAAAAAAGCAGACATAACATCCATTTGGAAAATAGGGAATTGGTGATGTATGGCAAGGGCCAGGAGAGTGCGAATCGACTCAAATCTGGCCACAGGTGAAAAAGTTTCAGTGTAGTCTACTCCTTCTTTCTGGGCATACCCCTTAGCTACCAGTCGAGCTTTGTATTTATTAATTTCCCCATCTTCATTATACTTGACTTTGAACAACCACTTTAATCCAATGGCTGATTTAGAAGAAGGCAGGTCAGTGAGTTCCCAGGTGTGATTTTTGTCTATCATGTAAAGTTCCTGTTGCATGGCTTGTGCCCAATTAGGATCAGTAGCAGCTTCATGAGGACTGGAGGGTTCCTGTACTAACATAGCAATTGAAGGTGAATTGTATATTTCAGTTAGAAGTCTGAACCTGGGAGGAGGTGATGATGGAGGTGATGATGTAGAAGAGTTTTGTGAGCTTTCTTCGCTTTCTGAAAGATCAGGAACAGTACTCACAACATCAATACTGGAAGGCTGGGGAATATCTTGGACAGATTCAAGTGTTTCTTCAGCAACCGTTGGCTGTATAATCTGATCCTGAACCTTCTCCCATGTCCAATTCTTGCTTTCATCGACAATAACATTTCTGGTAATCATAAATTGTTTTGTGGTGGGATTATATACACGATAAGCCTTGGAGTTATGACTATAACCCAATAATATGCCTTGAATTCCCTTTTCTGAGAGCTTGTCTTGATTTTGATTGTGGTTTAGACTGAAAGTAATACTACCAAATGTTTTGAAATGGGATACATCAGGTTTGTATCCAGTCCAAGCTTCGATAGGTGTAGTGTTGTTTAGAGCACGACATGGAGCCCGATTTAAGATATAGACTGCAGTATTCACAGCTTCCCCCCAAAACTGTTTGGGAAGATGAGCATTAGACAACATGCATCTAGCCATTTCCACAATCGTTCGATTTCTTCTTTCTGCCACTCCATTATGTTCTGGGGTGCGAGTCACAGTGTATTCTCGCTTGATTCCTTGCTCTTCACAGAATGCAATGAACACCTTGCTCATGAACTCACCACCTTTGTCAGTTCGAAGGGTTTTCAGCTTGCATTCTGCTTCATTTTCAGCTTGCGCCTTAAAGACTTTGAATTTTGAAAAAACTTCTGATTTGTTATTTATGATATATATCCACATCATTCTAGTAAAGTCGTCAACAATGAGAAGGTAATAATGCATACCTGAGATAGAAGGAGATCTTGTTGGTCCCCAAGTGTCGGCATAGACCAACTCCAACGGCTTTGTGGTTTTTCTGGAAGTACTGTGAGGGTGAGGAAGCTTATGAATTTTGCATTTAGCACATACTTGGCACACACACCCCAGATCTTGGAGTTTTGGCAATCCCATGACAAGACTTTTATGCTGTAGCTTTTTCATGTCTTGTAAATTAAGATGACCAAATCTGGAATGCCAGGTAGCTGTTTGAGAAGCAGTCCTGGACATCATGCATGATTCATCATAAGGCAAAGTGAGGGGAAAAACTTTGCTAGCAGACATAGGGATTTTAGCAATGGTCTTGTTAGTTTCCTTGTCAGATATAACACAATAAGATTCATCAAAGATCAACCTGTATCCCTTTTTCATTAGTTGACCTACACTTAGAAGATTTTGAGCAAGATCCGGGACATATTGAACATTAGGTATGTGCATGTATTTCCCAGATTTTGATCTAACTGCAATGATACCTTTTCCTTTTATAGTCTTGATAGAGCCATCTCCGAGAATAACTTGAGATGAGCAGGATTCATCCAGGGAAGTGAACATTTCTTTGATGTTGGTCATATGGTTGGAACAACCGCTGTCTAGGTACCACACATTATCCATGGTGTCTCCACTATTGTTGCTAGTGAAAAATACAAAATCTTCCTCTCCTTCTTGCTCGATAAATTTTGCTTCTTCAAGGGGTTGTTGA
Source organism: Platanthera zijinensis (assembly GCA_039513925.1). Lineage (NCBI taxonomy): Eukaryota > Viridiplantae > Streptophyta > Magnoliopsida > Asparagales > Orchidaceae > Platanthera > Platanthera zijinensis. Next base: position 10,951,855 of record CM077080.1, on the reverse strand, counting down.
ATGTTAACCTTCTGCTTATGAGGACAATCTTTAGAGAAATGAGTTGGCTTTGGACACCTTCTGCATTTGTAGAAACAGTCAAAGGTGTCGTGGTTGTTGCGTTTACATAAGTTACAGAACTTGGTGTAACGAGGCTGAAGTTTGGGATTTTCAGTATTGTTGTGATGCTCATATGAAGACTTAGTAGCAGTAATATTCATTTTACTTTGAAATGCTTGCTCCAGGTTCTGATGTTCAAATCTTTTCATCCTTTCTTCATGTGCCTGTAATGAGCCCATGAGATCATTGATGGTGAGAGTGTTGATGTCTTTGGCCTCTTCAATAGCAGTGACAACAAAAGCATATTTGTGTGTGAGGGTCTTGAGAATTTTCTGAACAACCTTCTTTTCTTCTACAATATCTCCAAAGCTTTTGATTTGGTTAATTAGGGAGGTAACTCTAGTGAAGTAAGAGTGAGTGTTGTCATCCTCTCTCATACTTAGAGTATCAAACTCCTGCCATAAGTTTTGTAATTTGAAGGCAATGACTTTTACAGATCCTTGAAATTCATATTTGAGGATGTCCCACGCCTCCTTGGCCGTGATAGCACCCATGATTCTAGGGAAAATGCTTCTCCCTATCCCTTGTTGGATATGAAGAAGAGCCTTGGCATCACGCTTGAGATTATCACCATACTCCTTTTTCCTGGTGGCGTCCCAAGAACAAAAAGGATCACCCTCAGAGGGTAGAGCATACCCTCTCTGAACAAGATCCCATAAATCTTGAGAAATAAACAACGTGCGCATTTGAACGTGCCAGAAGTCATAAGCATCCCCCTCAAAAATTGGTACCCCACTTGGGGAATAGAGAAAGTTTTGAATAGGAGAGCTAGATGAAGCCATGAGAAGAAAAACAGAGAAGAGAAACAGAAAACAAAGAACAGATGCACTAACCAACCACCTCAGATTCTGATGGCGGATAGCTCAGTGACACCAACCTCCCTCTGATACCATGTTGAAATATTGAAAAACTAACAGAAAATTGCAGGAAGAAGGCAAGAACCACAAGCAAAGATTGGACAAGAACAGAGCTATCTTTCAACAATCAAAACCCAGAACAGGAAGTTCACAACTTATCACATACCTTAGTTCAAAACACTTCATACGTTCCTTGATTCTTCTTTTTTCTTACAGCAAAACCAACACCATGGGCGGAAATATAAAGCCCAACAAAAAGACACTAAAGCTCACTCCGGGAAAAGCAAACATAAAGGCTAGATATAATAAAGAAAGCTGGAAGGATAAATTAAGAGATGGTGCTGGCGCCGTCTTCAACTCCTTCATCAGGTCCCAATGAAACTTCCTTTGTGCATATGTTGACCTTTGATGCAGGTTCTAGAATGCTGGAGAGGCTATGATCCAATAGTAATGTCTCTCAGTGCACATTACCAGTCATTGCATAATTAATGTCTCACTATCATTGTTTTTTTTGCTTCCTCGTTTTTGGTATCTGATTAACATTTCAGTGGACTAACAAAATATTTAGAATTAAATTTCAGATAAAGAGTTTAAATAATATCATGATATAAATAGTCAACTTAAGATGAGATAATATATACTGAAAGATAGTAAATATGAATTTATTAAGATATAAGATAGTAGAAATAATAAAAGAAATTGAAATAAAATAATATCTCTTTATTAATGTAATCATTATATCAAGATATGATGATTCCAATTAATATATAATTTAGGCATTTTAAAAAATCCCTGAGTATTTGGCCTAACATGTTTAACCATACAATTCAAAGTACTAAAGAATAAAAAATCAACATTTTAGACATAACATATCGCATAAATTCTATGACAACAACTACAAAAAAAACTATAATGTTTGACACGGCATTTTTGCTCAGGTGAGTTTGGACAAAAACCCCACTGTTGTAAAATGCATGTTAAGTTTGTTACAACCACTTTGAATATAAAAAATGAATGAAGTTTCTTAGGTGAGGTCGGGCGTTAGACGGTTTATAACTACCATGTTCATGACCGCCACCGCCATGCCAAACGGAGCCTAAAACTGAATCAAATTTATGAAAAACTTCATTGTTGAATTAAAGTATTTGGGAACTTAAGAGATACAAAAAATAAAAAATGGCAATTTTTCTTATGAGAGGGAAGTGGAAATCAAACCATAAAAGACTTGGAAAATCATATAACATAGAAAAGAGTTAGGAAAAGAAAACAGCAAGACATGAAAATGTGATCACAGAGAAGCGACCTGTAAATAAGGGTGATACATATGATAGTCGGTAGCACAGCGAGCGCACAAGCTGACACAACAACGAAGACAATATAGATTTTTTATATTTTCCGTATGCATCTTACATTTCTTGAAGAATGTTATTTCTAATAATCCTCTGAGCCAGCAAGGCACCATTCCATCTGTATTCATTTCTCTCTTTAACAAGCAATTTAACTTCTCTTTATCTCTACCAAGCTTCCTCTCTTTATAAAAACATATAAAGAGAGGGGTCAGGGGTATGTGTCTCTATATACAACTCTCTCTCTCTCTCTCTTTCTATATATATATATATATATATATATATATATATATATATATATATATATATATATATATATATATATATATATATATATATATATGTATATGTATTTATATGTATATATATATATATCTATATAATAGTTTTGTTCAATGGCATTAAAGGACATTTTAAACATTTAATTATAAAATTAAACTTGAAACTATACTCGATTAATCTTGGTTTAGGTTGAATATAAGTATACCTAGAGAAATTGCTGAGCTATTAACATAAATTCTATATTACCAATTCTATATTCACCGCACTCATTTATTTGCCCGTATATTAAATTGTATTGTCAATCTGAATATCAGCTTAATTAATGCAAAATAAATAAAATATTATGCATACTTCTTTTGTCATTAATCAACAAATATATCCGTTTTATGTATTCTAAAATTGTGTTTAAAATGAGATAGTAAAGTTTTAATATCAATGAGAATATTTTAATATAATATTTTATTTATGACTTAATTATTGATAAATCAATACATGAATAAATATGTAAGCAATGTTCATTCATCTAAACAATAACATTTGGATCAAAACTCATTTATCCTTTAACAATAGATACAGTTACAAAGTTTATTTATATTCACAAATATGTTAATACTTACATTTTTTAATTTACAAAGTACCTTTTTATTCAATAAATATGATAGGAATTGAAGGAGAAGGGGAAGAGAGAGAGATCTAAGGAGAAAACTAGAGAACTAGGATTTGAGGAGAGAAAGAGGAGTACCTTGAATTGATCTTGCATAACGCCCACATGAGAGCAGCCCGGGTATAAATACCCGGGCCAAGGAGGGACCGGCCGACCCCTCCAAAAGGGGTTGAACCCGTTGGTTCAGCCCCGACCGGCCTGTTCACTGAGAGGGGGCTAAACCAGATAGTTCAGCCCCGTTGTCGCCTGTCGGCATCTTGCGCCTACGAACATACTGTCGTCCCGAGAAGCGTAGTGGCGGCGTAACATTCTCCTCCCCATCAAGAACCAGCTTGTCCTCAAGGTGGTAGTCGGGGTGAAGCTCCTTGAAGTCCAACAAATCAACCCAGGAGTTGTGCGCCGCCAAGAGATACTTCCACTTGACTAAGAGCTTCGGACGGTACTCAGCGCCTCGTCATTTCCACTTGAGTAGCACAATATCCTCTGGAAGTGAGCGAAGCTCGCCCGCACTTGTAGTCTCTGGCAGAAGAGCACTTGGTTGGACATTGGCTCCGACCTTCCGCTTGAGCAAGGATACATGAAAAGTTGGGTGAATGCGGGAACCCATAGGCAATGCCAACTTGTATGCCACCGACCCCACCCTGCTGAGTATACGAAAGGGGCCGTAATACCGGGGAGATAACTTCCGATTCAGGCGATGAGCGACTGACAACTGTTGGTACGGTCGTAGCTTGAGAAACACCTCTTCGCCCACTGCAAATTCCCTCTCCTTGTGATGCTTGTCCGCCTGAACCTTCATGCGATCCTGGGCAAGGCGAATGTTCTCACGCAGGGTTGCTAACATGCGATCCCTGTCCAGAAGGGCCCGATCAACCGTCGGCATGGCCGTGCTGCCCGGCTCATAGCTGCTCAGAGTAGGAGGAGGGCGGCTGTAAACAACCTCAAACGGGGTCATCCTGCTGGCCGAGTGGTAGGAAGTGTTGTAGCAATACTCGGCCCAGTGTAACCACCCCGACCAAGTCCGGGATTCATCCATAACAAAACAACGGAGGTAGGTATCCACCCCCGATTTAAGACCTCTGTCTGGCCGTCCGTCTGGGGGTGATGTGCGGTGCTGAAACGTAGACATGTCTCTTGCAGCCGGAATAGTTCTTGCCAAAAGTTGCTCACAAAGGTGGGGTCCCGGTCGGAGATGATAGTTCGGGGCAGGCTGTGCAAGCGGATTATCTCCCGGGAAAAAAGAGCGGCGACAGATTCGCCAGTATATGGATGACTCAAGGCAAGGAAGTGGCCGTACTTGGAGAGTTTGTCAACCACCACCATAATTACGGATTTCCCCTGGGATTTGGGAAACCCGTCAAAGAAATCCATCGACATCGTATCCCAAATCTGCTGCAGGATCTCGAGAGGCACAAGCAGTCCTGCTGGCGAGGTGGTCTCGTACTTCTGATGCTGGCAAGTCTCACACTGCCGCACAAACTGTTGTATGTCACGACACATGCCAGGCCAAAAAACATTTGCTCGCGCCCGTTGAAGGGTCCAGAGCACTCCTGCGTGGCCGCCTGTCGGTGAAGAATGAAACTCGTGCATCATCACAGTTTTCCATGCTGAGTCCGGAGGAAGAATCACTCGACCATGATGGTAGAGGCGACCATTCTGAAGGTGATAGCCGGATTCCACGGTCTCGTCGTGCTGTAAAGCCTCCACCATGGTGTGTAAGTCGGTAGTTCGCATCACTTCCTCCTGTATATCATCCAGGGAGTCCACTAGAGGCCCCGAAATGTGAGCAACAATACCTTCAGGAAGACAAGAGAGAGCGTCAGCCACAACATTCTCTTTGCCACTCCGATAAGAAATCTCATAATCATAACCCAAAAGCTTGGTCACCTACTTTTGTTGAAGAGGGGAAGAAACCTGTTGGTCCACGAAATGCTTCAAGTTCTGGTGGTCGGTGCGAATCGTAAAATGTCGGCCTAGAAGGTATGGCCGCCACACAGCCACCGCATGGATGATAGCCAACATATCCTTCTCATAGGTGGACCTAGAAGGCATGACCTGTAAATAAGGGTGATATATATGATTAAAGGTAGTCCTCCTGAAGTCGATCTCCCTCATAAAAATGTCAAACTTCTTATACCACTATCGTAGAGTCTGTTTTAGGCCATACAAACTCTTATTCATGAGACAAATTAGACTTGTCTTCCCTCTTATCCTGAAACCTTCAGGTTACTTCATATATAGCTCTTCCTCAAGATTGTCATGCAAAAAGGTTGTCTTTATAACAATCTGCTCAATCTCCAGATCTAGGCTCGCAGTAAGGCCAAAAATAACCCGGATAGACGACATCTTCACAACAGGAGAGAAGATCTCATCGAAATCATCTCCATGTTTCTGACTAAAACTCTTCGCCATTAATATGACCTTGTATCTGAGTAGTGTCGAGGGGTATCCCTACTTAACTATAAAAATTCAATGATTCTTCAGAGCCTTCTTGCCCTTAGACAATCTCATCAAATCATAAGTGTGGTTCTCATATAGAGACTACATCTCCTCCTATATAGCAATCATCCATTCTGATTGTGCGAACAAAAAAAAGTAGATCGAAAATTTGGAGTAACAAAATTTTTATTATCCAAAAAAGTATCTATTACAAAGGTATGACCTCCATTTTATAGAATGGAGGAGAGAGGAGAGATTACAAATAAGCAATGTGAGACTAATAATTACATGAACAAACATTTATACAAGCCGCATAAGCCGCACGGTTAGACTAACCGCACGGTAACAACAACACACAGAAGACAACCTGACACTGTCTTTAAGTCATCATGGACAAGCCGCCAGACCGCCTGGTCACCAATCATCACCAACCGCCTAGCAAACCGCTGGAGAGAAAACTCCAGACCGTGTGGTCTCCAAGCCGCCAGGGGAAGACCGCCAGGACACCATGCAACACTCCCCCTCAAGCTGGAGCATAGATATCAATCATGTCCAGCTTGTCGCAAATGTGAAACAAGGAAGCGGACACTGGCTTGGTTAAGATATATGCCAACTCGTTGTCTGAAGTGACAAACGACATACAAATCTGTTTCTTCAAAATCTCTTCCCGAATAAAATTATAGTCGATTTCTATGTGTTTTGTTCTCTCATGAAAGACCGGATTTTTAGAGATGTACATCGCGGCCTTGTTGTCGCAGAACATAGGAAGAGGATAGTTGTAGACCTCTCCTAGGTCAAGTATGAGAGCTCGTAACCACTTTAACTCACATGTCGTCGACCCCATACTACGCTATTCCACTTCTGCACTAGACCTGGAGACAACAGACTGTTTCTTGCTCTTGCAGCTCACAAGATTTCGTCCAACAAATGTGCAAAAACCCGATGTTGACCTGCAGTCTCCTTTTTCATCAGCATAGCTCGAATCTGATTACGCTTCAACCCTCAAGTAACCATTCTTCTGAAAAAGCAATCCTTTCCCTGATGCAGCTTTAACATACTCCAATATCCTCAGGGCAGACTGTAGATGATACTCCCTAAGAGCTTGCCTGAATTGGCTAACCTTGCCTACAATATAGGAGATGTCGGGTCTGGTCACTGTGAGATAAATGAGTTTGCCAACCAGACGCCTGTACATCATAATATCGAATAGAAGTGGCGAGTCATCTGTCCAAGTTTTGTCTTCTCCAATAGCCATGGGACATCAGGCAGGTTTAGCACCAGTCAACCCTGTCTCTTTTAGTAAATCAAGAGCATACTTTCGTTGGGAGAGGACCAAAGAGTTGGGCTTCCGAGAGATTTCAATCCCCAGAAAGTATTTGGGGGAGCCAATATCCTTCGTGATCAGGTGTTGACGGAGGTGTTTCTTTGTCAAAGCTATCCCAGCCTGGTCATCGCCAGTTAGAAGAATATCATCCACATATACAACAAGAACCACCATACCAGAGGAGGTTTTTCGGATGAATAAGGAGTGATCGGCTGAACTTCTTGCAAAACCAATTGCCGCAACAATGCCGCTATAAACTTATCAAACCAATCCCGAGGGCTTTGCTTTAGGTCATAGATGGCCTTCTTCAGCCGACATATTCGTGTCTCCCCCTGAGCAACATACCCAAGAGGCTGCTCCATGTAAAATCTTCCTAAAGATCACCATAGAGAAAGACATTATTGACATCCAGCTGTGAAACGGGTCAATCCCTATTGACAGCCACAGAGAGAAGGACCTGAATGGTGCTGAGACGAGCAACGGGAGAAAAGGTGTCAAAGTAATCAACACCATAAGTCTGAGTGAAGCCTTTGAAGACCAGGCAGGCCTTGTATCAATCCACGTTGTCGTTTGGATGGAACTTTACAACAAAGACCCAGCGATAGCCAACCACATCAGTGCCCAAAGGGGGAGGAACAAGGGTCCAGGTCTCCCATTCAGTGAGGGTAGCAATTTCCTCATCCATGGTAGCCTTCCAATGAGGAACAACGAGAGCTTCCTGGTAGGTGCGGGGAGTGGCAGTGGCAGAGCTAGCCAATGTAAATGCCCTGTAAGAAGGATTTAGACGATCATAGGAAACAACAACAGCCAATGGGTGCTGGGTACACGTTCGCACCCCTTTGTGAAGAGCAATGGGAAGATCCAGGTCAGCATGTTCCTCAGTAAACAGAGCATCCGTGGCGGAGAGAGCTGGCCCGGGAGTGGAGAGAGACGGTCGCGGAGAGGAGGGAGAGAGCAGTGGTGGAGAGGGAGAGAGAGAAGGAGGAGACGGTGGAGATGACAGTGGAGAAATCTCGATGGGAGTAGACGTAGTGGAGGGGACGGTAGGAGGAGCAAAAATATCTGGAGAGGGAGAGGAGTCAGAAGAGAAATAGGACACATTCTCGAAGAAGGTCACATCCGCGGATACATATTTTTTACGAAGAACGGGGTCAAAGCAACAATAGCCTTTCTGAGTAGTAGAGTAACCCAAAAGGACACACTTGGTGGCACGTGGGGCGAGTTTGTCATGAGTTGCGGAAGGAGCGTGCACAAAAGCCGTGCACCCAAAGATACGTAAAGGGAGAGGAAACGGATCCTTGCCCGGATAGAGAATGAAGAATGAGATTTGTCCGTGGAGAACCGTGGAGGGAATGCGTTTGATGAGATAGCAGGAGATGAGGACAGCGTAGCCCCAATAGAAGCGAGGAACCTGCATCTGTGTCATCAGAGTGCGAGCGATATTGAGGAGGTGACAGTTTTTGCGTTCTTCCACCCCATTTTGCTGTGAGGCATAAACACAACTAGTTTGATGAATAATACCATATTGCATACAGAAAGAAGAGAAATCATTACTAAGATATTCTTTAGCATTGTCAGAGCGAAAGATTTTAATAGAAATATCAAAATGATTCTTAATCATATTATAAAACGTTGTCCATATAGAAAACAGTTCAGAGATATCCTTTAAAAGATACACCCACGTACATCTAGAGAAATCATCAATAAAGCTTACAAAATATGAACTACCCCGATCTATGGTGAGGGTAGGAGCAGGACCCCAGATGTCGGAGTGAACTAGATCAAACGGTCGGGAAGATCCACGAGCTTGCTTCGATGAGAAGGAGGAGCGATGATGCTTGCCAAGCTGATATGCGTTATAGTTGAGAGGAGAACTCTACTGAGGAAGGTGGGGCAGAAGCTGACGAAGAAGTCGTGGTGAAGGATGACCAAGACGAAGGTGTCACTGGAGAAGATCAGTAGAAGAGGAGGAGAAGGCGGACAGTGCAAAAATGTTGTCGAGGAAGTAGAGGCCGCCGCTTTCAGTCCCAGTAGCAATCATCCATTTGGAGCCCGGATCCTGAAAAGAACAAGTAGTAGAAGTAAATGTGACGGAGCATTGTAGTTGCTTGCAAAGAGAGGTAACATATAACAAATTGCAAGGGAACTTGGGCACGTAAAGTATGTCCGCCAAGCGAAGCGATGGAGTGACTTGAACCACTCCTATTACATTGATCGGTGAGGGAGAGCAATCCGCAATAAGACTAGGGGAAACCGATCATGTTGTTCTAGGAGAAAAAAATATTACGGATTGCCGGTCATATGATTGTTAGCACCAGAGTTGATCAGCCATTTACCTTAGTAACAACGTGGGCACTACCTGAATACGTGACCACCGAGGCAGACGGCTTTGAAGAGGAGGTGGAAGCGTCCCCTGTAGGTCGAAGATGAGGATGCTTCTTCAAGCAGCGATCAACCGTGTGGTCGGTATGGCCACAGTGAGAACAGAGAAAGCGGGAAGCACCGCGTTCGCCGGATGGGTGGTTGTGGCCACCAGAGCCACTTCACTGAGTTTGGTGAGCGTAGTTGTCCGGTTGAGGAGGGGAGGATAACAACAGTCATTTTAGCAGAGAGGTAACCGCGACAATGCGGGCAGCAGTGACATCCAGGGTGGGAGACTCCGCCTTGCTAAGGATCTGTTGACGGATCATGTCATAAGACTCAGGGAGTCGAAGAAGATAGCACACAACCAAAAGCTTCTGGAAGTGTTTGTGTTGCTCAGCCAGATCTGCAGAGAAGGGGCGATTCTGGATAATTTTGGCTTCGAGAGCCTGAACTTGTTGGTAAGCAGCAGCAGGAGACATGGAGGGACAGGCAAAGAGGTCCTCATACAGAGTATAAATGCGAGACGTCTGAGCCCCCTTGGAGTAGAGAGCGACAAGATAAATCCAAGCAGCCTTGACCGTTTCATCATGACGGATAACAGGTAGGCATTCATCAGAGAGACTGTTAACTAGCCATGTGCGGACAAGAGCGTCGCTGGCATCCCAATCGTCAAAGAGAGGGGAGTCTTGTGGAGGAGGGTCATCAGTGAGATGATGGCGTTTGCGTTAAGAGAGGAGAAGGAAGGTGAAGGATACACTCCAATCCGGGTAGTTGGGACCGATGAGTTTGGAAACGATGTCAATGTTGCCTGAAGGAGTAGGAGGAGTAGGGGAAGGAGCGACAACGAGAGTAGTGTTGGTAGAGATATCAGAGGTTGCCATAGAAACGAGCAGAGAGCAGTGAGAAGAACAAGTCGCGACGACTTAGGAACAAGTCGCGGCAATAAAACAGGTCGCGACGACTTAAGAACAGGTCGTGGCGACTTAAGAAGAGGAGCGGCTTGAAAAGGAGGGCGCGACGACTCAGCACAGGTTGCGGCGAGAAGAATGGGGAACCAAAGAGGTCGCGCACACAAAGGGCAACGACAAGGAGAGAAAGAAGCCGCGCGAACAGGGCGCAAGCAAGCGGAAGAAACAAGTCGCGAGAACAGGTCGCGAGAATAAGAATCAAGCCATGCGGACAGGTCATGTGGACAGAGAAAGCTCACAAAATCAGGAGGAAAAGATCGAGTCCTCTGATACCATGTGCGAATAGAAAAAAGTAGACCAAAAATTTCGAGTAATAAAATTTTTATTATCCAAAAATTTATCTATTACAAAGGTATGACCTCTCTTTTATAGAATGGAGGAGAGAGGAGAGATTACAAATAAGCAATGTAGGACTAATAATTACATGAACAAACATTTATACAAGTCGCATAAGCCGCGTGGTTAGACTAACCGCACGGTAACAATAACATGCAGAAGACCACCCGACATTGTCTTCAAGTCGCCATGGACAAGCCGCCAGACCGCCCGGTCACCAATCATCACCAACCGCCTAACAAACCGCTGGAGAGAAAACTCCAGACCGCGCGGTCTCCAAGCCTCCAGGAGCAAACCGCCAGGACACCATGCAACACTAATGTAGGCGTACGTGTCGTCGCGAGCGTGACACTTTAGGAGACGCGTCATTCAACTCCCTTCCGATCAACGTTACGCAATAGAACTTCTTAGCCACACAATATGCTACCTTTGTTTGCAACACAAGCACAAGCTACACAAGAGAGAAAATTCTAACCAAAACGACGATTCAAAAAGAGGTCGGAATTATTCCCGACAACAAGAAATGACGAAGGATTACTCAATCCTATAATAACCAAATTTCAGGATTTACCCAATCCTCTAGATCATCAAAATCTCAAAAAAACAACCGCTAAAACATGGAAAATAAAACCCAGGAATCCACAAAGATTTTGGAGGCAACGCCCGGCCTCGTCCACCGAAAATATGATGGAGAAGAACACACAAGGAGAAGAGGAAGAAATCGTTACCCACAATAATAGATACAAGGTTGTGGAGAATCTCTCTTCCACGGATCCACCGGAGTCACACCGAGAGGAGGATACGCACACCAATACTTCTATGGAATCACACCAAGAAGCTTTCCCGGCGACGGAGCGGCCGTCCGACACCAGGGCCGCGATCGGTTGAGCGCTGGGAAGGTGGGC